>JAOXYA010000045.1:2823143-2833176 GCA_028565675.1 Sorex palustris | reverse complement strand
TTGTTCTCTCTCTCCTTTTGGGTGCTGTGGTTTGCAAAAGAGACATTGAGTGGCAATCATGTTTGGTCTATAGTCTAATCTCATCACGCATCTTCCATCCTGGTTATCTTCCATGTGACTCACCAGGTTCAACCCCGAGCGCCACATATGGTCCCCTGAGCCTCAACAGGAGTGATCCCTGAGGACAGAAACCAGGAGTAAGCCCCAAGCACCGCTAGGTGTGGCCCCTAGACGGAAAAATCTAAAACTAACAATAAAATTTTTAAATTATATTTAGAAATTGTGGGCCCATACCTGGCAGTGCTCAGGGTAGTAATTCCCAGCTCAGTACTCCCAGGCTCGTGCACTGCTGGGGTTCGGACCCAGACTGCATGCTGAACTTGTACTCCAGCCACCCCGAACCATCTCTCTGGCCTGAGAGCTGGTGCTATGAGCAGTGCTCTGGAGTCTCTACAGTGCTCTGGAGTCTGTATGTCCCATTCCCCTGCCTGATGTCTGTCCTGAAAGCCCCTTCCCACCTGCCTCATTCCCCACCTCACTCTTCTCACAGCAGGTCACAGCACTGGGAGCTGGTGGCCCATCTGTGTCACTCAGGGCTGCGTCTCAGAAGACTTTTTTTGAATAGGAAGCAGCGCTCCCTTAGAGAGTAGATCCACCAGATCTCCCCCAAGGTCCCTCGGCGAGACCCCATGTCCGTAAGGGCCAGGGTGGCAGAACTGAGGGCGGCGTGGCCCCTGGCTGGTGGACTGTCTTACAAGCACGGAATATGGAGGGCTTGGGAGGGGCGGCTAGAAGGGAGAACTAGAGGGAGCCCCTCAGCCTAAGCCATGGTGGTGGGGGGGTGAGGGCCTGGGGCACCATTTCCCTGCCACCGTCTCTCCTGCACAAGTGAACCCCAGATATTCTGGGCCAGCTAGAGGGTGCCTCGGGGACCTGCTCTAAATTCTCCATCTTTGCTATCTATTAGCAACTTAGATAATAGTCCTGCTCAGCGCCACCCCTACCCCCCTGCCACCCTGGCCAAGCTTCTGATTTCGGGAGACCAATGTGGACACTGCCTGGGGTGCTCTGGAAACCTGTCCAGGGGAGTCCAAGCATGGCTGGAAAGGAGGTCCTGCCTCCCGGACCTTGGGTGCATCTGGGCAGACTCTGATCCCGGTGGCCCCGAGATCAGGGGCCCCAGAAAAGAGGTGTTTGGTCTCCTGAGCAGAATAGGAGGGCTCGCACGAGGGTCTCCTTCCTGGGGGGCTTCTGGGGAGAGAACTGCTGACTGTATTTGACTGCACAGCCAGCAGTGCACCCCCAAACATCGTCGCTTAAAACAGCAGCAAACGTTTCTCATCTTCCCAGGGGGTGTGGCTCTGGAGGTGGGGCCATTTTCTTGGGGGGGGGTTGAGAGGAGGGAGTCTTTGGGATGGGGGTGGGAGTTTTTAGGGGGAGGGATCTTGGGGGTGCTGTCTTAGAGGTTTTCAAGCACACTGGACCCACTGCTTCCTTTCTAGGAAAAAACACACCACTCAGCGCTTGCCGTAGAAATCTGCCTTCTTCGGGTGACCAAACAGAAAGTGTCCCCAAAGTGGCCCTGAGGCTATCACAATCCCCCGGCTGGTTCCAGGCTGGACTGGTCTGTGCTGGCTGGGGTTGCTGTCTCGGAAGGCCCCACTGGGGCTGGAGCCCCTGCTTCTGGGCTGGGTCACTCATGTCCGTGCAGGAGGGGTGGGCTGTTGGTGGCACTCCATTCTGGCCCCTAGGGCTCTCCATGGGTAGTTTTTTGTTTGTTTGTTTTGCTTTTCTTTATTTTGGGGCTGTGCTTGGCTATGCTCGGGCCTTACTCCTGGTTCTGTGCTCAGGGATCACTCCCGGTGGTGCTGGTGGACCATATGCAGTACCTGGGATTGGCCGTGTGCTGGGAAAGCTCCCTACCCACTGTACTTTCTCTCTGGCCCAGGGGTACCCTCCTAATGAGGCGTCTGGCTTCCCTTTTCCTAGGAGAAGCCAGCGTACTCTCCACTTGGTTTCAGCAGCGCCTCCCACCCCCCATTTCCACCATATCTCCCGGGGGCTGCACGCTTAAGTAGACAAGCACGCCAGGATCCTTGACTGTCACCTGTTGTCACCTAGTGACACCCACACGGCCCTTACAACCTCATTGTTCTTCTCTGGGCAGTCCAAGAACCTCTGGTCAATGGGGGTTGGGGGCTTCTCCCCTGAGGTCCTCCCCTGCCCCCGTAGCAGTGTTACTAGAATGGGGTGTCCTTTGCCCAGGTGTCCTTTGTTCCAGGGTTATTATAGAAGGGGGCACTCTGTGACCTTTCTCCTGGCTGAACTTGCCCCCCGCCCCTCGTCTCCTGGCCCAGCCTTCCGGCAGTGACCCCGCCCCCTGAGTAAGCGGGGGCTGTTCCTGGCCGTGCTTGGGGAGCTGTATCTAGTACTTGGGGTTGAACTCGGGTCAGCTGTGTGCAAGGCACATGCCTCACCCACTGCCTTATCTCTCCACCTCGATACCGGGGTCTTGCATCTGGTTTTCTCTCCCTTCACTCCTTGGGGAGTGCTCCTGGGGGCACAAGTGGCAGCACTGACTTCCTTCCCCTCCTCTGCTCATGACATCAAGAGCATAGTCCCAGCCGCCATGTCTCCGGGACAGAATCCTGCTGCTGATTTCCTGGAGTGGATTCCCTACGTCCGCCAGGCCCTGGTACAGGGAGGGAAGGAATCCAGGACTTACTCTAAGGTCTGCTAACTGTACGGGAGCCATCGTGAAAACATGTCTTTATTATCTATTTGTATTATTGTTTTCTGGATCTGGAGCCGTAGGTGGTGGTATTCAGGGGTTCCACCTGCAGCTGTGCGAGAGGATCATACAGTTCCTGGGATGGAGCAGGCATTTGACCCTTGGGTCATCTCCCCAGCCCCAGCAAGCGTGACCTTAGGACTTTGCTAGGGACGCAGGCAGCTGGCGGCCAGGACAGCCTCCCTCAGCATAGGGACATGGTTCCCATTTTGCAAATGGGAAAGCCCAGGTGTCCTGAAGCACCTTTGGTAAGAGGCGGAGCTGCTGCCGGGGCCATTGCAGTTTCTCTGGGTGCATCCTAGAGTCCCGTGTAACGGGTCACCTTGGGTGCCCGAGTTGTCCGCGCCGTGGCTGCCCAGGGCTTCCCAGATGCTGTAAGCTGCAGCTGATACAAGGGAGTGGAGGCTTGTCTGCAGAGAGGTGGCCGCTTGCTGGCCAGGCGGGGCATCTGTGTGCAGGCCGGCAAGATGGGAGGGGACACAAGGGTGTGGGTGAGAGGAGTGGGTCAGGGCTGAGTGTGGGGCTGTGCGGGGCGAGGTAAGTTGCAGGGATGAGCAGGATCCAACACACCTTGCCCTGCTCAGACTTTCGCTGAGTGCATCTTCCTGCTTCCTTCTGCTGGACTCAGGTCTCTTGGGAAGCATCTGGGGTGAAGCTGTTTGGGTGATGGGACAGGACTGCAATCCTGGGGTTCTGGCTTAGCTCTCCTTTTTCTGGATAATTTATTATTATTTATTTATTATGGACTGGAGCGATGATAGCACAGCGGGTAGGGCGTTTGCCTTGCACACAGCCGACCGGGGTTCGAGTCCTCTGTCCCTCTTGGAGAGCCCGGCAAGCTACTGAGAGTATCCCGCCTGCACAGCAGAGCCTGGCAAGCTCCTTGTGGTGTATTCGATATGCCAAACATAGTAACAAGTCACACTTCGTGTTCCTGGATTGAGCAGATGCCATTGGGCTACACTAGCACATGACAGGAACAATTGGAGACGTTACTGGTGTCCACTCGAACAAATCAGTGAACAACGGTACGATAGTGCTACAATGCTATTTTATTTATTATAACTTATTCATTATTTATTATTGTTAATATTATTGGTAGTGTGGGGGGTTGAATCCCACAGGCAAGGCATATACTTTCCTGCTGGCATTCTCTGAGCTCCCCAGTGCCAGCCCTTTCTGGGGGCACAGCTTAGTACCCCTTAGAAAGGCATCATCCTTCCTTCCCCCACCTCCCCTCCCCCCCCCCACACTCCCATCGAGGCCAGGAGCCAGACCAGGGGCCCTTTGTCCGCAGGCTGCCGGCAGGTGAGCTGCAGCCATGATGGGAGGGGCAGCTGGCAGCTGGGGGCTGGATCAATCTCGGGGCTCTGGCCTGCCTTGCTCCAGGATGGCCCTGCCCGCTGCTGGACCCTGTCTCCATCTGTCTCCCCCTGCCCCCTCACCCTGGCTGCTCTCTCTGCGGTGCAGATCCCCAGTCCTCTTCTTAGGAAGCCCTTTATTTTAATATTTTGGTTTTGGGGGACACACCTAGAGGTGTTTGGGGCTTACTCCTGGTTCTGCATTCAGGGAGCACTCCTGGCAGTGCTCTGGGGACCATGTGGGATGCCGGAGATTGAACCCGGGTCGGCCATGGTGCCAGGCAAGTGCCCCACCTGCTATGCTATCTCTCTCTCTTGCTTTTTTTACAAAACTCTTTAAAGTTGTGCTTGGAGCAGGGCGGGTGTGTGTGTGTGTGGGGTGGGGGGGGGGTGTTTGTACCTGGGAGGAAGATCTCGTGCCCCAATCAGTCTGTGTGAGTCAGGGGTGCTCTGTTGGGGGTGTGGCCCCGCCTTCCCTCTTTCATGAGCTTGGTGGCTTCCGGTTGCCTAATTAATGGTCACTGTGGGATCCTCTCTGTACCCTTCACCCGAGTGGAGGGATGTGGTCAGGCAGACAGTAAGGGGGGATGGGGGGCTCAGTCAGGGCTGCCGTGACTCAGACTTGGGGTGATGGGGATGTATGACTATGTCGGGTGAGGAGCTAGTCTCAGAGAATCAGAGTCCTGGTGGAGGCTGGGTGATGCCAGATGAAGCCTGGGGTTCTTCCCTGCGTCCTAGGAGGGTGTGTCCCACTCTGGACTGGTCCCTTAGGGGATCTTCCTTCTCTCCCTCCCTCTGGAAGGTGACCCTGGCAAGGGTGACTCCTCTGACCTGTGCGGGTTCAGTGAATGCCTTGTAGCAGGTCCCTGTTCTCCTGCTGCCCAGTTTGGAATTGGGAGGACTCAGACTCCAGGGGAGAGTCTGGCATCAGAGAGGGGGCGGGGGCGGTTGGGGGGGGACATTGGGGTGTTGGCCAGGTGGGGTCCAGAGAAAGGAAGCTGGGACCATTTGGCGGGGGAGAGAGCGCTGAGCCAGGCCCTGGCCTCCCGGGCAGGGCTTTGCCCACTCCTGTGGGTCCCCTTCTGCCCCCAGCCGACGTCCCCTCTCCCAAGCCTGGCCCAGCACTGCTGTGCTTGAACTTCCTGGCTGGCTGGCCCCGGTGAGGAGGCCCAGGAGGGTCTGGTTGGGGCCACTTTGGGTTCAGCCCCTCCCTGGGGTGAAGGGGTGGGAGGCGCCCGCTGCAGACACAGAGCCCCTTTGTCTGGGTCGCTGTGCAAAGCAGCTGGTCTGGGATTTCTGGGCGTTTTTCACATTTGAAGAATAATTGCATTGTCTGGGGGGCCCTCGAGAATCCAAATCCTTCCCCAGACCTGCCAGGCAGTCTAAAGAGAATCCCCTGGGCCAGCTTCTCCCCCCTGCTCCCCAACCCCAAGCCCCCTTTCCCTTCCTGCTGAAAGTCAGACAGAGTCAGGGTAGGGGGCTCCCTCAGGGAAACTGAGGTAGGACCGCAGGTCAACCTCTGAGGTTGGACTTCATCCATCTTCACTGGGAGGAGAGACTTGTAAGTTCCAGGGCTAGTTGTGGAGGGTGGAGGGGTCCTCCCCCCACTCTCCCCCCCCCTCAGCGCAAGCAGAGCAAAGGTGGGGGCTCAGGAAGGGAGAGACCTGCTGGCTGGCAAGAGTGAGCTCACTCAGGACTGTGCTTCTGCGGGCCCCTGGCAGGGTGGGGAGCTGGGGGGGAGGGCAGGTTGCTTACAGCCCTGGTTCCTCTCCTCCTGGGGGATCTTGAGAAATAGACCATACTTTTGGGAGGAGCCCATGCACCCGAGAGGGGGGTATAGACTTTTTGGGGGGCCTCCTTGGCTGTGTGAAGCTGGGCCACCAGGGTCACTCCTGGCGGTGTCTGGGGGCCTGTGGTGTGGGATGGAACTCGGGGCTTGGGCTCCTGCATACCAGGCATGCGCATCCTGTCCAGGACCCAGGGGTTGACCTGTTTATCCTTTGGAGGAACCCCACTGGGGAGGCGGGGACCCCGGAAGTAGGCCCTCCCTCCATGGCAGTGCTTCATGGCACTGGTGGGGGAGGAAGAAAACTGATTTGGGGGGAGCTGGAGAGGCTTCTGGCGTGGAGGGCAGAGGGGCCTGTGCTCTGCTCCGTGCCTTTGACTCCTCTGCCATTTTCTCCTAGGCTCGGGAGCGTGGGCATTGGTGGTGTGTGTGTGTGTGTGTGTGTGTGTGTGTGTGTGTGTGTGTAGTCCAGCCTGGCCCCCTAGTCCTGCTCCGCCCTAGTGGGCTGTAGCTTCACCCCTGAGCCATAGGCAGTAGGATTTCCTGGGGAGAGGCCTGTGCCTTGAGCACTGCAGGGAGGGTGGGTAGTGGGGTGGCCAGGAGCAGAATCGGTGTTGGGAAGTCTCGTTTCCAGGGTGCCTGCAGCTTCGGGAAACTTCCATGGAGCTGGTCTTGCGGTGGTTCGCGGTTGTGCGTTTCGGCTGCACCTCTGGGGTGAGTGGGGGACACACGCCCTGCAGGCCTGTCAGGCTGTGGTCAAGTTGGGGTGTACAAATACATGCGTGCGCACATGCTTAAGTGTGCATGTGGTACATATATGTGTGGATGAGTGTATATGCATGTTCTTATATGTGTCTGTCTGTATGTATATATAGATGTGTGTGTGTGTGTGTGTGTGTGTGTGTGTGTGAGAGAGAGAGAGAGAGAGAGACAGACAGACAGACAGACAGACAGACAAACAGAGAGAAAGTCAAGAGAGAGAGAGAGCGGGGCTGGAGGTGCAGCTCAGCGGTTGAGCACTTGACTCACATGCATGAGGTTAAACATTGGCTTCCTGGCACCACAGAGCAAAAAATTAAAAACCAGAAGTCGAGAAGGTGACAGAGCTCGGGGTCCCCGACATGCACGTGCAGGCCCTGACCCCTCCCCACTCCTGGTTCCTGGGATGTGCTCGGAGGAATCGCTGGATTTTGCTCTTGGTCATGACCTCAGGTCCGGGCTGTGCTGTTCTTGGTGCAGCCATAGCGATCCCTGGGGAGTGGATCAGAGGGGGGGGCAGGCATGGGACGTTGGGGGGCAGAGGCTTTGGGGGGACTAAGGGTTGCTGGCTGGATTTGATGGCTGTGAGTGTGTGAGGCATGGAGAGGCCTTCTCCTGCTCCGAGTTCGGGGTCCTCGCGTGCCTGTGGCTGGCCCTGGCTCCATGCTCCATGCCTCACTTTTCTTTTTGGTTTTGGAGCCACATCCGGCTCTGCTTGGGGGCTTCTCCCTGGCTCTTTGCTCAGGAATCAGTCCTGGTGGGACTTGGGAGACCAGATAGGGTCCTTGGTGGCAAGAGTCCTACCCATTGTGCTTTCTTTCTGGCCCCTCGGGGTGCAGAGGGCTCAGCAGGGCAGAGGCAGCCAGGACCAAAACCTGGCTCCCGGGTCTGGCATTGAGTGTCACTGCTTGGAGGTGTCAGTAATCCAGCTGGAAGTATAAGGGTGGCAGGAGATGCTGGGAGGTGGCGAGTGGGGTGTGGGGTCGGGGTCTCCTGCTCAACTGCTGGAACCTTCCAGTCTGGCTTCCTCCTGGTCCTTTGGAGACATGCTCCACCCAGCCCCATCAGCCCCCCCCCCCCAGGGGGCCAGGTTTTTTATTTGGATATACTCCTCAAGATGTGTAACAATTCTGACATTTTCTCAATATTACTTTTATTTATTTATTTATTGGTGGGGGGCGTGGTGTTGCACCGAGTGATGCCCAGGGCTTACCCCTGACTCTGTGCTCAGATATCACTCTTGCTTGGGGCTTGGAAGACCGTGTGGGGTGTTTGGGATCCAGTCCAGGTCAGCCATGTGCATGGCAAGTGTCCTGCGCTGTACTGTCTCTCCAAACAGGTGTTATTTTCATTGGGGGTGGGGGGAGGGTGGCAGCTTGGGGGAGGGCTATTCAGTGAGAGGAGTAGGGAGGGCGTGCGGTGTGGGGTCTCCTGCCTGCAAGGCTGTGCTCAGCCCTGTGCCCCCAGCTCCCTGCTGCCTTCTTGAGTTTAGCCACATTGGGCCAATTCTCGAGGAGCAATATTGGCTCTGGGTGGCATGAACAGGGAGGTCTGCGGGCCAGAGAAGCGGGGGACCCTGGAGACAATGGCAGGGTATTCCTAGTGGGGATGAGACACCTAGATCCATTCAGGTTGGGGCTGGCCTAATTTTTTTTTTATTAAATCCAGCATCTTGATGGACTTGGGGCCCTGGGGGCTCCGTCCCTTTCCTCCCCAGCCCCCCTTTTACCATGGAAGCCGGAGGAAGCGGGCCAGTGTCTGCCGGCTCCTCCCCGCCTGGCTGAGCCAGCACTTTTTTTTTTTTTTTGCTTCTCTCCTTTATCTGCTCAAAAAAGTACAGGGTGTTCTGTTTCTCCTGTGCATACAGATCGAGGAGCGGATGTTATTTATTTCTTTCATTCCCGAAGGCGAGAGGAGGCACAGTGGAGCATTAAGTGATTGTTTCCTCAAGGAGACCTTTTCTCACAAAAAATTAGAGAGGAAAAGATGACACCAACAGCAGCAAACAAGCTGCCCCCCCTCCCCCTTCCTCCCCACTGGCAGCAGATTAGGGCCTGGGAAGGCCCAGCAGGAGGGAGCCGAGGCTGTTTCCTGTGCAGTTTTCACTCCTCCCTGGGTCTGGGCTGAGGGTGTGATGGGGTGGTGGGTGCTGGGGGGGCTCATCGCTCTGCCCTCTGTTGACAAGGCTGCTCAGGAGCCCCATGTGTGGACAGAGCTAAGGAGGGACATGAACGGGGTTTGCCGTGAGGGGCAGGACACTGGTGGTCCCTTGGCCCATGCTCACCTGTTCACCTGTGCAGGTGTTCAGCCCAGGGTCGCTGACCTGTTGGGGTTCTGGGTTTCTCTCAAGGGCACAGCACACACTGCATTTCTCCCAGTCCTGTAGGATCTGGATTCCCAAGACTGCACTCGTCGTTCCACAGGAGACCTTTAGAAATAACTTGTAGCACTGTAGCACTGTCCTCCCGTTATCCATCGATTTGCTCGAGCGGGCGCAGTAATGTCTCCATTGTGAGACTTGTTACTGTGTTTGGCATATTGAATAGGTCATGGGGAGCTTGCCAGGCTTTGCCATGCGGGCACGATACTCTTGGTAGCTTACCAGGCTCTCTGAAAGGGGCGGAATAATCAAACTCGGTTGGCCGTGTTGGCCAAGTGCAAGGCAAATGCCCTACCGCTGTGCTATCGCTCCAGCCCCCAGAAATAACTTGGCTGTGGCTGGTCCGAGTGCAGTGGTGTTTACAATTAATTGATCACAGCCAGTTACAGAAATAACTTGGGGCTCCTGCAAGTGCTGACCCCTGTTTCCCCCACCCCCACCATGGCCCACTTGGCCTGTCAGTGTGGGCCGGTCCTGGAGGTCACTGAGGCTGGCGACCTGGGAAGTGATCTACACCCCTGTATTCTCCCCTCTGTCACTTCCCAAAGCGGCCACTCCCCTGGTTCCTGGGTGGGGGGGGTGTTTGTTTTGGGGGGCTGTGTTTGATCACACCTGGTGGTGCTCAGGGCCTGTTCTGTGTTCTGGGCTCAGGAGTGACCCCTGACCTTGCTAGAGGGACCCTAAGTGGTGTCATGGGTTGAAGCAGGCTTGGCACGTGCACCTGATGGCCAGCTTTCTCATGAGTTTGCCGAGACAGTAACACCAGCACCCATGTCTTCCTACACTACACAGCACTGAACAATGTTGTCTTTGGGGGATTTTTTTTTTAAGCCACAGCTGGCAGTGCTCAAGAGACTACTTTTTTTAAATTTAATTTTATTTTTTTTATTATTAGTGAAACACCATGAGGTACAGTTGTAGATTTACAATTTTTTGTGCTTGGGTTTCGATTATAC
>JAOXYA010000045.1:2794227-2813276 GCA_028565675.1 Sorex palustris | reverse complement strand
GCCGGGCTCTCCGAGAGGGGCAGAGGAATCGAACTCGGGTCGGCAATGTTGGCTGCATGCAAGGCAAACGCCCTACCCGCTGTGCTATTGCTCCAGGCCAACTTTAGGGAGTGAGAGGTAATTGCACCTGGAACGGTAGAGTAAAAGTATTGTATTTTATGTTTAAGGATTTCCTCATTTTTTCTTCTTTTCCCAGTGCTGGGGTTTGAGCACAGGCCCTCACACATACAGTGCTCTACCACTGAGCCACATCCACAGCCCAGTGGTTTTTTTTTTTACTTTTTATTGCGTAGTGCTTCTTGTTGCAGACTACCGCTGTCCAATAAACACAGGCTTTTTCTTTGATTTTGCTTTTGGGCTACTCCCAACAGTGATCTATGGAGCCTGTGGTACAAAGGATCAAACCTGGGGCTCCCACTTGCAAAGCATATGCTTCAATCCTTTACACCTTCTTGAACCTCTAAATGATTCTTGCTGGTTCTGCCTTCTAATAGTTTTATCTGCTATCCAGTTACTACACTGCTTCTTCTGTGCTTCTATCCTAGGTCTCAGAGTCAAGCGTCTGGCAAAGTAAGCGCAACTTCCTTCCTCATTTCCTTGTCATCTCTTGTGGCCTCCCTCCACTTAGGAGGAGCCAGAGAGAATATTTATAAACAGCACTACTCTCAATTTTGATACCGTCCACATTTCTTCTGACTCCTGGGATAAATGTTTAGATGCCTAAACCTGGCCCAGTAGTCCTTGTAACTGTTGCCCAGAACTGGTCTTCCATATCTAATAACCTTATACTCCTTAGCTTTCTGTGCCGTTGGCCTTTCAGTTCGTAGGCCTAGCAACTTTGCAGATTTTTGCACATGCTACTCTCTGTACTCATAGTTTCATCCTGATCTGCTAGCTTGTCTTTTAGATTCCAGATGATATTAATGACTGGCAGTTATAGAACATTGTTTCATCATTGTTCTTTGTGCTTTGCATGTAGTAAGTCTTTCGATCTTGACTGCAGTTTCATGAGGTAGATACCGCTGTTAGCTCCACTTAATAAGAAAGTGAGGTTAAGTAAGATTTGACTCAAAACTTAAATGCAGGGGCTGGAGCGATAACACAGCAGGTAGGGCGTTTGCCTTGCACGCGGCCAACCCGGGTTCAGTTCCTCTGCCACTCTCGGAGAGCTTGGCAAGCTACTGAGAGTATCCCGCTTGCATGGCAGAGCCTGGAAAACTCCCAGTGGCATATTCGATATGCCAAAAACAGTAACAACAAATCTCACAATGAAGATGTTACTGGTGCCTGCTCGGGCAAAATCGATGAACAACGGGATGACAGTGCTACAGTGCTATATAAAATCCCTTAGCAGGATAGGAGTGAAAAAAACTTAATCTATTAGAGGGCAATTGTAAGTGCCATGAATGGATGTCACACTCAGGGTCAAGCGCTAAAGAGTTCATCTTGCCTTCTAAAGAATCTCCTTTAATCCTTTCTGCGAGACAGATTTCAAGGCTATGAATTCCCTGAGCTGTTGCCTGTCCTTGAAACTCTGTTAATTTCTTCAAATCTCAATGATAATCTAACTGGATAGAGAATTGTTGGTGACATGTTCATTTCATTAAGTTTCTGTACTATATCCCTCCATTCTCTTCTGGCACATAGAGTCTCATTCCATAGATCTGCTCTGAATGTATGGGCCTTCCTTTGGATACAAGTTCCTTTTTGATCTTGCTGCTTTGTCTCTACCTTTGGATTTTGTCATTTCAAGTCAAAAGTGCCCTTAAATCTTCTGATTTGAGTCTGTTTTTAGTAGGCCTATATTTCTCAGTACTGGGAAGTTCTTATCCATGATTTTATTTATTTATTTATTATTTATTTTTATAAAGTTTTTCATGATTTATTACATTCAATGTTCCAACACCAATCTGTGATGTCTTTAAATTATTGTTTCTTCACCAAATTTGCTTCTTGTTCTTCAGAGAGTCCAATGATTCCTCTATTGTTCCTCTTGAATTCACCTGATAATTTTGGGATATGCTGTTAATTTCTTTTCAGTCGATTTTATACCTTCCCTTGTTTTCTATTGATTTTCTTCATCTAATGTTGGAACTCATTGACCTTTTCCTCAGCTACTGTTAATCTGCTTCTCAGAGTGTCTATTGCATTTTTAATGTCACCTTTCATACTCTTCATTTCTGCTTGTCGAATTCTCATTTCAGCACTCATACTTTCTTGCACTTTGCTGGCTACCTGTGCCATTATTTCTTTGAGCTCATTAAGCATCCTCACCCTGGTGTCACTAAAGTCATTGTCTGAGGATTTACTGAACTGCTTGGTGCTGGTTGAGCCTTCTGTGTTATTGTTTTTTGCTTATTGAACTTGGTGGGTTTTTATGCATCTCCCCATTGCGTTAGTTGTACTCCTGTTGTGCTGAGTGTGAATCTTTGTAATTAGCCCCTCTGGGACTCTGAGGAATTAGACTGGGAATTGCTCTTTCCCTTCTCTGTCTGTCTTCACCAAGTGATAAGAAATGTAACTGTGAGTAATGTGAATTTTGATGAGGAGCTGTTACACAGCTGTCTGTGTGGAGGTTACCAGGCTGAGATGGAAGGGAGGGGAATCCACCCGCCCCATTCCAAAAAGACCTGGGAGTTCTCAGCCCAGAGATCTACCTGGAAGTGTGGTCCAGTGAACAGGAGTTGGTCCAGTTGAAATCCCTCCTCATGGGGAACTAGAGAGATATTATAGTGGGTAAGGCACTTGCCTTGCATGTGGCTGACTTAGGTTCAATCACTGTACCCCATATGGGTCCCTGAACCCTCTAGGAGTGATCCCTGAGCACCGAGCTAAGAAAAAGTAAGTCCTGAGCACCACTAGGTGAGGCCCCCAAAACATAAAACAAGAAAAGAATATCTCCTCTTGGGGTTTTGTGAAATCTCATTACTTAGGCAAAGCATATGAACTCATTGGCCACTGTAGACTGACAACAGACCTCAACTTCTGACTCCCCTCCCCTCCTTATAGGTTAGGGAATTCAGACCGGAAATTCTAATCTTACAATTGATTCCCCTGGCCCTGATCCAGCCCTCATTCTCTGGTATTTCCTAAAAAAGTCACCTCATTCCCCTAGTAAGAGACACCTTTGGCCAAAGAGAGCTCAATGGCTGGAGCACAGGTCTTGCATGCAGGAGGACTGGGTTGAATCTCTGATCCTCTGAACCACATGTTCTCTCAGCACTGCAGGTGTGGCCCAAAACTAACCAACAAACAAACAAACAAACAAACAAAGACACCTTTTCACTCTTTCAACTCTAAGACTTTTAGGATCTGAAAGTTTTCAGCTAGGCTGAAAACCAGCTCTGTAGGAGAACTCTAGTTTGGTGATCAGAACAAGCCAATATGTGATTTGCCTATAAATCACTGTTTCAAAGGACTACTTGGATTTCATACCGGCAACTGCCTCCAGCCCCTTTCACTGGTTGCCGGAGGGAGGGCTCCTACCCGCCTTCCCGCCCAGTTGGGTGGGAGTAGAAGGAAGAGGCGGCAGGCTTGGTCCTCTCTGAAGTCCTTGCTTCTCTAAGGGCCTGTGGTTGTCACCCTTAGGACACGCCACCTTTGAGCTGGGAGCCACCTGGATCCATGGGTCCCATGGGAATCCCATCTATCATCTAGCAGAAGCCAATGGGCTCTTGGAAGAGACAACGGATGGGGAACGCAGCGTGGGCCGCATCAGCCTTTACTCCAAGAATGGCGTGGCCTGTTACCTTACCAACCGCGGCCACCGGATCCCCAAGGATGTGGTTGAGGAATTCAGCGATTTATACAACGAGGTGAGGTGTCAGGGGGCAGCTGTACCTGGGGTGTATGTATGTGTGGAGGGGGTGGGAGGCAGGGACAAGGAGGGCCCTGGCATGTTAGAGGAATGGGTGTATTGAGAGGTCTTCTGGGTTTTCTAGAAGCCTGGCCATGTCTTTGTATACTTCCTGAGCCCAGCATTTAGGAAAAAACAGGGCAGTCAGAGGAGAGACTGCAGATTAGTGAAGTAGTAAGTTTATGGTGTGCAGGACACTCATGTTTGTCCAGTACACAATCTTGTCTTTACTTTTGGATATTCTTATAGATAGTAAGTTTTGCTTGTTTGTTTTGGGGCCAGAATTGGCAGTGCTCAGGGCTTACACCTGCTTCAGATCATAGGGATTGCTGAAGATGGAATCCATGTTGGCCACATGCAAGGCTCTATCTGCTGTACTATCTTTCCAGTGGAGTCTCCCCCACCACACTTTTTGTTTGTTTGTTTTTTGCTTTTGGGCCATATCTGAAGGTGCTCAGGTTTTCTCTTGGCTATTTGCTCAGGGATCACTCCTGGAGGGGCTTGGGGACCATATGGGGTGCTGGGGATTGAACCCAGGTCAGCCACATGCATAGCAAGTACCTTACCCGCTGTACTATTGCTCTGGTTCTGTAGATGGTTTTTGGAAAAGGTTTACTTTTAAGTTATTCCTAGTAGATAGAGCCATAACAGGCTTTCATACACTGATTTGAGCGGCTTTGCTAAATGATTTTATTCAAATGATGTACTTATTCATTTTAATTATGAATAAATTATAACATTTTTGGAGTTTGGGAGTATATGTCACATTTATAAAAAATGGAGATTTTAATTTTCCCTTCCTAATCCTTAGACCAGCATTGTCCAGTAGAACTTGGACAATTTCCAATTTCACAATGATAGAGAAGCTAGAGCCTTGTAAATCCCATAGGATAGTGCTTAGCCATGCACTATCATGGGTGGGTCTTGAGCATTTAAAGTGTAGTGTGTGAAATGGAGGAGCACAGTGAGTTCATTTCTCTCACCCCAGGTTTCCAGTGATTTCCTTATTAGATGTTAGAGCTCTGGCTCTTAAGTTCTTGTTCTAGCCTTGTTGACTTGGCTGGTATCAGCAGTTTAGTGTCAGAGAGTGAGGGCACTGGCATACATCCTTATTTTATTCAGGTTTCCAAAAGGCCCAACATTGTTTTGAGTGACTTTCAGTGGTGTGAACCACACTGAACAAGCAAGATAACATGTCGGCACTATCTTCTGCTACACTTAGAGACCCTTCACTCTGGCTCAGCGCATGGGCCAACGAGCGTGTCGTATGGGTTTCTTTGCTTTGGGTTTGGGGAAGGAGAAAGAACCCCTGGCTTGAGCTCCATCCCTGCTCAGCAGAAGGGAGACCCATTCTGTGCATGCACCGCAAAGTAGGCTGTGTACACATTCCGTGTGCTTCTCTCTCACATCCCAGAAGATTAGATTTTCCATGAGCAGATATGAGCTAGTACTCATTCTCCAAAGGATACCTCCCTGGTCCTGCCCTTTGGTTATTTCAAGTGCTTCAAGCCTGGATACCTCAGGAAGAATGACTGTTAGGGTCCATGACTGACTTGCTCTTCTAAATGCCCTTAAAAGTAGATCATTATCAATGTCTGTTCCTTGGTTTGGCCTCTGCAAATCCTGGCTATGAGTCATGGAAAATAGGAGGGATCAGGTAGGTTATTAATCTGGGTGGTGATGTTAATATTAATCCGGGTGGTCAGAGGGAGGAGGTGTTAGCCAGAAGTACAAAAGATAGATGTCCTTGTGTGGCTGTTCTAAAGAGGTGTGCTCTTAATCGGCCAGATAGTCCCGTCTTTGTAACCAATATGCATCTTCCCTGCCAAGGCATTGACTCTGTGTTATCTCATTCACCTGTGTTATCTTTGTTAATCAAGACATCAGTCTCTGCAGCAGTATTTAATCAAAGCAGTATGGTTCAACAATTAATTTGCTCTAAATCTTAGCTGGCTAGGAAGTCTTTCTGAGCCTTGTTTTCCTCCTCTGTCAAATGGACATACAGTGAATGCCAGGAAGTCTTACCTACTTTATACATTGTAAGAGGCTTAAATGAGAAAGGTACCTCATGAGATTTGGGGTATTGTCACCATCACAGATTGGTTCCTCTTTCCTTGGGTCCTTTCCCTTTCTTCTTCCCTAAGAGGGTGTCCTTTCCCTCAGGACAGGAGACGGAACCCACGGGACAAACACATGTTCAATTAAAGCTGGCACCGAGTCTCACGGGGGTGGATGATTCATGTAAATAGACTCAAGTTGTTACTCCTCAGCCGGGCACTTGGCCGCTGGTCAACATAAATGAAAGCTCAGCTACCATGTCGCTTCTCACCCAAGGAACAAAACTCAGGGAGGAGGGTGCATGCGGTGAGTTCAAAGTCGGTCTCCTTGGCAGCGGCACTAGGTAAAGAATTTGCTGGAGGCTTCAGGAAAGGCTAAGTGGACACCCTGCAACTTGTGACTCTAGGGAGGAAAATGAAGCCTTTTCCTCTTAGAGACTATACCAGACCAGAAAGTACAGTGGGTAGGGTGCTTTCTTTGCAGGCTGCAGACCTGGGTTCGAGCCCTGGCATCCCCTATGGTTCCCCCAAGCTCTGCCAGGAGTGATCCCTGAGCACGGTGCCAGGAGTAAGTCGTCAGCACCACTGGCTGTGATCCAGTCCCCTCTCCCTTCCCAAAAAAAGAGAGTCTACATCCCAGAAACATGTTTAGGGGGTTCACAGTTCTCTCATGCCAAGGGCTTTCCCTGGAGTGGAGAGTGGGAGACGGCAGAGCTCCCTTCCCACTGTGGCAAACTCAGGGCTGGCTTTCAGGCAGATAGCATGCTCATGCCCATCAAATGCAAACACACTGGAAGAAGGAGCGCCTGTGAGCAAGTGGCCCCAGGCACAGCGATTTGGCCAAGGACCCGGTATCTGCCAGAGCCCTGGGAGGGAGAGTGGATATGTGGTCTTCTCACAACCTTGCAGTCATGCCCAAGCCTGGGATTGAGGCCAGTGTCCTGGCATGACTCTGAGTCCTTTGTCCCATGGCCTTGCCTGCATTGCTGGAGCCATCCCTCACCATCTCTTCACTCCGTGCTGCCCACTCCAGTGAGGCCGAGGCACTTTGAGTGCAAATCACATTCTCTCTACCTCTTCCACATCTTCATTTTTCTCGGGTGGGAAGTGGGGAGGGATCTCCCAAGCAGTGTGTAGGTGACCCTGAGGTCATTCCTGATGGCATTTGGCATTTAGTGCTGTGCAGGTTCAGCAGTCTTGGGGCCCAGTAGGGCCATCCTCGTGGCGCTCGGGGGACCATGTGGTGTGGGGGATGGAAGTCAGGGTCTCTGCGTGTCATGCATGTT
Organism: Sorex palustris; assembly: GCA_028565675.1. NCBI lineage: Eukaryota > Metazoa > Chordata > Mammalia > Eulipotyphla > Soricidae > Sorex > Sorex palustris. Next base: position 2,806,077 of record JAOXYA010000045.1, on the reverse strand, counting down.
CCTCGGGCCCTTCCACATCATCAGTGCACGGTTCTTTCTGCTTGAAATACTTTCCCTCTCTCTCTCCCTCTCTCTCTCCCCCCTGTACCCCTGTCCCTCTCTTGACCGACCAAGGTTTTCTAGGTGTATCATACAACCCTGGGGCTCTCTCCAATGACAGCATATCATGTAGAGATGGTCCAAATTGAAAGTGCAGGGGCTCAGGACTGGTTTGCCCTGGTAATCAGGGTCTGTTGAGTGAATATTGGGCTGAGATGTTGCCCTTTGGGAATCTCAGAGTTTAGCATACTTCCCCCAGGGGAGATCTGCATTGTACTTAGTGTGGGGTGGGAGAGAAACACTCGATGCCCTTTCCTTCCTTTTCATGAGATGTAAACTTATGTTCTTGCCAAGCAAAGCCAACAAAACACCTTCCAGCCCGTTGGCACTCTGGGGCTCCCTCCCCTGCACCTGCTGCACCCCCCAACGTGGCCGTCTTCATTTCCTGAGTCTGAGACCTGCAGGAAGTGTGTGTGTGGGGGGTGCTGGTATGAATTTGAGCAGGGCCTAGCAAGGTCTGGGCCCCTTCTGCTCCTTCCCTCACCCCCAAGCACTGGTCAGGCTGCCATGCCAGACTGTCTTTCTCGGAGAGAGTGAGGCAGGCGTGTTTGGGCAGGAGAGGCTGCGTGCTTGGTTTGTGGAAAAGAGAAATGTGTGTAAACACGGGCTTTCCAGCAGGTGGTCAGCTCGGCCCCACAGAGTGCCTGAGGGCACAGCTTCATACAGGACTGTAGGGTGTAGGGTCCCCCAAAACTTCTCTTAGTTCTTTTATTAAAAAATTAATTTAGGGGCTGGAGCAAGAGCACAGTGGGTAGGGTGTTTGCTTTGCACGCGGCGGACAATTCCCAGCATCCCATATGGTCCCCTGAGCACCGCCAGGGGTAATTCCTGAGTGCAGAGCCAGGAGTGCCCCTGTGTATCTCTGGGTATGACCCATAAAGAAAAAAATTAATTTATTTGTGATTTGCGGGGGGGGGGGGTTGTTCGGGCCACACCTGATGGTGCTCAGAGCTTACTGCTGGCTCTGTGCTCAGGGATCAGGAGGTGCTCAGGATCAAACTAGGGTTAGCTGAGTGCAAGACAAGTGCCTGTTATCTTGCTGGCCACTTGTCACTGCATTCTAAGCAAGGTCCCAGCCCAGAGCCTGGGGGATCCCCCATCACAGTTGCCCTGGACTGCAGCCACACCTGCACCCGGACTCGGCCCTTTAGTGCAGCATTGAATTTCTGCACCCAGGGAGCAGGGCTCGGGGCTCAAGACACCCCGTGGGGGACACCTGGGAGATGGTGATTTCAGGGGGGAGAGAGACAGAGGTGGGAATGTTCCAGCCTATTCTGGACGTTTCTTTGGCCAGGTCTATAACTTGACCCAGGAGTTTTTCCAGCATGGAAAACCAGTCAATGCGGAGAGTCAGAACAGTGTGGGGGTGTTCACCCGGGAGAAGGTGCGAAATCGCATCCGGGATGACCCCGACGAGCCGGAGGCCACCAAGCGCCTGAAGCTCGCCATGATCCAGCAGTACCTGAAGGTAGCTGTGGCCTGTGGGAGCAGCGAGCAGGGGAGTGTGTGTGTGTGTGTGTGTGTGTGTGTGTGTGTGTGTGTGTGTATTGGGGTTGGGGGGGGAGGAGGGTGGAGATGGATGCAGGCACCAGTGGGAGAGACCCAGTCCTGGGGCATTCTAGGCTGGGTGGGGGGTGGGCGGAGGCACCCTGAGGTCCCTTGCGGTCACCTGGCCCCTCTCTGGCTCCCCGACAGGTGGAGAGCTGCGAGAGCAGCTCGCACAGCATGGACGAGGTGTCCCTGAGCGCCTTTGGGGAGTGGACGGAGATCCCGGGCGCGCACCACGTCATTCCATCGGGCTTCATGCGGGTGGTGGAGCTGCTGGCCGAGGGCCTCCCGGCGCACGTCATCCAGCTGGGCAAGCCAGTGCGCTGCGTGCACTGGGACCAGGCCTCGGCCCGGCCCCGCGGCCCCGAGATCGAGCCCCGGGGCGACCACAATCACGATGCCCCGGGGGAGGACGGCCCCGGAGGCGGCGGCGGCGGCAGTGGTGGTGGCGGTGGAGACGGTGGCCACGGGGCGCTTCCCAGGCGGGGCCGCGGCAGCAACAACGATGACAACGATGACGACCAGGAGGACGCGCCCTGGCCCGTGGTGGTCGAGTGCGAGGACTGCGAGGTCATCCCCGCCGACCACGTGATCGTGACCGTGTCCCTGGGCGTGCTCAAGCGGCAGCACACGAGCTTCTTCCGCCCGGGGCTGCCCGCCGAGAAGGTGGCGGCCATCCACCGCCTGGGCATCGGCACCACGGACAAGATCTTCCTGGAGTTCGAGGAGCCCTTCTGGGGCCCCGAGTGCAACAGCCTGCAGTTCGTGTGGGAGGACGAGGCCGAGAGCCGCACGCTCACCTACCCGCCCGAGCTCTGGTACCGCAAGATCTGCGGCTTCGACGTGCTCTACCCGCCCGAGCGCTACGGCCACGTGCTCAGCGGCTGGATCTGCGGCGAGGAGGCGCTGGTCATGGAGCGCTGCGACGACGAGGCGGTGGCCGAGATCTGCACCGAGATGCTGCGCCAGTTCACGGGTGCGCGGCCGGCCGTGGTGGAGGAGTGGGGCGAGGGGCGGGCGACCACGCCACTAGCCCCGCATGCTCCCTGCCCAACCCGGCATATGTTCGTCTGGGCTGCATCCCACCACCCCCGCGAGGCTCAGGGCGCTGCTCCTGGCTCTGCGCTCAGAGCTCTGGGGTACCAGGTGGGATGCCGGGGATCCCAACCCAGCTCGGCTGTGTGCAAGGCAAGCAAGCGCCCTGCCCGCTGTCCTGACTCCAACCCCAGGATCATGAAAATCTTTGTGGTCACTACCGCTCCCCAGACTGCCCAATTCTGACTGCCTGTGTCTTGCTCAAAGACACGCTTTGTCTTTTTCTGCTGAATTCTACACACACACACACACACACACACACACACACACACTAGAGGCTGGAGTGATAGTACAGGGGGTAGGATGCTTACTTTGTTTACTTTGCACACAAGGACCCAGGTTTAGTCCCCAATGTGCAAAGTACACACACACACACACACACACACACACACACACACAAATATATGTAGTTTGATTTGGTTTGGGGCCATACTCCGTGGTACTCAGGGCTTACTCCTAGATGTGTGCTCAGGGATCCCACCCGGCAGGCCCAGGATATCATATGGGGTGCCGGGGATCAAACCTGGGTCCCCCGTGTGTGAAGTAAGTGTCCTATCTCTGCTGTATTGCTCCAGTCTCTATTTTATGTATTTACCCTTTTTTCCAAATTTTTATGCAGGCTCAGTGATCTACAAAGCTGTTAATAATAGAGATTCAGGCCTACCGTGTTTCAACACCCACCGCATGAGTGCTAGCATCCTCCCCTCCCACCATCCCACACTGCAAACTCATATCTATTTATTTGGGGTGGAGGAAATCCTCCCCAGTGGTACTCAGGAGGTTTTGGGACCCCACTGGCGAACCTCCATAAATCCGGCTAGCAGTTTAATGTGAGGGTTCCCACTGGGGTCCTTCAGGGCTGCACCTGGGAATGGGGTGTGGTGGGGAGTGGGAGTGCAGTGCAAGCTGGGAGCCACAGGGTGTCTCGGACCCCCCCCCCCCATTCAGGAAGTGGCTTGGCATGTGACCTGGCTGGCAAACTCAGAATTAAAAACATATGGTTTTAGTTACAGTTTAGGTCATGCATTTACAATACCGTTAATGCTCATGGTTTTGATGCACACAGTCACATCATCTCTCTGCCAGCAAAGTACCCCAGGCCCTTGACCAGTGTGCCAGTGTCCCCTCCAGTCAGCCCCTTCCCCCGCCCCCGCACCCACTGCCCCCTTTTATGTCAGTTCTGAAGCACAGGGCTGAGGGTTTGGCATCATCTGATACCTTCCATACCCTTGTCCTGTTTCTCTGCTCATGGAACATTAGTGAGGTCACTGGGTATTGGTCTCCTCCCACTCTGTTGGAGTCTTTCTTTAGTGGGGATGAGGGTTGGGGCCATACCTGGCTCTGTGCTTGGGAGTCACTCCTGGCGGGGCTCAGGGATCAAACCTGGGTCAGCCGCGTGCAAGGCCAGTGCTGTGCCCACTGTACTATCTCTCTGGCCCCTGACTATTGGATTTTTTTGGTTGAACATCTTCCATGTCCTGGGGCTGGAGAGACAGCACAGTGGGTAGGGCATTTGCCTTGCACGTGGCCGACCCGGGTTCGATTCCCAGCATCCCATATGGTCCCCTGAGCACCGCCAGGAGTAACTCCTGAGTGCAGAGCCAAGAGTAACCCCTGTGCATCACCGGGTGTGACCCAAAAAGCAAAAAAAAAAAAAAACCAACCCATCTTCCATGTCCTGTCCTGGAAGATCCCCAGAGTCACCCCAGAAGTAGGAAGGGAAAATGGGGCTCACTCTGCAGTATTTTCTAGATCAGAGGGTGAAGGTCTGGAAACATGAGGGATGTTGACAGGTGTTGACAAGGAAGTGTTGCTGGTGTCTCTGTTTGAACCCCAACTTCCTCTATGTCCCCCCACATCCTCCATTCCTATCTGTGATCACCTTGGCCCCAGAAAAGGAGAGATCCGGAGGGGCCCTTCTGTGCATAGCCGTTCCTTATTCTCCCTCCCCTTCTCTTGACTCCCCAACAGGGAACCCCAACATTCCAAAACCTCGTCGAATCCTGCGCTCGGCCTGGGGCAGCAACCCCTACTTCCGGGGCTCTTACTCATACACGCAGGTGGGCTCCAGTGGGGCCGACGTGGAGAGGCTGGCCAAGCCCCTCCCATACACGGAGAGCTCCAAGACCGCGGTGAGTGGGGGCGGGGTGCCCTGTGCCGGGGGAGAGGTGGGTGTTTCCTCACTGTGGTCCAGGGAGGTGAGGGGGGGAAGTAGCGTTCATTTTGGGGGGCGGGGGCTGGGAGGGAGGTGCCAAGCTGCAACTGCAATGGATGAGAAAACCCCAAAAATGTACAATATAACAGCTAGAAGGAAAGATAGCATCCAGCTGAGATGTCTTGAGGTTATAAAAATAGCCATTAGTTGCTTTATTGTTCAGGAAGGTAGCCGTGAGCCACGCCTCATTTAAAGGGAAGAGAAGCACCAGCCTCATTTCAAGTTCAGTAGCATGTGTCACCCGGCTACCAAATTAGAAGTTGTAGTTCTAGAACATTTCCATGTAGCTGGTGTTTGGCAGCACGGATTCAAGGTAAGCGTGTCCCTTCCAGTACCCACTGAGGAAGCAACACGGAAACGAGTGGCTTTCCCCAGGTTGTATCAAGCCGTGAGCTTGGAGAGAAAAACAATAAATCAGAGAGAAATGATTATCTAGGTTCGTTTCCCTGATGTGTGTCTTGACTTTCTCTCACCGAGTGTACACAGAGACAGCACGCGTGTGGGTGTTTGTCAGATAACCGGGCCACGACTTTAAGACAGGTGCAAACACCAGATTCTCTTCTGCAGCTCAGAACTCACTGTTCTATCTGAGTTCTGATACAGATAAGAAGGGGCACGATAAAGTGTAGACATAGATGAAATCTATTAAAACCCTAGTGAAATTGTATTTAGAGAAGGTTTTTGATGCAGCGGAGGAACAATCCAGTGAACCAGCATGCCTTGTGTCTGCCCCAGCCGGGTGCAGAAGAGGAAGAAGGCCCTTATTGCTGCCATAGCCTCCCTCCTGAAAATCAAGCCTCTTATCCCCTGCCTCAGCTCCGGTGAATAGAACAAAAAGCTTTTTGAAACAAACTTATCTGCCTAGACGAGGTAGAAATTTACTTCTGTCACACAAAAGGAAATTCAGAGCACAAAGGATATCACGCAAAGGGTATCAGGGCCCAGCATCATTGCACCTTACTCCTCTTTTCAGTGCCCCTGTGGTCCAGGAGGGTTGCAGGGGCTCCTACCCTCACATCTACATCCTTTAGGATACAAGGAGGAGTGGGGATAGGCAGACCAGCCAAAGAGGAGGATTTGTTTTAGGATGGGCCAGGGATGTGCCTTCATGCTAGAAGGCCTGCCTTGCGTGCATGAGACCTGGGTTCAATTCCTGGCACTACTACCACTAAAAAAAAAAAAAAAAAGTGGCGGGTCGGGGATGCCTAGGGGGTGGACAGGCCTGTCCTTGATGAGATACAGAGCAGCCATGTATTGGAAGCTGATTGGCCAGAACTTAGTCATATGGCCACCCCAGCTGCTGAGAACCTGGGATCTCTGACTTTTTCTGGGTGGCAAGGAACCTAGTTAAGTCAGGTCTTTGTTACCCAGGGGAAAGAGGAAAATGGGTGTAGGAGCAGCCGCTCCCCTGTGCTGCCCAGCTTAACCTCTTCTATGGGCCCCTTGTCGGTGGGTTGAAGCCTTAGAGTCAGAGTGGGTGGTCTGGGCACAGTTGCTCTATTGGGCTGGGGGGGGGGTTGTTAGAAACTCTCCCAGCCCACCCCCAGGTGCTGACGTCACAGCTGCATCCCACAGGGCCTCTGCTGGAGCCCTGGGTTTGAGGGCACTAGGAGAAAGCCCGGCTCCCATTTCAGAAGGCCAGCGCTTCCTCAAGGCTGGGGCTCGCCTGGACAGCTGGCTTCCTCCACCCTGGCGACAGCCACCGAGTCTCCCTTTCCCCTAGCAGGGCTTGGGGACCGTCCCACCCCCTCCCCTCTCCTTCTTCCCCAAACACCCTTTGCCTATTGATTTAGCATTTTCCCCGGAAGCAGCCCTCAGGCCCTGTCGGGGAAGGGGACATCTTGGTGCACCCCGAAACCTCTGACCTCAGGCCTGTTTTCTGGGCACTCGGCACCTTGTTCCAACCCCCATCCCATCCTGTCTGGCACCATTTGGTAACTGGGTTTCGTGTCTGGCTTCCCCACCAGCATGGAGGCACCTCAAAGCAGCCGCCCGGTCACCTTTTATCTTCCAGCTGCCCAGAACAGTCCCTGGACCCTACTAGGGGCCCCATCCAGGTTTGTTAAATGACCCCCCTGACTTGAGCTCTGAGCGCTGGTATTCTTCCAGGTTCTGAGTGCTTTCCTCTCCGGTTTTCCTCCTTCCCATTCTCCCGAGAAGCAGATGGTAAACGTGCCTTGGCTGAGGAGAAAACCAAGACTTTGGGAGGTTCGGTCTTGGAATCTCGGAACCACCGGCCTGAGTTCATGAGCGGAGCAGGGAGGCCCCTGGGTAGCTTCCAGGCAGATGGCAGGGAGGCCCGGAAGTCGGGGACAGGCCTGGCTGGGCATAGGGGCGGGGGTCTCTGGGGTAGACAGGTGGCCTGAAGGTCACTCCTGCTCCATGCCCCCTCACTCCCTGGCCCCTGTCGCCCCCCCCCAGCCCATGCAGGTGCTGTTCTCCGGGGAGGCCACCCACCGCCAGTACTACTCCACCACCCATGGTGCTCTGCTCTCGGGCCAGCGCGAGGCGGCCCGACTCATCGAGATGTACCGCGACCTCTTCCAGCAGGGCCCCTGAGGCAGCACCTGCCCCGCACGGCCCTGAAAGAACCACTAACTCGTGACGGCCCTGCCCCTCCCGCGGGGGGCTCCTAACTCCCCGGTCCCCGGTAGGATGGATTTTGACTGCTTAGAACTAGCCACCCCGGCGGAGTCCACGCCTGGCCCTGTAGCGCTTCCCTTTCTTGGCGCCAGGTTGTGACCCCCGTGGGCACTGTTGATTTACCTCCCATGACTGTCCCCTTGCTGCCCCTCCCACCTCCCTCTTCTCGTCCTTGTAAGTGCCTTCGATACTTTGCATTTTGGGATAATAAAAGAGGCTCGCCCTTCCTGTGCTCCTCAGCTTCTCGGTTTGGCTTTCTGATTTCATCAGCCGTGTGTGTACATGTGTGGGAGTGTGTGTGAGAGACCATGCACCTGGAGACGTGTGTGCACATATATGTGTGTGGGAGTGTGCGTGTTTACACACCTGCAGACATGAGGGCACATGTGTGAGGGCATGTGTGTGGGAGTCCACATGCATGCATACGTATGTGTGCACAGATGCATGAGTGCACATGTGTGGGAGTTCACATACGTGTAGACGTGTGTGCACATATGCATGAGTGTGCACATGTATTTCATCACACTTCCAGGAAGGAGGGATGGTGGAGGGAGCTGTAACCTGGCTGTGTACCCCACAAACAAAAGTGCCCGCCTTCTCCAGAAGGGGTATCTCTTCACCCCAATCTGTGGAGGGCTTTGCCTATCTCCAGGGAGGCCCTCCAGGAAGCAGGACCCTTAGCCCCCCAGCCCGCTCCTGGCCAGGCCCAGGTCTGCCCCCTGGACTTTGTCACGCTTCTTCCAGTCGGGTGGGATGTCAGGGTTACATGGAATGATGGCGAGTCCCATGGTGTGTTCTTATTTTGTTTGAGTTTTGGTGGGGGGCCACACTTAGCAATGCTCGGCATTTACTCTTGGCTCAGTGCTTAGGGGTAACTCCTGGTGGTGCTTGGGAAACCATCTGGGTTGCCTGGAATTGAGTCAGGGTCAGGGCCATGCAAGGACATGCCAGGTCTTTCCTGCTCCCCTCAGGTTGCATTGACTGACTTCTGGAAGGTGGAGAGTCACTTTTTGGGGGGGGGAAAGGAGTCAGGAGCACTCTGAACATCACCTACTGCTCTAGGAAATGACATCTATTGGCAGGTTGTCTTTCTGTGTTTTGCTGAGCACACACCAGCATATCTCTTGCATGCTTCTCTGCGCGCGTGCGCGCGCACACACACACACACACACACACACACACACACACACATTTTCCCTCATTCATCATGAACTTCTGTCTTCACTCCTGTGGGGAAAATTGAAAATAGAGTGAATTGAAAATGCTGCCTGGGAGTCGCTGCACCTTGCGGCTGCCTCGCATACAAAGAAAAAGGATCTCATGGTTCTACTGAAGTCACAAAGCTGCCACTCTATTGTCAAGTCTGAGAACATCACTCAGCGCTTAAATCCGGGAAGTCATCCATTGTTGGGCTGGGGAGAGAGCTCAGGAAGCTGGTGCTCTGTCTTTGTGGCAGGGGCCTGGCTTCGATCTCTGCCTCTGCATACTCCCCTGAGCACTGCAGAAATAGCTCCCAGGAACCTCCCGAAGAGGCAAAGTCAAATAAAACAACCAAAAAGGAAGGATATAAATGGACCCATTGTAAGTTGGGAGTGTCTGTACACACACCTGCATATACTCCACTCCCACACAAATATCAGACACATTCCTATACACAACCACACCTACACAGTTGTGTAGAACCACAAAGAATATTTCATCACTTTCTCATACCAGATTTCTAGTTGTAGAGCTCAATTCTTCATACTAGATGGGGGAGGTTATGGAGAAGGTGAATACCCCCAGTGTACCAATCTATTTTTTTTTAATTTTTGTCTTTTTAGGTCACAGTCAGTGGTTCTCAGTGTTTATTCTTGGCTCTATGCTCAGAGATCATTCATGGCAGAATTCAGGGGACCTTATGGGGTGCCAGAGATCAAATCCAAATCAGCTTCATACAAAGCAAGTGATCTACCTGCTCCAACTAATCTACTAATCTCTCCAACCCCACGTTCAGGCCTAACCTTGTCTGAATTCAGATTGGGTACCCTCTTGGAAATGTAGGGTGTTGACTAAAATATGATTCTGCTGTCTCTCTGCCACTCCAGCTTATGATGGAGATGTCCACCATGTGGACAAGCCAATACATCTGCCTACCCACGCCCATCACATGCATACCCACCAACATACATATATCTCATGGGTGTCTTACTTTGCCCAGGTTGATCCCACCACAGATAAACACCAACATGGTGTTTCTGTTGGGGGGGTTTATATGAACTGATGCATACCTTTTTGATTGTGTTTGTTTCACCACAGCTGCTGGTGCTCAGGACTTAGTCCTGGTTCTGCACTCAGGGATTATTCAGATTATTCAGCACTCAGGTGGGCTCAGGGTTACTATAAGGGATGCCAAAGATTGCTATATACAAGGAAAACACTTTATTTGCTGTATTGTTTCTCTGGCCCCATATAAAAGTCTTAGGTTACCCTTTTGTCCCCCACCATGGTATTTTCCCACAAGAATCTTCTCCTTGCAACAGAGATGATGCATCCTGGGAGCAGATGAATGGAGAAGAACCCACTGAGAAGAACCCCTGCATGCTGCCAAGTGATAAGGACTGGCCTTGTGTGATGCTAGATGTCACCCTGTCCCAGCCTCTGTGCGTGTGTTCCTTCACAGGGGACCCTGGAAAAGCCAAGGGAATGGAGGTTTCCTGTGACTGCGTGGGGAAGATACCTTCAAAGAGAGAGGAGGGTCCTGGGGACAGGGTGGGCGCAAGCTCAGGAGGGGACGGATGTGGGAAGGAAGAGTCTGTCCTCCGAGGGAGCTGGAGGTGTGAGGTTTATGTGATGTGAGCACCCCAGATAAACCCCAGGCGGCTGAGCAGAGAAAAGCAAGAGTGCACTCGTCTAGTGTGTGTGAGGCCCTGAATTGGATCCTGTTGCCCCCTATCCCCTGACACACACACACACACACACACACACACACACACACACACACACACTCCACCTCCACACAACCACCCCACACACCCCATCCGTATACACCACATACGTAAATAACTGTACATACCACACACATCCCCTACCCCCCCACACTCTCAACATACATGCACTGCCACACCACGCACACATATACTACCTACACACGCTGCACACCACAGCCCCACCCAGACACGTACCACCCCCAAGTCCCCCACATGCACCCCCCCACATGCACTCCCCCACGGCATACCCATCACCTAATCAAATTGGGTTTGTAGGAGGAAGTGGAGGGGTGGCAAAGCCTTGCTTCATCCCATTCCTTTAGCTGGCGACTGAGAATCCCAGTGCCACATTTACCCACCGTGATGCCAGCCCCGGCGGCTGAACACCAATTTTGCCAGCGTGTTGGGAATCCAGACCTCTGCCAGCAGATATCAATATCAGATGGGTTGCAAAATCCATATTTAAACAGTTTTAACTTGCTGGCTCGCAGAGCTCAGTACTCCTTTTCCTCTTCAATCTGTCCCCTTCCCTCTGCCACGGATGGGGACATGGGGTCATGCATTTGTAGTCTTTACGGAGACCTGATGTCACACAGGGCTTCCTTCCCGCCCTGAGCGACTTCTACACCCTCTACAGCTGCCAGAGCTGCTGGGTCCCCTTTTCTCTACTTTATTTGGGTCAGTTTTTTATCACCTGCCATCAAACAAATGAAGAAACTTCATTCCAGGAGTGGGATTTTCAATTTCTACCATTTTGGTTGATTTCTTTCCATTACTCCGAACTCTCTTGCCAGTTGTTTTGTTAGATCCTCGTGGATCTACTGTCTGCTCTTTCCACAGTTGCCTCTGTGGCGCCCTTGGGTGTTGCTGGAGAAAGATAGAGATCCCCCCAACCCCCACCCCACAACTTTCCCCACTGCTCAGAGCAAAGCAAAACTCCACAGCGTCACCTACAGGATCTTGCAGAACTCGAATGTTTGGGGGGTCTCACCTGACTTCCTCTTGGCTCAGGAATTACTCCCGGTGGGACTGGGGATCCGTCTGTGGAGGCTAGAACTCGGGTTCAAAGCATGGAGGCAGAACTCTTGACGCGCTCCACCCCACGTTGGTGGCATCTACTCTGTTTGAATAAGTGGAGCCAACCAAACAGCTCAGAAATAACACCCAAGTTGGATCATTTTTTGGTGTATTATTCATAACAAGCAATAAAAGGTAAAGGTAAAGGCCCTCCCGTTGATCGTCGATTTGCTCGAGCGGGCCCAGTAATGTCTCCATTGGAGA
>JAOXYA010000045.1:2782064-2794127 GCA_028565675.1 Sorex palustris | reverse complement strand
CCCTCCCTTCCCTCCCTCTCTCTCCCTTCCCTCTTTTCCTTCCTTCTTTTCTTCTTTCCTTTTGTTTCTGGGTCACAACCATCAGGGTTTACTTCTGGATTTACTCAGGGTTTGCTCAGGGCTTACTCCTGACTCTGCACTCAGGGACTCTGCACTCTAACACTCCTGGCAGGCTCAGGGGATCATGTCGGGTGCCAGGGATAGAACCCATCCCTGGTTGGCTGCATGCAAGGCAAGCGCTCTGCCTGCTGTATTGTCCGCCCAGTCCTGCAAGTACCATTTTCATCACCTCATGCCTTAGGAGCGCCCGCTCTCCCTGAGCTATGACTGCCCATACCGGCCTTGACACTGGGTGGAGAAAGTGTTTGCTGTGTTTCGCTGCAGTGGTTTCTCTTTCCCATCTCCTCTGCCCTCTTTGGAAGGAAGTCACTAGATGTGGACACTTAGCACGGGGTGATAGGGGGGTGGGGGGTGGGGGGAAGCATTGCAGGCCTCCTTTGGCGTTTCTACAACACTCATCCAGAGAACAATAGGATTCTGTAGCATACTACTGGGAGAATTCTATTAAAAGAATTAAAAGCATTCCTCTGCTCAGAACTCTCCACTCATTCCTCTGCTCATTCTTCTTCCCCTCTCCACTCCGTGCGCTCACTGATGTAGATCAGAGCGGGTTCATGAATATTTCTTTCCTAATTTGGAGTATAATGCAGTACTTCTTCGGTTAAATTGTTCTGACTTTGCCTCTCGAGACCCCTTTTTTTTCTGGTGGTGGGAACGACTCAAGTGGAGCTGGGGGGCCTCGAAGGCCCCTCCCGGCAATTCTTGGCCAACAGGGCTGCAGTTCCGTGCGAGGGTTGCTGGAACTTTGCAGTGAGGGGCTCAGACGCCTCTGGAGCTGCTCTTGCTGGTGCCAAGGGCCGCTAAGTGCTGGGGACTGCACAGGACCAGTCACCAACACGGCATGGCACGAACCCCTGCCTGAGCTGGCCTCCAGTCTGTGTCCCCCGGAGTCTTTCAGGAGGTCCCTGTGTTTCTTTGGCTCCCCATCCCTCTTTTAGCTCTTCCTTATTTTCTGGTACTTCATGATACTCCTGGCACAATTTGCAGCCATTAGCCTTAGGACCAGCTATTTCTCCAAGGAGACTTAAGTATTTATCATGGGGGAGTTCCAGAAACGGGGAACTGTGTGTTTGTTATCAGTGTTGTTTTGGTTTTGGGGCCACACCCGGAAGTGTTCAGGGCTTACTCCTGGCGCTGTGCTCAGGGATCACTTCTTGCGGGGCTCTGGGGACCATATGGGGTGCTGGGGATCAAGCCTGGGTCAGCAAGTGCCTTCTCAGCTGGATTATCTCTCTGGTCCCAAGGGTCTCATTTTAATTTGCATTCCTCAATGACTGGTATTTTCACATGTCATTGTTAGCCATTCAGGTTTCTTTTCCCCAGGGATCTGTTTTATCCTTTAGTCTATATTTCTGTGTTGTTTATTTCTTCCTTAATGATTTGTAGAAGGTTAAGAAAATATATAAAGAACATAATTTTTTGACTTGTGACATGAATTGTAAATGTTCTCTCCCAGTCAGAGCTTTGTTTATGGTTATATATAAAACTAATAGAGAAGTTTTAAATTCAAAAACAAACAATACTTTTTTCTTATGATTTGCTCCTTTTCAGGCTTGCTTTACAATATCCATTTCTAACCCAGATAATAAAGTTATATTTTTGAATAGTTCGTTGGGACTCAGAAAATAGTGCAGAGGTTCGTTAAGGTGCTTGCCTTGGTTTGCCTACCCCTTGTTTGATCCCTAGCACTGCATGTGGTCCCCTGAGCCCTACCTGAGCACGGAACCCAGATGTAAGCCCTGAGCACTCCAACTAAAACCTAAAGGAGAAATTGTTGCTTCTCTCTCTCTCTCTCTCTCTCTCTCTCTCTCTCTCTCTCTCTTCTGGTGAAGGGGGGTTGCTGCCAGGGGTTGAACCCAGGGCCTTAAGTTCTGAAGAGTAGTGGTGCCTTCAATGGACTGGCTGGTAGGGAGACAGTGATGCAGGGTTTGTGTTACTCTTCATTGCTGACTGGTTTCCCCCCGTTCCTGGTTGGATGAACCTCTCCCCCACTGGTTTGAAATCCACCGAACTCACTGCTGGGGACTGGGAAACCTACTCATTTGTGAACACTGTTACACACTTGGTTAAACTGCAAACACCATCATTAGCTTTAATTACTTATGAGTCAGTTCTTGGGTTTTCTAGGTAGAAGATCCCATTACCTGCCAATTCTGATAGTGACCTGATTTCTCTCTTTCTCTCTCTCTCTTCTTCCTTCTCCTTTCATCCATCCTTCCTTCCTTCCTTCCTTTCTCCTTCTTTATCTCTTTATTTTTTCTTTTTCTCTCTATTTCTTTATCCTTCATTCTCCTTTCTTGCTCTTTCTTTCTTTCTTTTTTCTTTCTTTCTCTTCTTCCTCTTTACTTCTTTCCCTCCCTCCCTCCCTTCCTTCCTCCCTCCCTTCCTTCCCTCCTTCCTGAAAGTTACCTTTAAGTTACCTCTCCTGCCCCTTAAATTTATCTTTCACTCCAACCCATATGACCTAAGTGCTGGTGCTGGGTATGTGGACTGAAACACGGAGACACAGGTGGCTGGCAGCTAGACAGAGAAGGAGCCAGAGACTTCCAGAAATGTCTGGATTTCGGTGGGGGGTGGGAGGAGGGAAGGGCAGGACTAAGATGTCCTGGGTCATGCAGAGGGGTGCTAAGCAGGCAGGCCTGGGCAGGGTCAGTGCACTGATGCTGACATCCCCGAAAATGACCACTTCTCTTCCTTCGCCTCTGTCCCTGTGCCCAGGGGCCAAGCTGCCCTCAGTTCATGTTTGGGTCGCTGCCACCTCTGTCTCTGCCTGCTCCTGGGCTCACCTCTCATGACCCCATCTACCTCAGGTAGGATCTTTCACTCCTACTCTCAACCACCCCAGAACACAGCTTACTCAGGGCGCCCCAAGACTGACAGACTCTAGCTGAGACGGGGCACCTTTGCCCTGTTCCCCTCCTTGGCTGTGTCAACCCCATCTCTGTACACACCAGCTTTTCACCAGACTGTCCCCTCCCTGTCCCTCTGCCTGGAAGGTTTCCCCGGTGTCTCATGACCCTCCCTGACCACTGTCAGGCCTTTACACACACTTTCTGGTGACGCTCGATCTCAAAGTGCCATCTGACCACCCCCGCCCCCCGCCACATTCTTCTTTCTATTCCTATTTCTTTTATTCTTTCTCTTTCCTTTGCATTTTTGGGCCACATCCAGCTGTACTTAGAGCTTACTCCTGGCTCTGTGCAGAGGGAGCACTCCTGGTGGGGCTGTGGGGACCAGATGGGATGCCAGGATTGAACTGGGTCACCTGCGTGCAAGTCTCTGTCCCATCCCTCCCTCCGCCCCCTCTTTTATTCCTTTTGCTTAACACCAGCTACTGTACATTTCCCTTCTGTTGTTCATTCCTCTGTCTTTGGTCTCTCCGCGTGGAGGCAATGATCTAATCTCCTGTACCCAGATGTGTTCCCACCTATTGGTCACCTAACAGGTGGTCAGTAAATATTACCAAGACAAACAACCTACCTGCTGTACGATTGCTCCAGCCCCAAGACCTTGGGCTTATGAATGTTCCTGGCTTATTGTACAGGGATCTTGGCTGGCAGGGTCCTTGTGAATGTGACTGGCAAAAACAGACACTAGTCAGAACCATTTTTCAGACGCACAAGATTGAGGATCACCCCTTGCCCGGGAACAAGTTCATTAAACAAGTTGCGTTCCATGGGACCCTTGGGACACAGCCAGCCAGATGTTTCTGATGGCCCTTGTTCCTTTTCATAGGTCTCTGTTGAAGTCCTAGATATTTGGTCAGTTGAGGAAGATGGCCTTTAAGCTGTAGGTTTCTAGAAAACTCCCTTTGTGTCAGGCCCCTGGCAAAGGGGAAGTCTTAAGTCTATGTGGTTCACAGATGAGATCACGAGATCCGGGATTGCAATGAACAGATCAGTGTCACTGACCCTGAGAACTGCCTGTCCCAATCCATTCTCAGCTTCTTTCTGCTGCCAGAATCCTGATCTTGAGAAAGAGAGAGAGAGAGAGAGAGAGAGAGAGAGAGAGAGAGAGAGAGAGGGTTCCCAGCTACCCAAGGTCTAGACAACACCAATTCTTGCTACCTTTAAGCGAGGGTCAACACATTTTTCAGTGAAGGGAAAGAAAGTAAAATGTAGAGTCAGTGACCCAAGGGGGTAACTTTCACATATTTTTAAAAAACATTCTTCAGACCTTTCTTCCCATCGAAGCAAAACTGTGAGTACAAAGGTTAAGGAATTTGCCTTGCATGCTGCTGTCCCTGGTTTGATCATGTGCACTTCATGGTCCCCAGAGCCATGGAGAATGACCCTGAGTAGCACCTGAGTCTGCCAGGCAACCACCCCCACTTAAGTCACAAGCTCTGTGCATGGACGATGGGGCTGGGCTGGACTGGCTTAGAAGACTTTGGCTCTAAACTTGTGACTTTCAAGTGCTGCTCTTGTGCAGGTGTGAAAAGTCTGTAACCCCTGCTGGACCCGCAATCTCTGCTGTCCTGCTTCAGCCTTTGCTGCTCTACCTTGCAGAGTGGTCAGAAGGCCCAATTCTGGTCAGTAGACCCCCATAAAGTGTACTGGGGGGTCCATCCTTTTGAGCAAGCTGTTCTCATCTTGAGCAAAGGAAGCCCAGACCCTTCTTCAGTTTTTCCTGCCTTGAGGAAGAATGTGAATTACGGAGCCACTGACCTTGATGAGACAAGTGGGGATAAGGGCCAACACACATGTCAGACTGGGGAGGAGCACAGGATTTGCATGTGGGAGGCCTGGGTTTAATTCCCAGCACAGCAGGGTTCCCTGCACCCCATTGGGAGTATTCCCTGAGCACTGAGCCAGGAATTGCCAGCTGAGCACCAATGACTATCTGCAAAAGAAAACAAAATTCAACACGCCAAGACTATGAAGCAGAGTTAGGAAGAGCCTGGCTCCGTGACAGCCCCAGCTCGTCAGGACCCCAGCATAAGTGGCTTCTGAGAAGCTTCCTTAGTACCCAATGAATCCTGTGTGCTGGAGTGATGCTATTCAGCCTCACTACACCCGAGGCTGTACCTGTCTTAGTACCACTAGGACAGCAATTAAGAACTACTGTAGTGGAACAACATTATTTTGGGGCAGGAGAGTCACAGCACAGTCCTGGGGGACTTCTCCCAGCTCTGTGCTAGGGGAAGCTCCCTATGGTGCTTGGAAAATCATGCAATCCAGGCATCAACTGGGCCTCCCACCCACGTGCAGTGCCTGCACTCAGCCCTTTGAGCGCTCTGTCTCTGTCCCTGTCTCTCTCTCTCTCTCTCTGTGTGTGTGTGTGTTTTCCAAGTATTTTAATGCCTGCAGGATGGGGCATTGGTCAGCAGACCGGAAGTGAGGACAAGGGCTAGAGCTGTCCCGCCTTCTCTGGCTGCTGCTCCTCCATCTCAGATACTCACACCCCCCACTCAAAGCTGCCTGCCCTGTGCTGTACCACGTGACACCTGCCACGTGCATCTGCCTCCCCAGCTGGCCAGACTTGACTCCAAATGAGCCAATCCATAAAGCTTGGCCAGGTGACCTTTTGCGGCTTGGATCAGCCAATGAGCAGGGTCCATCTGAGTGTCTCCAGGAACGGGAACTGAGACTCCTTTGGTTCCTGGCAGCTGGGAAAGAGGGGGACCACACATTGAGGGACGAAAGGTAACCCTCCCAAGGAATGTCCAAAATGTCACCGCTCAGGTCCTTGGAGCTGCCCCTGATGTCTCACACCCCCCTTGCATAAAAGCCCCCCTCATTACCCTTGCTCTGAAAGGCCAGTGGGTGGGTCAAGCCATGACCCAATTCTTAAAGCTCTTCTTGGTGGTGAATGTGATCGTCGCTGGTTCTTTCCCAGACGCGGGCAATGTGAGTGTGAGTGCAAGTCGGGTCCTGTGGTCCTGTTCAATGTTCTGCTTCCGGCTCCTGCCCTGGGTGGTGGGGATGGGGAAGGAGCCCACCCTGGCCTGCAGGAGAGCCTCTCCAGCAGCCCCTTCCCAGAGCCCCATCCGGACCACCTAGTCCAGTGGGCTCCCGGGAGACACAAGCCCAAGGCAGTGAGACTGGCTTAGCCCTTACAAGCATCTGGTTTTGTGCTTCGCTGGGGCCACAAGTTTAAAATTTAAAAAAAGGAGAAAATTCTTTCCAAGTGGCCGGTGCACATAGGTCCCCCTGGGGGTGTAAGGACTGGAATAGAAACAGGGTCAGGGGAGCACTGAGGAACCAGAGTGGTGGGGTCACTGAGGGAGGGTGGCCAGGTCCAAACCTTTCCCCAGGGCCTGCCAGTGCCCTCAGGAGGGCCAGAGGGCATGGCAGGACAGAGGGGCCGGGCTCCCAGGTGGGCAGGTTGGGCAGTGCTGGGGCAGGAATTCCTGCAGATGGCCAGGGCACAGCTGCCTCCTTTGCAGGGCCGGGTGTGGCTCAAATCCCTTCAGAATGTGTGAGACCAACCAGGATGGTTGAAAGAGGGTGACGCATTAGTGGTGGTGGAGAATGGGCACTGGTGGAGGGATGGGTACTTGATCATTGTATAACTGAAACCCAAGCACAAAAAATTGTAAGTCTACAACTGTACCTCATGGTGTTTCACTAATAAAAATTAAAAATATAAAAAAAGAAAGAGGGTGACGCTGAGTCAGCCCCCAGGTGGGCAATGGGTGGGGACACACTTTCCAGGGATGGGTCTGCAGGCCAACTCCATAGAGCCAGTATTTAAAGACACTCAGGTCCCTGGGACAGAGGTCTCTCCCAGGGGCACAGAGCTGCTCCAGCGTTGGGGGCGCCCCACGATGGCCTGTGCCAGCCAAGCTGCCCAGGGCAGCTGGATTCCGAGCTGGGGTTCCAGCAGGAGGACTTGGGGAGATGGGGGAAGGGAAGGTGAGCAGCAGCTCCGACCCAGTGGTCCTGAAGTACCCGGGTGGAGTAGGGGAGAGGTCATTAGTGTTGCCTGTGGGGTGTCTGGGGGTCAACCCCCAGGGAAAGATGGACACCCACATCTGGAACAACCATCAATCCCTGGGGAGCCGTTTAAGTCCAAGAGGCCGTGGAGTTGATGAGATTTCAAAGCAAAGTGAGAAAGAGCAGTCAGCGGGGAGGGGCCATTTAAGGGCTGAGGGGAGCCCTGTGTGGTCCAGCATTGGGGAGACCCCAGGGCAGGGCTCAGGCAGGAAGTGAACCAGAAGGGCCCCAGTGGGAGTTTCTGCGGGGGAAACGGAAGGTCCCAGGTGACTTGTAAAAGAGACCTTGGGGGATGCAGTGGACAGAGGTCCCAGAAAGAGTGTGGGAATCCAGGCAGGGTGCGTGGCAGGGGCCCAACTGGGAGGAGGGGGCGGAGCAGGAAGCAGGCTTTCTAAGGATGCTGGGTGGGCAGTTGGGCCAATGCCAGTCAGTGTTTTCGCCGCTTGTTTCTGGTTCCATCTCATCTAGGATTATCCCATGTCGACTATGTACACAGCACCCCATCGGGAAGAGCCTGCAGCCTCTGGAGGAACTTCCCAGGGAGGCTGTAGTAGCCATGGAGACCACTAGGGGGCGCTTTCTGTTCGTTCACTTTAAGGAGGAAGATTTCCAGGGGGTGGTAGGGAAGTAAGCCTGGGAGCTTCTGGGTAACGGAACGGCTCTCATTTGGACGGGAGCTGAATCCTCTCCTCTGCCCGCCTTGCACAACGACTGCATTTCTGTATGATGTGCAGGAACAGTTTCGAATCAGATGACTGGGCTGGAGGCTGGGGCACCTGAGAACCCCAGAAGTGGTGCCCCGAATACACGTATCCCAGATGTCCCCAAAACATTTGCAAGAGGCCCCCGCATCCAGGACTGAGCCTCTTCCTGCCGTACTGCCTGCAGCTCAGCTGCCCGTTCCCACTGTCTTGAGACCAAGGTCAGCAACTTGGTGCTTCATGGTCAACCATCAGAACCAGGTCCCGGATTCCCGTGCTGCCTCAGAGCTTGTCTGTGAGTTTCTGAACCCGTTCCCCATTCCCAAAGCCCCTCCCTCCTTCTCAAATAGAGAGGACATGAGAAGGCATGGGTCCCTGGAGGTAGGAGACGGATGGGCTGGGGTTTGATCAGACATACTTTGCAGTCTGATGTTAGGCCCTCACCTGAGTCCACCCACTGTTCTCTAGGAGGGAGGTGCCCCATAATTTTTTTTTGTGGGAGGAGTAGGTGACTTGGGCCATATTCTGAGGTTCCATGTGACTATCTGGTGCTGTGGATTGAAATCAAGGCTGGTGGGATGCATGCCCAATGCCCAACCCCCATGCTACGTCTCCAGCCCGCTTTCCTAGGAAGGCAGCGTCCTCTCAGCCCTACTGTGCACCTCTGTGAACTCAGCTCTTCATGCACCTGCAAGCCAATGTCCACCTCCCTCAGAGGCCCTCTGCAAGTGGAGCTGCCTGCTGTGAAGCCCCCAAACTAGCCAATATGCACAGCTCAGAAACCTGGGTATGTCCAGAGAGGAGTATCTGCCCAAAGTCCCATGCCTCTGTGAGAGTCAGCGAGGGATGTGGCCCAGCACCTCAGCCTCAGGATGGCCGAGGACCTACAAATCAGGGCCCTGCTTGGGGTGTATGGCGTGTCCCCAGCACCAGCCAGAAGCAGCCCTTGCAATGTCTCGGGGGATAACAAGCTTGAGCCCAGCACCTGCTGGAAGCCCGTGGTGTCCACTCCCAAGCCCTGCCACTGGTTGTCTTTTGAATGCTCTCAAGGTGAGGGCTGTCAGAAACAGCAGTGACTTTCGAACTTTCTAACCCCTTGGTGTCAGGAGAAAATATCTGTCCCAAACTTTCAGCCCATGTTGGCCTCAGCAGCTGGCTCTGGTTTCCGTTTCAGAACACCTCCTCCAGGCCCACTGGGCCGCCAGCATCTTTCCCAAGCCGGTTGGAGGGACACAATGACATCTTGTCAAGCCCAGGACTTCAATGTCAGCATTCCAATGGGAGCATTTCAAGGGCTGGACACGCGTTTACTCAAAGCGAGCAAGCATGCCTCCTAGGTAAAGGGGCATGTGTGTGTCTCTCTCACTGAACACCTGATTCCTTGGGCAGGTGTCATTTCATTCCTATGTTGTTTCACCCATTTAACAGGTGTCTGCCTTCCTCACTGAGGCGCTCGGAGCATAACAGGTTGATCTCGGGATGGACAAAGCAGAGAGGGGGGGGGGGGAGAAAGAAACTTGTGCTTACGATGACCATGTGGTTCCCAAGATGAATCACATACATTTTCAAAGCCAGGAAAACCTCTTAGGCCTTCGCTCATGCTAAATGTCCCAAGATCAGCAGCCATCAATGAAGAGAGTTCAGTGGAAACTAAAACGGTGAACACAAACCCACTCACTCCTTTTGTGGGCCTTTAGTACTGGGAAGGAATTGGGGGGGGGGGTTCTTTATGGGTTATAAACTAAAGAGGGACAGTTTGCAGTCTGGACAAAATAGAAGAACTCTTCTCAATAAATATGTCCCAGAATGACAAAGCTCTTCCTACTGATGGAGAAGCCACGGGCATAGCCGAAGGAGCTATGTACAGTGTAAACAGTAAGGCCCTGGGGGGGGGGGCAGGGGGGAATAAGAGGGGGGCAGGGCCAGGTGAGGGGGTGTGCAGGAGGAACCTGAGCAGGGCAGAGTGGGCCAAGGGGGGGTATATCAGGCTTGTGGGACTGACACCCCCAAAGCTGGGGTGGGGGCCCTCTGGGTCCTCCCATAGGCAGTAAGGAGAAACCGCGTCCACAGAGGCAAGGGGTAAATGGACTGACTCCTAAAGGGGAACCCTGGGGGACAGCCCGGGCAGCCACCAGGGCTCATGGATGGATCAATGTGTCTCAAACAGGGACAAGAGCAAACGCTCCCGTGGAGAAAAGCCCCAGATTTGGGGTGGGGTCCCCATGTCCTGGAAGGGGTCCTTTACTCTTCCCTCTAGCCCTGACCCGGTCCTTAGGGATGTCCGTGACCCCAGATCCAGTTCCTGATCACTTGCGACCCCTCTCACAGCACCCCCATGGGGCTCATCATGTGGAGCAAAGTCTTCCTCCCCTTGTCCCCCACACCCCCTAATCTCCCATCTTCTCCCTCCCCGCGCCCCTCGCGCGCTGGGGGGCTCCGGTCCTTAGATATCCGTCTCCCTGAGGTTGCTGTAGTCTGCCAAGTCGCAGGGGGCGCCTCCAGTGCCGTCCTGGGGGACACCCAAGGACACGGCCTCCACCTCGGGGCGCTCTGAGCGTGGCGCGCTCCCGGCGCGGAGCTTGTGCGACAGGCTGGACACCTTGGCGCGCAGCTGGGTGGTGGGTCTCCGCCAGGGCCCGAGCAGCCGCCACTCGCGGAAGGTGCAGGGGGGCTTGCGCCGGCTCGAGGCGCCGTCGGGGGAGGCGGGGGCGGACGGCGGCGCGACCAGGGCCAGCGAGGCTCCGGGGGGCGCGGCGGCCGGGCCGGGGTAGTCGCCGCCGCCGTCGCCGTCGTCGTCGGGCTGCGCGCCCACGGCGGGAGTGGCCGTGCTGGAGGCCCGCCAGTGGTGGCCGTAGACGCGCCACAGGGGCCGGCGGCGCCGGCGACGGCGACACTGGCAGCGCAGGAGGCGCAGGAAGGCGCGTTTGAACTCGCGGCTGGAGCAGGGGTAGATGAGCGGGTTCACGCAGCTGTTGAAGTAGCCGAGCCAGAAGATGACCTTGAAGACGCCCTCGGACGGCTTCAGATGCGGGAACAGCGAGCCTGCAAGGAGCAGAGACCCAGGCAGGTGAGTGCCCCGGGGAAGGAGGCGCGCGCCCTCCCCACGGGATCACCAAGGGGGATGTCTCTGCCCAAAGGGATGGAGGGGGTGGCGGGAGTCTGGTAGGTTCAGGGGCTCCATGCGTACGGATGGACAGGTGTCCTTTTCCAAGCCCTGAACAGAGCATTTCCCACCAATGGCAGCCGGCCAGAATAGAATGTGATGAAACCAGGTGAAATCGCCACGAGGGACTGGAGAGAGAGTACGGCAGGTAAGCTCTTGCCTTGCATGGAGCCAAACCAGGTTTAATCCCGGGCACCCCATATGGTCTCCCGAGCATCACTGGGGTCACTCCTGAGCACAGAGCCAGGAGCAGCACCTGGGTATTCTCTCTCTCTCTCTCTCTCTCTCTCTCTCTCTCTCTCTCTCTCACACACACACACACACACACACACACACACACACACACACACTTTGAAATACTGTCCCTGGAGATGGAGAGATAGCTCAATGATCAGGGTGATCTGCAGTGCCCAGTTCCACCCATTCACCAAATGGCACCCCCCAGCACTGCTGTGTGTGACCCTGATGATCCCTGGTATCTCTATACTAGCATCGACTCCCAGGTTAGGTGTGGAAAGCTAGGACAGAGTGGTCCCAGGACTCCCTGAGCACTGCCTGGGAGCCCCCACTCTAAAAAAAATATTGTTTCTACTGCTGTTTGGAAATGATCACCATCAAGAACACATCTGCTTAATTAATGCCTGAATGTAGATGCATACTTAGTACCACGTCCCACATTTTCATTGAAAAATATTTCGTTGTCAGGGCTGAAGAGGTAGTACAGTGGTAAAGCATTTGCCTTGCACACAGCCGACCTGGGTTCAATCCTTGGCATCCCATATGGTCCCCTGAGCACCACCAGCAATAATTCCTGAGTGCAGAGCAAGGAGTAACCCTTGAGCGTTGCCAGGTGTGGTACCAAATACAAGCAAACAAAAACAAACAAAAAAAAGTATCTGGCAGTAGGGACCAGAGTGATATAGTACAGTGGGTAGGCACTAACTTTGCACGCTCCCAACCTGAGTTCAATCCCCAGCATCCCATATGGTTCCCCAAGCACTTCCAGGAGTAATTTTTGAGTGCAGAGCCAGGAGTAACCCCTGAGCATTGTCAGGTGTGACTCCAAAGTAAAGTAAAGTAAAGGCCCTCCCGTTGATCATCGATTTGCTCGAGCGGGCCCAGTAACATCTCCATTGGAGAC
>JAOXYA010000045.1:2769437-2780245 GCA_028565675.1 Sorex palustris | reverse complement strand
GATCTACCGGGCATAGCCGCGCGGCTGCGGGCTGCGGCGCGCCGGTCCCGTCGGGGGCCGGTCCGTGCGCCGGGTGCGGTGGAGCGCGGCTGCCCGCGAGCCGAACCGGGGCCGGCCGGGCTGGCCGGGCTGGCCGGGCTGGCGGCCGGGGCTGTCCCCGGGGGGGTCCGGCCGTGGAGTCGCACCCGAGAGCCGGGGCTGGAGGCGCGCGGCTGGCGCTCTCAGAGCGTGCCCCGGAGAGCCGGCAAAGCTGAGGTTCCGGGGGGCGGCCGGGCGGTGCAGGCGGCGGCCACTGCGGCGCGCGCTCCTGGGCGCGGGGGGCGGGCCGGAGGAGGGGCAGCGGCGGCGAGGAGGAGGAGGGGGCGGCCGGCGCCGACGGAGGGGGCACCGCACGCGCGGGGAGCGGGGGCTCTGCGCTCTGGGCACACGGGCGTGGTGGGGCACGGAGGGGGCTCTCGCCGCCGCCCCGCGGCTGCCACCCCGCCTCGCTGCGGGCGCCCGGCTCTCCGCCTCCTCTTGCGCTCTGCCCGGCGGTCCTTTGCCACACCTCTCCGGGGCCCTCTGGCCTTCACCCCTTTTCCTCCACTGGGCCCCTCTCCTCTCCCCGGCCCCCGCCCTTTCCCCAATCTCGGGGGTCACTCGCGGGTGCCCTTGGGCGCGCGGAGCATTCAAGTCGCGACTCCCGGGTCCTTGGGCTCCCGGATCCGGCCGCCAGAGAGCAGCAAGAGGCCGGGATCTGCCGGGTGCAGACCCAACCGCTCCACGCCGCGGCTGGACACCTCCGGGGGCCGCCCGGGGGGATCTGCCGCACCGCCGCCAAGCCGACCAGGGGAGGGTCCCAGGGCTCCCGGTCCAGGGCGGTGGCGTGGAGAGAGCCCGGGAAGGGCCCAGTGACCCGTGCTGGCCTGTGATGAATCCCAGAAACAGCGTCTATGGTTACAGCCCTCGGACTCTGTCCAGCGCGTGGGGGTCTGCACGGACTTATGCCTAAGCTATTACTTTATCCCCAGTGAGATGGCGGGCTATGGTTTCTTATTGCTGCACTACATAAGTGGCCTCGTTCCGCGGAGGGAGGGTTTTAGGGCAGGAAGGTGGGAAAGACCGTGTGGTGACTGGGTTAAATGGGGAAGGAGAGGTGGGAAGGAGGGAGATCTGGCTCCAGATCTAGGCTAAGTTTCCAATGTGATTCCCCTTCATGCCTCAGATCTCCTCACTAAAGTGAAGGCTATTCGGGGTGTCTTCCTAGCAGGACGGTCCAATGCATTTCGGTATTAAGGTGTCGGAGCAGCGCCTGGTTTTGTTAGCCCAGCGGGGGCGTTGGAGGAACAGGGTTTGTAAAGGGAGAATGGAGAAGAGGGGGCCCAGGTGAGGGGAGGATTTGAGAAGCTTCTTGCTAAGTAGCAGGTAGGGAGAGACAGAAAGACATCATTCAGGGGCCCTGAGATATAGGCCTCATGCACCCAGCTTGGGTTCCATTCTGGCAACCATCCTTGGGCATCACCAGGTTCAGCCCTCTAGGGGCTCTCTAGACCCACTGCCAGGGAAGCCCAGGTCATCTCCTGTCCCTCAGGCCTGTTAGTATCACATTCCCCATCTCTTCACTGAATGGCTGTAGAGCTGGTACAGAACTGGTGGAGTAAGGGTGACCTCTGGGTCTCCTGAGCACTGTTTGAGAGCCCCCCCAAGTCTCTTCTAAGACTTGGCCATCGTAGAAGTCCTGGCCAAGATGCTGGTGGACACTGCTTGGGTGTCAGAGGAAGGGGAGCAGAAAGGGTAATGCCACCGTAAATGTGGGTGCGGGTTGAAGCTCCCTGAGCCATTCGGGGAGCTGAGGGTGTTTGGCAGAGGGCAGTGAGGCAGGGCCCACTGATTTTTGGTGTCCTGGGGCAGGAGGCTGAGAATCCTCATGGAGAAGTTGCTTGGGAGAAGCAGCAGGAAGTGGGAGAAATACTGAGAGTTGGGCAAGCCCCCCGCCCATGGCCTTTCCCAGGCCAGGAAACCAAAGCTGTGACCATCTTAGCTTAGAAAAAGCTTCCAAGGCCTAGACGGGGTAGTGCAGGGGTGAAGGCATTTGCCTTGCTTCCTACTGACCCTGGTTCAAATCCCTGACACCACATGATGGTCCTCTGAGTACTGCCATGGCCCCAGAAGCAACACCAGGTATATACTCCCCATCCCAAAGAACATTTTTTAAAGGGGGGTGTTCCCCAGGCCTTCAACTCTTTCCCCACAATTTCCATCTTTCCTTCATTGAAAGGAGAGGGAGGTGCGGGGCAGGGGATCAGAAGCAATACATTGACTCTGAGCTGCCTTTCTGAATGGGGTTTGGGAAGAAGATGCCAGGACTCCTCATGGCAGCGTGGAATGGAGGCTTGGTGCCCGTTACTGGCTGCCTGCTCAGTGTGGAACAGGGGAAGCCCCACTGAGTCCAGCTGATTCTGGACTTGACCTGTTTTCAAGGATAGGCGATTAAACCTGAGCTGGGAATGAGGGGTAATGGGTTACCATGGGCATCACATCTGGGCCTGGTTCTGCTCTCCAGAGGCCCCCCAGAATGCCAGCAGGGTCGAAGAAGAGAGGTGGGAGGGAGGGTATCTGGAAAAAGACAGGCAACTTCACCTTGTCTCCTGTCTTGAGGGTTCTCAGATGGCCTGCGAGAGGCTTTGGAAGGTTCTGTAGCTCAAGAAGAGTGAAGAGCGTGGAAGGACAGGCGCCGTGAGGTGGTCTGTGTGCCTCCCGCCTCAGCTTATCAGATGTTAAGGTCAGGAAGGAGTCAAACAGTCCTACCAGTCCAGGGCACCCTGAGGCTCAGGGGATTCTGGGGTTCTTTGCCATCCAGCTGTGTGATGACACTGGCTTAAGAGGCAAAATGAAACCTCTATGTTGGTCTGATCTCTCTAAGGAGAGCCCTTTGGAATGAGAGTAAGGAAAATGGATAGGTTTCTTCCACAGTGGAGGAGTTAACTGCTGAGCTGATAAACCTGAGATTTAAGCCTTTAAAGAGGCTTGAGGGATCCTTGCAAGATGCCCCGAAGTATTTGAGTACACCTGGACCCAACCCTTTCCCAGAAGACATGGGGTCTGTGTTCACCCTCATATTCAGGAAGTGAAATGGGAGGGAAGGTTAATGGGAAAGACATTCCTTGACACATTTCCTGAATGGGGGTATCAGTTGACTTCAGTCCCCATCCTCCCCACCAAACCTGAGCAAGTTTTATTCAACTCTTGTTGACTAAGCAAATGTTATATGTCATTCATTCAACTCCAGTTGACTAAGCTCCTTGCTAGGATGCCTAACAAAGCAAAATTCCTGCTATCTGGGGTTCAGAGTCCAGTGGCAGAAGTGCCACCCAGAACGATTAGGAGGAGGACTTTCCCTTAGCTGTGGGCAAATGTTTCCTCTGGGGGTGATATCTGGGTGCTGAAAATACTTCAGTCTTTGAAGAAAGTCCAGATCCAGAAGAACTCATCCCAGTCTTCCCACACCTCTGACTAGAATTCGCACCCAAGTATGTCATAGCAAAATAGGGCTTAAGCTGCTATTTCCGGAATCTACTTCTTTGATACAGCCTCTCTGTTCTCCAGTGGTCAAAGGTTCTCCATCCCTGTCATGACCTCTAAACTCACATAGCCTGACTCCTACCCCTCCTACAACCTGCTCCCTACCCCCAGCAGATCCTCAGCCTAAGCCTTCTTGACCCCTTTCTTTATCACTTCAGGTGCATTTTTTTTTGTTTGTTTATTTTTAAACCTCACCTGGCAGTGCTTAGGGCTTACTTCTGCCTCTGTGTTTAGGCATCACTCCTGCCAGGATCCGGAAAGGAACCATAGGTGACAGAGGGGATTGAACCTGGGTTAGCTGTGTGCAAGGCAAGTGCCCTTCCAGCTGTACTCTCTCTCTCCACTCTCCACCCCTCCCCTTCCATGCTTCTTGTGGTCAGCAAGGGTACTGGGTGAAGAGCTGAAGTGCAGATTCCTCCTCTTCTACCTTTAGCACTGAAGTTTGGGACTTGGGATTGACCATCTCTGCTGTCCCAGGTGAGGGAGAGTGTGTGATTGGGGAAAGTCTTTGCTTCTGCAGGAAGGAGATACTGAGTGACCCAGTCCCATCCCTATGTTGACAAAGGTCACAGGGGGATTTGAGGCTGGTTTTGATAAGTTTATGTTACTATCTGCTGAAAATGAATGGAGTTGGAAACGAGGGACTCCAGGTCTCCTCGCAGAGGATGTGATGGAGGCTGGCCAGTATGCCAGTGAAGTGATGCTCCAGCATGGATCCTGGCAAGCAGCCCACTTCTCTGGGGACCCTTGGGGTGACTGTTTGCTTTGCAGCTGTGTTTGCCTCTGCTCCTAAGAGATATCCATTTGTTTCTTTTTGTTTTCTTCAAGAGAGGAAATAAGCTGGGAAGCAGGATGTTGGACAAAGTTGGAAGACCCACTAGGGTGAAAAACTCTCAGAGGAGGGCAGAGATTAGTTTGGGTAGGTTAAAGCCATGATAAATAAACCCCCAAAAATTCAGTGACCTAATCCAAGGAAACGACTCACACTGACTCAAGTCTA
Organism: Sorex palustris; assembly: GCA_028565675.1. Taxonomy (NCBI): domain Eukaryota; kingdom Metazoa; phylum Chordata; class Mammalia; order Eulipotyphla; family Soricidae; genus Sorex; species Sorex palustris. The sequence goes on along the minus strand of JAOXYA010000045.1, from coordinate 2,775,684 downwards.
GATTGAGCCTATCTGATTGGGCAGCTCTCCTGGCAGATCCTCCCGGTGGATCCCCCCACCCCTCACCCCACCCCGGGATCCAGACTCCTGCCCATGTGTAGCTTCACTCTTTCCTAGAGCCATGGAATCCTCTAGGATTAGAGCATTCTAATTTTGTTTAGTTCAGCTCTATCCAACTTTCAAAGAACAAAGGGGGATAAGAACCTCAATGTAAACTCAACATAAATGTCCCCTCAACCTTTTAGGAGCAAACACAAGATTTGTGTTCATGCTCATTCTTTCTTTAATGCAGTGTTGATTCAGTTAAGTGCCCAGAAAAGAAAGAATGGATTTGATGACCACCTAGCCTGTCTCGGCTGCAGGAGCAACAGAGTCCCAGAAAGAGTTGATTTGGGAATTAGCTAGGCAATGCATGACAGGCAAATGTCATAGAATAAGCACTTGGCTTGACTTCTCATTCCAATCAAGCAGCCTGGCCTATAAATCCGTCTGAGCAAGATAAAGAGCTTTCCTAACACAGGACATCTAAAAGGCTGATCAAGATCCAGCCTAACAACCAGTGCCCCTAGCAAGGCAGAGGGGGAGCAGCCTGTCCATTCTGTGACCTTGGTGATGATGAGGGTTAGTAGTGAGCCGCTGAGTGGGATCTGATCCTTTATTCGTTGATCTCTAGTTGGCACACTTCACCTGTACAGCCAATTGCCAATCTCAGGGATCCGTGAAGCGAACCCCTATTGGGCATGGGTTGACCAGAAAACTAAGTATAGTTTAGTTTAGCTCCAACTCATGCTGGAGCTGGTGCAAAATTTCCTGGCAATAGGCAGGGAAGGCTTCAGATTGGATGGATGTTTTCAAATCTGAAATCTGAGAGGTAAAATCCCCTGATTGGTCTCTCCCCAGGGAACCAGTGATAGCACTCAGTCCTGTGGGCCACATGCTACTTTCTTTGTGTATCCTTTCCTTCCACAACTCCCTTTGCTCAATAAACTTCTGGGGAAAAGAATTCTAGCCTCTTGTTTCTCAAGAAGCCAAGGAAAGATGTAGGGTCTAGCAAATTGCAAAAAGATCAGAATAGATAGATTGGCTATTCATAATCTCCCAGATAGCACTCTACCAGGCTCAGGGGAATGATTTGTAATTTTTCATGCTACTTTTTTCAGACCAGAGCCAGATCCATATTTTCACAACAGCTCACTAATAGAGGGTTAGAGTTTACAAGGCCATTTGGGAATGCCAATTTCATCCCATTCAGCTGTGGAAAAGCAAAAGAATTAAGCGTGTTCTGCCACCGTGCCTGCTTGAACCATCATGGAGCATAAACAGAGGCATAAACATGCCTCTCCAAGGCATCTCTTGATTATGTGCCAATGGGAATTTGTCAGCTTCCTTAACCAGTGCAAGGAATTCCACCCTTACAGTGGGGTCTTCTAAGTCCAAGAAGAAGCACTTCCCATTGTATTACAAATCATCTTAGCAGAAGTGATAAGCTGAGCATCTTATCCAACACAGGGGATCTGATTACCCATTGTTAACTGAGAGATGGGGAAAAAGGTCCCTGGTTCCATGGGGCATTTTTTGTGATGATGAAAAGAAAGTTGAGAAAGGTCCAGGGATCTTTGTTGCTAACCTAACAAGTGCTCTACCCTCCAAGTGAAATGGGGCAACAAATGCTAATGAGGGAGATATCTTAATATACAATTAAAATAGAGGAAGTGGCCTGTAATCAGCCGCAAGGCTGTCTGACTCCAGTCTCAATTAGGGACATTGACACAGGTCCTGCTGGGAGTGAATCTTCCCGCTCAAAGCTCACAAATAAGATGGCCTCAAGCCATTTTCCATTTCCTTTCTTCTGGGCCGAAATTCAATCTCTGGAGAAGCCAGTAAAGAAAAAAGGATTTCCCTTGATGATGATTCCCTAGAGGAGTGGAAGGATGGAGGAAGCGAATGATCCCTAAGGTCTGGGTTGGGGGAGAGGAAATGAAACAGTTCCTTTCCTGCTTGCTCTTACTACTTACTCCTGGGTTCCTACCAATTCTTCCCACCTCCATGCTCTGTGGGTTTGGAACTTTATCTCTCTGATTCTCCATTTTTCTAGGAGTGTAAAGTGCTGATAAGAATCCTGCCCCATGTGAGGATTAAGGGTTTGCCAAAACGCTGGGTATCACTTTCTCTGGGTCCCCCGTAGTCTGTAATTTATTCCTCTGTAGAATTTTATGGTTTCATTGTTAGCTGAGTTAGTGACTTTCTTGGGCTTGTTGGTGACTGTGGCTTAATTGGCATTTATGCTCAGCAACTAGTGTTGGCTTAGTGAAGCTTCTCAGTGAAGGTTCCTTGAGACAGTGAATGGAAGCACAAACCAATAAATGCATGAACCCTGTGCTGTCTGTCTTGGTCCTACATGTAATACACTTCTTCCCCACTCCCACTCCTACCCACTGCTTATGCTACTTTTAAGACAATCACTTTTAGGGGATGAAGCAACAGTACAGTGGGTAGAGTTTTTGCCTTGCACATGGTCTACCGGTGCGTGCAGTTGATCAGAGCGTGACCCCCAACATTTTGTATGTTCCCCAGAGCTTGCCAGGAGCACTGCGAGGTAGCACTGTAGCACTGTCCTCCCATTGTTCATCTATTTGCTCCAGTGGGCCCAGTAACATTGTGACACTTGTTACTGTGTTTGGCATATTGAATTTGTCATGGGTAGCTTACCAGGCTTTGCCGTGCGGGCGAGATACTCTCGGATAACTTGCCGGGCTCTCTGAGAGGGGCAGAGGAATCGAACTCAGGTCGGCCATTTTGGCTGCGTGCAAGGCAAATGCCCTACCCGCTGTGCTTTCGCTCCAGCCCCACTGCGAGGTGTGGCCCCAAAACAAAAACAACAAAAATTAAGATGATTACTTTTATGCTTTTTTTTCTCCTGGCAAATTTTGATTATGATATGCCTCAGTTTGGTGAACTTACGGCATTTATTAAATTTGATGGCTCCTTTTTTGGTTTTTAATTCCTAAAAGGTCCTATGTTTCTACTTCTTTGGATGCCTGATAATTTTTTGTTGTTTTGGGGCCACACCTGGCAATGTTCAGAGATTACTCTTAGCTCTACACCCAAGAATTAATTCTGAGGGTGCTCAGGGACCCTATGGGGTGCCAGAGATTGAACCCAGGTTGACTTCATGAAAGGCAAATGCACTACCTGCTGTACTATATCTCTGGCCCTATGATGCCTGATCAATTTTAATCAGATACTAGGCATTATGGATTTTATCATTTTGAAAGCAGAATATTTTGGGGGGATATAACTATAAAGATAATTTTATTTGTTTTTGGGTCACACCTGGCAGTGCTCAAGGCTTACTCCTGGCTCTGCCATCAGGGGCCATTGTTGGGACCCAGGGATCAGGTGGAGTGCTGGTGATTGAACCTGGGTTGGCTGCATGCAAGGCAAGCACTTTACATACTGTACTGTTTTTCCAGCCTCATAACTACAAATATCCTTATAAATATTCTTGAACTTTGATCTGGGAAGGTTAAGTTTAAATGGAGACCATTTGCTCTATGTTTTTATTCCCTTAAGTGGGATCAGAGCAGTGCTTAGTACAGGGCTCATATTGTCCTGTTATTGAGCCAAGACCGGTCTGAACTCTGCCTAATGAGCTGTGAATGAGGAGGTTTTCCAGTCGGTTGGGTTGGAAGCAGGTTCTCTTTCTGACAATGCTGCCGAGGGTTAGAACCCTGGTCTTTAACGCTTTAGGGGAGGGAGCTCCTCACCTTCATGTCCTTCAGAATATTCTGTTGATATTTAAGGGGGTCTTTCTGCACATTCCCAGGACCCTTGCGCATTTCCTGAGTGCTCCTTTTATTTATTTATTTATTTTTCTTTTTGGGCCCACACCTGTCCATGTCAGGGGTTACTCCTGGCTCTATACGCAGGAATTACTCCTAACGGTGCTCAGGAGACCCTATCATATGGGATACCGGGGATTGAAGCTGAGAAAGCCAATACCCTACCCTCTGTAGTAACTCTTTGGTTCCAATGCTCCTTCTTTTTTACTTGGTCACAGACCTGACAGTTACCACGAAGGGTGGTGAGATTTGGAAGTTCTGAGAGCAGTTTTTTGTCTGTTGTTGGGGAGTTTGGGGGCCAAACCCTGCGTGCCTCAGGGACCATTCCTGTCTCTGTGCTCAGGACTCACCCCTGGTGGTACTGCAGATCATAGGCATTGCTAGGGATCAAACTGGAGTCAGCTGCATGCAAGGCAAGTGTCCTGCTTTCTGCAGTGTAGTAAAACACTAACATACCACCTCTTATATTATCTCTAAAGGCTGTTTGAGACCCCTGACCTGTGGCAGAAGTGGAGCCAACTGGGGTTCATTGCACTGTATCTACTAGGAATCGGCCAGGGTGCCCATCTGTATTTACAGCTTGGATCTCTTGTGTATGTAGGTGAGAGGAACAGTGGGGACTTTTCTCTTTCTTGAGAAGTCATCATTATCCTCAGGGTGTTGTAGGGATATGCATCCTCCAGAGTCCTCACTGACTTCAAAATTAGGGTACTGCTTATGTCTTCTGACTCTGGACTCAGGGATCATTCCTGACAGTGTTCACCACATGGGGTGCTGGGGATCAAATCCCGGTTGGCCTCATGCAACACAATCGTCTTACCCACTGTGCTATCTCTGTGGCCCCTATCTGGGGTTTTCATAATCATGTGGGTAGGTCTTTTTGCAGGGTGTTTTCTGTTTATAATGTCTACATATATTCTTGTGAATGAAGGCAGTTGAGAAGAGATTTAATCTGGTAGGCTGTGAAATGGAGATCATTCAGAGAAACAGAACTAATAGTGAAGTAGGCAGGCAGACAGGGAAGGCCCCCTCCCGAGGCAATGACAAAAGCACTGCAGAAAATAGGAAAACAGGAACTAAGGCTTATAAGACCCTCACCTAGCTCCAGCAACAGACCCAAAGAAGCTCCTGCCGCTTCTTTCAAAAGGCCAGGAAAGGAATTTCAAAGACGACCATCACCACTCCCATCCTCCCTGGTAACCTCCTTAGCAACAGACTTTTACCTGGGAAGAAGCCCCACTTGGGGGAAGGTTGGAGAAACCCTATAAAGGCCACCTTGAACAAAGGAAGGGCACGCATGTGCTGCCTGAGCCCATGTGCTGCTTGTGCCCACGTGGCCGAGCACATGTGGTGCCTGAGCACATGTGTCGCCCGCATCTCCCCTCTTGAGATGTGTACTTTCATGCTTTCGTGTCTAATGCTAGGATGTGTGTAGGGGCTCTCTCCACCCTCGGAGAAGCCCGCGTTCTCTCTGGACGCGTTACTCTCTCTCTTACTCTCCATTCCCCCGCTTATCTGCTTATCCCTTTCTCTCCCTCTCCAAAAATCCTCCAAATAAAATCTATTTGTTTCACTGCTTGTCTACTCCTGAAATTCCTTTCTGCGAGGCGAGACAAGAACCCAATAACCCTGGGTCCTGGGTGGCAGAGGCGGGTGGGGAGAAAGTGACCGTCTTTCTCCTCCCCGCTTCACATAAGTCACCCGTGGGGCCCACCGACATCACTACCATGAGAGTCCATGCCGGTGGCCAGCAGGAGGCCATGCTGGAAGGCGGACTTGGCCCAAGCACCCCTTAGAGGCTGAAAGGGATGAAATCTCTGCAGGGCTGGGCAGGGGCTTGTGCTGCATGCAGGGAGGGGCCTGCAATGAGAAATACCAAGATGGGCCACGTCACCAGCCCTGAGGGAGCTCAGAGGTTCAGAGACATTGAGCACCAGCTGGAAACTGAGGCGCCTCGGGGAGAGGAGGGCAAAGCCGGTCACACGAGCAGGTGGTCAGCAAGGTCAGGGAAAGACCCTTGCAGCCAGACTCGAGCCCAAGGGTCTGGGCGGACTCGGCGAGTACGCAGGGGGCCAAAGGGGGGGGCAGAGATTTGCTTTGGGGGCTCCTATCTTGTTTTCTCACTGGCCTCGTGTAGAGTTCTCTGTTTCAGAAAGACCCCAGACGGGCCCGATTACCCGGGGCCTAGGCTAGCACGGCATCCGGGGTCTGGGGACCCATGAGAGCCAGAATTGTAATGACACGTTCTCAGTCCCATCAGAGGGAACCGCACGGGACGTGACCGGGAGACCTGTCAGCACCAAGCCGGAACACGGCGGCGAGCAGACTGACACACAGCATGCAGGGAGCGAGCGTGGAAGTGGGCGAGGGCACCCGGGTACCAACCTGCCGCTCTCGGCCCGCTT
>JAOXYA010000045.1:2745821-2756748 GCA_028565675.1 Sorex palustris | reverse complement strand
AAGGGAGACAAAGTCTCTAAAGGACTGATGTCTGCTCTCTAAGAAGAAGGCCTAAAAGGTACATAATAAAAAAAGAAAAAAAAAAAAAAAAAAAAAAAGAAAGAAAGAAAGGAAGAGAACTAGCGTAGGCACTGTTAAGTATTTGCCCAAGATCTGCCCCACTCACCCCCTGCCCAGCTCTCACTTCCTGTCAAACCCTAACACTGTGCTGCTGTCTTCTACTCACTCCATGCAAGAGAGCATGTTCCAGCCCCTGCTGGGGATGAAGAGGGAGAGAGGTGGTTTTGACTAGTCAAAGCCACTTATAGAAAACCCTTCTACTTCTGTCAACATATGTTTCCAAGAGCTGGATTTAATTCCTGAGATCGTAGAGCTTAGAATAATGCCTTACACTTTGTAAATGTGGATGAATGAAGCTGTCAGCAGCTGGCATTACCTTGGCAATTGCTATTGGTCCAGGAGGGGAGACAGGACCTAGCTCAGTGCAATGGAAGGGGAGTGGGAGGAGAGTAGGGGAGAGGAAGGGAGGGGGATAGAGGAGAGAGCAGGGACAGGAGGGAAGGGCAGGGGAGAGGAAAGGATTATTGTGGGCAGATAAAAGTTCCCTTTTATTCTTTGAACTTTGAACAAAGTCCAAAGACTTTGTCCTGGGGGCCATTTTGTCACCTTGTGATGCCAGTCCTTAAAAAATTCCCTTGCGGAAAAGGGTAGAACTAGGGAACTCTGGGAAATGGAGTCAGAGGTTGCAGTATCTCTGTACTCCCAGCTCTGTGAGTCAGTGCACTTCCTTTCTCTCCAGAATCCTTTGCATTGGGATTTCCAATGAAAGTGCAACAAGAGTGCAAGGATGTTTAGTGGAAAACTGCAAAATATTTAGAATGTTTAGAATTACAATTACCGAGGGCTTGCCCTAGGCCAAACACTGTGCTGCACATAATAGTGATGCAAGTCATTCATAATCACGTATTAGTTTTCATACAGAGAACTAGCTGTTCATTAGATGGACAGGATAGGATAGTTAAAGTTTTTTTTTTTTGGTGTGTGTGTGTGTGTGTGTGTGTGTGTGTATGGGGGGCGGGGTGGTCCTAGACGGGTTAAAGTGTTTGTGTTTTGTGGACTAATGTGTGACCAGGGAAAATCTTGCATCTGGACATGCCACAATCAGGATGGGGTAATGTTGCAGTGATAACCCACCTCAACAACTAAGATTTATTTATTGCTGTGCTACATGTTCATCTTGAGGGTAGGGAAGTGAGTTCTGGTCATTCAAGCTCTTGGGGAACTAGTGATGATGCAGGCAAAATATCAAAAGTTGCTGGTATTTCTGTTGTGGGGAAATAAAACTCCTTGAATGTGTCATAGAGGTAATTAAATACTTCTACCCCACCCAAAGTGCTGTTCAGAGCCAGCCCCATGGTGGAAGCAGTTACCAAAGCCCCATGACCAGAAGCGTTCTATACTTGATTGGTTTAATACCCTGCTGGTCCCATCTTGAAATTAACAATTTTAAATAACCCATGATTCCCTGACGCACACTCACATTTGTATGTACCCTGTAAATTAGGCAGCCATCCCTGGTGTTATGTCACACTCCTCTTTGGCTAACCCAGATCTCAGGTTCCCTAATGCCTCATTGGTTCAGTCCAGATCCCCTGACCACAAGGGGGCAGAAAATTGCAGTTCTAGTTTGTGCCAGAGTTAAGTGATAAGAATGCAAGTTAGTCAGAGTATCTGTGTTTTGTCTTTGACTTTATGGAGCTACCCAAAAGGTTTCTCTTGATATACAGAACTCCACTTGGATGGCAGAACTTACAGTCTCAGGATCTTTTGTCAAAAGAAAAGAAAAGAAAAGAAGGACAGATATTTAAACTTCTGTTTGTGGAGATTCAAAGTGAAGAAAATCTGTTGGAGTGAATCATGTCCAGAAATGGGGGAGAACAATGAGTTTTTAGAATTAGTCTGAGGATGGAGCTCATCCTTCCAAACCCTGGGGGTTTGGAAGGAGGCTTTGCTCTGCTCCAACTCCCTAACACAACTGTGAAGTATGAAATAGCATGAGTGAGTAGGAGATGCAAGGCAAGAAAACTTTAGTTTCAAATCTGGATATGGGCCATCTCTGAATCTGGACCCAGGAAGATATCAGCTGTGGCCACACATGATTGACGTGGTCTTGAGAAGGCCTGTAAGACTTATAATGAGAAATTACCACCTCAGAAATGAGCAGAACTTTAATTCCCTCTCCTGTTGACTTGACAGGAACGATTATCCTTCTGGTGAATGAAAGGCTCCAATGTTTTAAGAAAGTTTGTGAGGAAGAACCTACTTAATGGACAGATGCTGAGGGCTGGAAATGTCGCTCAGTAGGAGAGAACTTGTCTTGCTTTTCTAGCTCTGGAACCATAAAACAAACCAAATAATCAAAAAAGAGAAAGATGCTGGACTCCTAATTGGATGTGAACAATCACTGGAGACAGTGTGGAAGAAGAGGTTCTATATCATGAGCTGAGTTGGAGAACATCTCATAAGATGATTCTTCAGCTTCTCTGGAAGGATCAAACTCATGAAGAGCCATCTGAAATAACTTGTTCAACTGCGGAGGAGCATGGCTCCTAGTCCTTGGGGAAACCCAACTAATACATGGGGGATCACAAAGCAAGTTTACAGAACACTCTGTTGGGGAGCAGCTATAGTAGAGGGAAAGTGGGTTCAGGACCATGGGCTTAGCCTGAGAGAGGAATCTGGAGAAGTTTTGTCTTCAAGGTCCTGCTTGAATTTATGGTATACCAACAGCTGTGTGGAAGGTGGGGAAGCCTGTTTCTCTCATTACTCGTAACTCATCTTAAGGCCAAAGCTCCTCTGCATTGTGCTGGGAAGTCCAAGACTTAGTGTGCAGAGAAGAACTCAGTGCTGTGGACTTGACTAAATGAGCTCTCCACTGGATGCTGGTGGTGCCATGGAATGGCCTTCAGTTGAATGGCTTTTAGGAAAAGTTCCACAGCTCCTACCAGGAAAAAGTAGACAACCATCTACGAATGACTGACTGTTCTGTGGAAAGATTGGTGTTCTTCTCTCACAGGGTCCTCACTGGGGTGCCATCTTGGATCATATGTCCTTGAATGGCTCCAGCCATAAAGACACCTTTATTTAATACCATAATCTGCTCTGTTGGTCTCCCTAAACCTGTTCAGAGCTCTCTCCTGCAATAGTTGATAGATCCCTAGCCTCCAACACAGATATTGCTACCAGGGAGCCTCCCCTTTCTCCTCAGCACTTGGAGAAGTGTTTAGGTAAGGAAGGAGGCACTGTCTCTTTCCTCATTGACAGAAACAAACTTCTTGAAGACTAAGGGTAAAAGCTACTGACAAGGTTCACTGTGCAACACCAGTGGATTTAGGAAAACCACTCAAGATAGGACGGGCCATGAACAGCTCTCAAAGAAAGCATGAGGATTGGATTCTTCTGAGCTGAGACCAACATGAGGCAAGTCAGCTTGGTTTAGGAATACACTCAGTCACAGACTTTTGCTTTTTCTTCCTTTCTCCTTATCCTCCTCCCTTAGCACCCCCTCTTCCTTTTCTTGTCTTGTCTCCCTGATTCTTCTTGACACTTCCCTCCTTTGAGGATGAGGCAGAGGTTCCATGAAAGAGAAATTCACTTGACACTGGCCTTTGACTTTTGACCTATCTCCCAACCAATGCCATGAGTCGCTCAGGGCAGTGAGTCTTGGAGAGCCTCCATCCTTTGTACTAGAAGTGGTCCTCATGGGCCCAGTTCCTTGGGGTTCTATCCATTCCTCACTACTGTCTTCCTCTTAATCTCTTTCTTCTCTCTAAGTCCCCATTCAGTCTTGTCTTTGGGATTTTTCCAGACTCTGGTCTCCTTTTACAGATATATCCTATTAGCCGTCGGACTGTCTATTTTTCATTACTGCTTAAAAGATTTCCCTGGTGTCCCACAGCCCTGCTAGAATCTTCCACATGACTTGCAAGACCCTTACTGGTCTATCTCTCCTTATCTCTGTGGCCAGTCCTCTTCCTCCAGTGCACTCCATGTCCCCCACCCTGTGACCTCCTGCTTATGACACAGCTGTTTCCCAAATGACTTTTCATCTGTCTGTGCTCTTCTTCCTGTAGTTCCTTCACCTCAGATGGCTTCTTCCCCCAATTTTAAGAGTGAGTCGGATGATTATTTTCTCTCTGAACTCTTCCTTCTCTTCCTCAGGGAAACTACTTTGGATTTTCTTGCCTAATGCTATCCTTCCACCCCGCTCCCAATATTCAGCAATGGCTTCAAACTGCTAATAGCACTACTGCTATGTTGCAACAGTGGTAGACTGTTCCATGGGCCAGGCTTTGTCTAGAGTCTCTTTGACTCTCTACGGTTCTGCACAGTGCTGGCCACAATGCCCCTTGGGTGGACACATTCCATTAGACTCACCATCCATCCCAACATCCTTCAAGTGCTCTCTCTCTCTCTCTCTCTCTCTCTCTCTCTCTCTCTCTTTCTCTCTCTCTTAATGTAGCCACTGTGATCCAGAGAGAGGCTGGAAAAGCAAAATCCACATTTTTTCAGACTTCCCTGAAGCTAGGATTCTGAACGGAATGGAGGACGGGCAGCTTTTTGCTGCTTCTACTGGTTCTACTGCCCATCAAGCTTTGACCAGAGAGACATTGGGCCTTCCGGCTGTTTCCCAGTGGCGACTCATGAATTTCATGGCTTCTGAGAATCAGGGCTCAGAGATTCATGCTCTTTTGGCAGGAGACTAGAGAATGTGGCCTTATTCTAGAACAAGCAGTTGCACTGAGGACTTGTGACCCCTGGCACCAGGCAGTCGAAGTTTTCCTGGAAACAGCTCCCCTGCTGAGCTAGTTCTGCTGTTTTGTTTTCAGTGTCAAGGCTTTCTCAACCCTTCCAAAAGTTTAATAAGGGCCTAGTTTCTTGCTTTACATCCATTTTTTTCCTGATTAATGCAATTTGCAGTTGCTATTTTCTGAGACTGATCCCTGGCTGATAACATACATTTGTAAAATATCGAAAGGTCATCTGGTTCCCATCCGGTGGGTTCATTATGTAAAGGACGATATTAGACATAGGAAGAGAATCAAATAAACCACAGGTAGAGCCAAAACCAGCCCCTGGGACTCTTGTCTCTTAGGTCTTCTGTCTTTTACACTAAAGTAGCAGTCCATCACCCTCATCCCTTCCTGCTCCATTTTCTAGAATACTTCTGGATGAAGTGAGTTTGGAAGGTGATCTTGACATTTTACTGCTGGCTACATACAGAATCTAAGGGTGTTTTGCTGCCCTCAGATTTAGTTTTGAGGAGCACTGGCCTCACAAAAGTGCAGGAAAGAGTAAAGCATCACTATACAGCCTCTGTTGGGTTTCCTATGTTCTCTCTGACTTGCCTTTCTTTTCCCTCTTGAAATTCTCTTCCAAGGAGGTGCTAAGAGATTCTATTGGTGCCCTGTCCACATGCCCGTGGGTTGCTCCACTATGGTGTATGCAGGTCTTGCAACTTCCATTAGAGATCCCAGAAACATCCCAGACTTGCTCTTCTCTGACCACCAATGGAACTGACGTCTAAGTGCCTCTGATCCTTCTCCCTTCAGATGGAATTGCTCGGGTGTATTCAGAACTAAGCTCCCTCTTGGATCTGGGCTCCAGTTACCCTCCACTCTGATGATAAAGACTTTCTTCCCTTCTCCACCTCACTTTCCCACTCCCCTCACACTGCTTACCAGAATTACTTCTCTCTGCATCTCTTGGTCCAGAATCCTGGTCTTGCTTTGGGAGAAATCCATATAAGATAGAAGGATTCTTATATCCCAATACGTTGACAAGTCCCAGGAAAGGGGACAAGCTCTGGAGAAGGTCGTGTGGAGAGCAGGTTGACGGAAGAGTTTGAGAGTCCTTGTTGGAACCCTCTAATCTTGTCTCTGGAGATGGACTGTGTGTGAATCCGAGTTACCCTGGAGGCTCCCTCTAGTTGAGACCCTTGCTTAGACCATAAAGTGCACCTTCCCAAAGTAGCGTTGCTTTAGTCAAGTCTCCAATGCCAGATACCATGCTCTTGTTTCCAAAGCATGAAAGAGAACAAGCCTCTCCGTCAGACTAAACGTCCTTCAGAACACAGACTTTGGATCTATCAATGAAGCGTGTGTCCATTAAACTTGTCAAATATAAGGCTTGCTCAGGAGGTCCTGCCTACATATGGCCAGGCCAAAAAACCCTCCTGAAAACTAGCACAGAATGTCTAATCTCTCTGACCTCACAGACCAGTGACATGAGGGGTGCAGGCCTCAAGGGACACAGAAAGACAATAATGGCCTAGAGCTTAGGCCGCCTTCAGAACTCAGCCCTACGCAGTGTTTTTCAAAAAAAAAAAAAAATAGCCTCCAGAGAAATGATAAGGAGTTTTAAAAATAAAAGCCTGTGGGCAGCTGCAGCATCCCACTTGTTGGCACCTTGTCGTCCCCACTGTTGGCTTTCAGCGCATGCAAGACCCACAGCCCAGTCCCCAGGGCCCTGGTCTTCGGCCTTGTCAGCCACCTTGGGCCCAAGGGTTCTGCCCTAAGGTCCAGCTTGTCCGAGAGTGGTCAGCGTAGCAGAATAACCCGCATACCCAGAGATAAGGCTACAGTTTATTGATGCAGGGCCTGGGTTAGTCTCTAAATAAACTTTCCTGCTTCAAACATTTCTCTTTCAACTAGAGCGGAGTGTTTCCCGGTCACTTTCCCAGGGGAGAAGCTTGTTTTGCTTTTCATAAATTTCTATAAACTGTTCCCACAGTCACACCCACCAGATAACCCGGCTCCTCTGAACCTCCCTGGGTTGGCCGTGGAGGGTGGTTGCTGAGGCCGTGAAGGAAGTCCCACATTCTCTCCAGGTCCCATGGGGTCTGGTGGGGCCGAGAAAGAGGGGATTTCTGTAACCAGGGCAGGAAACCTGGGCGAATGAGAATAGATGAGGCTCTGGGGCTGTGGAAGAAGAGGCAGCACAACTTGCAGACAGCGGTAATCCTGCTTTCATTAAAAAAAAATAAGGAAATAGACTTAGACTGGATATGGAGATGGGGGTGGGACACCCGGGCTGGGGAAGTGAGTTATCCTAGACCCAGCTAGGGCTTGAAGAGGAATGGAACTTAGAGGGCCAGGGTTCAGCCCCAGGCTTCTCTGACTGACTAGTATTGTTACAGTATCAGCCAGCTAGTGCCACATAGCCAACTACTGAGGGATGAAAAGAGCATCACTGACTTAGTGCATGGTTTCTAGGAGTTGATCATTTGGGCGGTGCTCAACTGGGAAGTTCTTTTACTGATCTCACTAGGCTCACTTGCAAGTGTGCTGTCTGATGCCCTTCCTCACATGACTGACCCCTGGCTGGCTTTTGACTAGTGTGATGGGGCCATGGAAATACTCAGTGTCTTGTCGTCTTTGTGAACCCAGACTTGTTCACAGGATGCTCTTGTAGGTCCTGCCCTGAGATCACAAAACGAAAATCTCACTTTACAAGCCCTTTTCAAGATACTGCTTAGAGCACACTTGTGCTCATAGTCAAAGTAAGTCACACAGCCTAGCTCAGATACAAGGGTTGGAGAAAGACTTTGTCTTTCGATAGAAGGAACCGAAACTACACAGAAGCTGAAACAGGAAGCAGGGGGAAACCTTGGTTCATGTTTGTAAACTGTCACAGTTACTGATGCAGAGGCCCACTAGAATACTTAAATGGACAGAATAGAGTCCTAGTATGGCCCCCATTTAGCACCCAGAATCCAAATTCTACCTTGCACTGCTGACTATGCACTGTGTTGAACTACTATAGTTATTTGGTGCAGTTCCTAGAGGAGTGCAAAGAACCTTGACTATTTGGGAGCTGGGACATTGGAGAGGAGAGTTGATTTTGTTTTTCAATTTTTTTTGGGGGGGGTGGTTTGTTTTGGCCACACCTGGGGTTACTACTGGTTCAGTACTCAGTAATTACTCCTGGTAGTGCTCAGGGGACCATATGGGATGCCAGAGATTGAACTTAGGTTGGCTGCAGGCAAGGCAAGCGCCTACCCACTGTACTATGGCTTGGACCCCTGGGGAGATGAGTTTTCATGTGGGGGAAGGCTGGGAAGAGAGGCAGACCAGAGACATTCCTGGGAACCCATGGGACAGCACTGCTGTGGTTTGATTTAGGTGAGGGGATGGAACTGAGACTGTTCCATGATTCATATTTTGCCACAGTCTCTCATCCAAGATCTCACTGTCAATAAGCTCCCCTCAACTAGTTCCCAGGATGCTTTGACTATGGAGGAGGGTTGGAACAATGGAACTGCTCATAAAATAATATGTAAAAGTAAAACAAAAAATTTGAAACAAACCAAAACCTGCAATTAGATCCAGAGGCTAGAGTGATAATACAGGGTATAGGACATTTGCCTTGCAATCAACTAACCTAGGATTGATCCCCAGCACCCCAGGAGTGATCCCTGAGAACAAAGCCAAGGGTAAGTCCTGAGAACAGCCAGCCATGACCCAAAAATATGAACAAAATCAATAAATAAAAATTAGATTCGGAAAACTTAAAATTAGGCTGTCAGATTTCTAGCAAGTTCCTAAATGCTCGGTTTCTGTGATAACTGAATCTCAGGCTCATCACAAGCATATCTTGAATTGATACTGCTTTGGGGACCACATTTGAAGTCCTACTTTTGAGGGCTTCTCTCCCCTTGCCCTGTTCCCAGGAGACTGTCCACCAGGAATTTACAACCTCCATCACTCCCCTTGTCGTGTGGCAGCTTAAGCAAGGTCAGCATGGCTGGGCAGCCCTGGGTCCAGTCAGTAGGGAATGGAGGGAAAGTCTGAGACAGGAAGAGAGCAGGACAGAGATTTGCCCCCAGGGCTTGGGAGGGATCTGACAGAAGGCTGTAATCTGTAAAGTGCCCCAACTGGTGAGAAGGCCTCCACAACTGTCAGTCTGGGGTGTCAGTACTTCTGCCAGGATTTTTCACAGGACCAGCATAGCTAATGACATCTCTAAGGGGGATGTCAAACAAGATACTCTATGTTCATCCTGTGTGGTTACCATTGCTGTGTGTGGTCTGCAGGGAATCAAGAACTTGCTGAGTTGGTCCCAGGCGTTTTCCTGCAGAAAAGATGAGGGATGCAGGCAGGGCAACATATCAGAATCAGGCTGGGAAGAAATGGCACTCCCGTGAGCACCTGTATCGTCTGCCGTCCTTGGCGAGAGCTCAGTGCTTAGTACTTAGTACTGATATTGTACATGTACCAGCAATGACCATGCTCAGAGAAGAGTGGTTATGGGGCACATGATCATAGCTATGACTCAAGGTATCAATCAAACTCATGAGATATTAATATGAGGACTAATTGTATCTATCAACTTGGCTAAACCACAGTATCCACATATTTGATTCGGCATTATTCTGGATGTGTGAAGGTGTCTTGTCCAAGACTGGTTTGTTTATTTATATTTACTTTACATTCAAGATTCTTTGTGTAGTTAATTTGTTTGGTTGAATGATTGCCATACGTTATTTTCCTCTCTATTTTTTCCTTCCTTCTTTTTTCTTTGCAATTTATTTTGAATACTGGGGTTTACAATACTGTTACTTATGCTTTTCATGCACATATTTTTCAGCTTCAATTTTGTGTTTTTTGCTTGAGATTAACATCAAAATGGATGCACTTTGAGTAAAGCAGATTGCCGCCTATCATTCAGATGGATCTCCTCCAATTAGCTGAAAATGTGACTAGAACAAAGACTGACTTCCCCTGAGAAGGAACGAATTCTATTTACAGAGAGTCTTTGGACTCTAAATACACCTATTTCAAGATGCTGGACTTCCCTCAGGTTTTGGAGTCATCATTCATTTGCACATGAATCAATCCTTTAAAAAAATGTTTCTCATATACAGATGCACAAAAGTCTTGGTTCTATCTCTCTGGACCATCTTGACCAATATACTTACCTCTATAGAAGGACAAGGGAGAGGAAATACAAAAATCTCAACGTCAATATTGGAAGGACCAGCAACTCCCAAAGCACATAGCTCCCTTGGCTTTGTCATACTCACAAGGCAAGTATGGCTGCCCCAGAGGGGAGGGAGCCAAGATATTTGTAGGTCACCTTGACACTGGAGCACCTCGCTTTTACCTCCCACCAGCTGTTTGTGCTATGTGAGTCAGGTGAAGCCAAGACCTGCAAGCCAACTTGCAGTATTTCATGTTTGTTTTCCAGTCCTGAAGAAGCACACAGTGAGAAGGGGGAGAGGCAATCGCTCCAGGCAGGCCTATGTTGGTTCAGATCTAAGTTCACCCTTTACTTATACAAGCAGAATTCTTGTGGTGAGTAGTTCTTGCTGTGCCTGAGCTTCCTTTCCTGATGATTCAGGGATGAAGACAAAATCCGGGAGTAGACTGTGATGCCTGGTCTAGCTTCTGATCCTCAGTAAGAACTCTCAGGAGAGACTGGAGGCATCGTACAATAGGTAAGGCATTTGTGTTCAGTGCCTCTTACCCTGGTTTGATCCCTGACACCACATATGGTGCCCTAAGCAGAGATAGGAGTCACTCCTGATCACAGAGGCACAGGGATAGCTGCTAGGTGGGACCCCTTGTAAAAATAAATAAATAAATAAATACAAGGCCTTTAAAAAAACTTCTCAAGGAAGACCTTTTGTAGTGCGAGGCAAGGTCTGTGCCTGCTAGAGCCAGGCTTTGTTTGTGGATTGTTCGTTGATTGCCTTGAGCAGGTCCCACTAATGTCTTCTTTGTCCTAGCCCTGAGATTTTTTAAAAAGTGCCATATTCAAGGCTATTTCAGGGTTAGGAGAATGAGAACCATCATTGTTACTTGTATTTGGCATATTGGGTACGCCACGGGGAGTTTGCCAGACTCTGCTGTGTGGACAGGTTACA
>JAOXYA010000045.1:2641789-2657144 GCA_028565675.1 Sorex palustris | reverse complement strand
CGATCTTTTGCTGTGTTCTTGGGATAGGAAAGTTTTATATTCTAAACCTTCTGTTTTGAATATAAAAATAGTGTTTTTTTCCCTAATAGTATTCTGTCTAAATTTTGTCACAGGCTGAAACTTTCTACATGAAATGTTAAACCTGAATATAGATGTATGAAAAGTGTTGTATAGATATTATCAAATGATGAAAATATTTTAATGTTCTCTCCTTTTCCACATACTTTATTATAAATGGGAATAGGTTTGCTAAAAAAATTCATTGAATGTTACTGTTTGCATATTTTTTACTGTTTTTTTTTTAATTCGATTAGAATATGGAAGGGTCCATGTTGACAATCAGTTTTGGAAGTTGGATGGAGCTGCCTGGACTTAAATTTAAAGACTGGGTGTCTAGCAAACGAAGGTAAAGACCAAATATTAAGATTCTTTGGAATATAGTGGGAAGAGTCTAATGGGCAGATTTCAAAACTTAGATTAATAATATAACTGTATATTAATACAAAAGTGATTTTAGCAATAATTGTATGTGTTTCCTTTTAGAGATATAAAACTGAGCCTAAAGGATTTGTCTGCAGATAGGATTTTCTAACTTCTTTATACAGTTGTGTTTTTTCCACACTTCCTACTTATTTTTGATTCTTTATAAGTATATTTTAAAAGATGTTTTTCTATTTTTTAAATTTTATAAAGTTGCCCATAATTTATTACATTTGATATTCGAACGCCAATCCTACAACCGGTGCACCTTCCCACCACCATTATTTCCAGTTTTCCCAACCACTCCACAAGCCTGCCCCTATAGAAGTCCCTGAATAATTTATTTTATATTGCTTGTTATAAATCGCTAAAAATGATCGAAAAGATTTCCTTAGAAGAGGGTATATAAATATTGTATCTCACCATGGCACAGGGTCGAAGCATCTTTGCCAGATTTTTTTCTTTTTTGAGTGAACGTGAGCAGCAATTTTAATGAATGGAGTAAATTAGAATCTGACTTTCTTTTTTATTTTTGTTTTATTTTGACTTTCTTCTTTTTTAAGATGAAGCAAGATCATTTTTATTTAATGACACTTACTTCAGGGAGAAATTAATGAAATTCACGCAGGGAGAGAAGGAGAAAGTATGTGTTCAAAGAGAATGTGGTCTCCTCCAGATTGGAAAATCTAGCATAGAGAATGGAGATAAGCAAGTGTTCAAGGGCGAACATGAGCTTGAAAGCAAGCTGAATCTGGCTGCATTTATAGAAATACTAAAGTGGGAGTAACTGAGAAGCTCAACTTGGAAGACTAAAAGTTTTATTTTAGTATAAATAACCCAAAATTCAAAAAAGAAAAATTGGGGGTTGGATGTGGAGTGATGCAATAGTACAATGGGTAAGGCACTTGCCTGGCTGGCAGCCAAACTGGGTTTGATCCATGGCACCAGACCTGCTGCCCCAGCCCCAGGAATGGCCCCTCACAAAGCCAGGAATAACCAGGAGCACCACCATGTGTGGCCCAAAACCACAACAAAATTCCTTTTGTTGTTGTTTTTTAATGGAATTGTTATGGGTTTGAGATATAAAGTTATGAAATCAGGCATAGATTACACGTGCTTGATTTCAGAAGTAAGCAAGTGCAGTGCTCAGCATGTACTTCCCTTTGTTTCATGGGTAAGGGAAAGCTTGTGTTCCAGAAATGTTACTGTTTGTAAATTGGGCTTATTACATATTAAAATAACATGAAAAGGAGTATTGTATGAATAATCCAGTACCTGTCACTTTACCAGTGTGCATTTCCCACCACCAATGTCTCCTTCCACAGCCCTCGCCTCCCGCCAAGAAGCCTGTTTCTGTGGCAGATACGTCTTTTGTCCTCCCTCTCCCTGACCCCGTCCCCCTCCTCTCTCCTTGCTCCCGTGTCCTCTCTCCTCTCTTAAGATAGGCAAGGTTTGAATTTTGACTATAACTTTACCATTTCCTGTTTTAATTAAATTCAGCTGTCAGTTTCTTTGTACAGAGGAGACAGTGGTAGAAAGTACTTCTCTGGGATATCTGTAAATATTAAGTTAAATCTTAATTTCATGTTTCAAGTTACAGATAAAAATGAACTATGGTGGAATAAATTGGATCTTTTTTATTATTATCTCCTAATTAGGGCCCTAGTACTTATTGCTTTCAAGTGAAAAAATTAAAATTATTACTCTTTTTTCAAAAAGAATAGATTGTGCATCACTATGAGTAAGAAAATAGAAAAATGGTATATTTACTTGGACATGAAATGATTTCATTCATACTGTGATCTGAATTAATTTGGGTCTTGGTGAAAACAGAAAGTAATTTTAATAGCCTGTCAAGGTAGTGTGTGTAATCTTTTTGCTTTTTTCCTTTTGGTGTTTGGACCACACGGGGCAGTGGCTCTGTCTTTGAACCATATGAGGCAGGAAGGCCGTCCGGGGCTTCCTGCCTTCAACATATGTGCTCAGACTAGTGAGCTCGTCTCGACCCCACAGCAACATGATCCTCAAAGGGGCATTACAGTCCGACTTATAGCATGAGTGATTGTAATCCGAACCATTCATACAATTCGTGTATGTACGTGTATATATAGTAGAATGTACTATATGTTGGTGGGATATTATTATAGATTGATTTATATTTTAATGGTGATAGGCTAAAGAATAGTCCACTTAGCAGATGACCACATTGTAATTGCTTTATTTACTTAATAAAATTAGTAAAAAGCAGCTAATCTAGAAGTTTGAGGGGTTTTGTTTGTTGTTTTTGTAGGGTTATTTAAGCAGCTAATCTGGATAGTTGTCTGTGCCTGGCACTGGGGAAACATACATTAAATACAGTCTCAGTTCATGGGCCTTTACTGATAAAACTATTCACTTTTAACTTAAAAAGCAAAAATAACAAAGAGGAGAAAGCTTTGTTTGTTTGTAAAAGTGCAGTATAACTTACTGGTAAGGGGAACCAGAAGAATTCAAATACACATCAACATGCTAGATGGAGAAATAATAAACATGGAAATTAAAAAGTGTTCTTATAGGATATTTTTCCTTTCCCACTTACAGGAACCTGAAGGGGGATAGGGTTATGCCGGATGAAATAGCTCGCTACTATAAACATTATGTTCAAGTCATGGGTCTCCAGAAGAACTTCCGAGAGAATACTTACATCACCTCTGTGTCAAGACTTTACAGAGATCAAGATGACAATGAGGGTCAAGACAAAGATATTTCCACACAGCATTTACAGATGGAGAAGTCAAAATTTATCAAGAGAAACTGGGAGATCAGGGGTTATCAGCGAGTAGGGGACGGGTCCCACGTTCCTTTCTGTCTCTTTGCTGAGAATGTGGTTCTGGCTACCGGAACATTGGATTCTCCTGCCCATCTGGAAGTTGAAGGGGAAGATTTTCCCTTTGTGTTTCATTCGATGCCTGAATTTGGAGCTGCTGTAAACAAAGGGAAGTTTCGTGGCAGAGTGGATCCAGTGCTGATTGTTGGGTCTGGGCTCACTGCAGCTGATGCAGTGCTGTGCGCTTATAATAGCAATATCCCCGTGATCCATGTCTTTCGCCGGCGAGTGACTGATCCGAGCTTAATTTTCAAACAGCTTCCAAAAAAGCTTTATCCAGAGTATCACAAAGTCTATCATCTGATGTGTACTCAGTCTAACTCTGGGGACTCAGATCTTCTCTCTGATTATACCAGTTTTCCTGAGCACCATGTGCTCGCCTTTACGTCGGACAAGAAGTGCGTTCTTCAGAGTATCTCTGGGTTGAAGAAAGTATTTAAACTCTCTGCAGCAGTCATACTAATAGGTTCTCATCCCAATCTGTCTTTTCTCAAGGAGCAAGGGGCGTACCTGGGCCATAAATCAAGCCAGCCAATCACATGTAAGGGTAATCCTGTCGAAATCGATGCTTATTCCTATGAGTGGGGTGGGCTGAAACAGTAATTTTACAGTGGAGGAAGTTTGCAGACACTATTCATGTTATCCTCTTCCTATATTCTTAGTCTAGTCTGTAGGTCACATTATTCAACTCCCAGCTCAGAGACATTGCTAAAAATGTCTGCTTGAAAACCACTCAAAACAGTCAAGGTTATAAGAAAAAAGGAAAATCTGAGAATCTAACAGGAAGCTTAAAAGATGTGACAGACCAACGGGCTATGGCATTCTCAATTGGAATTCTGGAAAAGAAGAAGGACATTAAGTTTAAAAGTAGGGAATTTGGGGCCAGAGCAATAGTACAGCAGATAGGACACTTGCCTTGCATGTGACCAACTCATATGATTCTCCAAGCATCACCAGGAGTGATCCCTGAACACAGACGGGAGTAAGCCCTGAGCACCATCAAGTGTGATCCAAAAACAAAGATAAAAGTAGAAAATTCTAAATAACTATGAAGTTTGATGTATTTTAGAAGGGTTTTGGGGCCACACCCAGCGATGTTCAGGGCTTATTTCTGGCTCTGCACTCTGGGATCACTCCTGTCAGGCTCAGGGGGACTGCTGTACTATCTCTCTGACTTCCTAAACTATGATTATTGCTGTGTCTATTTGCAGAAAATATGCTCTCCTAGTACAGCATGTCAACAATTGGAGCTACTGAGTGTCAGGTAACTGGAACTCAACCACCTTTGCAACTTTTCTGTACATCTGAGCTGTTGTAAAAGTAAGAACAATTTATTTTGATTTGTATTATTTATTGGGGGGTGTTCAGGGGACCTGGAGGGTCATTTCTGGCACTACTTGGTTAAGTTGGCTGGGCAGCTCAATATCTGGGACCAAGGATGCAGAGCTGCTCGGACACCACCCCAGACTACCTGGGCCAGTGCAATAATTGTTGATGATCTCCAGGGCTACACTGGGCAGTGCTCAGGAGGCTGTGTAGCAGTGGGGTCTAAATTTGAGTGCCGGGGCATGCTTTGCTAACTACTGAACTATCTCCCTGACTCCAAAATTAATTGTTTAAAAGAAAAGCTAACAGAGTAAAAATGAATAATGACTAGCTTGGCCCCTAGACTGTTTGACTTGAATTACAAGCACGATGTATACATCTCTTTCCTTAGAATTGTGAAAGTACAGGATTTCACAGTATTCTGGGTTTTTGTTTTTAGATGAATAAGAAACAGCACTGAATTTGATTCCAAGTAGTACAAAAGAAAACCACAGCAAGGCCGCATTCACCTGATGAAAATTGGGCTGTTTTTATGGAACTCACCTATTCTCTCTGAAATAGTTTCACACTTACTTGAACAAATGAGATATATCCCTTGCTCCATTTTTTTGTTGTTTTTTGGGTCACACCCAGTGATGCTCATGGCTTACTCCCGGCTCTGCACTCAGGAATTACTCTTGGCAGTGCTCAAGGGACCATATGGGATGCTGGGAATCGAACCGGTGTCGACCGTATGCAAGGCAAACACCCTACCTGCTGTGCTATCACTCCAGCCCCCTCCATATTTATTTTCAATCTGTGCTGTAGCATTTTTCTTGGCAATAGGAAAAGTAAGGCTTTTCTGGTACATGAGATTTTTCATCTTCAACTTCAATGGGTACCTCCCATAGGCATGAAACCAGTGTTTGTCCTGAAGAGGATTTGTGGTTTCAATGCTATGGTTTTTGTTTGTTTGTTTGTTTTTTTGTTTTTTAAAAAGAATAAATCAAGGGACTGAAAAGCTAATACAGGAGTTAAGACACTTGGCCTTGCATGAGGCCAACAGTGCAAATGGTTTCCCAAGAACTGACAGGAGTGATTCCTGAATATAGATCCAAGAGTTGCCCCTCAGAGTCATCGGATGTGGCCCCAAAACAAACAAATAAGTCATGTCCAGAGACTTCAGTTTTGTTTTATTCACATTTACTTATATTTCAAAATGAACAGAAACACAGCTTTTACTTTTGCTTGTTTACTATTAATTTCAATTATAGTCACATATAATGACATTTACTAGGAAGTTTGGGGTTCTAGCTTATAAAAAGATTAAACTCCAACTCCTTAGATTTTTAATAAAAAAAAGAAACAGAGAAACAGAAGCCCAAAATTTCAGTGGTTGTGACTTGCATCTCATGTTTTCATTTTTGTTGGGTCTGTGTTTGGGATATATGACTCTCTTATTTTCTGTACAAGGAATCAGGGCACAGAGCAGAACTGGCCAAATAATGGTTCCCCTTGGTTTCCAAGAAACCATTATAAGCCTCTTCTAGAGAAAGCTCTGTAAATCTCAGGCATGTGTGAAGATATTCACTTTTGGTTTGCTTAGGCTAACTTTTGTCTAGTAAAACCACCTTGCAGATGCATTTATCGTCTGCAGAAACTGTTGAAAATATTTAAGACCAACACATTCTTTCTCCCAATCAATGGTTGCTCTATTTTGGAGACTGTGGGGATAAGGCATAGGGTCTTTGGTGCCATTTCACGTGATACTAGACCAACAGGTTGGAGGGTTCAATGCTGTGACCAACAATGCCACACAGTTCCAGCCCAGAAGTGCCAGGCATCACTAGGGCCACATCTAGCAGTGTTCAGGGGCCTCCCAGACTATATCTGGTGATGCTCAGGGCTTACCCCTGACTCTGGACTCAAGGATCACTGCAGGCAGTGGTCAGGGTGCCATGTGTGGTGTCGGGGATTGAACTAGGTCAGTCACTTGCAAGATTAGTACACCAGACCTGTTGTACTATTTCTCTGGCCTCAGAACTTAGCGTTTTGAGCTATTCCCCAGTCCTGATTTTTTATATTTTAAATGGCATCCAAGACTATCATCCTTCAAATTTCAAACTTAAGATTTTGGTTGTGTCAAAATGAATCATACTTTAGCCTGTTACTAGATAGTCATAAGTGAATTTTTTACCACTGTCATAGACTCTCAAATTGACAAGAAAAACAGTTAAATCCATTGAAGAAAAAGAATATACTTATTCTAAATTCTTGCTGTCTGTATTTGTTTCTTCCTTTTCCCTTTCAATTTCATACTTTGCCCTTGAAATTCCTCTCATCCCTTGATCTCCAGACATGAATCATGCTATGTAATTTGAATAATAATGAATAATGGTAATCATTGAAAAGATGAATAATCTAGATTCCTTTCTTATCTAGAAAGATACTAAAACAGCTTCTATGGAACATTCAGAGTCTTTCCAGGCCCTTCCATAATTTATTAATGTGCTAATGCTCTGTTTGAACAGCCTGGGTGAGTCAGACATTTTAATTGAGCTGCCTTAAAATTAGGCCCAATGCAACTTCATTGCCATTCCTCTGGACTAGCTAATCAAAGATATTCTAACCAGAAGGGCCAAAGTTGACCTTTCAGACACTCAAGTGGGCTCAGTAAAGTACAGATATTGGTCATGTCTATAAAATACTACATTCTGGCTTTGCTTTTATTTGGGGTTTTGAAGTTAGGACATTTTCAGAAAAACTTGATTGAGGAAGACATACCTCTTATATAAAAATGACCTCATTGCGTTCTTGACCACTTCATTGTGAAAGTCAGCTATGATCCCCCTTTGCCAAGTATTTCTGAAAAGAGATCTTTAATGTGTCACTCCCTAAAGAAGTTTAAGACAATGAAATATTACCAAATCCTTGCTCTGTAAAAGAGAAATATAGGCACATTCATATTCATGACACAAAGTATAATAAGTTCATTCACATTGATTCATTGACTGAAAAATTGAGGGGTAGCCTGTGTGCCTAAGACTATCTCTGGTACTGATGTCAAGAGACGTGACCAAGAAGAGTTCTGCTTCACAAAATTGCAGTCAAGTGGACGGGATGGATATTCATCTGACTAGGCATAACTGGGTCTGAAATGGAAGTTTCAACAGTGGAATCAAAATGCAGAACACGATGAGTTGTCAGAT
This sequence comes from Sorex palustris, assembly GCA_028565675.1. Lineage (NCBI taxonomy): Eukaryota > Metazoa > Chordata > Mammalia > Eulipotyphla > Soricidae > Sorex > Sorex palustris. The sequence goes on along the minus strand of JAOXYA010000045.1, from coordinate 2,649,284 downwards.
CAATATGAAAGTTCTGTAAGCTTCTGTTGAGGCATTGTTGGGCTCTCTCTGAAGAGGTTTCCTTACTCTGTTGTTTATATCCTTTAACGAGGTGACATCCTTTCATCCAATCAAATGCTGCAGTGCCTCTGGGATGCTCACTTTGCCCTCTTCAGCATAGAAGCCCACACAGGGACATCCATCCTCACCCTTGCATGGCAGCCTGAGAGTCAGAAGCACTCCGTGCCACATGCCAGGATACAGAGCTTCCTGTCTCTTCTACCAGCCTTGCTTGGTTCTTCCTTGGAGTCACGAGCTCTGTCTCTCTCATGGGAGCCAGGGGTTAATCCCCTCTAAATAAACAGGGACCACATATTTACTTTTTATATATAACATGCATTTTGTGTTTGAATGTCTGTGTGCAGGTGCACAATTTGAGGACCAACAAATTTCCTCCGAACATGAATGTAAGACGAAGCTTAAAAAAATACAAAAACCCTGTTTCAGGCCAGATAGATAGTACAGGGCTAAGGCTCTTGTCTTGCATGCAGTTGATTGTGGTCCAAACCTCTCACCACATGGTCTCCTGAATATCACTAGGGGCGACCCCAAAGTCAATGCCTAAAAAAAATACTGACAAAACTGTTTTTATTCACATTATATGCGTCAAGATTGCTCGCCTGATTATATCCTAGTCAGAAGCTCTAATTGAAAACTTTAGACTTCTTGATTAAAATCCTAAATAAACCGAGTTTAGGCAGCCTTTCAATAATATAGAGTTTCTTGATGGAATGATTGTGAATAATTTTATTTTGTGCTCAGTGAAAGTCTTTTGAATATATCTTTCATGTATTTATTTATTGATGGTTCTTTATTAAATTCACAAATTTCCTGTCAAATAAGTGAGAAATCTTCAATCTTGGGGGAAAAAAGTTTCCATCAAAACGTTTCTTTAAATGAGATCATGAAGAAAGTAATGAATAGCTGAAGGAAAAGAGGGATTTATGGAAGGGTTTCTTGTGAGGGTTTACATAAGCTTCTACCCCAAAGGACAAGTTAGGGGTACTTTTCACTATATATACAAGCCAAATAAGAAATTCTTCTACGTGACCATTTGTAGAATTAAAATGCAAGCACATTAGGAAACAGTTTATTTCATGGGTCTACGAAGTCTAAAGGTAGCCTAGGTTATAAAAGAGCAGGAGAGAGAGAAGGAGAAAACTTGCTGTTCTTGAAACAAGTCTCTATCAAGATTAAGTAGATCAAAGGCACAAGCATCCAAGGGAGTAAATATAGATGCCATGTGTATCAGTTGCCTATTGTACATTAGTGCTGCATAATAAACAAAACCTCAGTGATATCTATCAGTAAGAATTCATTTCGCTGAGCCAGAAAGAGAGGGATAGACATAGAAAGATTGCATTCATCTGGGTAGCATAAAGTGGCAAAATAATAGACTAACACCCAAGGACAGCTTTGATAAATACCAGGAGGTTCACTCCATGGCTTCAAGGCCAGCCACACACTCTAGGGGTAAAGGCAGCTCAGATAGAGAAGGGAGCACCAAATAAAGAGTGCTGGGAAGATCCACCCAGGATGGAAAATGCATACTGAAAGTAGACTATAGACCGAACATGATTGCCACCCAATGCCTCTTCTGCAAACCACAGCACCCAATAGGAGAGAACAAAAGGGAGTGCCACAGAGGCAGGGTGAGATGGGAAATGGGGGGGTGTGAGGGATACTGGAATTGGTTGGGGTGGAGAATGGGCACTGGTGGTGGGATGGGTACTCGATCATTGTATAACTAAATCCAAGCACAAAAACTTGTAAGTCTACAACTGTATCTCATGGTGTTTCACTAATAAAAAAAATCCAACCCCATCAAAAAATAGGGCGACAAAATGAACAGATACATTCTCAAAGAAGAAATCTGAGTGGTAAAAAGGCACATGAGAAAATGCTCTACGTCATTAATCATCAGGGAGATGCAGATCAAAACAACAATGAGATTTCATCTCTACCACAGAGACTGGCCTATATCCAAAAGAACAAAAGCAACAGGTGATTGGCATGGTTATGGAGAGAAAGGGACCCTCCTTCACTGCTGGTGGGAATGCCGACGGGTTCAGCCCTTTTGGAAAACAGTATGGACGATTCACAAAAAATTATAAATTGAGCTCCCATTTGACCCAGTAATACCACTCCTGAGAATATATTCCAGAGACGGAAAAAAGTATAGTCAAAGTGACATTTGCGCTTGTTTATTCATTGCAGCACTGCTGTTTTCAATAGCCATAATATGGAAAAAAACTGAGTGCCCAAGAACAGATGACTGCTTAAAGAAACTGTGGTACATCTACACAATGGAGTACTATGCAGCTGTTAGAAAAGATGAAGTCATGAAATTTACATACAAGTGGTACTACATGGAAAGTATCATGCTAAGCGAAATGAATCAGAAAGAGAGGGATAGACATAGAAAGATTGCATTCATCTGGGGAACATAAAGTATCAAATTTACTTTGAATGCACATATAGAATAATCAGGATCACAATCATCCTGTTGTTTGTCGATTGCCTCGAGCAGGCAGCAGTAATGTCTCCTTCGTCCTAGTCCTGTGCAATGCTCTTTCAGGGTTAGGAGAATGAGACCCATCCTTGTTACTGGTATTTGGCATATTGAGTACTCCAAGGGGCGTTTGCCAGACTCTGCCAGGATACATTCGCTAGCCTGCTGGGTTGTCCAAAGTAAGAATGAGATAATAAGATGTCCCAGCTTCCCGGAGCTGGGTTTTATAGTCTTTGGTCTTGGTTGTTGATGGGATTACCTCGCGCCTGGGGCAGTTAGTGGGTGTGACGCCTGCTTACTGGAAGAGGGAGATCTGGGTAGAGGATGTTCAGCCCCAATCCGAGAAGGCTTGGACATTTCATTTGAAGCGCATAAGAAGCCTTTTAAAAACACTCCTGGACGGTGGTCTGTGCTTGGTGAATGCAGAAGTTGATTGTGGCCTGGGCAACTGGAGGGATGACAATCACCTTGATCCCTGCATTGAATATGGTGAGTGCTGTGGTTGTCCTAACCAATGCATTGGTTACGTCATTCTTCTCTATTAACCTGCTTATAAGGGGTCGAAATAGCCACAGGTTGCCCAAGACTATATGGGCCGGAAAGGGAAACTCTTTTGCCAGTAGCTGCAGTGTCGTCGTCAGGGTCCCGTCTTCAAACATGTTCGGCATCGGGGTCTGCTCCAGTTGGAAGACGGCAGCCGCAAGGATGCGGATGCTCATCTACTTTGGAGGAGCTGAAGAATGGTTCAGCGTCATATTTACTTGCAACAAGAGACTGAGTTTACCCTTCTCGGAGACTGAATTCATGGCAATGGGCTTCTTGAGAGTACAGCCAGCTGTTCATTGTCCAAGGCTCGGACCCTGGCTTGCAGTCCTACCTGCTGCTGTCCCCCGAAGAAGGCTGGGAGTTTCCGCGCTTCTCTGGGCTGGAGTATGATGGCATCATCCATGGCCGAGGCACACTGGACATCAATAATTCCTTGATGTCTATCCTGCAGGCCTTGGAGCTCCTGCTGATCAGAAAATATGCCCCCTGAAAGTCTTTCTTCATTGCTCTGGGCCATGATGAGGAGGTGTCAGGGATGAATGGAGCTCAGAAGATCTCAGCGCTGCTGCAGGCCAGGGGCGTCCAGCTGGTCTTCGTCGTGGATGAGATCAGCTTTATCTTGGACAATTTCATTCCCAGCCTCAAGAAGCCCGTTACCATATAGAACAAAATCTCTTTTATTAAGACAAAAGACAACATGTGATATAAAATCTCTAATTTAGATTTTAAAATCTATATGATGGGTATCAATATAATTTACAAATCTCCCTCTCATTCTTTTGTGAAACATCCGAGTAGTCACCGACAGTATGAATACCACATAGTTCATCTAATAGGTTACCTATTTGTGGCCATATACATTGTTTCCAATATTTTTCTGTCACAAAGTTTGCACAATGATAATATTATGTTATAACATTTTAAGAGCTGCATATGTTTTTTTAGCAATAAAGTGCATGCTTTGATCAGAATTTAATCTTTGGCAAGACAAAAATAAACAAACACTCAAACTTAAGAAAGAAAACATTATTAGAAGTGCACTTCCATAAATAAATTATTTCTTAAAAGTAAGGTTACTGGCTCAAAAGCTTATTTCAGTTATAGTGTTGTTTGGTTTGGCATTTCTAGAGGTTTCTTTTGTGGTGACTATGACCTCTCTTTGCCCTCACATTTAATATGATGCAACCCTAATTCTGAATAAAATGGCATTTGGAAATAGGTCTATTGAGAGGAAATTTGGATAATTGGTTTCAGATAAAGTCATGACCATAAGGGTTTCGTGATGGGATTAGGAGAGAAAGTAACCAGAGTTTTTCTTCACTTTTCATGTGAGGTCACTGACAAGGTTAGCGTCTGAATCCAGGCAGAGGGCTCTTACTAGAAGATGATTATGTTTCCACCCTGATTCCAGACATGCTGTCTCCAGAACTGTGAGAAAATTAATTTATGTTGTTCAAATAATCCACTTCAGAATAGTTTATTATGGGAACCCATGCAAATTAAACAGGAATTTTCTGCGCAATTAATATGCTCCTGGTTTTTATGCTAAAAATCAGATAGTAGGGTCCTAAACTATAATAATGAGTTTTTGTACAGTATCAACCCAGGTTTGGTCAATTTATACCCATATAGTTGCCCAACCATGCCAGGAATGATCCTTGAACAGAGAGCTGTGAGTAAGCCCTTAGCACTGCAGACTGTAACCTCCTAAAATAAAACAAAACAAGTGAAAGTCAGGTTGCAAAGTCATACATTTCTAATAATGAGTACTTTTCTAACTTATATTTAATTATGCTTGTAAGATTAGTATTTCTAAATACTTGTTTTGAAATATACCTGTAATTATTTGGTAACTGTTCAGAAAATATTTACTTCCCTTTTTTTATTCTAGTTGGAATGTACTTCTTATCTCAATCAATGTTAAATTTGGTTTTATGTTTCATTGGACTTATGTACCACCTAGTATTAAATTTTGCATGTCATTTAGGAGGATAGCAATTGCGATGAATGCAAAATTTGTGACTGTAGTGTAGTGTTTGCATTTTATTTTCCTTTAATCACCATGAGACTATGCCCTCTGGGTAATTGCTGCCCCTTCATTTAAAGGGTAACAAAGCCCATCTGGAATCACAGTTTGAAACAAATTCTCATATTTATGAGAAATAAATATTTGGTTCTGGATGATATAAGATGTTATAGTTGCAAAGATAAATAGATCGATAGATACCAATAGCTACTTCACAATAAATCCTTTCATTTAAATATATTTAAGGGACTAGAGCAATAGCACAGTGGGTAGGGCGTTTGCTTTACACGCGGCCAACCAGGGTTTGATTCCCAGCATCCCATATGGTCCCCTGAGCACCGCCAGGGGTAATTCCTGATTGCAGAGCCAGGAGTAACCCCTGTGCATCACCAGGTGTGACCCAAAAAGCAAAAAAAAAAAAAGGACAAAAAAGAAAAAATACATTTAAATTATTTATTATATATATTCTTTCCTTCCATACATAGTCCAATGTCTAACACATATTAAAACAAATTCTTATTTTAGAAGATTCATTAAAAGAATTTGTTCAAATTCATTTGTAATAATGAAGACATTTGTGTGAGAAATATTAGTTGAATAAAATTAGATACAACCTCACAGTTCAGAAAAACATAAAACAAACTGTTGCCAAATACTGTTATATAGTTTACTTTAAATGAAATGAGTGTTGTTTAAAAGCAGTGCTAAATATTGTGAATTTAATATACTTTGAATGATCATAAACATATTTTTGTAATATGGTATCTACTTAATATAAAAATATGATATCTACTTAAAATCTATAAGATGTTTCTAGATTGTCCTAAGATATAGAGATATAGAGATAAATTTATATATTGTACTCTCAGAGATAAAACTTATAAATAATATTATTCACAAAAGTTATATACAGAGATTCCTAAAATTAAACACAGAAGTATATGCCAAAGTTAATGGACCTATATTTATCACATATAATTTTGTGTTTTTGTTTTGGCAGATAATTATAGTAAGCAATGAATTTAAGGGGGTGAGACAAAAATGTATCCATTTTTCTCTGTATAGCTTATCAAATACTTAGTACTCAATAGACTAAAAATGAATTTTCTGGACCTGTGAAAAATTATATAAAATAATATGATATTGATTACTATTAGTAACATTTAATAGATGCTATAAACTTCAAGAAAGGTAATTTCAAATATATATCAGATACCATAAGCAGAATAATGACAATTTATTTAAAGATTTTCACTTTCATGTCAAAATGGAAGGAAAGTTGGAGATGGAATTTGTAATAATAATGATATTCAACTGACTGTAATATGGAAAATTATTCTGAATTATTGCATAAACCAGTGTATTGGAAGGGTACTTAAGCATGGAAGATGGCAGCAGAGTGGAAAATACTGCTGTGACTTAATGGGAGAGCTCAGAGTGATGTGTAGAGAACATGCTCACCATTGGTTCTATAGGAGAAAGGGAGACCACAAGTCAATAACTACGAGGTCTATAGAAAATGGAAAAGATTTATATCTTCTTCCTCTATCAAGAATCATAGTTTGTATAAATCCTTAATATGTCTTTGAAGTTAGCTTGAAAAGACTCCCGTCAGAATTTATTTCTTCAGAGCAATAAGATTTTACTTTTGTTTTCTAATAGGCAAACTCTATGGTAAATTGTCAAAGAACAGATTGTAAATTAATATACGAGACTGGTTGAATTAATTCCAATGGATATTTGGAGAAAAAAAACATATTTTTCTTAGTTTGCTTAGCAATTCAGTCAAGGAATTACAACTGCTGTTAGTCCCTTCACTAATAAGCAATTCAACTGTTTTTCTGTAAATACCACTTTATTTGATGAAATACTTTGTTTTAGGAAAAAAGGAGACACTACATAGCTGTGATGGCAGAGGCAATAACCTCTGACATGTGTTTTCAATAACTAAATACTTATGTATGTATTGGTGATTCTAGCTTATATGAGGATTTTTTTCTGTGTGGGAACTGTGTATTGGCCTTCTAAAAGTCGATAGTATTGTTTAAAGCATATAAAGATGATAGTATTAAGCATAACAACTTAATTCATTTCAAATTAGCCAATAGAACAAATCAAATATCATGGAAATAAACAAAAGGCACTACACACTATAGATTGGAATTTATCATAATATTAAAAATAAAAATCATCATTTTTACTGAATTGAAATTTTCCCTGGTTATGAATTAAATATATAAAATCATAAAACTATAAAAAGCCATCAAAATGGAGCGATAGCACAGCGGTAGGGCGTTCGCCTTACAAGCGGCCAACACGGCCGACCCGAGTTCGATTCCTCCGCCCCTCTCGGAGAGCCCGGCAAGCTACCG
>JAOXYA010000045.1:2615000-2641689 GCA_028565675.1 Sorex palustris | reverse complement strand
TAACTGAAACCCAAGCACAAAAATTTGTAAGTCTACAACTGTACCTCATGGTGTTTCACTAATAAAAAAAAAAGAATTGATTTCGTTCATTGTTAGTGAGTCTCCTGAGTTTGCTGGGCTGGGTTGGGCTGATCTGGATGAGGTTGGGTTTGCTTATGTGTTTATAGTTAGTGGGTTTGCTCTGAGCTAAGTATACTGCAGTATACCTCAGTTAAACGCCCCTACCTGTTTTCCACATGGTTTTATCTTCCAGCAAGTTAGCAGGGACATATTAATTGGAGACATATTCAATTTTCAAGAGTAAAAGTGAAAATATGTGGTAGAGAAATCTTAAATCATGAGCAAACTAGGAGTAGTAATCTTCACTTTATAAATGTTGATGGAGATGGAGAAATAGCACAGCAGGTAGGGCACTAACCTTGCATAAAGCCAGCTTGGGTTCAATCTCAACACCCCATCTGGTTCCTCAAGCCTACTTGGAGTGATCCCTGAGCTTAGAGTCAGAAATAAAACCTGAGGACTACTGGATATGATACTCTCCCACCCCCCCAAAATGTACGTTGATGGAGAATAAAGAGATAGCTCATTGGACTGAGTAGGCTTTGTGTGAAGGAGACTTGAGTTTGATCCCTGGTACCCCATTATGTACCCAAAGCATTAGCAGGAGTGATCTCCAAGCACAGATCCAGTGTAGACCTTGAGCACCACCTTCTATGGCCCCCAAATAAAACAAAAATAGAAAAGAAGAAAATGCTGATGGTTTTAAGAAGCTTGAAAAGAAAGTGAGGAACACGTTACTGGAAATAGAAAAAGTGATATCCTTATTATACAGTGGCAAGGTGACTACCAGAGTTATGTCATGTGGAAAGTAAATGTGTAAGCAAAGATCTTGAATATTTAACTAAGGAGATTCCTTAGCAAATATTGCTAAGGAGCAAAGTGTTGGAGATGGTCCCTGGCTTCTTCTCAATGCTTATAGTCACATGCAAGCATAGAAATGTTAATTGAAGGGGGAATTTTCTTCAAAAAGTGGGAAGGATGATTTTTTTAAATACTCAGACAGATTCAGACCTTCCAGATGCCAAAAGATGTTATGAGTCCAAAATGACTGTTGATTGTGTGACATAGAGAAAAGTGATCGTATGCCTATTAGAAGTCACTGCCGAACCCCCATATCATCTAAATATCATAGTTTTAATGATAAAGCCATAAGTTTATTTACTTAACCACACATACACACATTTTAAAGAGAGTGAGGGAGTTTCTAATTAATCTTTTTGGTCGTCATAGGGACCCATCTAGGGAACTCAAATGCATTGTCCTTCAGCAGAAGCAAAAATATAAAGAGGCAACTTATCTGGAAAATAATTGAATTTATCTCAGGTGCAATTGCCTTTACCCCTGTGATATCCACAGGGGACCTACAAAACTGTTGAGAGAGGTATGTCAGCAGAAATATTACCACCTCATTGAAGTAGCTCTCTAAGGATAATAGGTTTGCAAACCTCAAAGTTTTGCTGTTCTAAAGTGGACTGATAAAACCATTTGGCTTATAACACATGGCATCTTTCATAAGACTGGAAGAGGAATTACTGGGCAGAATCAGGACCCCAAAGGGCAGAGCTGAGGCTCCAGAGAAAGCCATTCCCATGGCTTGAAACTTAATTGAGCTAACCCTAGCAAGTTTTCCTGGCTGCATTTTGAAACTACTTTGTACCTGTTACTGTAATTTTACCTTCCATTCCTTACTCCACAGACCCCTTGGAATCAGATGTCTATAACTATTATTCTATGGCACTAGAACCATGTGTGTAGAGAGAATTGAGGAAGGGTCACATGTCTAGTTTTCAGAGGTTCACAGAGGGAAAGAAATCCCATGAATATTCAAATCCAGGAGTCTCCTCTAATTTAGATTTTTATGCTTGAACTAATGGGATCTCAATGAGGCTTTAGATTGGGGTTTATGCTGCAAAGAAATGAAACTTTTGGTACTTCAGGTGTGGTGCCCAGCCAGTGGCGTGCTGCTGGGGAAATATAAATACATTTTGCATGTGAAGGAATATGAATTTTTTTAGTGTCAGAAGGTAAGTTGTAGAACACAGAATGCTAAAATAATTTCCCAAGATTTCACATACTTTTCCTCAGAAAAAAATTATACATATGTGTGCAAACTCACAGATGATCATGTAAAACTATGTAGCAAAATAATGCATAGATTTTGTAGATATAAATTAAGATTTCTAATTGGTGGTGATGAGCAGAGTACCACATATCAATTATCAATCTCAAGGCAGCAGAGAATTGCTCACTGATTATCCATCACCAATTTGTTCAACCAATTATACATTCTGCTACCATGCATATGAAGAGAGGACTCCAACTACATGAAGGAAAGCTAAGATCATCATTATCAAAGCCACAAGGAACACAAATCCAACCATGTGTATCTATTGCATCTTATCTTGATATTTGGCTCATGAAGAAATATAGAACATAGTCAAGCACTGAATTTTACCTGTCACTGTCCTCCCATTGTTCATTGATTTTCTGGAGCGGGCTTAGTCACGTCTCCATTGTGAGACTTTGTTGTTACTGTGTTTGGCATGTCGAATACATCACGGGAAGCTTTCCAGGCTTTGCCATGCAGGCTCGATACTCTCGGTAGTTTGCCGGGCTCTCTGAGATGGGCGAAGGAATCGAAGTCAGGTCGGCCATGTTGGCTGTGTGCAAGGCAAACGCCCTACCCGCTGTGCTATCGCTCCAGCCAAGCACTGAATAGAATTCTATTTTATGTAGAGAAGAGACAACACAAGATCAACACCCATGTGCTACAGAGAAGGGGCCCCAACCCCTCTCAAAGAGGGTAAACAGTGATGGGGTTGGTCACATGCCTTAAGATGCATAAAGTTTTAAAACTTTTTTAAACGTTTTATTGATAGTATTTGATTTACAATACTCTTACTAGTGATCTCTCATGCACATAATTTCAACAGCACACCATTTCCAGAGTACATACCTCCCTTTCCCAAGGACCCCAAAAAACCTTACACTCAACCCCCACAAACTCATTTGTGTGGATCAGTTCTCCCATTATATTGCCTTTGGATCTTTGTTGACCCCCTCCTGGATGTGTATCTTTAAGTCCCACATATGATATAGATCGTTCTATATCTGTCCCTTTCTTTCTAACTGACTTCACTCAGCATGATACCCTCGAGGTCCATCCCTGTTGCTATGGATTGCTTGATTTTACTCTTTCTTACAACTTCATAGTATTCCATTGTGTATGTGTGTATGTATGCCACACCATCTTGATCCATTCATTCATAGTTGTACATTTGGCTTGTTTCCATGTCTTAGCTATTGTTAGTGCATCAATGAACATAGGTGAACACATATCCTTTTGAATTATTATTGTGTGTTTGGTGGATAGATGCCAAGTACTGAAATCACTGAGTCTTATGGTAATTATATTTCTATTTTTTGATAGATCTCCATATTGCTTTCTAGAAAGGTTGGGCCCAGTGACATCCCCACCAACAGTGGGTGAGGATTCCTTTCTCACCACAACCTTGTCAACATTGGCTATTTTCCAGACTTTTTGAGATGTGCCATTCTCACAGACGTGAGATGATATTTCATTGTTGTTTTGATTTCCATTTTCCTATTCATGAGTAACAGTGAGCTCTTTTTTTCTGCCTGTTGCTCATAAAATGCACAAATTTTCAATAAAATAAAAGAGAGCTCTTTAAGCCTGAAAGAAGGAATTACACTTCCACTCAAAGGAATATATCTAGCACAGTCTCTTTATCTCATAGTAAGAAAGAGTTCTAGGCCCTAACCCTACTCCCTTGCATTTGAAGAAGGGGTTGAAAGACTGCATAAGGCCGCCTTTCCCAACTAGCTGACTAAACAAAGCTAAAGGGAAGGTTGTGTGGGTGGGCTAAATCTAATTACAAGCGATCTCTTACAGAAGATAGCTTTCTCCAGCTGGCAAGAGAGAGAATCAGCTTCCAAACATCAGAAACGGTAAGAATGCCACTGCTAATTCGAATATGGAGAGGGCCACCTGAAAAAGAATATGAGCAGCCTTCCAGATCAAAGAATAGTTCCTGCTGATAGCTAGGGATAAAACAGTGGAACCAGTCCATCAACCATCAGGACCTGGATTTGCCCTGGCATCCTGGAAGCACTCGGAAGAGAAATTTTCTCAGCTAATTGCCCAATATGGCTGGTCTCTGAGAAGGGAGCTGGCAGAAACGCTTTAACTCAAGATGTACTAACTAGAGATAGGGACATTTCTTGTGGGATGTCCAGAAAGAACTAGAACAAAGCCTTGGGTGCCTTTGACTGCAAAGGAGCCACTCAAGATCCATGAGAGAATGATTTTTGATAGACATTCAAGAAGGGAAAATAATGGCTGGAGAGATAATCCAGTGGGTAGGGCATTTGCATTGCATGTAGCAAAGCTGGGTTGGATTCATGGCACTTCATACGGACCACTGAGCCCACCACAAGTGATCCCAGATCCAGAGGCAAGCATAAGCCCTGAGCACCACTGATAGTGACCCGAAATATTTTCTAAATGGAAACAACCAGTATTGCTAAGAGTATAAAGCCCAAACTCGAGTGTGAAGCCTTCAACCCTCCTAAGTTGGACAGGATCATGTGAGTCAATGAAGTTTCTTCTGTGTCTCCATCTGAGGACACACTGCAGCCCTGTTGGCTACTGTGTCAGTTATTTATCTCTGAGTAATGAAACGCCATATAGTTAGAGGCTTAAAACAACAGTAAGCATTACTATCCTTGCAGTTACATGGATCTGTGTCAAGAAGCAACTTATCTGGGTAGCTTACCTTGGGGTCATTCTTTTTTGGTTTGTTTTGAACCACACCTGGTTGTGCTCAGGGGCTACTGCCAGCTCTGTTCTGAGGAGTTGCTGGTGGTGCATGAGAGATCATATGTGGTACTGGAGATTGAACCCGGGCTCCTGCATGCAAAGCGCATACTCCATCCGTTGAGCTCTCCCTCCACCCCTTGTCTTGGAGTCTATCAGAAGGATATAAGATTTTAGGGAGCTGGAGGGTCCATTTCTGAGGTCACTCATTTACCGTGTGGTAAGCTGCACCGCTCTTGTTAAGGAGCCTCCCTTCTTTATGTGGGGTTCTGAGGGGAGGGGAGCACATAACTGTCCTTACAATATGAACAGTGGTGGGAGCTGACTCAGAGGGTTAGAGTTAGTTGGCTGGCTGGGCACACACCAGACCCAGATTTCGATCCCTGGCACTCTACTCCTCCCTCACACAGCCCAGAGCAGACTGGGTGGCTTTCAGCACTGCTGGGAAGTTCCCAAAACAAAATAAACAAAATAAAAACTGTTTTCATGAGAGACAGACAAATAGGAGGGAGGCAGAAAGAGAGAGAAAGGGCAATGGAGGGAGGGAGTTTGGGGGGTGGAGAGAGAGAAAGAGATAGAGATAGAGATAGAGAGAGAGAGAGAGAGAGAGAGAGAGAGAGAGAGAGTTTACAGTGGGTGGAAGCTATCCTTTTGGTCTTTTGATGACTAAGCCTTGAAGTCCACATGGCACCATTTCTGCAACAGTTTATTAGCCAGAGGCAAGTCACTAAATCCAGGCCATATGCACAGGAGAAGAACTGACTTCCCCTTCGCAGGAATGAGTGCCAAAGAATTTGGGGATCGATTTTTTTTAATGCCACAATTATGGACTCAATTCTTTCCCCCAATCTTGGCCCTGACACTTCCCCAATCACCAACCACAACAGGAATAAGAAGGTAAAAACGCTGAGCCCTTGGAAGCCAGAGGAAAAGGGGCATCCTTTAATGAACCCTGAGCTGAGTGGTCCTTCCCAGTTTCCCACAGTCCCTCTCATGCCACATCAGAGCCAAGGGAGCACATCTAGGAGACCTCTCCAGGCAGACAGCAGTAAGAATGAATTTGCATAATTCAGAAAGACAATGAGCATATTGGAAAGTTACAGCAAACGTAAAGAAATCCAACAGAGATGTAGGACCAGGTTCAACAAAAACTGTAATTACTCCTGAGTAATGGAAACTGGATGCTACTCATCCTCTCTCCTTTCTCTCTTTTCTTATTTGTGTTTCAGTAATGAACTTTAATTCATAGAACAAGCAAAAAACAATCAAAAGATTTTAGAAGAAGGACTCTCAAATTACTAGGTTAAAATAGAAGCTCTAATTATAGGCTGCTTTCAAAAAGACAAACCTAAAACAAGATTGTACTGCAAAGTTAAAAATAAATGCTTTTTTTAAAAAAAAAAAGATAATAAGAGTCAAGATTTATCAGGAAAACACAAGAAGAGCAGAGATAGCAAAATTAATTTCAGACTACAGAGAATTCAAAGCATTCAATGGAACAAGAATTCATCTCTGATAAAGAGCGTCATGCAGAAGGAAGGAAGAGAGAACAGATATCACGGGGCCTGGGTGGCAACGAGCCGGGTGAGCACTGCTAGAGTGAGGAGCTGAGAGAGACTCACGGGGGTGCCCATGAAAGGATTATTCATCCGTGATCACAGAAGGAGACAGAAAATAAAGTGATGAAAGAGTACCATGCTGAGTGAACTCAGTCAGACGGAGAGAGACAAACATAGAATGATTGCACTCATTTGCAGGATATATTTTTTAAAAAAAAAACATAGTATGTGAATAATATTCAAAGACAGTAGAAACAAGGGCCAAGAGGATTGAGCCATGGTAAGAAGCTTGCCACAAAGGGGGAAGGGGAGAGGACTGTCAGGACAGAGAATGGACCACTGTGACAGTGATCGTTAGAAATGTTCACTCTGGACACAAACTGAGCGCTCAAAGGAGAAAAAGGGATGTGCATGACACCCTTTCCGTAACAGCATTGCAAACTGCAGTGCCTAAAAGAAGTGTGTGTGTGTGTGTGTGTGTGTGTGTGTGTGTAAGAGAGAGAGAGAGAGAGAGAGAGAGAAGAGAGTGAGAGAGAAGAAAAGTCTCTGTCACAGAGGCAGGCTGCAGGATTGGGGCTGCAGGAGGGAAATGGACATTACTGGGGGGAAGTGTGCACTGGTGTAGGGATGGATGTTGGAACACTGCATTTCTGAGTCTCCATCATTATGACTTTGTAACTGTGTATTTCGTGCTGATTAATTTAAAAAAATAAAAGAAAGAGATGAGTGGATCTCATCATCTTTTATTCAAAAGCAGACACAAGCTGAAAAGCAAGTAGGAAAAAGAAGAGCAAGCCTCTGACAGGTAGAACAGAGAAGGAGGATAAGGAAAACAGGGAATGGGCTGTGGGTCTGGAAGAGGGCGTCTTTGGCCACCCTGACCTGGTGACATTAGGAGGACCAGCACAGTGATTTTGGAGCAGGGGGCCACCTAGGAAGCCCCAAGGGAAGTTCCGCCTGTGTGTCTGGGATCCCACGTGAGGAGCTGGGGATAAATGTATGTAACCCCGTGTCGGTGTTTAGAAACATGCCAGGCTCTCTGCTCCGTGGCTGCTCCATGTCATCTCTCTGCTTCTGTATCCTTGGACCACGGACACAGCTATGTGCACTGTTTCCTGGAGGAAAGAAAGCAAAGAGGGGTTCTGTCTCCCGGTGCCTCTGAGGAGTGAGGATTCCTGGGTCCCCACAGTGAGAGACACTTAATCTGGTGCCCAGGGTAGAATCCAGGGGACCTTGGGATTTGTTTTCCGAACTTGCCAATTAAAACAGCCATCTGCTTTCTTTTTCTTTCTTTTTTTTTCACCGAATCACCATAAGATATCCAGTTACAAAGTTGTTCGTGATTGAGTTTCGTTATACAATGTTCTAACACCTGTCCCTTCACCAGTGCACATTTCCTGCCACCAATGTCCCCAGTTTTCCTTCTGTCCATCCCCTCCTGCCCTGCCCCCACAGACACTTTTTTAGGCTGTGTAATGAGGGTGTTGGGGTTCAAATTCTGGCTCCACCACCCATTGACTGTTTGATCACCAGAAAGTCACAACCTCTCTGCATGTCAACTTCATCTTCTGGAATATGAGGGTAACAGTCATACCAATTGGGCTGGAGCGATAGCACAGCGGGTAGGGTATTTACCTTGCATGCGGCCGACCAGGGATTGATTCCTCCATCCCTCTCGGAAAGCCCAGCAAGCTTCCAAGAGTATCTTGCCCGCATGGCAAAGCCTGGCAAGCTACCTGTGATGTATTCAATATGCCAAAAACAGTAACAACAAGTCTCGCAATTTGTTGTGAGACATTACTGGTGCCTGCTGGAGCAAATCGATGAACAACAGGAGGACAGTACTACAGTGCAGCCATACCAATTATAAACACTGAGGTAATTTTTGTATTATACTTTAAGTTGAATCCTGTGAACGCCTTGAAACTAATGTTTATAGATATTAAAACCGATTGAATATAAACATTCCTATAAGCCCACCTACTGAACATTTCTTTTCTTCTTAGAGTCAATATTTTCCTCCTTACAATAGTTCCATTGGTCCTAATTCAGAGTCATACTGTTCTATATACTATAGTTTTGTGTATGACTTTATCCAGTAGTGCACGTTTGCCTAATTTTTCGGCAGGGGCGGGGGGGCGGAGGTAAGTGGGGAGAAACACAGTGACCTGGCAGTGCTCAGGGCTTATTCCTGTCACTGCACTCAGGGATCACTCCTGGAGGAGGGCTCAGAGGACCATACAGGATGTAGGGGATCAAACCCAGTTGGCAGCTTGCAAGGCAAGCACCCTACCTGTTCTACTATCCCTCTGGCCTTGTCCTCAGCTTTGAAAAATAAGTTCTTGGGCTGGAGTAATAGCACAGCAGGTAGGGCATTTGCCTTGCACACGGCCGATCCGGGTTTGATTCCCAGCATCCCATATGGTCCCCTAAGCACTGCCAGGAGTGATTCCTGAGTGCAAAGGAGTAACCCCTGAGCATCACCAGCTGTGACTCGAAAAGCAAAAAAAAAAATAAATAAATAACTTCTTACTTATTTGTTATTCCAGGTAATAGAGGAGAATTCTAGGAGCATTTAATTTATTTTCTAGAAAAAAATCACATTGACATTTTTAAATAGAACTTCTTTTAGTTTACAAAGAATTTAGAAAACAACCTCTGCAAAAAAGTTTTTTGCATTATTTTTCAGGTTATATTTATATTTTTTCAGATTCCCCATAAGGACCATGATTTTATGTTTTACTTATGAAAGTTGCAATAAAACTTTTCACTTCCCTACTCCAAATACCCACAGATTTTCCTATGACTTCAATTCTTAAGCATTTCACACCTTGCTACTTTCTTAAATGGAAGTTTTCCTCTTTACTTTCCAGCTTGTAATCATTCCCACATAGAGAAAACATTTCCTGCAGTACATTTCTTTTGTTTCCAGCCATCTTCCTATCTCTCTTTTAGCACAGCCTTTACAATAAACTATTTTACTATTTAATATCGAATCATAAGATCCTCAAATAATGACAATATTTTTTTAAAAAAGCTTTCTTTCCAAATGCAAAAATCTCTGATCTCTAAAATTATTTTTCTATCAAAGTAGGTTGAACTTCCAAAGTATTGCATAAAACGGAATGAGAATTTTTTTTTTATTGAACTTTCCTATATTCTTCAAACATAAGGAAAAGCCTTGGCTGTTCCTTTCACACCAGATCTAGGATTAGGTCAGGTAGTGACTTACCGGCTCCAGGTAAATTTCAACCAGTGGAAAGAAAAGCTGTCCTTAATCTCAAGAACGTTCAAGCAAGCTGACAAAGGCAGAGGGGCAGGCCAGGGGGGGATCCATCCCCGGAACTCAGGGTCTCGGGCACCAGCAGCACCTGCAGGCTGCAATGTAAGGTACTGCCGTCAGAGCTGGGGAGTAGGACAGCAGGTAGGGCCCTGGCCTTGTGATTGGCCAACCTGGGTTCTTCCATGCATCTCATGTGCTCCCTTGACCCTTGAGCCCTCCAGCAGTGATCCCTGAGCACCGAGCCAGGAGTAAGCTCTGAGCACCACAGGATGTAGCCCCAAACCATTTTTTTTAAAAACCAAACAGAAAAGGCTTGGCCGTGTATCAAGATCACGCATCATGAGCAGACCCGGAGAGGGTCATCTGCAGCCAGGGGCTTCCTGGAGGAGGTGACCCTCAGGAAGAAAGGGCTGGGAAACAGTAGTTCTCCCTGCACAGGGGGTCACTGGATGTGTGGAGAGAGCGAGCTTGCAAGGCTGGCCTGTAATGTGTCTTTACTTCACCACCACCCTGCTCAAAAAAAAAAAAAAAATTGCGCTCAATCCAAAGCAAACAGCAGCAAGGCCCAGATTTTAAATTTAAGAGACTGCCTTCAGATTTTGTTTACTTGTCCCGATTTACATACTTTCCGGGCTCCAGCAAGGCTGATTCTTGGCCCTGGCACTGTCGGGCTTGACACAGCTATGGGAGAAGGAAGGGGATGCGGGTGGGGGGTGCATGGTGCACCCTAAATGGAATGGCACCCCGGGGGGGGGGTACCCCACACATGCCGGGAGAGGGGCGCTAACGGAGCGGGAGGTCTGAACGCCCCTTCTCTGAGACAGCCTGCAGGGGCTCTCTGGGACAGACGGATGGGTGTCCCCCCCACCGCCCCCCACCTCCGGGAAGGTATCGCATCGTACCCGAGGTTGGAGTGCCCTCTAGCGGCCTTACGTGGCACTGCGCCAGGCGAGTCGCGCATCCCTGAGGAGGGTTCCTGTGTTCCCCCTACACCCACCCCCAGGGTCTGGGCCACAGCGATGTCTGCTGAGGACTCTCTAGAAGGCATACACGACCCCTCGTCTTTCTGAGCAGTTCTCCTACCTCTTTGCTATACTTGGTCCCAGCTGAGTTAGTAAAGGCATCTACGAGTTCAAGTCTGATCAACAGCTCCTTGACTTGTAGTTGAACCTAATATTTCACGTGTTTCTCCCGGGTTCGAATGGGCTGGATCCAAATGTCAGCCCTGAGACTGAATCTGAGTTGGCCTCACTGTCCACTTAGTCTCCTTGGGACTCAGCTTTCTCGTCTGTGAGATGGGAACACTTGGAGCCGCTGCGTGAGGAATCTTGTGTCAGGTACTGGAGTTCTGTTCGCAGCAGACCCACGCCTGCCCCTATCCAGGGAGCTTCCTTTTCCTGCATTTCCTGCCCCGGATCCCTGGACCTCGCTTCCCACAGCAAATTTCTGCTTCTCTTTGGTGCGGTGTAGGTGGATGGAAGCTTCTGGAACCTACACAGTGCATACGCGGGGGAGAACCAGAGGGTTCCGGAATTTAGTTGCTCTTTTCTTCAGTCATTTCTCCAGAGAAACAAAAACAATGTGGGGAGAGAGAGAGAGAGATAGAGAGAGAGAGAGAGAGACAGAGAGAGAGAGAGAAAGATCCATCATCTCTACATGCATATATGTTTTCATTTTGCATGTTCATATACATGGATATAGACATATGATTTGTGCATCTTATTACATAGCTCATAAAGAATTGCAACTTGTGCCTGCCACAGAGCTAGGCGGGGGTGAGGAGGGGTGATGGGTACATTGGTGATAGGAAACATACACTGGTGGAGGGATGGGTGTTGGAACATTATATAACTGAAACCAAATCATCAACAACTTTGTCACTGTATATCTCACTGTGATTCAATAAAAATATTTAAAAACCAAAAAAAGAATCGCAACTTGTGATGCTGGAAGCTGACAATTCCCAAGATCTACACCCAGCAAGCCAGACAGCAGGGCCAGCGCAGATGATGAGTCCCAGCCCAGAGCCTGGGAAGTAGATAAACACCCTGTTCCAGGATGAAGGCTGTCAGTCAGGAGATCCCCTCCCTCCAAAGGAGAGATCTCCCCCAAAGTCTGACTGATCCAGCCCAGCTCCACAGGGGCTCCCATCCTTAGGGAAGACAATCTGTTATCATGGAGTTAACGGCAATTAAACATTCATCTCAACCCCAAAGACCCTCACATAAATGTCCAGAATGTGCCACCAAGGAACTGGTACCCTGTGGTTAATGAATCAAACAAACGACCACAGCTCATTGGGCACGTGCTACGTAGTGCCAGCCAGTGGGGCCACAGGAAGCAAAATCTGCAGCTGGATGGGCAGGTGTCTACTGTCCATTGCCTGTCCCTTCCCAGGCCCTTCCCCTGACTTGCCTGCAGGCTCGCACCCCGCACACACATAAATCACATTAAGGGGAGGCTTTCTTTCAGGACTGCTTTACGGGGGCTCAAACCAAGACAATTTGTGCAATGCTCTCAGATGCTCATCCTACGAGAGGTTGTGTCAGACATTGATTACGATGACATTCCTGCAATGTTGTGAGGCACCAGGTGACCTTGTCAAGGTGCCAGGTCCGCCTTGTGACCCTGTCTCCTTCCTGGCCTTGAGGGTGTGTCCCTCACCAGCTTTTCTTGCTCTCAGTCTTCCTGCCTTGACTCGGAAATTCCAGGCCAGCCTCTCTCCTTCCCCCAAGGCTGCCTCTGCTCATCCTTCCCCCTGCCTCCTGCTTTCCTCGGTCTCCTGAGCCCAGCCACCCCAAGTCTTTCTGCATGGAAGCCTGTGTCTGTCCTCCAGGGCATGTCTCTATGGGGCAAGTGTCTGCAAACTCAGGGGCAAACAGCAAGTGAGGGGCTGGGGGGCTCTCTCAGAAGGCAGGCAGAGTCCAGGCCTTCCCAACCCTGCTCACTGTGGCTTTTAAAATACAGAAAATGGGGCCATGGGGCAGAAAGCTGAGAGGGTGGAAGCACACATGGGCCCAGGCTCAATCCCTCCCACTGAGGTACCTCCTGGCTGCACAAGCACTGCCCCGGGGGCCCTCACCCTGCTGAAGAAAAGACCCCAAACCAACACACACACACACACACACACACACACACACACACACGATCTAAAATACACAGAGTGTAAGGCTGGAGCAATAGCACAGCAGGTAGGGTGTTTGCCTTGCACGTGGCCAACCCGGGTTCGATTCCCAGCATCCCATATGATCCCCTGAGCACCGCCAAGAGTAATTTCTGAGTGCAGAACCAGGAGTAAACCCTGTACATCTCCAGGTGTGACCAAAAAAAGTCAAAATAAATAAATAAAATACACAGAGTGAAATATACAAAGCACATAAAATGACACAGAAAAACACATTAGATGAAAACACATATTAAAGTACAGCAATAGTCCAGCAGTTAGAGTTTGCCTTAGTGCAGGAGTTATCAATTAGCCTTGCACATGGCCAATCTGGCTTCTATCCCTGGCACCCCATATGTTTCCCTGAGCCTGCCAAAAGAGACCCCTGGGTGCAGAGCCAGGAGTTAGCCCTAACACTACTGGCTGTTGCTCCCCTCCCCACAAGAAAATAACCCCAAGTAACCTAAGGATTTTAAAGAGTCAAAAGTTGGGGTTGGAAAGATAGTACAGTGTATAGGGCACTTTGTCTTGCACGTGGTTGACCGACCCAGTTTCAATCCCTGGGATCTCCTATGGTCCCCAGAGCATCACTAGGAGTAAGTCCTGTGTTCTGTGTAAACCCTGAGCATCCTCAGATGTGGCAAAAAAAAAACAGAGCATAAAGTACAAAACATAAGAAAATAAGCAGGCACCCCAAAAAGCCAAGTTGCACATTCTTTTCTGTCCCTCTCCTGGGCACACAGGAAGTACACGATGAGCTCCACGCGTCCCTCTGCCTCCTCAAGACATGTCATTGTGCGTTATATGAAAGAGCCTGGAGGCTCACAGGACTGAGGGACTGTCATTAGGTGGATAATTGTATTCAGAAGATTTAATGAATGGGGCTTGATGAATAGGAGCTATAAATACATTTATTAGGAAAGGATGCCATTAAAAATGAGCTTAAAGCAACTGAAAAGCTTCTGCTGCATCATTAGCCATTAAAGGGATAATTTTTTGTTACGACAGTGTTACTGGATATTTCCTCTTTTCACTGAAATGCCTCAAAAATGAAATCAAGGCATCTGCAATGGTGACAGAAATTAATGAGGAAAAGGCATCACACACATGAAAACTCCATTGTATGCCACTTGTCCTGAGCTCAGCTGTGACACAAATCTACCTTGTAGACAGTGACAAATTAGAACTGTCACATTGGTTTTTTTATCTGGAATTTTAGTTCTGACTTCTCTTAAAAACAAGTTATTTTATTTTTATATTTTGTCTTTGGGTCACATCCAGCTATGCTCAGGTCTTACTCCTGACTCTGCAGGAATTACTCCTTAGGGTGCTCAGGGGACCATACAGTATTCCAGGGAGCAAATCTGGCTCAGCTGCATGTGTGGCAAGTGCCCTGCCACTGTTCTATCTCTCAGGCCCCAAAACAAATCATTCTGATCTGGTTTATATGAATCACGGTGATTTTTTATTGTACAGTGATATAACTGTTACATCATATATACCATGACTACTGTTGTTTAGAGAGAATGCATGCTATAGTTCATCCACAATATGTGAGCCATCTTTTTTTCCACAATAGAACTTCTTGCTATTGAAAAGTTAAATTCTGAGGGCTGGAGTGATAGCACAGAGAATAGCGTGTTTGCCTTGCATGTGGACGATCCAGGTTCAATTCCCAGCATCCCATATGGCCCCTGAGAACTGCCAGGAATAACCTGAGTGCATGAGCCAGGAGTAACCCTTGTGCATCTCCAGGTGTAACCCCAAAAAAGCAAAAAAAAAAGAGTGAAAAGTTAAATTCTGTCTTGAATTTCATCTCAGCAGTGATGATAAAAAGTAACAGTGTATTAAGTCATCAGTAACATTTTAGGTGAGATTAAATAGTTTTAAAGTCACCAACATACATTTATAACGCTTTTTTCCGCCCTCCAATTCTTACATAGCCTCTTCAAAGTTCTTTAATTCTAAGGCTGTATGATATTTCAGGCAACATGGTTACAGCGACATGTAAGTTTATGGCATTAATGTGTAAAAGCTACTCCACACCAGCATCACCAAAGTGCCTGGAACCCTCTACCACTGACCTATATCACCTCGGTTTCCATCTTTATTCTCATGCCCCCACTATTGGTTGGTAAGTTTTGTCATCTGAGGACAAGGGCTTGTCACTGTCCAGAACTACCTGTCCCCTTGATTTGTTGTTCTATAGTCACAGATGTCTGCAATCATCCAGTATTTGTTCTTTTCCCTCTGACTTTGCTCACTATGATACTCTCCAGTTCCATCTATATTGGAGCAGACATCAAGATTTTGTCTTTCCTGCATGATGTATATTTGCCCAAACTACCGAAACTTCTTTATCTATTCATCTTTCATTGGGCATTTGGCTTGTTTCCATATCTTGGCTCTTGTACTAAGCACTGCAATGAAAATAGGTGGGCATCTTATTGTCGCTGAAATAGACCCTTTAATTCTGCCACTTTCTGATTCTTTTGTTGAACAATGCCTTCATTGCATTCAAGGCTGATTAGACTGGCAACAGGATGCTGGGTTTCCCCGCTGACAGGTAGTTCTTCCTTTCCTTCAGACATCAGTGTCAGCTGGAGCCTGCCTACTCTCCCCGGGTAGTGTCCAGCTGCCTGCTTTCGGTGGGCTGTGTGCTCTCTCATAGGGATTTCCTGAATAGGACGCTAGTCCTGTTGGTGCCAGGGCAGAGCCCAGACACACCTGCGGGCAGACTCTCTACCAGCCCAATCTCTCCTTGGTGCATGGTCAACTTGAACCCCTGTTTACAACTACACTTCCATTAGGAATCAGAATAAAAGAGATGTTAATAACAAGACATCTGAGACTTGCTGATAGAAACTGTAACGGGCAACAGCCAGGAGAATGTTAGCAGCTGGGGGAGAAACTCCAAACTGGGCAATTAAAGACTCTCTCTGGGCCTCTTCAGCCCAGAGTGTTCCTTCTGCCAAGTGAGGTTAGAGAAACCAACAAAAACAAACCAGCCCATTGGGTAGCAGACACCTGCTGAGCCCGTGGTCTTGTGTTCTCCAGTCTTTAGAGAGGGCAAATCAAATTCTGTTATTTATAAGCCACGTAGCCTCTGGGACTTTACTCTGGCAGCCTCATGGTCTAAGGCTAAGTATCAAAGAATTTCCTTCTGTTTCTAGCACTTTTATGAGTTTCCCGTGTAGATTTATGTCAGACCCATTGAGGATATACTTTCATTTTATTGTCTAATAAGAAAGATAATTACAATTTCCTTTTTTTCATATACCTCTCAGTTTTTGAACTCAACTCTTTGAATGATGCTCACTTTTTAATTCACAAGCTCATCTTTATCATAGAAAATTTTTATAGGGAAGATCAATTCCTTGACTTTCCTTTTCAAATATATGTCATTGGAGGCCATAGCAATAGTACAGCAGGGAACATATTTGCCTTAAATATGGCACAGTTTAATACCTTATATTCCAAATGGTCCCCTGAGCCTGCCAGGAATGATCCCTGAGCTCACAGCCAGGAGTAAACCCTGAGCACCTTCCAGTGTGGCCCACAAACTAAAGCAAAAATAAATATATGCCATTGATCTGTCTGATCTGCTTTAAAAAATATTTATTTTGTAACAGCCTGATATTGATAGACTGCTTCTACCCTCAAGATTTCTACTTCATGTTCATTTTCAACTTGAACTTTAAAAGCAGTTCATCTTGTTTATTACAAATTCATTGGGAAAGATTTTCTTTTTTTCATATATTTTTAACATGAAAAATGTATTTAAAGGATTAATATCAGATTAGCATTTGACAATTTTTTATTGAATCATAGTGAGATACAGTTACAAGCTTTCATGTTTGAGTTTCAGTCATACAATGATCAAACACCCATCCCTCCACCAGTGCACATTCCCCACCACCAATATCCCGGTATACCCCCCTTTCCCATTCTCCCCCTGCCTCCATGGCAGACAATATTCCCCATACTCTCTTTCTACTTTTGGGCATTATGGTTTGCAGCACAGATACTTAGAGACCATCACATTTGGTCCTTTATCTACTTTCAACACACATCTCCCATTCTGAAGGATTCCTTTAATCATCATTGTCTTAGTGATTCCTTCTCTCTTCCAGCTTCCTTCTCCCCCAGCTCATGAGGCAGAAGGCAGTTCTTCTGCCCAAAGAGGTCAGCATGTCATGAAGCCTCCATAATCAGCAGATGTGCAGCAGAACTGTATGAGGGGACATGGGCAGTCAGAACTGAAGAGAGCCCTGAAGTAAGTCTGTTATTACACACCTGCATTGAAGAAGAACCAGAAGGATATTGCCACTGGTGAGACAAGGTAAATTCTCCATCAACAAATGGTTCATGGGGGAGAAAATTAATAGGATCATTAAATTTCTGTTTAAACAGAATAAAATTCAGATGTCTGAAACTCAACTTTTTGAATTAAGGTCTTTTGATTGTCTTGAGGCCACACCCAATGGTGCTCAAGGATCATTTCTTCCTCTGCAATCAGGGTCACTCCTGGAAGGGCTCAAGGAAAAATATACAGAGCTGGAAATCAAACCCAACTGTCCACATTCAAGAAAAGTGCCCTGCCCACTGTTTCATCTCTCCAGCTCCAAAAATGAAGCTTTTCTCATCCACAAATGGCTGAGATGCCCAGGGCACCTGGAGGGGATGGGTCAGCCCAGTGCCCACCCAAACAGAGGCTGGCAGTGACTGCTTCCACATACCAAAATCACCACCATGCCCCTGGTCAGACTCCACTGTTTCAGGACAGAGCTCCACCCAGAAATTAATATGCTGAAAAAGTCAGGAATGCGGGTTCTGTGATTGAAACCTCCAGGATTTTCTCCAAATCGGGATGGACTACCTCCCACCACTTCTTAGTACTTCCGGAAGCAGTCATGCCCATACCCTAAAGCCACCACCCAGTTATAAATTTAACTCCAAATTCCAAAATATATTAATATAGTTTTAAAAGTTTAAAATTTTTATTAATGACAGGTGAGACATGATTATTACCATCAGCAGATCCAGGTATAAAATAAAAATTTAATATAATATACCTTAGATTTCAGAGTTGAAAACTTAGATATGTAAATGAGAATATTCGTTTTATTATATTGCATTCAATGGTTGTATTTCCTTATTTACATTGGTCAAAATCATATAGGAATGTTCTTTTCAAACCTCTGTTATCTGTGTACTGAGAAGTTATCAGGTTTGTTCCTTTACCTACTTCAGCATGCAGTTCTTGTCCAGAATGATCATTTCCAATTTCATTGTCCTTTCACATTTAATTTTTAAATTTTGCAAATTTATAAGTTTGTCATATCTGTGCTAACCAGGTACCAGCTATGCAATTAGTCAGTTTTCTATCTTCCTGGCATCTAAGAAACAGAATAAGAAGGAATAATCACTACATTTGTTTAACACCTATCTCAAAAGGTATTGTACACCCATGTCCGATCAAATATCTATCAAGCAGCCCTGTGATGTAATGATGTCTCAGATGCTGGGGCAATGATCCTTGATATGCCAGCAAACTTTGTAGCAATTGCTGTTCAGTGAGACTCACAGACCTGCAAAATGGCAACTTATTTATAACCAATGCTAAGAAGGGGACATACCGAGGCCTTGCTGAACATTTTAAGGAGTGGTAGGGTCGCTCTGTGCTAAGCGATGGAGAATAAGTCCAAGGAGGGAGGGACATGATCTCAACGAAAGAACAGAGTGAAAAGAGCACCAGAAGCTAGAGAGATCAGAGAGTTCAGTCCGTCAGAGTGTCAGTGAGGAGAAAAGAGGTTGGAAAAGGCATGAAGGCTCGGGAAATCTGGGGCTGGCGCAATAGCACAGCGGGTAGGGCATTTGCCTTGCACGCAGCCGACCTCGGTTCAATTCCCAGCATCCCATATGGTGCCCCGAGCACCGCCAGGAGTAATCCTTGAGTGCAGGAGTAACTCCTGAGCATCGCCGGGTGTGACCCAAAAAGAAAAAAAAAAGGCTTAGGAAATCTGCATTAGGTGAGACATTGACCCTGCATGTGATTGACTCAGGTTCAATCCCTGGGACCCCATATGGTCCCCTAGGTACCACCAGAAATGACCCCTGAAAACAGAGCCATGATAATTCCTGAGCATCATCAGGTGTGTGAAAAAAAAAATATGTGTGAAATCTGGCGTTCTATTTCAGAAGAGTGGGAAATTGTGGAGAGTAATAGGAAACTACTACAACACCATAAATTGGAAGTAAGGGAAGAAACATATTCCAAAATGTATTTTTGAAAGGTCACTCTGGATATAAAGTAGAACATGAATTCATGAATAAAGGTGAGAACGGGGGAGTGAGAGTGGCCCTCGGGTCAAGAAAAGTATGACTTACACAGTGCAGCAATAGGAATAGATGTGAGACAGAGGGGAGAAAAAGAGTAAGTAAAGGCAAGTCGGGCTGGAGCATTAGACATAAAAAGTGCCAGAAATGTTGCTAGAGAAAATACCACAGGTCAAAATTCAGTTTATCGTCACATTAACATTGCAGAAGAGAAAGTCAAGACTCAGAAAGATTAATCTTGAAGTCTAACATCACTCAGCAGTTCAGCTAGTGACCACCAAGTCAAAATTCCATTTCATCATGCTGAAGGTGTCATTCCAGGGCTGACTCAATGTCTCATTGCTACTTGGAGATATTGGGTGTCTGTGAAACTACCAAACTCATCCAGAGTCATGCTCAGCTACTGGAAAACACAAAAACTCAGCTATGGTAAACCTTCATGAGTCTGGAGTTGCCTTGCTCCCAGTTATGCCATAGCATCCCTTCAGCATCTGACTTGTCCTGGTTTTCCCACATTGGAAGGAAATGACGGTGCCTCTAACTCCAGTCCTGATCAGTTGGATGACAGAAAGGCAGGTCGTAAGTGAGGCAGCCCCCTTGGCAACGGGGCAGTGGTCAAAGAAGCTGAGAGAAGCTGCTCACAGTCCTTTGAATAGAGGCTGGTAGATCAACTCTAGTTCCACAGTAAGTCTTGACTTATCCACTCTGTCTTTAAGTAGAAGGAATTATCCATTTACATTTAAAGCAATTCTTGATACTTTTGGGTTTTTAATCTACCCACTTTTTGTGTATGCTATTATTTCATATGATTTGTTTCTCCTTTTTTGACTCGTGTTTTCATCTGAGTCAATAAAATCATATTTTGTTTACCTTTTTATTTCTTCCAATGACTTCTTGGTTATGTCTTTTAATGGGGTGCTTTTTCTAGAAGAGACTTCTAGCCACAGGAAACAATATTATCTAAATTTATAATAGTACCTAAAAATGAAAAAAATAGATATGAAAGAAGTTTTTACATATTGAAAATCACCAGTCTATGATACCTATTGTCCAATGTCTTCCAAAATTATTTGTCTTATGTATTATATCAAATTTTAGAAAAGTTTAGAGTAAGAGAACAAGCCTCTTAGCTGAAATTTGTTATTAATAATAGCACATATTGAGCAACTTCTTTTGCATATTTATTATTTCTCTGTATCTATTGATTAAGTTGACTTGATTGGAGTCGATAGGAAGGATAGAATATGGAGAGGTTATGAAGTGCCTCTCTACCCATAAATAACCTACATCATTCCAAATATCTTGTACTCTTTCCATCAGTTCCGAGAGTGTCAGATAAGGGAAATGGGACTAGGTTAGGCATGTTGTCCACTATTACTGAGGAAGCGTTCGTGGTCAGTTCCTAGGCCAGCATTCTCCTGTGATGCTCTTGCTCGCCAGTTTTATCCTCCCAACAGCCGGAGGGACTTTCAAAAGAGAAGACAATTGGCAACGTGACCAGAGTACCCAAAATGTTTGATGCAGATGAGTTTGTCTTCAGATATGGAAAGTATCAAAATAAATGAACATCAAATGGAGCCTGTCTCTGCTGTATACTATCTATTCCAAAGGACTGTTTTCTATGTAATACAATTTATAAAGTCCACATCTGTGACAAATATGAGAACTTAAAGACTCTGCAGCTATTGCCAATGATACATGATGAAGGCAAAGTGTGAGACGAGAGTGTTTTGCTAAGTCATCTTGTTAATATTGCAAATGGGTCGAGTAAGCCTTCTGATGTCATTCCTTTTTTTCTTTGATTGGTTGTGATCCTCCTGCTGATTTGGTGATAGAGATTATAGTCTAGACAGCAGCTGCAAAACACACACATACTACACACACAGGAGAGCACCAGGTTTGATTGAGGAAGTATCAATATTCATCAACATTTTTCATCCTCTTATCACCCTTACATATTCTAGGAAGGCAAGAGTTTCACAATCTGCTCTCTCCATGTTCATTTTTCTAGAAATTTCTTGCTGAGCACACTAACCAAAGACATATTATAGTAGTGTGGAAGGTCATGCCCTATCTATTAATAACAAGAGGCTAAAAGATTCCCCAAGCGGAATAAAAGAAAAATAACTAAGATGAGAGGCTGATGAGTTATCTCTCTTCTGGAAGGTGACTGCCATTGCTACTTGATGATGGAGTTCTATTTCTTGGCGTTTGGGGTGCTTCAAACAGAATGTTTATCAGATGTCACTTGGCACTAAGGTTTAAAGATGGCAGTAAACCTTGATTAATCAGAAATGTAAATACATCTAAAAATTTTTTATAGCTTATGCTTTGTGGAACAAAGCATTGGGTCATAAGGAAACCAGATTATTTTAAGAGCCATTTAAAAAAAATTCTGTGCCAGCTATGCTCTGGGGTGAAAATCGGACTTGGCTGTGTTTCCTTTGTGTTTTCCAGAAGCAAGGGGTCTGGATATTGTGACCACCTCAGGCAATGAAACCGCTTTCGTTTTCAAAGAGAGATTCCATTTTGTTCAGAACATTGTACTCACTAAATTACTAAAACAGAAGCACCCATTTTGAACAGACTCTATAGCAACAGAAAAAGTGTGTGGGCTAACCCATTAAGAAATGAGATAATTTCATCAAAACATCTCAGCCTCTCCACAATCTGTCTCCATTATTTCCCAAAAGCAAAGGGGAATTTTTAGATGTCTACATGGATGAGAGATAAACAGTTCCAAAGGGGTGAGCGTCCATGATTCACAGTGGACAGGGCTTTCGTTGGGGAACCGCCACTCTCCTGCCCCCATGACCGTGATGCCACTGCAGTTGGTTTGCGGCCAGCATCCCCAGAAGTGCTTTGATAGAGCTATGCTTATTGTGTGTCATGCGTTTATTTATTTATTATCAGCAAACATGTTTTGAACTGGGATTCTGGAGAGAGCTAAATGAGCAAATGAGATGAGATCACAGTTTCAATTCGCTGTCTCAATTGATAGACATCCTGGCCAGGACTAGAGCCACGAGCTGTATGACACGATGGTCTATGCATCTCAACTCACAGTGCACACGGCTGAGAGTAAGGTATGGTGGGGACAGCCTCACAGGTCACTGGGTCTGGGTCTTGAATGACAAAGGGAAGTTCTTAGGCTCACAGAAGAGCATCAGTGGTCCTTCTCCGACCTGTCTCATCAGACATTCACTGGTCCTGTGTCCTGGTCCAGGGAGGTGTCCTAGGCAGATGCCACACTTGGTCATCCTCGATGCTAGTTTTGCCTCTTGTCCATGGAGTAGGAAGACGAGTGTTCAAGAGAAGACACCCTCAGGCCACAACCTGAAAACACAGCTATTAGTGTGGGGTCTGTCTTATATTCGGACCCAACCTCTGAAAGAGAATCCAAGAAGCTAGCCACAGTTCGGACGTCTCCCTAGAGGGACAAAGCAGGCGAAAGGACAGGCAAGAGGGCAACTCCTCGCCCCTGAACAGAACCTCTGGGTCCTTAAGTAAACCTCACAGGACTTAGAAGAGGAGACATCTTAGAGGTCTGCCTCTGAGGACCACCCACAGAGCCCATCCACCCCTCACCAGGTTATCGAGAAAAGCCTTTTGTGTTCCTGAATCCAAATGTTAGCTCCGGGGCCTGGTGAGTTCCCTTTATTCCAAGTAGCCGGTATGACTGGGGCTTTAGATTCCGGAAGGAGGCGAAGGCACCTGTCTCCAGAAGGAACCTCCAGTCAATTATCTTTTATAGGTGACCAGGGAGCAGAGCACTGGGGGCTGGGAAAGGCTGCAGGCAGGAGGAAGATGGGGCCCGCTGCTTCTGAGTCCAGCCCAGACCCTTACACTGACTCTGCGTGTCCAGGGCGGGTCGTCCCTGGGCTCTGCACACCAGCTCCTTCTTATCCACACATCTCAGGCACGTATGCTGCCCCAGCCCAGGGGCCGCCTGCGCCCACTGACTGAGCACATGTGTCGCCCGTATCTCCTCTTGAGACGTGGACTTTCCTAACTACTGCTGGGGTGTGTGTAGGGGCTCCTCTGTCTCTGGGGAAGCCCGCACTCTCTCTTGAGTGCATTACTCTCCACTCTCTCTCTCTTTCTCTTCCTCCTCCCCTTCAAAAACCTCCAAACAAAATCTGTTTTACTTAAAAAAAAAAAATACAGCCTTCTTTATGCTGGAGAGACAGTACAACAGGGTCAGCACTTGATTTGTAGGCAGCCAAGACCAGTTGGGTTCCCAGCAACAAATAACTCCCTAAGCACACCCCAGGAGGGATCCCCAAGTTATGGATAAGCCTTGGACACAGCTGGGTGTGGTCCAACCCTACTTCACTACACACACACACACACACACACACACACACACACACACACATGCTCAAAAGGCTTTCCTGCCCCATACCCAGAAATTATTTCTTAGCCATCTTCCTATTTTGATGATATTATTTTACAGTGCTAGGGATTTTTACAGGGTGAGTTACTTCTGGTGATTGAGGATGTCTAGGGGCAGGCACTTGGCTCAATACCTCCATCAGTAAGCACACAGCACTTAGTGTCCATCACTAAGCACCCAGTACCTAGTGTTTATCACTAAGCACACTACCTGTTGTCCATCACTAAGCACACAGTACCTAGTGTCTATCACTAAACACATAGTACTCTGTCTGGCACATTGCAGAGCCATCGAGCCCTATGTACAGCCCTCGTTCAAGAACAAGGAGACTTGGGGCACAGGAGGTGAGGGGGGTTCTGGGGTTCCCTTTCAAGCATTGTGGAGCTGTCCTTGCTGGTGAGGGAAAATCCCGTATGTAAATTTTTATCCCAAAGGTTACTCAATTTTTCACTACCTCTTCTGCTCTGAAATAAAGGTTATGCCAACCTATCCAAGAGGAGCCCTGTCAGACATTGTTCCAACTAACTTTCAAAGAAGTGAAGCCCTTTCTAATTCGTTTCATTTCCACGGGGTGCTTACTGCTCAGTGTACTGTTTTATTTTTGTAGAACATTTGAAGATAACCTGGGTTTGCCAAGTACAATATAAATACAAAATTGCTTTAGACAAATCAAAAGGATGGGAGGATTACTGTAATTTAAGAACCGTGATAAAATAAAAGGAACATGGCATTAAAGTACTGTGACAGAAGTTATTTGAGAGAGAACACCGCTGGGACTAATGAAGGTTAAACTTTAATTCTATGAGACACAACTTTTGAGGCCCTGGAGCAAATGCCTATCTATGAATGCACAGATTTGCCAATGCTATTGAAATCGGTGTTAAATAGCCCTTCCTTAAGAAAATCCACGTTCCAGCCTCATCTTTAAAATAAGAACTTCTGGAGTTTTCTTTCAATCAGCCTCCTGTTCGTTGTGTGTGCTTGATTCCTGTGTAGAGAAGTGAGAGTCGTGCGTGTCCATCCCGGGGGTGTATCTGTCTCTGGGCTTCATCTTTCTGCACTCCTTGCTCTGAAGTTGTCTTTTTTTGGATGTTCGCTCTGCAAGGAATTTGGCAGGTTGAGGCGAAGGGGAAACATCATATTCAGCTGATTCTTCAGCTTGGAAGTGATTAAGTGGATTGAAACTAATTCAGGGTTCTACTTTACTTTCTTTTGGCAAACGAGCAAATATGCAGATTTGTACCAGACAGATGTGTCAGCCAGTTAGCCCCATTTCAGAAGCTGAGGTTCATTGAGCAGTGCTCCAATTAGTGAGAACATCCTAACAAGTATATAATTATTCTGGAACCTGTTGAGTATTCATCTGCTCTCAATTTCATTTCATTTAGCCCAATTCAGGCTGAACTTGCAGCGAACTCTATCATTTGAAATGGAGCTCTCTAGATTGGCACGGTTTGGTATTTGATAGACGCTTTGAGGTGGTGGTCAGAAAATTGCCATGGCAATGTTCATGATTTGTATTCTAATGGCCTCTCTGAGTGATTATACAGAGTTATTGGCACTGTGATCATGATATTTGCAGTATTCTTTACTAGCATCATAGTAAAATGCTTCAATAAGAAAATACCCTAACTCTAAAGGAAAAGGGATAAGTAGCCCAATAGATGCCTTGATTTATCATCCTGTCCACTCATCCGTTCATGCAGTAGTAACCTGTTACTCAAAACTCATGAGGCACTGAAGACTGACAGAAGAGTGTTAAAGAGTTTTTTTTGTTT
The DNA here is from genome assembly GCA_028565675.1 of Sorex palustris. Taxonomy (NCBI): domain Eukaryota; kingdom Metazoa; phylum Chordata; class Mammalia; order Eulipotyphla; family Soricidae; genus Sorex; species Sorex palustris. Next base: position 2,616,274 of record JAOXYA010000045.1, on the reverse strand, counting down.
GTTTCTTAAATTTTTTTGTTTTATAAGGTAGTTCACGATATTGGATTACATTTAATATTCAAACACCAATCCCATGACCATTACACCTTCCCACCACCATATTTGGGGTGTTTCCATCCCAAACCCCAATCTCTGTCCCAAAGCAGAACCAAAATAATATATTTTGTATTGTTTGTTATGAAAAACCACTAAAAACGCTACCAAAAAGTATCCACAGAGTAAAGAGTGTGAAGATTATTCTATTTTGACGGGGGCCATTAAGACAGCGGTAGGGCATTTGCCTTGTGCACAGCCAGCCTGGCCAAGCCGGGTTCAATTCCTCCACCCCTCTCGGAGAGCCCGGCAAACTACCGAGAGTATCACGCCTGCACGGCAAAACCTGGCAAGCTACCCGTGATGTATTCCAAAGCTACCCGTGATGTATTCCACATGCCAAAAACAGTAACAGCAAGTCTTGTTACTGGTGTCCGCTGGAGCGAATTGATGAACAACAGGAGGACAGTGCTACAGTGTTACAGTGCTATCCTAAGCCTAGTATTATTCAGTGACAAATGAAGAAGAGGGGAAGGAAAGAAGACTCAAGGTTGGGACAGGACAAGACTGGAAGTAAAACCATAACTTTGCTGCCTTGTGGAGACAGAGCTGATGAGAACATAGATAGCTCAAGCATGTTATAGTTGACGGATCTGTACTGCAACTGATAAAGGAATTTGTCATCTAAAACCAACCTAAACACATTAAAATATATTGATTTTGTGTTGTTGTTCGCTTGTTTTGTTCTCTGCTATACCCGGTGGTGCCCAGGGCTTATTCCTGACTCCATTTAGGAACCAATCTCTCCTGGTGGAGCTCAGGATACCATATGGGATCCTGGGGATCCGAATGGAAGTCAGCTGCGAGCAAGGCAAGTGACTTCATAACTCTGAGTGATCTGATTCATCTTCAAATAGCTACTTTTTATTGTTTGGGGGCCATACCTAGTGGTGCTCAAGGTTCACTCTTGACTCAGTGCTCAGGCATCACTGCTGGTGTGGCTCAGAGGGCCAAATGGGGTGTTAAGGATCAAACCCAGGTCCGCTACATGGAAAGCAAGCACTCTACCCACTGTACTATCTATCAGCCCCAAAACATATTGATTTTTATTTAGTTTTTTTGGGATGGGGGGAGATTTTGTGACTGCTGTCTGAATGAGAAATTGGTTTAAACCATGTATTTATAACAATTTGTGAATACTAAACCATGTATTTATAACAATTTGTGAATACTAAATTTTA
>JAOXYA010000045.1:2601762-2613630 GCA_028565675.1 Sorex palustris | reverse complement strand
GAGAGTGTGTGTGTGAGATATACACACACACAGAGAGAGAGAGAGAGAGAGAGAGAGAGAGAGAGAAAGAGAGAGAGAGAGATTCACATTTATTCTGCTTAGGGTTGGTGTCAGTTCTTCATTATTTGCCTCTCAGTTTTGAATATACCTTCCAATGTAGGTATTGTCAGCAGAGAGCACTGCAGAAAATGGCTTCCTGCAATTTCAGATGTGGGCCAGGAGGGTCAGTAGGTAGCTAAGAGGCAGCCTGGTAGGGTGCCCTGGGCACAGCTCTGTGTAGGGTCCCTCTGGAACCCTGTGGTATCTGCTTGGCTTTCCTTTCCTCTGGTTTCCCCTCAACCCCACATGCAGCTGCCTGTAAGGAAGCTGAGCCTTGCCAATGACCGTCTGAGCACTCTGTCCCCTAATAAGTGTTTCATACTCAAAGCAGTATTGTTTGCTCTACAACCTGGACACTGCCAGTGCTTCTCCCTATTTATAGTCATTCTTTTTCATACTTCCAGAGAATGGGATGGAGTGACCGAGTTCAATTCCTCCACCCCTATTGGAGAGCCCGACAAGTACCAAGAGTATCCCGCCCATGCGGCAAAGCCTGACAAGCTACCCATGATGTATTCGATATGTGAAAAACAGTAACAAGTCTCACAATGAAGATGTTACTGGTGCCCAATTGAGCAAATCAATGAACAATGGGAGGACAGTGCTACAGTGCTACTTCCAGAGAATAACTATATATGAAAAGAATGTTATATTAAAAAGGTTGGTTCCCTTATTTCTTTTCTTTGGATTGCAAGCTTTTCATGGACAGACACTTTGTCTTATTCAATTCTGAGTTTTTGGTGCTTGGAAATCAGGTAAAGCTCAATGAAAGTGCTGAATTAATGCACAGGTGACGGTCCCAACTTCTCTAGGTTTCTAATTCCTTTCCAGAGACCTTGTCCTGTTTCAAGCTAGTATGCCAGCTTCCTGATGCTGAAACTTTTCAACGTGAGGTTCACAGCAGGATTAATGATTGCTGAAATCAACTCCACAGCCAGGCAGGCAGCATCAAGTTGGTGCAAGGGAATGGGAACAGAAGAGTCATGGCAGCAGGGATAAAAGAAACTCAAATCCCTGGTTGCCGACAGGGAGTCAGGCCAGTCAGTATTACCAGGAGGCCATGCAGGGATAATGATGGGGGCTGCTCTTCTCAGAAATTGAATTACCTGATTTTAAAGTATTGTCCATCAATTCTAAAAACTTTTATCTTGAATTCACCCATCAAAGTAGGGCTGCAGGCTGGACTTGGCTCCCAGGGCAGCTGTTTGTAACCTCGGTCTTAAGTGGCTATCCTGACAACTCCCTCCTACCATTGTCCCTCCAAAACAAACAACTCAAATTAACAGAGAGAGAGATTGCATTCAGATAGAATTGCTTCTTATAGATGCTCCCTGAGTAGACTAGAGGGACCCAGGGGAAGGCTGTTAACCAGGGATGTGGGAAACCATGGGCACCAGGCAGAAGTTGCTGCCCCTGGCACCAAACAGCAAGCACAGATGAGTGAGGTCCAGATAGGCCGGGAGAGCATCTGCACACACCCAGCTAAGGAATGCTTTCAGTTACAGCTAGAACAGAGAGGGCTGGAACTAAGCAAGGGTAGGGAGCAGAGAATGAAGAGAAGTCAGGCCTGGCTTATCTTCTAGGAGCAGGGATGTCAGAGAAGGGCTAAGAGCTGCTAGAGAAGGAGAAAGATGCAGCCCCTGCCTCAGCACCAAGCTCCTGGGGGCCCTTCCTTATCCAGCTGTAAGACAAACGACCCCCTCTTCCTGGTCGTTAAAAACATAGGGGACCCTCAGACCTCCACTTTATCCAGGTGAGTTGTGTACTGTCTGCTCCTCAGGGGCCTTAGACCCGGCCCATGTGGTGCAGGAGGTGGGGAGTTCTAGGTGTGCGGAGCATTGAGACATTCCTCAAGGAAAAGCTGCAATTCTCTCTGTGTGATTAGAAACCACAGCAGCCTCTGATGGCACTGCCTGCTGGGCTGGAAATGGCTTCTGGAAACCACGGGTTTAATCGGACAATAAACCCTTTCCTGGGGTACCCAAGGCACGGCTGCATGAGTGTCACTCTTTAAAACTAGATGCAATGCTGAAAGTAGACTATAGACCAAACATGATTGCCACTCAATGCCTCTTTTGCAAACCACAACACCCAAAAGGAGAGAGAACAAAAGGGAATGCCCTGCCTGGGGTGGGAGGGATACTGGGACCCGTGGTGGTGGAAAATGAGCACTGGTGGAGGGATGGGTGTTTGATCATTGTATAATTGAAACCCAAGCACAAAAAATTGTAAATCTACAACTGTACCACATGGTGTTTCACTAATAAAAATTAAAAAAAGAACTTTTTTACTTAAAAAAAAATACTGCAACAGGGGCCTGAGTAATAGCACAGCAGGTAAGGCATTTGTCTTGCACACAGCCGACCCAGGTTTGATCCCCAGCATCCCTGAGCGCCGTCAGGGGTAATTCCTGAGTGCAGAGCCAGGAGTGACCCCTATGCATAGCTAGCTGTGACCCAAAAAGCAAAAATAAATAAATAAAATAAAAAACCGCAACAGCAACTGATACACAATTTCTTATATATATAAATTACACATTGAAAGAAAAAAATGTTGTATTCACAAAGTATAATTACAATGAAAAAAGGGATTTCAAAGATAAGACAATCCCTCACAGATGTCTGATGGGCTGGGGTGGAGGGTGGGGGCAAGTATTCCACTTTCTATGTTTTCTGCTCTACTTTCTATCAATTTCTATGTGTTTTTCTGCTCATTTATGAAGAAAAATGTCTTTAGAATATTTAGAATATTCCAGACTGAACACAACAGCATTCACAAAGAAACACAGGCTGGAAAAGCAATAACAAAGGCAACGAGTTCCTTATGAACGAAGAAGAAAAGAGACCAAAAGAATCAAATGCTTCCTCCTCATTCCTTTGGGGCTCTTTGTAAAAGCCAGATTTCACATTGTAATCATACAGCAATCAACGAGCCTTAGTCATTATCAGAATAATTTAATATAATTTTCACTTATCAAATTGGAATACTTAGGAAAAAATGTGGTGCTGTGCATGGAGATTCAGACATATTTTCGTGGGAGTGGAAATTGGTGCAACCTCTCGGGCTGCATGTTTCAAAAGCTTAAAAACATGCCCATCCTTTGTGCATATTCTATGTCTCCTGGCAGTTTATTTAGCTGCCAAGATATTCTTCCCAGCTACATAATGGAATGCTAAGTAAAAGTAGTGTTGCATAATAAACTATTATAGGGGACAGGGTGGGAGGAGGTTATTAGTTTCAATGATGATTGTATTTAGCTAAGTAAAATTATATGCACATATAAAGGGGATAAAATTGTCCATATTTTTATTTTCTTTACTTACCTTTATTTTCCATAGAAAAATATAATATCCTATAGGTAGATAGATGTTGAGGTATGATTTCTTTTTCTTTTCTATATGGCAGGAAATATTGTTTATGATCAAGTTAAAGGAGGGAGTGACTTATTGCAATGACTGGGGGTTGTGCACTTATAGGTGCCATACATACACACACACATATGTGTGTGTACACAGTATGGACACACACATGTGTGCAAGCAGCAATGCATTGGGGCAACACCCAGGATTGAACTTGTGGCCCCATGGTCACAAGGCGGGTGCTTTTAGCTACTGAGTCATCCCCCAGCCCCTGCTCCAGGCAAACAATCACACTAATAGGAAGTCTGGCTCTGGCTTCATTCTTGGCAGAAGTCACATTCAAAGAAGTAAGAATCCATCAGAAGATCAAACAAATTCTCTTTTGGTAATATCTACACTTTACTTACTTATTAATAAGATAATCCTTGAGGGAAAAATATTGCATGGGTTTTGTGCCCAAAGGCTTTAACAGGAAGGTTCCCTTTGAATTTGACTGGAACTCTGCCACTGTTTCTACGGGCATGAAAGAGTTTTCTTTGCCCAGATTACTCTGGATATGTTGAGTTTGCCATCAGGAATCTCATGTTGTTTGTTATTTGCTGCTCATGTCTGGATAAAATTTAGTTTCATCTGGAGCATAAACACCTTCAATTTTAAAAAAAATGTGCGTTCCCTCTGGCTTTAGAGACCTGATATATAGCCAACAAAAACAACAAAAAAAACCCCTTAGATTACAATCCTCTAGTCATATCTGTCATTTAGAAGTCCAGATCTGTCATCTAAAAGTCCATTTAGAGGTCTACCTTGGGCTCCAAGATGATGGAGAGAGAGCAATCACAAACAAAATCATTAGATGACCCTCAGGAAAATACCAGAGGGGACTGGAGCAATAGCATAGAGGGTAGGGTGGTTGCCTTGCACGTGGCTGACCCAGGTTCAATTCCCAGCATCCCATATGGTCCCCTGAGCACCACCAAGGATGATTCCTGAGTGCAGAACCAGGAATAACCCCTGTGCATTGCCAGGTGTGACCCAAAAAGAAAAAAAAAAACAGAGAGTCAGCACATGGCATTTCCCAATCAGGCTAGAGAATCTTAAGTGTGGAGAGAGTGCTTCCCTGGTACAGTGAGAACTTAAACCTGTGAGACACCAACAGTCAACCACAACAGGGAGATGCAGGAAAGAAGGGTGCAGGGCAGTAGTCCACTCAAAGTGGAAAGAAAGTTCCACCTAAGGGAGAAGATCTAGAGTCCACTGAGTCCCAGCAAAGTACCAGGACAAGGCCAAGCTCTTGACCAACCAGTCAGGGACCTTGTGACCCCAGGATATTTCAAAGGAGTCACAGATGAAAATCATACAAATGGGGGCCCACAACACAGAATTGAGAGCCAAACAGTAGGACATGAAGCTTGGAAGAAGATTGAGCAGCAATGCTTTAGACTGTTTCCCTGAGTAGGTCAAACCATATGCCTTGAGGATGCTATTGGGGTACACTTTCTTTTTGCCCACTTTAAGGAGGCACATTTTGAGGGGATGGAGAGACACTCACTGAGCACCTCCAACAGCAGCTCCCCAACACCATTGTGTGTGGCCCCAAATAGCCCTCCTCTGGCCCCTCCTACAAATAAAGAAGACACATTTACAGGAGGGGTGCTAAGTGATTTATGCGTGTGCAAAGGGGGTGATGAGCCAAATATGTTTGGGGGACCATTTGGAGTGATATAATGAGCACTCAAGAGGGGCCTTGGTAAAAGCAGCCTCTGACACAGCAAAAATATGGACCAGCAAAAAATGTTATGAAGATATTTGCTTTACCCAGTGGTGGAACAGTTATGATCATTTTGATGTTATTTCAAAAATTCTTCGAAGAGCATGCAAGTTCTCAGGAACCCATCAAAAGCAAAGTCTTCTCACAATGTGGTTGAAAACAACCACAGTGATTACATCCTAAGCAAACTGGGTTTTTATTGGCAAAGACAAGGGAAGAAATTCAACTAGGAACCAGGCTTCCTCTACAGATAAATTGCTTTTATTTCATCCACTTAGACAACACAAGAACTGAAGATAGACTTGACACACCTTTGACCTCAACTGCCTGTGGGATTTAAGTCCCCAGCTAACTCGCTTCTACTTAACAGAGGACTCCAGGAATACAGAAGGTGTAGCCAAGCATATATATGACCATATACTTTCTTTCCTAAGAACCAGGCCCTTCTTCAGAGCCCCTGAAGTCCCACTGCTGAGATTCCAGAAAGCTTCAAGCTAACCAGAGCCTTCTGTATACCCCTTCCCCACCCCCTGACATGCAGTGCTCCAAGCAAAAGTGGAGCACCTCTTTCTCTTCCTCCTCCTCATCATTCTCCTTCTCCTCCTCCTCCTCCTTGAGACTCCCAATGTTCATGTGAAAAAAAAATTCTTTCCATTTCACCATCCACAGCATGTTTCACTCAAGACTCAGAACTTTGCCCCCAGAAGCTAGACCATGACAGATGAACACTGACACCATTTTTCTGGCTCCCAGACCAAGGTTGGCCATGCAACTTCCTCACTGTTCTTCCTTGGAGATTCTGACAGGCCGGACCCACCAAGGTTTCAGGTCCCCAATGCAATACAAGTCTAGAGCTGGACACAATTCAGACTCAAATTGAGATGTGCCCCACGCTACATTTCCAAACCCAGCCCTTTTTTCTATGTATGCCCTCCCCCAGCACAACAGCTACACAGAAATTAAACTCCAATTCTGGTGACTCACAGTACCCCTATAGGAGCAAGCAGAGCCATGGGAGGAAAGTGCCCACAATGCACCTGAGCAGACACAGTGTGGGAGAGGAGAATAAAGAGTTTGTTGAGGGAGGGCTTGGGAGAGGAGACCGCACCCACAGTGCTCAGGCTGGTTCAAGTGCTTGGAGGTCATTCCCAGTGGTGTGATGCTGGGGATCAAATCCAGTCACCCCATCCACATGCAAAGCACATGCTCTAGCCCTTTGAACTCCTCTGCCCTAGAATGTTTTTCAAGCAATGCAGAATAATTGGCAGAGAATGCCTGAAGAAGTCAATTGGAACCAGAAAAGGCCAAACTTTCCCACCAATGTGATTTCTCAAGAGAACCGAAAGATATTCAAAGCCTCTCACCCTTGTAATGGGCTCACAGAACATTCAGATTTTCAGGTACTTTCCACCCAAGTAACTCTGAAGAGACAATGCTATGAGTTCTCATGAACCCCAAAGACCTATCAGAGGCCCTGCCCTGCCACCTTTCTTTTTTTTTAAAGAAAAGTGGTTTCTGCTTTTACTTTTTATGATTATTGTTGTTGAATCACCACGAGATAGAGTTACAAAGCTTTCATGTTTGAGTTTCAGTCATACAATGACCGAACACCCATCCCTACACCAGTGCACATTTTCCACCACCAATGTCCCCAGTATCCCCTCACCCTCAACCCTTTTAACCCTCCCCTGTCGCTGTGGCCGACAATTTCCCTCTTACTCTCTCTCTGCTTATGGGCATATGGTTTGCAATACAGATACTGAGAGGCCATCATGGTTATTTGGTCCTTTATCTACTTTCAGCACACATGTCCCATCCTGAGCAATCCCTTCAACCATCATTGACTTAGTGATGTCCTCTATCCCAGCTGCCTTCTCTCCCATAGGGCAAGCTTCCAACCATGGAGCAATCATCCTGGCCTTTGTCTCTACTGTCCTTGGGTCTGCCACATTTCTTTCTTCACCAAAGATCCATACCTGAGAGTTGGCCATGGAGATGATATTGATTTGCATATTGCACATCTCCCTTTCTTAAATAAAAATGGGAGGTGGAGCGATAGTACAGCAGGTAGGGCATTTGCCTTGCACATGGCCAACCCGGGTTTGATCCCCGGCATCCCATGTGGTCCCCCAAGCACTGCTAGGAGTAATTCCTGAGTGCAAATCCAGGAGTAACCCCTGAGCATTGCTAGATGTGACCCAAAAGGCAAAAATAAAAACGGGGGGAGCTTTAAAATAAAATAATAAAGCCAGTAGGCACTTTCCATGCATGCCTTTGACCTGGTTTCAATTCCAGTTACCACATTTGGTCTTTCAGCCCCACTAGGAGTGATTCCTGGGTGCACAGCCAGGAGTACGTCCTGAGCACTGCCAGGTATACTACCCAATAAATAAATAAATAATATCAAAACATCTGGGCCAGGGAGATGGTACCATGCTTAGGTCTCCAGCTCTCAGGCTCACGCTGGGTGCAGCTTTGGTGGGCCCTGGCCCTGCAGGGCCTGAGAAGTACCACATCCTCTAGCCCTATCATTGGACCAGGACATGATTGCCCAAGTATCACAAGCGGCCATTGATCCTCCAACTCACCTGCCCCTTGGTGAGAATGACCCAGGAAACTCTGACAATTCCTACTTTGGGGAAAATTCTTTCCAGAGACTAGGTGAGCCGAGGTGGAGCTAGAGAAAGGCCTTGGACAGAGAAGAGATTTGCAGGACTTGAGACAGGAAGTTGTGGGCATAGAGGAAACCTGGCCAGGTAAGACAGGTGGACCAAAGGGATATAGCATTAGAGAAAAACTCCTTATAGTACTGAAAAATAAGCATACAAAACTCCAGATGTGTATGAAGTTATGATTATCATCTGAAGGTAAAATTGGGTCCCCAATTTCCTGTGTCCCGTCCTCATGCTAGTTCCTCGCTGGTCTTGTCCCTCTCTGTCCTGTGTATCTAGTCCCACTAGTTTCTTGCTGGTTCTGTTTGTTGATATTCCATTATGTCTAGGCATTTCTTGTCCCACATGGCTCCCATGTCCCTCAAGGCTTGGTGTTCTCAATGGCGACATAGAAGTGGCAAGGGCAGGTCTCTGTGTTCATTCATGGTTTCCAGGTTGTTCAAGACTTTGAAGGATAAAAGTACTGAGTAATAAAGATGCTCAGAGTTAAAGATAGAAAAACTTACTGAGAAATAGGAGAGAACAGAAAAGAAACTCCTCATTTGGGGAGAAACTGAGTATGAGACCAAATTTAAAGTAAATTCCTGTTTTGTGTAGACCCTTTTAAGTGAAAATTGAGTTCTGTGTGGTTCTTATTGATTGACAAGAATATTACAGAGTCTTTTAGGTTATCTGTTGGTCTTAGTTATTGCCCAATGTCTCTTAGTCTTGATGAGTTTAAGGCCTGGGACAGTATCTATAATCTTGGGGAATTGTTAATCTCTTATTCATCAGAAGGAGTTCTGAGACCACTCCTAGCAGTTAGCAAGGGAAACTGAGGCTTCCTCATTTGTTCTCCCTTCTCAAAGATGGAACCCTGATAGTAGTCTGGGAATGGGGGCCTTCGAATGGGCCAAGCAACTTCCTACTTTGGGATGTCAACTAGGGACCCAGAGGTGTCAAAGTGTCTTAGGAAGAAGACTGCCTTGAGATACACAATGTCATGCCTCATCCAACTTTATTAGTGGTTCCACATTGATCAGCATCCATAGTTTGATGGCCTCAAGCCTAGAGGAAACAAATCTGACAAGGAAGTTATAAGGCCAGGTTCTGATAGTAATTACAGGCTAAGGCCTACCAAGGGACCAAGAAGGGCAGGACTCAAGAGTGCCAAGACCAAGTATTTTCCATAAAAGCTACTTCTAAGATGCCTGTTCCCAGAACTGGAAGGCTTTTTTTTCTTTTTGGGCCATACCCCGTGATGCACAGGAGTTACTCCTGGCTCTGTACCCAAGAATCACTCCTTGGCAGTGCTCAGGAAACCATATGGGATGCTGAGGATCAAATCCGGATCAGCTGTGTGCAAGGCAAATGCCCTACCTGCTATACTGTCACTCCAGCCCCTGGAAGGCTTTTTTGTGGGTTGAACATTGGTCTGGATTTGTCTAGATTAATTCACAAAGAAGTGACATTCCTTTCCAAACATAGCACACACATGACAGGCTGGAGAGACCTTTTGTCTAAGGGATAAGTGTACTATTTATAGGTCAAAGATCAATTGTGTTCCCAGCATTGTGGGCTCTTTTAGAATTTTTCCAGCTTGAAAGGCCTGATACTGAAACACAGCCATTAACAGGAGAGAGGATCCTGAGGTGATTATCTTCTGGTATCCAGTCAGTAGATTATCCAACCAGGCTTAGATTGATCAGGTTATCAAGCACCACCCAGGCCTCCCTCGTGACATTCCTTACCCATGAGTCCCTTTCTTTAGGACCATTTTCTTAATCTTTCTCTGCCTGCTCTTCTGTGACCCTGCTAAAAAGTTGTGGAAGTTTTGGGCTTCAGGTGGATCTCACACTAAAAGGGATCTGTACATGGGTCCTCCATGGAATTCAGATGGAATATCCCTCCAGGGCTACTGAGGCCTCTCTTCTTGGTTTAGATAGCTGCTGTCTTCCTGTGTCCTTCCTTGAAGGAAAAGTTATCTTGAGTGATAAAAAATTTAAAAATTATAGGGGCCCACTTCCCCCAGCCATCAGCATGTTGACTCACCCATTAGCCCTGCTCTACCAATTCCCAACCAAATCACCAAGGGGATGCACTCTAAGCAGCTAAAATTCATAGAAACACAGTCCCTGTGGCTGAAAACTCTGGGAGATGGGCCAAGTACCCATCCTGGCAGCCACACTCACACCCTACAGCTATGACCACACCAAGGGCTCAACTCCATGGCCTCAAGAATATTCTCTGCATGAGGGTATGGTGCCGCCAACAGGTCAACCTGTACCTGTGGGGCGAGTGCATCAGCAGCCTGATGGTTTCAGGTTTCCTGACACCACACCCCAAAATTGCTGCTGTGCCTTTGACTGGACCCAAACAACTTGGGGCCAGATTTACCAAGAAATTAAATGGCCAAAAGCCAGGTATGTGGGAGCCATGCCCACACACCACCTCTGGCTCAGCTATACAAGCTCATTTATTGCCTTATTTCAGAGACCCAAGGATAAATCTCGAAAGAGATCAAAAGCCACAGTTAATCTTTGACCCATGCATGGCTGAAAAGACGAGGGTAAATCAGAGTGGGGACAAGTTAGCCTGATGGCTCGCCCAAGCAAATCCCCCAGCAGCCACTTGCTTCCACAATCCAAATCTCTGCCATACCCCTGGCCTGACTCCACTGTCTCAGGATGGACCACACCAAGATATAATCTGCTAAAAATTCTGGTATGCCAGTTTTGTTACTGATATCTCCAGGCTTTCTCAGAATTGGGGTGGGCTACCTCCCTCCACTTCCCAATACTCACAGAAGTACTGACAGTCAGCCCCACAAACCAACTCCAGTGCTACCCTGTAAGCTCTACTACCAGCCTTGCTTCAGAGACCCATAAATAAATCTCAAAAGAGATCAAAAGCCATAGCTAAGCTCGAACCTGTACATGGCTGAACAGACTGGGGTAAATCGAAGAAACGGGGGCGGGTTGTCCTGTGCCCACCCAAGCAAAGCCCCTGGTAGCTGCTTGCTCCAAAATCACTGCCATACTCCTGGCCTGTCTCCACCGTCTCAGGAAGGACCTCACCAAGATATAATCTGCTGAAAATTTTGGTGTGTGGTTTTTGTGACTGAAATCTCCAGGCTTTCTCAGGATCAGAATGGGCTACCTCCCCCATCTCCCTGTAATTTCAGAAGTCTTACAGTCACATCCCCTCCCCAAAGCTGCTACCCAATTGAAAAGCTACTCCAGCCTCACTGTCCCAATAAAAATACCGAATTCCCTGAGCAACCACCATGACCTCTTAGCACCTGTATTGCAAACCCTAATCAATAAAAGGAAAAGGAGACAGAGAGCAAGAAGAAAAGTGCCTCCCATAGAGGGAGGCTGGGGGCAGGGGGTGTACGGTGTTGAGCAATAATGGTGGGGAGATGGGGGGACGTTGGTGGTGGGAAATGTACACTGGCAGAGAGATGGGTGCTGGATCATTGTATGACTAAAACCCAATTATGAACAGCTTTGTAATGGTCTATCTCATAGATATCCAATTTAAAAAACTTTTTTTTAAAAAAAGTTATGTGAAGTTCATGTCCAGTTCAATCAGCTTAATCAATGGCTGAATAAATAGCAGTACTCCTACATTTAAAAAAAAAAAAGAAAGAAAGAATATTCTCTGGTGCTGTGTAATCCCATCAATGGCCAAGACTCAGAGACTATAAAACCCAGCTCCCGGAAGAGAACAGCGCAGAGTCTTCTGCCCCCGCGCCTGGCTGTCCTTACCGGGGCCCCTTGGAGGGGAGCGGGTTGAGTTTTCCTCCCCGCCCCGACCAGGGCTCTGGCAGCCAAATACCTCCAGAACCACCCACCACCATGCTGAGACCACTCTCCGCACACATGAAGGTACCGGCAGAGGAACAAAGGCACGCGGGTCCCAGGGCTGAGATCTCCAAGCCTACTCGGATCGGGGCTGAGCATCCTCCACCCAGATCCTCCAAATTCCA
>JAOXYA010000045.1:2561432-2574684 GCA_028565675.1 Sorex palustris | reverse complement strand
GGGAGTAGGGGGGGGGGGGGGGGGGGGGGCAGGGAGTGTCTGCAGAGAACTGTGGCTGCGTTTTGCAGCTTCTCTACAGACTTCGCAGCAGCCACTGTATCAAGGGCCATGCGTCCTGCAACCCAGACCTGTGGTCAGAGAATATTTCACAGGGAATGAACATAGCTTTGCATAATCTGGAAGCTTCCGGGGACCTACAACCCCACGTTCGGGAGTGGTGTCTGGAAGGCTAGCTCCTGTTTGGGATCTGTAAAAATCCCTCCATGTGGCATTCCTTTCTGGAGTCCTCTAAGTGATAGAACTTCAAGGAGTAAACATTCAAAAATTAAGCCACCAGCTGGACACCAGGAGCAGCTTTCCTGCATTCATTTTCCTGGAAGCAAGGGCTGTGTGGATGGACTTTAGGAGAGGCTTAGCTAAACTTAACTCAGGAGGCAGCAGCTATGGAAACACCATCACCAAAGGAGAATTCTGTCCTAAAGGGAATGTTTGGTGCACAAAGAAAAGCACAGCTTGTGTTTCTCTATGGACAGTCTCATAATTAGCAAGAGTCAGATTTGAATTTGGGGTCAGGCCACATCCTTCAGTTCTGTAATCGACCTCGGAATCAACCAATAGAGAGTCCATCCCCTGTCCTCGACCCCCCCCCCCAAAAAAAAGAGCATAGGTTGGAGATGACCGAAATAGGTTCCATTCTGAGTAGAAAAATAAATTTCGTTAAGTTAGGCACAGTTATTTTCTGGATCATTCAATATTGTCACCTAGCAGATACCTATTCCTCTTCTGCAATGTTAATTGGCTTCTACTGTGTGGGTATTCTCTGTAAAATATACATACATGTATATATACGTACATATTTGCCTCTGACAAATTTAGAAGTGTTGGTTTGCACAGTCAACATCTGATATAGCTGCCGCATTACCTGTTTTTGTAAGGTACTGATATTTAATGGGAGAATTCTGTTCTGTCCTTAGGCTTACAACGTGCACTGAATAATTTTGTATAAGGAGCCAAAATGGTCTTGAAACTACGCATGTACTTTATATTTTCTATATTTGTAACTTTGCATGTCCTGGTCTCATTGTATACACATTTCTAGATGTTTAATATCTGACTAAAATTAAATAGGCGCTAAGGTGAGCATCTCCTGTGGCATTTACGGTCGTGTCTGCTCCTGTGCGCCTCAAGTTGGCTGACTCGTGGGGGAGTCGTTCGTGCAAAGTGGCATGTCCCCTGGTCAGCCATCTGTGATGGTCCTTGTGTCCTGCATCCACTCCTGGCCCTTCCCTTGGCCCAACAACCATATACCAGCTGCTGCTCCTTGGTAGACCCACTGGTATCTGAGCAAGCCTGGGGGAAGGCCCTGCCTTGCAGAGGAAGATGGGCCTGGCTTTTATTTCCTTGGTTCAAATGCAGCCATCTCTCGGATGCCCGTTCGGCCTCTTGCCCTCCCCAGCAGAGCTGTCAGAATCATGGGTGGCGCCCATGGCTCCTTTTGAACAGAAATTGAACCCACAGTCCGCTTTGATCCAGCCCAGCCCTGCAACTCCTTCTGCACCTGCTTCCGGCCTTCTTACCCAGTGTGAGCACCAGCGGCCTGGACTCAGATTTGCCTGCACAGAGGGTTTTCGTTCTCGTTTCTTTTAGGGGACCTCAGCTGGAGATGCTCAGGGATTCCTCCTGGCTTGGGAGACCATGTGGTGCTGGGGGTGGAGCCTGGACATCCTGTCTGGGGAACCTGTTTTTAGAACTATCTCCCAGGCCCAGTTCTCAGTTCCCTGTAACTTACTAGCAAACTGCACCAGGGGATGGACGACGATTGAAATCACCAAAATCTTTGTCCCTATCAATACCTTGGTTGATAACTGACACCCCGCCATAATCAAAGGATCAACCTATGCTGCAAATAGAAAAGTTGCTGTGATACTCCCATCTTTCACAAAACTTCTGCAAATGACACAGTTAAATGTAAGATTTAGAAAAGAACTTCGGGGCTGGAGTGATAGTACAGTGGCAGGGCACCTTACACAAGGCCAGTCCAGGTTTGATCTCCACACTGCACAGGGTCCCCTGAACCCACCAGGAGTGATTCCTGAATACAGAGCAAGAAGTAAGCTCTGAGCACCACCTGGTGTGACCAGAAACCAAAATGAAAAAGGAGGAAAAGAAAGGAAAGAGTCTCAGAGTGAATTCTTATCATAAAAATTATCTTTTCTCACCACATTCCCTTTTGGGCTATTTTTCTAATGATTTAAAACTAACTACATTATCCACAATCATACTTCCAAAAATAGTTCCCTGAATATCAGAGGTGCTTGGAGAGCCCGCATGAATACTCTGGTCTCAATATTTTCTCCTTGCTCTAACTGTTATGAGTTACCAATAAAAGCAAACATGTATTCATACATATACTACTTGGGGGGGTCTTCCAGGGTATCCTAGGGGTATTCCTAACAATTCTCAGCTAACTGGGAGACCAGATGGTTGAATTCAGGATGTGGCACTGTTCAGGCTCTGGGGTCCTCAACAACACAGGACCATCTGATAATGGTCAGGGGCCACCAGAGGTACCCAGAGATGCTTGGGGACCTCCACGGTGCACCTGTCTATGTTCAGGGGGCTGTGCGTTGCCTGGGTTATGGGGTCCCACACATACATTACTTCCCTCTCAACCCTTATGTCTCCCTGTACCCCACCCACCATGCAGACACTTTGGGACAAAACAGCCTAAACCTCATTGAGTCTAAGCTCTGGAGAGGATTCTTCCAGAGGCCTGTCAAGGCACCTTTTGGGGCCCCTCCTTTCCCAGTGACATGCCCCCTGCCTTTGGAGGGAAACCGGGGGATCTGCACTGGCTGGCACCCCTTCAGATGCCTTAATCCCAACCCTAACCAGAGCTTCCTGCAGATTCAGGGCCTGGCCCAGCTGGTGGGCCTGAGTCTGTTCCCGGGGCTCTATCCCCCCTCTCCCAAAGGAGCCCTAAGGCTGACATAGCCTGACCCCCAACAGCCCTACCTGTGCCCATGCCCGCCCATCTCCAGGGTGCTTCCACTCCCTGGGTACAGCTGCCCCTCCCCAGAGCCTTCCCCAGAGACAGTGCTTGCCCGGAATGCATAGACTTGCAGACCTGCCCACAGACGCAGCGTGAGCACAAGACACTCTCAAGCTCCAAAAGGATGATGTCTCAGTTTGTGAACCACTCCCTGAGCATGCACACGCACGCATATGCACACACATGCACGCAAACACAAACATACACAAACACAAGCACACACACACACAAACACACATACACAAACACCAAGGCCCCTGAGACCCCCCACTGGAGGCCTTATCCCACCTGACTTGCCGGCCCCTCTCTCTCCCCAAGGTCTGAGTCCGGAGTGCCGGCTTGGCTCCCCCAAGAACTGCATTCCTCCTGGTTGCCCCATGTGCCAGGCGAAGCCACTGGTGTGATAGTTACATGTGCCAATGAACTGCTTCCAGGAAGACGGGAAAGGCAGGGACAAGTCCAGTCCTGAAAGGCTCAAAGCTCTTGGGGAAATAAGAACCCAGGAGGTTTCCCTGGAACAAAGAGCAAGCTGAGTGCCCAGGGGCAGGAGGCCATGAAACTTTGAGGAGGTGGTTAATGCCACCGCGGTGGGGAAAATGGAGCTCAACTGAGGCCTACCCACCTGCCTCACCCCCTTAAGAGATGCAGTTCCATCTGCTGTGGTACCCAGCCTGGGAAATGCACTTCTTCAGCACAGAGGGACCCCGGACCACCGCAGGGTCTTGCCAAAGAGCTTTGAGCTGCTGAGTGTGAGGTGGGCTTGGAGCTTTCCACCCTTGTGCCAGGTCCCAGAGATGTGTCCCAGCTGGTGGAGCAGCACACACAGGGAGGGGCGCAAGGGCCTCAAGGCCTTGTCTCCTGAGGCTGGCCCAAGAGCATGCAGCGTGGAGGAGGCAGGGCTGCCCTCCGTCTCTCTTCACCTCTGAGTTCTGTTGGTGTTTGTGGGGGACCCCTCCAGCCTGGCCCAGGCAGCAGAATCGAACTGAACAGGCAGCCTCAGGCCGGCTTGGGGCTGACCTCAGAGTCCAGCACTGACCGTGGCTGCTCCTAGGAATGCCCTCAGAGCCCCCTGAAGGGGTCTTAGGGCTCCTGACAGCATCTTTAGCCCTGCCCCCGCTATCCTTAAACCTTCAATAACCTGGCTGTAGGCAGTGCCCTGCATTTGTAGGAGGTGAGAAAAGAGTGACCTCTATTCTCCAAGATGAAGTGACCCTATTCCCCAAATGGCCCAGAAGAGGGGTACAGACTTATTTGCTGTCTCAACTGAGAATTAGAAAATCAGTCCCCAAACACGTCAACAGCAGCTCTGCCAGACCTGAAGCGAGCACCTCCCCTGCTCCCATGAGGCTTTGCTGCTTCCTGTGAAATGGTTTCTGGGTCCAACCTGTTCTGATGCTCAAACAGGGCAAGAGTCAGACCACTGAGCCCCACTGAGGTCTGTGCAACCCGCCACCACCCTGTCACCTCTGGCTTACCCCCATGGCCCTGAGACTCAGGCACTGAGGCCTGACCTTCACTGTGTGCTACAAAGAGTCATCTCTAGCCCCCCCACTCAGAGCCTCTCTCCTCCTCTTCCTCGACCACCTTCCCAGAGGAGGACGTGGGCGCTCTCTGCCACATGCCTCTCACCCTCCCAGCCAACTTCTCAGACCTCAGGCTTCTATTCTTCCTGACCCTCCACCTCAATGGCCCATACCCCTGCTCCACACCCAATGTCTGACAAGCAGTCAATGGGTGGGCTTTCTGGAGAAGGGGTCCCAAGCAAGACATCCTAGAGACATGGGCCCGGGTGTCTGCATCCATGAGCATGAAGCCCCCCAGGAGCTGAGGGGACCAGTTGGGGGGTGGGGGAGAGACAAGGTAGGCAGGGGCCGGAGACATCTTCCTCCCAGGCCTGCAGAGACCAGAGGGAGCTCTGGCGGCAGCTGCCAGGAGAAGGGACGGGCTTGGCAGTGGAGTGGTGGTTTATCTGCCAGTGTCCCCGAGTCCTGGAGGTGTTTCTGAATTTTCAGGCAAGCCAGGGCTGCTCTGTGTGGGCTGTGTCAGCGCTTTGGGGTGCCTTTAGGTGAGTAGCCAGTTGGCTTTTATGCCACTGCCTTCAGCCAAGACTCCACCCGGGCAGCGTCTTCTTCCTGGGTCCCACATGCAGTTCTAAGCAGGCTGGGGGAGGGGGGGAGGGACAACAGGAAGGCATTTGCCTTGCACATAGCCTGCCACCTTCAATCCCAGATACCTACTGTCCCCTGAATATCATCTGGAGTGATCCTAGAGCTCAGAGTCAGGAGTATGCCCTGAGTAACATCAGATAAGGTCTAAAACACCCCCAAATACTAAATAAATAAACACATTTAGGCCTCCAAATTCCTTTTCAATAAGATTCTCAAAGGTGATTGGTAACACAGAAATATCTTATCATGTGCTCAAATTTGTAGAATCCTCTTATGAAATGTTAGCCGTTTTTTTGTTTGTTTGTTTGTTTGTATTTTGCTTCCACCAAAAACAGCATTAGCACTCCTAAGATTCTCGAACCACTGGTGGCTCATCAACGCTATTTAAAATTTGCAGAGAACCAAAATCACATTCCTTCCTTCCTCCCTTTCTCTGCCCTCCCATCCTTCCTTTATTCCTCCTTCCTTCTGATCTTTTCTTTCTGTCTTCCTTTCTTTTATTTTTTTCTTCCTGTCTTTCTTCTTTTTTTTTACTTTGGGTCACACCCAGCAATGCTCAGGGATTACCCCTGATTCTGCACTCAGGAATTACTCCTGAGGGGTACTAGATGGGATGTCGGAGATTGTACCCAGATCAATCGCATGCAAAGCAAACACCCCACCCACTGTACTATAGCTCCAGCCCCTCCTGTGTTTCTTTCTTCCTTCCTTCCTTTCTTCCTTCCTTTCTTTCCTTCTTTCTTTCTTTCAACCTCACCTTCCAGTCCTCAATGACAAGGCCTAACTTGGTGCTTGGGAACAACGTGATGCCAAACTCAGGCTTCCCACATGCCAAGTGTGCATGAACTCTCTCCCCATTCCTAACCATCATTTTTTAAAATTACAGTAGTTAGTGCATAGAAGCACTAAATACTGCACTGCAACTCTAAATGACATCTTAGAAGAACTGTTCATTACATGGCTAAAATGCATAGTATCAGTCTAGGTGAAAATCAGAGTATGACCCTAAAAGGGAAGTGCATGAATTTTTTTTATGAAACAGAGGAATAAACTATAGAAATAAAAAATATATAAACAGAAGCATACAGGTCTTGGGTATGAACATCTGCCTTTTGTTAGCTACATTTCTGCCAACACTTGAAGCCTTCCTAATTTCATAAGGAATGTGCAAGATGAGGTCTCGTTGTGAAAAGGGGTGAAGTTCAAGGCATGTTGCATAACATCCAAGATGTGTTGCTTAACGAGCAGAATAGGAAAAGCCACCCACCTTGTAACTGGTTTCTTCAGCCAATCATTGGAGACTGAACTCCAAAGAGAAGTATGGGCCAGAGAGATAGCAGAAGGGTTAAGGAATTAGTTGTCTTGCCTGCGACCAACCCCCTTTCAATCTTTGACACCATATATGGTCCCTCAAGCACCACTAGAAGTGATCCCTGAACACAGAGCCAAGAGTAATCCTGAACCTCGGAGTCAGGAGTATGCCCTAAGCAACATGGATATAGCCTAAAAGTTTCATTTAAGTGTTACAAGTAAGTAGGTAAAGGGATATACCTGATAACCTTTCAGCGTCTGTATTGCAAACCATAATGCCAGAGAGAGAGAGAGAGAGAGAGAGAGAGAGAGAGAGAGAGAGAAGAAAAGTCCCTGCCATTGCAGCAATTGGAGGCAGGGAGGGAAACTGGGGACGTTTGTGGTGGAAAAAAATGTACACTGGTGAAGGGAAGGGTGTTGAAACATTATATGACTAAAACCTAATCAGGAACAACTTTGTAACCATGTATCTCACTGTGATTCAATTAAAAAGTAAATAATTTAAATTAAAAAAATAAGAAGTAGTCTAGATTCTCATTTTCTTCTATAAATGTCTTTGCTTTGGTGCTCTTTTAAAGGACAAAGAATAGGGACCAGAGACATAGAACAGCAGGTAAGGCACTTGCCTTCTCATGGCTGGTCTGAGTTTGATCCCTTACTCCACATATGGTTCCCTGAGCACCGCCAGGAGTGGTCTTTGAGTGCAGATCCAGGAGTAAGTCCTGAGCATCATTGGGCCATACAGTATAGCCCCAATCCTGCCTTCCCCAAAGAAACTGTCTAGTTATAGAGCCTGGGGGTTCCAGACAGACACTAGGATACAAGACCCTGACTGTGGACTCGGTCACATCTGCTTCAAGAAAACATTTCTGTCAAGAAGCTGGAAAGATAGCCCAAAGTCTGCTCATTCAGAAGGGCCAACTTGGATCCTAAGCACTTACGTAGCCCCTAAGTACCGTAGATTGTGACCCTAAAGCTAAAAACAAAACATTTCTGTAAAGAGATGTGGGACCATCCCAAAAGATCAGAGAGCTGGGACGTCTGTCTTAAAAAGTACAAACAGAGACTTCGTTAGGGGAAGAGATTCTCAGTCAGCATGCAGGGGTCCCTGAGACCATTCCTCGTAACAGCTTGACCACGGGCACACAGTTCAATGTCAGCATTTGGTGATGCAGTGATGCCTGGGCCTAGGAGTGCTGAGAATCACCAAGTAATGCTTAGGGGTCCCAGAAGTGCTGGGGACTCAAGCCAGTTCCTCAAGCCTATAAGACATACATCTCTCACCCCTTAACTATCGTCCCAGCCTGGTATAAATGTTTTGAGGTCAGTTTGCTAAACAGGATTTTTATTTTGTTGGGGCTACAGAGATAGCACAGCGGGTAGGGCGTTTGCCTTGCACGCCGCAAACCGGGGATCGATTCCCAGCATCCCATATGGTCCCCTGAGCACCGCCAGGAGTAACTCCTGAGTGCAGAGCCAGGAGTAAACCCTGTGCATCGCCAGGTGTGACCCAAAAAGCAAAAAAAAAAAATAATAATAAGATTTTTATTTTGTTTTGAGGTGTCAGCGATCAGACCCAGGGCTTCACACATGCAAGAATAGTGCTTGACTACAGAGCTATGTTCCCAGATAAATAATGAATATCTTTTAATAAGAAAAAAAAGAAAAATATGTTAAAGTTAACAGGGGCGCTAGAGAGAAGGCTCAAAGGTCTGAGGAGCGCAGGCCTGGCATACAGGAGGTCTGGGCTCCATACCTGCAACGCATGTCCCTCAAGCACTGCCTGGAGCAGAGCTGGGAGTAACCCCTAAGCATCATCAGGTGGCCCCAAACCCCAAAACATTAGCAACAGTCCTGGCTGGGCAGTGGGGAACAAGCTGCCTATTATTGTCCTCCGTATTATTTTTATATTTTTCAAAAATGTTACCAAATATTGCTTTCTTATAAAACATTTAATAGGGAAAGATAAGAGACTTTTGTCTTCAGTTCTTCTCAGGGCACACTCTGGTCTGGTCAGTGTCTGTAGCATTTTCCCAGACCCAAGGGCTGACTGGGGCGAGGGGGGGGTGGTTGGGGGAAGATGTTGGGAGAATCACGTACAGGGCTCACACCTTGTCTTTGCCATATAGGGCCATATCTGATCTTCCTAAGAGCCCCATTTAGGAGCCTGACTCACAGAGACCCTTATCCAAGGTCACACAGATAGCGGCTGCCTGAAGCACACCATGGAGACTGTCCTTTGGTCTATGAACCTATTGAAAGGGTTTGACGCAGAGCTCCCATTCCTGGGGGTCTGTGCTTAAACTCCTGCTCATGTCAGGGCTCAGCCAGCTTCAGGGTACTCCATGGACCCCAAACAGCACGCCAACAAAGGGTCAGCAACCCTGAAAACGAGCTTAGCCGAAAGGGCTGCCTACCCTGGACAAGCCCTGCCTGGCTTGCTTGTTCCCTTCCACCTCCACCCCAACCCCCACCTGATTCCAGAAGGATCTTCCCAGAGGCTGCTCACAGCTAACAGCCCCTCCCCAAAGACCCTGCACCTCAGGGCCTGAGGGCACTGGCATCTCCTGCGGGGTCCCCCTGTGCTTATGGGGCTTGAGGGCCTTTTTCCCACATCTGTCCTGACCAAACTGTCCCTTTCCTGCTTTCTGCTCTCAAAACAAACTGCAGCACAGGCCCTGCCTTGATGCTGAGAGATAGGACATTGGGGGGCAGGGCTGGGGAGGGGGCTGGACAGGCCGTACAAGGATACAGCACTCACCTTGCGGGAGGCACGCAACAGCTGGACTCTACACAGATGCAGGAATAGCCCCTGAGCACGGTTGGGTGTGGACCCCAAACAAAGCAAACAAGATATTTCATGAGGCAAAGTGGCCGTTTTCCACCTCCCTCCTTAGTCCCCCCTACACCGGTAATTATTTTTAAATTTTTTTTGTCTCAATTGAGTCACCATGAGAGACACAGTTATAAAGTAGTTCATGACTGGGTTTCAGTCATACAATGTTCCAACACCATCCCTCACCAATGTACATTTCCCACCACCAGTGACCCCATTTTCCCTCCCACCTTCCCTCACCATCTCTATGGTGGGCACTTTCTCTCTGTCTCTGTGTCTGTCCGTGTCTCTCTCTCTCTCTCTCTCTCTCTCTCTCTCTCTCTCTCTCTCTCTCTCTCTCCTCTTTTGTGCATTGCAGTGTGCAATACAGATACTGAAAGGTTATCAGGTATATCCCGTTGCTTATTTTCAACACTGAGTTCTTTGCCCAGAGTGACCATTTTCAACTTTCATTGTCATACAGGTCCCTTCCTATCCAATGATTTGTAATCCTGTTCCAACCTTCCAACCTTATCTCTTTTCTGGCACTTTACCTGGTTTTGCCAAACTCATGTCATGTGTGGCCCCTTGAGATATCCTGGGGCCTTCCCTACCCAGAGGCCATACAGTGCCCAGTTGAGAAACATTGCCATCCACAACCCAGTCACCTCAGAAAACCTAACGGAGCCTCATTCACATTGCCTGACCAGCTTAGACCACCGGTGCCAGCTTGTTCAGAGCCTCACAGAGAGGCCACAAATACAACAGAAATTTAGGCTCTTGATTCTGGAGGCTGAGGAGAAGGCTGCTGAGACTGAGGGTCTGGCGGCTGAAGGTAGCCACTTAAGAGACCAGAACTGATTGGAGAGGGGAAAAAAAAAACACAGGTTGATTCCGGTGTCAGCAACCTGAGGAAAGGGTGGGTTTGCTGGCCCCAAACCACCAGACTCTCGGGCAGGGACTGGAGTTGATAAGGGCTGTGAAAAACACAAGAGCAGAAGGGTGGTGGGCTGGCGGGGGAGAAGAGTCATCACACAGCATCCTGCTGAGGCCAGTGTTTGACAAAGTCACTTATTCACGCAGAATTGTTCTTAGGAAACCTCCAGGTAACAACACAGAGCAGAACCGCCTGAGGCGATCTCTGAGAGGAACACAGAGACCATTGGTTCTTTTCCTCTCCTGTGTGACTGGCTCTTTGTTGAACATACCACACAGTTTAGAGAGGCATGTCTTAACAGCAGCAGAAGGGCAGAGCACAAGGGCTGGAAGAGCTAAGAATTGTGTGGAGAACGTGGCGGAGTCCCTAGGGCCCACTCACTCACAAACAAGTTGGGTGCTTCTGAGGTGTCTCTCCTGGGCCTGTTTGGTGGCCATCTTCTTCCTGTGTCTTTATCTGGTCTTCACCCTCTGTGGCCCTGTCCTAATCTCTTTCTAGGACACTTTCCATACTGAATTAAGACCCAACCCCATCCCTGGCAGCCTCATTTTAACTTAGTTACCTCTTTAAAAATCCCTCTCTCCAAATATAGACATTCTAAGTACAGGGCACTCATTTGGCCTACAAATTTTATAGTTACCCACTTCCGCCTCTAATTCCCATCTTTCTGGAAAAGTCACAGCAGTGCCTAAATGTCATTCTCAGCACTTGTTGAAAGGGCTTCCTAATATCATGGGATGGGAGTTGGAGAGAGACACATTCACACACTTCCCCAAGGCTTCTCCTAATAAAAATGCCGTGAGTTGGACCCCCTCAGCAGACCACTCCACTGCCCACCGCTCATCTTGGCACTGTGGGCGCCTGCCTCCTTGAGCCCTAAACACAACCTCTGCCATCCAGTTACCATGATACCCCTGCCCCCACCCCGGGCTGGCACAAGTGAGGAGTTGCATGATCAACTAAATGTGTTTAGTTTGGCTCGTATTGCAAAGATCTAACACTCTTGGGCAGATAATATTCCTCCCACACACAAATACACTGAAAACACACCTGGCTCTGAGGTAGGCTGATGATGAGTTAATTAACATAAAACTGAGCGTGAGCCATAATTCAGTGGATGCCACAGAGAAACTGGCAAGACGCTCTTCCCTCACGCTGCCAAATTCCAAAGGCCTGGCGCGCCCATTGCCCCATTCATGGCAGCTGCCCACATAAGGAATGTGTCCACTCAGGTTCTTTATGACCCCAGCTCACCTGCCCAACAGCTCACCTCCAAGGGTTCTGAGCCCTCACAGACCTTTCATGGGCCATTCTGGACTCACAGACCAGAAAACCACCATGGAAGGAGCCCGAATTCTTTTCTTCACCCGGCCTTGTTTTCCCCCATTAGCCCTGAATGTCTCTTCATCTTCGGTCATTCCAGCATTCTGAGGTCTTTTCCTTTCAACCACCTTGAAGACCTTCTTCCTTCTAGGAGCTGCTTTACTCCCACTGTGTTTACTGCTTCCTGGGGTCACACAGATATTGAGACCATTGTTTTAGGCCACAACAACTCACAAGGTAGGTGACTGCCTCCAGTGAGGACCATCAGGCAAGATTAATGTTTCCTCCAGAACCACCTCAGGCCCTTCATGGAGGGGGAGAATAAACAAGTACAAGAGAGAATATGCAAGTACCAAATCTATCAAGCCCAGCTTCCTCTCTATAAAATCTGCTGGATACCACTTTTAGTGTTGAGAATTTTAACAGCAAAATTTTGTTGTTGTTGTTGTTGTTGTTGTTGTTGTTGCTACTCCATAAAGAGACCCATGGTGATCATGTAGCACATCTGATCTCCACACATGGAGCTGCCGCGTTCCCCAGAACCTGCCAGAAGGTGAACCCAGTGAGTGAACTGTCTGGCTGTCTGGCTCAGTTATGGGAAATCCTGCCAAGTTATGGGAAATGCGTACAGAGAGCCACCATCTTTCTTTTGATAGAATCAGCAGAGGAGTAACCAGACACCACAAACATCTTATTCAACATCTCCTTTGCTATCTAGTAAACCTGTAATATCAACTGTGATATTTGTGCTTTTTAGGATAAAGGGCAATATTATTCAGTCATAAAAAAGATTGAATGTCCCGCCTCCCTCAGCTGCTGCCATGCTGACTCACTCACGGGCCCTGATCTACAAATACCCAAAGTAATCTCCGAGAAGATGCACACCAAGCAGCTGAAATTCATGGAAATGCTGGTCCCTGGATCTGAAAACTCCGGGGAGCCCTCCGGAGGCTGGTGGGGGCTGAATGCCTGCCTAGCTGAAACCCCCAGTAGCCACCCCATACCTCACTGCTGCAGCCATGCCATGGGTGCCAAACACAGTACCAAGTCTCACAATGTTACTGGGCCCGCTCTAGCAAATCGATGAACAACAGGAGGACAGTGACAGTGACAGTGACCCAGTGTCCAGGGTGAGAACTCTGGTGTCTTCTTGGGGGTGGGGTGGGCAGCCTCTCCCCAATCACCCACACTTCCGGTAAGCCCAGTGGCCACACCCACCTCCCACAACTGCCACCATCTTGACTCATTGGCCCAGACCATAGATCCTGAAGTCACTGGACACCTCCTAATTCCTCAATACTGAAGTTCCAGGAGCACACTGAATCAGGGAGCAAAGTAACACAGAAACCAGCTAAAGCCAACCAACAAAAGCAACACTGCAGAAGGCTCAACTAGCAACAAACAGCTTCGGAAATTCATAGACAAGGATTTAATAACCCCATAATCAGGTCTAACAATTTTCACATGAAAATCTGATTTTTTTAAGACATTGATTTGAACATTGGAGCTTTGTTTGCTAACCAATTTCACCTCCAGAATTATATCAACGGTTGTGGCTTTTGTCTAGGTAAAGGTAAAGGTAAAGGCCCTCCCATTGTTCATCGATTTGCTCGAGCGGGCCCAGTAACATCTCCATTGGATATTTT
>JAOXYA010000045.1:2531030-2545386 GCA_028565675.1 Sorex palustris | reverse complement strand
AAGGAAGGAAGGAAGGAAGGAAGGAAGGAAGGAAGGAAGGAAGGAAGGAAGGAAGGAAGCCAGCCCTTCTCAGGCAGCCTAGTCTATCTCAGCCACAGAAGTTTCTTGGATTCTTTAGCCCACTTGACCTGCTCAAGTTCCCACTAAGTAAATTAAGTAAACGCGCACGGATGAGTAGAACAGCCAATCCAGAGTCCTCGTGCAGACGTTCTGGACAGAAAGCCCAGACTCTGCTTTGTAGCTTTCTGAAAGAATCATTGTTTCTCATTCTTTCCTCCCCTAGTAGCAAGACGGACCCGACCGTGGCAGGAACGGAGCCGGCCGGGGACAAGTTGCTGTTTGCTCTCAGCTCATTGAAGCGTCCATTCCTGCAGCCCGCGCTGGTACTTACGACTTACGGTCCTCCGGGCTGGCCGGTGCACTGAGCCGCCTCTGTCCCCGATGGTTCTAGAGCTCCGGGTGCCGGACACCTGGGAACAAAGGGCGTGGAAGCCCAGGATAAGGGGCCGCCCGCCCTCCCCAGCTGCTCCCCGTCCCCCGCGCGGCCCCGGCTTTCAGCTGCGTGCAAAATGCAGCCGCTCAAAATGCAGAAGTGGCAGAAGTGGCCGCCCCGCCCAGCCACCTGCCTCTCCCGGGTTGGAGGACGCCAAGCCCCGGGTCCCTAACGGCAGCAGGCGCCGGCCTGGGGAACCGACAGGAGGCTCAAGCACCCCAAGGCACCCGCGCGCCTCGGGTTAGCCAAGGAGCCCCCCTCCCAACCCCTATCCGGGTCTCGGCCCCGCCGTCCCCCAGCGCCCAGCGCAGAACCCCGCCTCCCGGGAAGCCTGGGTTCGGCGGGACAGGGGACAGAGGGGATGAACGGGGGTCGGGAGCTCCCCGGGCCGTAATGTCCCTACCCCCCTGCACCTGCCGCCGCGCACCTCTCCAGGGCACCCGGAGCCCCCAACCCCCCGGGGGGGGGTGCGCGCGCCTGTCCAAGCCGCCCCGGGCAGGACCCCCCAGTGGCGGGAAGGAAGGACAAGTGGGGGGGTGGAACCTCAACTTTGTCCAGCCCGAAGGCGACAACAGGGTCCGGGTCGCGCGGCCCTTCGCCCCGGTTTGAACCCCTCTGCGCGGGGGGCGAGCGGCCCGCCCAGGAGAGGGCCGACAACTGGGAGGCTGGCCCGGGCCAGGCAGGGGGGCACTGTGCGGAAAACTTTCAGCGCGGCTGCCGAGGGCAGAGGCGAGGGCATCGCCCGCCCCCCGCGCCCCGCGCCCGGCCTGCCCCTGAGCCCGCTGCACCCGCACGAACCCGCCCGGCACGGTGGGCTCCGAGAGGGCAGGGCGGCAGCGTGCGGGCGCTGCGGGGTCACATCCAGCGATGCTGGCCCAGCAGCGGCCACGCGCTGGTGGCGGGGGAGGGGGGGTTGGGGAGACGGGCGCCCCGCCCTCCTCGCGCCCCCTCGGGCCCTCCCCCACGCCCCCCCTCCCGGGTCTCTAGCAGCCCCTACCCGGCCTGACGCTCCTCTCTCCGGTCTTCCTCTCCATCTCGCCCCCCCACACCTCGCCCCTCGCCTTTCTTTCTCCCCTCCCTCCCCCATCCCCTCCCCCCGGGGGCGGAGCCTCTCCCCTCCCTCCCAGACAAAGCGGGGTGGTGGGGGGGCGGCCCTCCTGCCAGTGCCGGCACCTCCTCCGGCTGGGGCGAGTGGGAGTGCTGGGGTGGAAAGAGCGGGGGAGCAGGTCCCCCTCACCCGGGTGGCAGCTGCCCTCTCCAAAAGGGTGGCGTGTCGTCCTGCGCGCTGTCACTCCCTGGGAACAGTCACCAGTCACTCTGCACCCTCCTTCCAGGGAGTCCACCTCGAGCACCCCAAATTTCCCAGGCAGAGGAGGTGGGAAATCGTTGGTGGTTTGGTTTTTTTGTTTTGCTGTTTTTTTTTTTAATTCTCCGAAAGCATCTGCTTATTCCAAATAGGATTTGCGCAGAGCAGAGGCCAGGGGACTGGACTTGGCGTCCCGGGCCGACAGGACGTGACAGCCATGCCAAGGAGGCCAAGATTCTTTGTCCACCTCTCATCTCCCGCTTCTGATCCACTCCTCCACCTCGAGGGCTCCCGGGCCTGGAAGCTGCAGCCTGCCCAGCTGTTGTCCCCCTCTTGTCTCTCCTTGTCAGACTCTCCCCCACCCCCAGCCCCCAGCTGCTGAGTGGGTCCCCAGGCCAAAGAGGAGAAGGGGGGGAAAGGAAGCCTAAATGGTTAACTGGTAGCCAGCCTCCAGGATTAGGCTCATCCTCCTGGAAGCCAACATTCTTTACTAAATTCATTGTTTGGATCTTGGAATGTGTCTCCCATAGAAACAATGTTGTAACTGGTGATCTGCTTCCCAGGCTAGCCACAAAAGTCTTTTGAACCCAAAATGCAGCTGTAGGGTGGGGGCTGAAAAAAATGTGTCAGCTACCCCGGAACAAGCAGGCCACTGATCAGTTTATATGTACTGGGAGGGGGGAAAAAATCTGGTTCCTTCCCCTGAAGGAATAAACAAAAGCGCTCCCTTTAATCCCCTGCCCCCGCCCCCACCTGGGGCCCCTGGTCTGAATTGGTTGAACTTCTTTTCTCGGCAGGTAACATGAATCCCCTGGGGAATGGGTGATGAGGACCAGGGGATCCCTGTAGTCTCAGAGTCCGGATGGCAGGAATAGCTCCCTAACGAGGCCTGGAGGACCCCTGGGAACCCGGGAAGAGTTCTCTTGAGGGGCCAGAGCTCTTCTCTCATCAAGGCCTTATAAGAGAGCATCAGAGACTCCCTCTTGCTCCTAGCCAGGTTTTTCCTTCTAGCTTCTCACCAAAAATAAAACCGTTTGGCCCTTTGACTTTTCTCCCTTTGACTCTTGCCTGGCCCCCCGTCTTAAAAGGGGGTCCTTCTGCTCTGTGTGTTTCTTATTAGAGCCAGCTCTGGTTGTGGGGGATGAGGCTACTCTGCAGATCCTCTGAGAGGATCCCTACCTGTAGCTCACCTGGTCCTCCACACCCCCTTCGTACTACTCATCATTTTCCTCCAGTATCTCTCAAGCAACCTGACCCCATCCTGTCGGACTGCTAGCACCTGGATAAACCTATTTTCCTCACATCAACTCTTGTATCTTCAGTAATTAACCTTACAGTGACAAACACCGGAACCAGTTCAATGACAGCCTGGCCTTCCCTATGTTGCAGACACATGTGGCCTCACAGGAAGCTCCCCTGTTGGGCCCTAATTGGTCTCTAGGCCAGTCTCCAAGGAGAACAGCTCATTGGCCCAGCCTGGCCCGGGTCAGGTGACCATTGCACGCCAAATCGGCTAGTGCTGGGATGGGTCCATATTGTCCAACCTGGGTTGCCAGGAATTCTAGTTATAGTCTAGTTATAATCAAGTATAGTCTCCATCTTTTTGAATAATTTGACTTACCAGCTTAATACATTTTTTTAAAAAATCTTCCTTTTTCCTCGACTTTCCTTTCCTTCACTCCTCGATTAAACTCCCGAGCTTGTCTTTCAGGAGCAAGATGATTATTTTTTTAATTGAAACACCGTGAGGTACAGTTACAAAGCTTTCATGTTTGAGATTCAGTCATACAATGATCGAACACCCATCCCTCCACCAGTGCAAACTTTCTACCACCCAGTATCCCCAGTACATCCCCTACCCCCATCCCAGTCCTCACCCTGCCTCCATGGCAGACAATTTCTCAGATACTCTCTCTCTCTACTTTTGGACATTATATTTGAGCAAGATGATCTTAATGAAATGAACCTTGTTGAACTCACTAAATCCCAGGTAGGGGGTGGCTCAGTGGCAGAGCATCTCCTTGGCAGGCAGGAGGCCATTGAGCTCCATTCCCGGCATCAGCCCCCCTGGGCCAAACGCAATCCAGACTACACCGCTGTCGGCAAGTGTATGATCTCCAGCACATCATACCCAGTGTGCCACCTCCGCCCCTGCCCACAACAGCAATAATGGGAAGGAAAGGAGGAGAGGGAGGGAGGAGAGAGTCACCCTTGAAAGTTAAGGACTTTCCATAACTGCTAAATTATTTTCACTTCAAGATGGAAAATTTGACTCAAGTTCAGTTGGTATCTAAGTAGGATCAGATGCGTGAGTGTCAGGCCCCAGAGAAGAAACCTAGCTTCCAAGATTGGGTCCCCTTCAGACAAGGGGTGGTGAGAGGGGACAAGGAGAGCTGAGGACTCAAAGCACATGTGTTTGACCTTCAGAGTCAAAGAGACTGCTCAACGGAGAGTCTGGGTTTGGTTCTCCAGAACAGCAAGGTCCCCTGACTGGGAACGATCCCTAGGTAATAAGTTGGTACAAGGTCAAAGTGGTACAAGGTCAAAGTACAAGCTCTTGACTCATTCAGTTAAAGCAAGTATGTCTTTTCACCAAAAAATGTGTTTGGCAGAGAACTTGAAGGATAAACTCCCTGGGCCAGCATCCCTCTAAATTAAGTGTTTATAAACAGAGACTGTTACTAAACTGTTTCCAATTAGATCTCATTTTATCTCCCTCAGAAGCCAATCAATTTTCTTTAACCCGAAGGTTACATTCCATCAAAACTTTGCTTCCATTTTTGGATGTATTGAAATACAAGTACTTGTAGCACTGTAGCACTGTCCTCCCGTTGTTCATCGATTTGCTCAAGCGAAAACCAGTAACGTCTCCATTGTGAGACTGGTTGTTACTGTTTTTGGCATATTGAATATGCCACGGGGAGCTTGCCAGGCTCTGCCGTGTGGGCAGGATACTCTCGGTAGCTTGCTAGGCTCTCCGAGAGGGATGGAGGAATCAAACAGGGATTGGCCACATGAAGGCAAACACCCTACCCACTGTGCTATCACTCAAGTACAGCTAAGTCCTTGTATTTAGTATTAATGTGAAAATGTTATCCCTCAGCAAACCAATTGAATATACATCCAGAATCATCACTTGTATCACTTGTCATCCCGTTGCTCATCGATTTGCTCGAGCAGGTGCCAGTAACGTTTTCATTCGTCCCTGTCGCGTGCTAGTGTAGCCCAATGGCATCTGCACGCTCTAGGAACACAAAGAGCCTCAAACCATTCATTCAGGGTCTTGACGAAGAAGTCTGACCATCTCATAGGTGGGCTGCCAGGCATGCTAATAACACCAACTATCAGCCAAGTGTCACGAATGCTGGTCGACTTCGACTGTGAGTGTGGAAAAGTCAAACTGGAGCTGAATCTCACAAAGATACAAACTAGTTCCTGGTATTCCATTTGCTCTCAATGGAATGAACATCTCCGAATGCAGCAGTTATGTGTACCTACGTCGAGAACTCAACATGATGAACAACCTGGCACCTGAGCTGCCCAGGAGAAAGAGAGCAGCATGGAATGCCTTCAAGAGCATCGATGAGGTTGTTAAGAGGGTGAAGAACTTCCGACTCCGGGCACATCTTTTTGACTACATTGTTCTTCCTGCATTAACATATGCCTCAGAGACCTGGGCCCTATGAAAATAGGAAGAGAACGCTATTCGGGTCTCCCAAAGAGGAATTGAAAGAGCTATACTTGGGATGTTTCACCCCAGTGAGAGAAAGAATCCAGAGTTCCAACCTCCATCAACGATTGAGAATCAGGAATGCTGTCTCATTTGCCAAGGCGTCAAAAATCAGATGGGCCGGACACATAATGCGATTTAGAGATGACCACTGGATTAGAGCCGTTACCGACTGTATTCCACGGCATGTCAAAAGAACACCTGGCTGTCTACATCCAGAATCATAGTAACATATATTTACTAGACATTTGTGGCAGGTGAGTCTCCATAGAGAAAAGTCAGAAAAATAAGAACTGTGATGCCTAAGGGGGGAAAAAAACAAAAGCTTTAAGCAGCATTTCATCCCATCCCTTGGCGGGTTCAGAAATTAAGACTAAGAGACATCCATTCGCCATACTGTTTGGTTGCAAAGAAACAGAAAAGTCACTTGAGGCAGTTCCCTGAGCCCACCAAGAGTGACCCCTGAGAGCAGAGCCAGGAGTAAGTCTGAGCACTACCAGGTGAGGCCCCAAACCCTCCCAAAAAAGAGAGAGGGAGAGGTCAGAGCAGATGGGTGTTTGCCTCGCATGAGAGTGACCCAGTTTTCATCTA
The DNA here is from genome assembly GCA_028565675.1 of Sorex palustris. NCBI lineage: Eukaryota > Metazoa > Chordata > Mammalia > Eulipotyphla > Soricidae > Sorex > Sorex palustris. The sequence continues at coordinate 2,539,266 of JAOXYA010000045.1, read as the reverse complement.
AGCTCAGGCAGGAATAATTCCTGAGTGCAGAGCCAGGAGAAATGTCTGAGCACCACTGGGATGGCCCAAAAACAAGAGAGAGAGAGAAAGAGAGAGAGAGAGAGAGAGAGAGAGAGAGAGAGAGAGAGATGGGGGGGTTAAATAAGCATGTATTAGGGCCTGAAATATGTCTCCAGTGGTTGAGCACAAGCCCTGGGTTCTCTGTCAGGCACCACCTGACCTTCCTCCCCTAGGGCCACTCGCCCTGGTAACTCCTAAGCACTATGGGGCATGGTCTCAGGCTCCCCAGCATTGCTGGGTTTGGAGCCTATGAAATAATAATAATAATAATAATAATAATAATAATAAAGAACCCAAAGTTTATTATCATTATTATATTGGAGATGGGGGCTCTCACCCAGCCCAAAGGACTATGTGCAGTGCTGGGGATTGAACCAAGGTCCTGACTGAAGCAGCTTCATGCCAAGCAAGTGGAGAACCTTGCTTTGAGTTTCCTAAGAATTCAGAGTGCGGGGCTGCCGTGATAGCATGGCGGATAGGGCATTTGCCTTGCATGAGGCCGAACTGGGTTCGATCCCCAGCATCCCATATGGTCCCCTGAGCACCGCCAGGGGTAATTCCTGAGTGCAGAGCCAGGAGTGAGCCCTGTGCATCTCTGGGTGTGACCCAAAAAGCAAAAAAAAAAAAAAAATTCAGAGTGTCTGCTAAGGGGCAGACTAGGCAGTGGGCGGGAAACTGGGGACATTGGTGGAGGGGAGGTCACACTGGTGGTGGGATTGGTGTTGGCACACTGAATGCCAGAAATAACTTTTATGACAGCTTGGCAAATCACAGTGTTATAATAAAAAAATATTTTCTTAAAAAAGAATTCATCAGAGCTTTAAATGAGGGAAACTGTGTCTTGTGGGATCAGCTCCTTCTCCTTTCTGCTCCCTCCCCCCCGCGCCTGCTTTCTGGTTCCTCTCCCCCTTCTCTCCCTCCCCCTGAATCCTTCATGGCTTTCCTTCCTTCACCACACTCATGATCCCCAAAGTTTTATGATTAATAATTCTCCCTGTTCTCCCCTTTCCTCACGTAATGTCAGGGGTGAGGACACAGCCTCCGTGCCCGGCCTAGGGGTGTGGCCTGCTGTGAGGGGTGCTGAGGTGCTCAGAAAGGGAAGCAGGGTCAGGAGCGATAGCACAGCAGGTAGGGTGCTTGTCTTGCACATGGCCAACCTGGGTTCAATCCCCGGCATCCCATATGGTCCCCTGAGCACTGCCAGAAGTAATTCCTGAGTGCAGAGCTGGGAGTAACCCCCTGAGCATTACTGGGTGTGACCCCCCCCAAAAAAAAACAAAAGAAAAGGAAAGTGGGGTCCTCAGAAGGTCGGCAGGAGGGGCCCTATCCAAGGGCTCCCATCATTCACTCAGCTCTCACCTGGAGGCTCTCCTCTGGCTGCCCAGGTCCACGGCCAGGCCTGGGGCCCCTTCCCGATGGGCCCGTGGGCCCTGGTGCTCCTCAGACGTGCAGGCAGGCTTCTCCTCGTAATTCCAGACTCCTGTCTCTGCTGCCCTGTTCCTCTCATGAAGATGCAGGGGTGGGCTAGGGCAGAGGTGCCGGAGCTGGGTTAGGACACCAGACAGTCGGCAAGGGGCAAGGCCCCCTCAGCCCTCATGCTTCCTGCCTCCTCGGTGCCTGGCCCCAGTGGGGAAGGACAGATGAACCCTCGCCCAGGTCACTGGCCTCCAGCAAAACCTGAGACCAGCTGGGGTGCTGGAGGCTGGGCTGTGTTCTGGGCTGGAGTGGGGGGGGGGGCAATTCTTGGTGTTCTCTACACAACTGGGCTGGGAGCATCATGTGAGACTCCTCCTGAGGGTAGAGTGCTCACCCACTCAGTCAGCAGAAGGGGGCCTTGTGCCTACCCAAGTCTCTCGGTCCCTGCTCCATCCCACACCTCTGCTTCCTGTCATGACGTAGTATTTGTCACTTAGCCATTCAACGGACACGCCAGACTCTAGACTTCTTTCCTTACCTGTTGTTCTAGGTAACAAGTAAATGAATAGTGCTGTGGTTCATTAACAGGCTGAAATATCAACAGAACTCTCACTCTCTGGCTCTCTCATACACACACACACACACACACACACACACACACACACACGTCTGGCTTCAGGAGAGGAGGCTTCCTGAACCCTGTAGGACACTGGGGAGTGTGGCAGGGGAGGTGGCACTGAATGAAAAAAAATTTACAGATTTAGGACATAGCACCGGAGCTTTGGAATGAAGAAGTTAGTGGCTCTGCTATGTTTGACCTAGAAAACCAACACACCCTCAAAACACACGTACTTACACATGTACATACACACATACTCACATACACACATCTATATCCATACCCATACACACTCACACACACACACACACACACAAGCACACACACACACACACACAACCCTGGTGCCATTCAGAGTTGTTCTTCCAAAGAGCTTGAGAAAATTCTTGCTGCACTTGAGAAACACTTTTTCTTATTTTGATTAAAAACCACAAACAAAATTGTTTCCGTGGCCCAATAACCTAATTTCTTAAGTGACCTGTAAACAATAATTCAGAGAAAAATGATGTATACACAAGGAAAAAAATTAAGACGTGGGAAAGAGGAGAAATAAAGACTGCCAAGGACTCAGGAAAGAAGTGAAAGCAAAAAATAAAAACCACAGAAAAGAAGCAAAGGAAGCAGCAAAATTGTAACAGGAGTGAACATTCAGTGAAGACCACGGAAGAGAGACTTGAGAGAAAGCAACACCAGAATGTGCAGAGAAGCAGTGAATTTTAGTGAGAACGAGAAGAAAACAGTAGAGAGGGTCCGAGGTTCGAGGTTCAGATGGGAGCGCACCTGGTCTGCAGGTGTGAGGCTGTGAATCCTGTAACTCCACTGCAGAAGGTCATCCTGATGGCACTGCTGTGGGTGTCTCTAATGCCACAACGGACAGTGTGATATCCAGCATGCCACAAGTGTGTGTGAGCACTGCTAAAACTGGGGGACCCCCCCCCGGCAACACTGCAACCAAGTGTGTGGGTACCACAGCTAGTGTGCAGGTCGCCAGTCACTGCAGGAACAAAACAACAAAACATCAAAGAGATGATGGGAAGGTGGAAAATAAAACATAAGAAAAAAGTAGGTGTAGAACAAAGGCAAAGGAAATCCAACAGATAAACATTGGCATTCAAATGCGTGTTAAGATTTTCCTAAAACAAAACAAAAAAAAAACTTGACTTTATATATCGAAAGGGTGTTTCATATTCTGAAGAAATGAATATTGTTTTTATTTATTTTGGGGTTTTGGACCACACCAGGGAGTGCTCAGGGCTTACATCTGGCTCTGCGCTCAGGGATGACTTCTGGTGGGGCTTAGGGTACCAGGATAGAACCTAGGTTGGCTGCATGCAAGTGCCCTGACCTGCTATACTATCACTCTGACACCGCCTCGCCCTCCCCTTTTTTTAAATTCACTGTGAAATGCACAGTTACGAAGTTGTTCATGATAGGTTTCAGTCATACAGTGTTCCAGTGTTCCACTACCCATCCCTCCACCAGTGCATTTTTCCCACCACCAATGTCCCCAGTTTTCCCTCACTCCACTCCCAGACTTGGCAGGCACTCTCTCTCTCTCTCTCTCTCTCTCTCTCTCTCTCTCTCTCTCTCTTACTCTCTGGCTCCCCCCCTCCTTTTGGGCATTATGATTTTACAACACAGGTACTGAGAAGTTATATCATGTTTGGTTTTTTTACCTCCTTTCAGCACTCAGTTCTTATCCAGAGTGATCATTTCCAACCATCACTGTCACAGAGGTCCCTTCTCCATCCCAACTGCCTTCTCCCCCCACACTTGAGGCCTCCAACCACAAACCAATCCTGCTGACCTGTGTTTCTACCATCCTTGTAACCCCTTATCTTTTAAGTTACTCACCAGAATGTAAGTTCAGTGAAGTTGGGGCGGGGGGATCCAAGGATTTTATTTTTGTCTCTTTTTGTTTGTTTCTTAACTTCTATGTCCCCAGTGTTTAAAATAATACCTGGCATCTAGAGGCCCTGATAAACACTCACTAAATGAACTGCAAAAGGAATAGACTAATTTACACCAAGATGTCATTAGACTAATTACGCCAGCATGTCAAATGGACTAATTCACACCAACATCAATGTCATTATGCTTCAGAGACAAAGATGACAAAGATTTAATCACTCAATTTTTAAAAATCAGGTTGGGGACATGAGAGATAGTAAGCAGGTAAGGTGCTTGCCTTGTAAGAAGCCATCCTGGGGCTGAGCTCTAGCACACATATGGTCCTCTGAGTACCACCATCAGTGACCCAGGAGCCCAGAGCCATGAATAAGGCTCTGGGTGTGGTCGAAAAAACAAATATCAGACTGACTACAAACTTTGAAAAAAAAATTTTTACTGAATCAGTATGAGATAGACCCTTACAAAGCTGTTCATGATTAGGTTTCAGTCATATAATGTTCCAACACCCATCATTCTCCCACCAGTGTACATGTCCCCACACCAGTGTACCCAGTTTCTCTCCTATCATACCCACCCCAGCCTTCCTCTATGACAGTTGCACTCCTCCTCCTTCTCCTCCTCCTCCTCCTTCTCCTCCTCCTCCTCCTCCTCCTGTCTCCTTTTGGGCATTGTGGTTTGCAATACAGATACTGAAAGGTTATCAAATATGTCCCTTTACCTACTTTTAACACTCAGCTCTTGTCCAGTGTGCTAATTTCCAGCTATTATTGACTACAAATTTTGATCCAGTAACATTCAAAGATAATCACCTGAGGATGACTGAGGTACACCTCTGCTGCTGCCCACTGGCATATGATCCTGGAGGCTCTGCTGTCTGAGGCCCCTGGTGCTACATCAACAGAGCAGGCGATCCCAGGGATCCCTAGCATGCATACAGGTGTGCATGGTGGGCACAGGACACAGCAACCTGAAGAGGCTGAGTGGGCACCGCAACTGAAAGGGCACGAGCCCTGGTGGACACCATGACCAAGCCTGTGTTCAAACCTCAGTCACCACAACAACTGCAAGGGAAGAGAAGGGGAGAAAAGTAGGAGACAAGGAAGGAGACTTGGACTGCAAATTACACCCTGACTTCACCAAAGAAAGAAAACACAAGCTAAGAACTCGACATCAACCCAAAGAATAGTCCAAATACAAAACAAAAAATCATCTCCAAACCATACAAATGCAGAATTCTTGAAGAAAAAGGATGGAGCATCTTAGACAAATGAATTGAGAAACAGGCAGGAAGCCTATAATGGGCACCAAAACCACTTTTTTTGGAGCTAAAGTTAAAGCTATTAGAATCATGGTGATGTAGCAGAACATAAATCATCATGATGCAGAAATGGCTGAAGAGATTGTACAGAAAGAAGATAAGGCTTTATCCTGCAGCACACCTGGTTCCATCCCTGGAACTACATATGGTCCCCTGAGCACCAACGGGAGTGATTCCTGAGCAGAGTCAGGAGTGAGACCCAGACACCTGCATGTAGACCAAAACAAGAATGAACAAACAAATAAATGCACGGAAAATAAATTCTTACCAATGGATGGTTGGGAAAATTCAAAATAATGGTGGTGGGAAGGAGTAATGGAAGTGGGATTGGTGTTGGAATGTTGAATGTAATAAATTATTATGAACAACCTTATAAAAATAATTTAAAATTTTTTACCAATGGGGCTAAGAATTTCTTAAATATCCTGATTTGTTCTTTTTTATTTTAAATAGAGATGTAAAGGAGCTGGAGAGATAGTACAGTGGGCAAGGCTAGAGCCTTGCATGTAATAGACCCCAAACACCGTCAGGGGTAATTCCTGAGTGCAGAGCCAGGAGTAACCTCTAAACATTCCCAAGTGTTGCCCAAAAACAAAGAAAAAGAAAAAATAGAGACAGGATGGAATGTTTCTTTTAAATAAAGCAATAGCACAGCGGGTAGGGCGTTTGCCTTGCACGAAGCCAAACTGGCTGACCCGAGTTCAATTCCTCTGCCCCTCTTGGAGAGCCCGGCCAGCTACTGAGAGTATCTCACCCGCATGGCAAAGCCTGGAAAGCTCCCCGTGACATATTAGATGTGCCAAACACAGTAACAACAAGTCTCACAATGGAGACGTTACTGGGCCCTCTTGAGCAAATAGATGATAAATGGGAGGACAGTGCTACAGTAGGAGTCAAAGCACCCAGAGGCCAGAGCAATAGTGTAGTGGGTGGGGCATTTGCCTTGCATGTGGCCAGCAACACAAATTCAATCCCCAGCATTCCATATGTTCCCCCGAGTACCATCAGGAGTAATTCCTGAGTATAGAGCCAGGAATAACACCCAAGCATTGCTGGGTGTGACCACAAAACCAAACAACAACAACAATCAATCACTAGAATACCCAGGTAATAGGGACATAAATAACTTCAGTTCCTTCGATGGCTAAGTTAAAGTTGTACACATGTCCCCTAGACACCAGTATCTGTATCTTTGCTGTGCCTGACCCCTGAGCAACACGGAGGCAGTTTAGTGGGGTGGGACTGAAGATGAAAGAAGCTGCCAGAACACCACTTTCTTCATCAAAGACTTGCCTCACTGCAACATGTTAATTCATTCCCATAGAGAAATGAAGCACAGAACTCACCATGGCCCAAACCAACCAAAATCAAGGAGAGAATAGGAAAGAAGGGAGGTGGGATCTAGTGAAAACATCTCTTGCTGTAAATATTGGTGAAATCTCAAAGCAAAAATATGCAAGCGATTGCCTGGCAGTTTAACTGCTATGGTGTTGTGAGATAGCTCAAGATTAGAACACTTGTCTAGTGGCCCCCCTGAATCTCATCCAAATTTGGCAGGTGGGAGTGTGGCTGGAGAGACAGTACAACAGATAGGCCACCTGCCTTGCATATCGTCTACCTGGATTCAATCCCTGCCTGCCAGTAGTGATCCTTGAGCACAGAGCCAGGATAAGCGCTGGCTTACTCATCCACCTACAAAAGAAGCAAACTTTTGGGACTGTTCTTTTGTCCTCTTTGAATTATTTGTTATCTGTGCATTTATTAACTAGCTGGGAAAAGTTAGAAGGTAACAGTTCTCTGGGCTGCAGGAGAAGGAAGAGCAAGATGGTGTGAAGGGGTCAGTTGGCCGCTGGGGAGTCTTAGGGGCTCAGCTCCCTGCTTCCTGCTTAGGGTTAGAACATGAGGGTGGATGAGAAGTTCCTCAGCTCTCAGCTGTGCTTGGGATCTGAAAGTGGGTCACTCCCATGCCGCCACCCATCAGGCACCACAGCCCTGAGGCATAGGGGTCCCCAGGGAATCTTCAGAAGTGAGGGGACCTGGGGAGAAAGTTTCTAGGGACAGCCATGGGTGTGAGAGATAGTTCACGTTTCCTGATCCTAGAGAAGGGTGCAGAAACCAGAGTGGAGACAGTGGGGACACTGTGAGGTTGGAGGGACCTTCATAGTCAGGACAAGAGAATCCAGGAAAAGGTGGCAGTCTGGGCCATGCTGGGGACCCGGGGACTCAGTGATCTTGGCAGAGCCTGCCAGGAGGATGCTGGACCCAGAACCAGCACGATACTCTTGTGGTATCAAACACTATGTCCCTATCAGTCTCTCTACCAAAATGCTCCGGAATTTTGCCTGGTGTCACCAGCAGCAGGACTGCAGTGAAGAGGGTTCAAAATGGGTGGAATTGTGGGCGCCCTCAGTCTCAGTGTCCCACTCCTAGCAGGGGGGTCCTGGTAGCCCCTAGCACCACCGGGCCCAATCACCAAACTATCAGATCCATGCCCCAACCATCCCTGCAGTGGTCCCAGGACCCCTGTACCCCATTATTGCAGGGAGTGACCCCTCTGAGAAAGAAACTGAGATGAAACCGTAAGTTTACTAGAAGTTAATCAACATGCTTTCTGCTACAAGTCAAATGCAGATTCACAGTTGAGATTAAGGGTCTGAGTGATGGTACGGTGGGTAGGGCACTGACCTTGCATTCAACTGACTCAGGTCCAATCCCTGGCATCCCATAAGCTCCCTTGAGTTCGACAGCAGGGATCCCTGAGCACAGAGCCAGGAGTAAGCTCTGAGCACCACCGTTTCCACACCCAAAAGACTAAAAAAAAAGTTGAGATTAAGAGAGGGGTGGAGGGTGGGGTTTTATTGGGGTTCTTTGTGGTTAAAAATAAGTATTGGTAAAGGGAAAGGTGTTTGATA
>JAOXYA010000045.1:2508196-2530930 GCA_028565675.1 Sorex palustris | reverse complement strand
CATGGCCACAACCACAGCGTGTCATCAGAACATATCTTGGATTCTTCCTCTTTCCTCTGGTGCTTGCTACCAAGCACTGCAGTATAGATTATCTCCCCCAAATCACATGAAAACCTAATCCCCCATCTGTAAGGGCTGTTAAGAAGTAGCCAGATCATGTGATCAGTCCTGAAGTGGGGGTGTTGGGGGTGAGCATATAGTTTAGGGGGTTGGGCACTTGCCTTGTGTGCAGCCAACCCGGGTTCGATCCCTGGCACGATCCCTGGCTCGGAGTGACCCCTAAACATTGCCAGGTGCGGCCTGGTCCCCCACTCTCCCCAGTGAACTATATATAAGGCACCTCTGGACCGCTTTTATTTTCATCTACCATCCAGTCGGTGAGGATGCTGGCGTGAGAATTGTGACTGGGCCCCCAGAGGGCTCAAGGCTCCTGATGCCACTGACTTCAGACTTGAGTTCCACCCGAGCCCAGCATAAGGGCACCCCCTGACCAGACACCTCGAGGCCTCATTTCCTGCTTTCTCCTGCAGGAGCCGTCAGGGTCCCCAGGCGTGGAAGCAGTTGACTGCCCTGCTTTGGGGCAGCATGACGAACCACTTCCAGGACCTAAAAAAAAAATCAAAGAAGACACAGAAACCGCAGTGCTGCGTCCACGAAGAGCTTTTATTTGTACGGAACAGTTTTAAAAATACAGAATAAAATAGCTTTATCTCTACTATTATTCACAACATCTGGTCCAAATATTACATATTTTTTAAAATACTTAAAACGTTGAATGAAGCCATGTTAGAAAAACAATATGAAAATCCTTTTTTTGTTGTTTTTGTTTTTAAAAACTCCATAAAAGAATTACACATCTCAGGAGAAAAAAAACAAAACAAAACCCACCCCCAGATTACCCTTGATATGCGAAATAAACAAAATTCCAGAAGGGTCTATAGCCAAAGTCAGTCACGAAAACAAGGGAAAAAAAAAAAAGCAGCGGCATCCCCCACTGTTTAGAACAGTTAGAAATTTGTGAATGTCTCCAACAAGGACGGTTACCCACAGAAAAGGAGGTATTAACTTCAGCCGTCAGTAAGCTGACAACTCAGGAAGAGTGTCCAACAGGCCTGGAAACACGTGAGAGGATTCGAGAAGGGGCTGGATGTTGCTCGTGCCCACCACCACCAGGAAGCACGGTCAGGAACCACCCCAATAACAGGTGCGGCGTGCGGGGAGGCCGGGAAGGGGTCCCGGCAGCAACCCGTGCACTCACCCTGCCTGGGCCGTGTCTGAGGTGGGCGGGGGTCATCCTCCTGTGTGACCAGACCATCAGAGGCCAGAGCCCAGAAGGCATGGCCAGTGGGAGCCGGGCCTCATCTCTCGCGCTGAGGGTGGTTCCCTAACAAGTGGCCCCTGCCAAAGACTGGTCGCACCCTGGGGACCAGAGGGAACAGGCTGGGCCTGACAGCCATGCGGGGACTGTTGTGCGCAGCCCCTGGACACCCGGGGCGGGTTGAGGAATGAGGCTTCTGCCGTAGATCCTTAGTTCTCTTTTCATCTGGCCTGCTCACATGCACGACCCCCCTCACCCCGCCCCCATGCCCAAAGACAAAGGCTGCCAACTTCCGGTCTAAGCTACGAATACCGATGTTTCAGCAGGAACAGCTGAGCTTGCGGTCCCGAAAGGCAGGCACGGGTAAAGAAAGTATACACACGTACTAGAGATTCATCAATGGAGAAATTCTATCATTGCATGACATTGTCATGAAAATTATTATCATTCCCTCCCTGGAAAAAATGCGACTATTATCCCGGGCAGAAATGTTCTTTGACTATATGGAAATACTGCAATATTCATGCATGAACCAGGTTGTCGCCGTGAGAGTCAGTATTCTACAGTAGAAAGCAAATCCTGGGTATGAATTTGTTACGGTGAAAATGGGGAGACCAGCAGGGGGCTACCGATGCTTCCTACCAGCTGGCCCGGGGGGGGGGGGCACATTCTCTTGCAGAGACACACAAAAAAGTTGAATCTGAAACCCTCTGAGAAAAAGGGTCTGTGTCCAGAAACCTAATTCCCTAGCTGAGAACGAAAACAATTTAGCCAAGATTGGAACCATTTCTCCTTGGCCTATTTACCCCCCGCTGGACAAATGCAGTACACCCCATGGGGGTGGGGGTCCTCCCTCGTCGCCCCGCTGCCCCCCTGTGAAATGGGCAGCCATGCCCCAATAAGTACCTTCTCCTCTCCACATCACGGTTCCCCAAGAAAAGGTGAAACGGTTCAAACTCAAGAGTGAAAACCCTGCCCGTATCTAACTGATGTTTGAAGCTGTTCTGATGGCCCCCCCCGCACATGGGGGCAGGCTGCCTCCTGGGCCTCCACGGCAGGGGAGGTGCTCAGTGCCCGTGCTCAAAGCTGCGCTGGGAGTGGATTTGCGAACAGGAGCAGCTCTTCCTCAACGCAAAGGGCTGGCGCGTGCCACTCGAGTGTAAGATTTATCAGCACTCCCACACCAGCACCCGAAGACCTGGGCAAAGATGAGCAGCTTCACAGGCTGTGCGTCCCCAGTGCCGGGTTCTGCCCTTCCCTGGACAGAGCGTTCCCACTGCGGGGGAGGTCTAGAGCATCCTTCCACAGGGGTCTCCTTGCAGAAGCAGCCCCCCGGCCTCTCCCTAAAATGTCTCAGGTGGGGTTGGGGAGGGCAGGGGGTGCTGGATCTCGGCCACCAGTCCCAGTAGAGAGAACTGACCCTGGCTGCCCTGGGGAAGCTTGGCCACGACCAGCCTTGGGCTGCTACACACCCTCCTCCTCGTTTGTAAAACCGAGAAACCGGAGGCGCTGAGCAAAGTATGAATAGGAGGGACCGAGCACAACTTCAACTTCCAAGGGGGCCAGGGGGCCTCAAGGGAGGGCCCAGGTTAAAGGGACTAAAGTCTTAACCAGTGTGTTCCTAAAGTAACAATGCTTTGAATACATTTTAAAAAAAAAAAGGAAAAAGAGGCCTACAAGATTAACGCATGTCAGAATCGAAGTCTTGACCCCCATCTGCAGAGTCTGAGATCTTGGGCCAACAGTGCAGTGCTCTCACGCGTTCTTGCCAGAATAAACCGTGACATGTACTTTGCCGGGAGTCCAGGAAGCTGTAGTGACACAAGCACGCTGCCCCCCATGCGGGGCAGGAACATGGGCAGCGGGTGGCCCCACATGCACAAGACGCCAGGAATGCCCGCTGCCGCCAAGAACGGGAGCCCCACGCGGGGATGACGCCAGCAGAGTGGCCGCCCGTCGTCGCCGGCATCCCAGACCAAGTTCAGCAGAGGTCACTCCCCGTCCCACCCTTCCCCCATCCCCAATAACTTAGTGTTGTGCATTAGAACTCAGAAGGGGCCTTGCCCGCTGCGTCTCCCCACCTCCTTCCAGCATTTAAAGGAGAAAAGCAGCATCTGACCAGGGCTGTCGAATCTCCCCCTCTGCACTAAACAAAAACAAACCAAAAAAACCCACACACAAAAAATAAAAACAGAAAACCAAGATCCAGTGGACACACAACAATCCAGAGTCTCCGGAGGCAACAAATGCCAGAGTCGGCCGGCACGGGCCATCGACCAGGGTCCTGGGGCCGCTCCAGATGGGTCCCCCAACTCCCAGTCTTCGTCTTCACTGAACAAAATCACATAGAGCGCTACGCCCATGGGGTGTCTGGGCTCTGGTAAAAGTAGTCAGTTTTGATAAATAGATTTAAGCGTTACAGTATTTACACTTTTCATGGTTATCAAGCAACAGCAACAACAACAAAATCAAAAAAACAGCCACAAATAATGGTTACTGGCCTTCAAAAGCCACAACAAGCTTCCCTGATGGTGTCCACCGCGGCTACAGAGGCTGGTTCTTTTCTTGATGCAGGGGAAGGGGGGAGGGTAGCAGGACAAGTGAAGGGGACATAAGGTAACCGGCAGGGGGAGGGGGAGGGGGAGGAAGGAGGGAGGAGGGGGGAGATGGTTTACACAGGAAAACACTGATCTCAAAAATCGGCTCTAGTCAATCACTTTCAACAGGAATACAACCTTTGGCGCGAACAACACACGCGGCGATCACTGACAGCCACTGAGCGCGGAGCCCACACTCGCCGGGGGACCTGCTGGGTGCCTCCGTGTGGCAGCCCAGCCCCGTCACATCCACCAGGAGTGAGAGACGCCAGAGAGCGCTTGGCAAGGAGTGAAGAATGAGGCCCGTTGGGGCCCGAGTGGCACACAGAAAGAGCAGTTGGGAACTGGCTGCAGAGCCCCGAGATGCTGTTGGTTTCCCCTGGCCCCCCCAGACAGACTTCCCCGAGGACAGATCTGGGCAGGGCGGAACCAGGGCACGGTTTCCCCAAGGAAGCCCACGGCTCCCCCTGGAGGGGAAGTGGGGGACAGACAGATCAGCCACTGTCAGTCGGGACTGCATGAGGACGACGCAGGTGCTCCTGAACCAGAGGGCGTCTCTCGGGTGCCGACTAAGATTTTTGGGGGTTTGTTTGTTTTGTTTTGTTTGGGGGGGTGGCAAACGCTGCGGTGCTCAGAGCATAACCCTCGCTCTGCTCTTAGGGATCACTCCTGGTGGGAACGGGGCACCAGACGCAGTGCCGGGGATCAAACGCGGGTTGGTCACATGCAACGCAAGTGCCCTACCCACTGTACTATCGCTCCGGCCCCGGACTGAAGTTTAAAAAATATATATTATATATGTATATATAATCTTAAAAAGGCAACAGGGACAGAAAGCCCTGAACCCAGCAGGCAGCTTGTAGGAACGCCAGCGGGCAGAGAGGGGGGATGCAGAAGAGAAGGAACGGCTGTGAATGCCAGACACCCACCCCCACAGGAGGACAGGAACTTCACGGTCAGCGATCACGGCCAGCAACGGACGCTCTCAGAGGCGAGGGGTCGAGGGCTTAAATAAGGAGAGGGCGCGAGACACGCTATCGGACACTGTTCACCACCCACAACAGAAAAGCTACGTGGAAGGGCTGAGCTCTGGGGTGCAGGATGGAAATGCAGATATACAAATAGATACACGACTGCTTAGGACTCAGCGAGGAACTACAGAGGGACGCCCCACCACGGCCGAGACACGGGCGAGCCGTGGCTATACCGGGGCCTGCGAGTCCCCGTCCGAACTCCGGCCAGTGGTGCTCTTCCGGAGGCCTTTCCACGCGTAGCCCACGAAGGTGGGGCTGATGGGCAGGTAGCTGAAGCATCTGTATTTCTTAACAATGTTCATGCCGAAGGGCAGATCATAGGACTCCATGCCTTCCAGGGACTTGTTCCCCTTGCTCACGCCCTTCTTCCATTTCCTGATGCCTCTCTCCTCGGGAGTACCTGCAGAGTGCACACACACACGCAGCGACAGAGAGATCAAAACTTGTGACGTGGGGCTGGAGTGACAGCACAGCGGGTAGGGCGTTTGCCTTGCACACGGCCCAACCCAGGTTCGATTCCCAGCATCCTGTAAGGTCCCCCGAGCACAGCTAGGAGGAATTCCTGAGTGCATGAGCCCTGTGCACTGCTGGGTGTGACAAAAAAAAAAAAAAAAAGCCTGCCACGTGCCCATCTGCTCTCCCATCTAGCAAGCACCCCCTACTCCCACCCTGGAAGACAGCAGAGAGCTGCAAGAAAGGGTGGAGAGGTCCGAGACAGAGAGCCAAGACTCACCTCTCCATCTCCAGACAACTCCATACAACACAAATAAAAACGGGGTCAGGACCTTCAGTATGCCCTATAAGGCCTTCACCATGCCACCCTAACCCAGACAGACTGAGTGTTCCACACTGTGCTATTTATCGTGTGTGCAGATGAGAATGCATGTGTGTACATGTGCGTGCGTATGTGTGTGTGTGTGGGGGGGGGTGTCAATGGGGCATTTATCATGCAGGCCCCACTCATCACACTCCCCGAGGAGGGAAGGGCCCCCAGCGGCAGCACCTGTGGGCTCTGGAGCAAGTTGTGGAAACCACAGGCAAGGCTGCACAAGGCGGGCCCAGAAGCCCAACCAGCCCTTGACTGGTACCCTTGCTCTTAAAGGCACAGCAGTCAGCCTGCCCCACTTGGTCCCCTGGCCCCCCACCTATCACCCACAGTCACATATTCCTATACAGTAAACATCCTTTATCAGTATTTGGTTTTGCTACTCTCTTACCAGGCCCAATTTACACATTAAACTTTCCTTATCTGTTTGAGGGCCATAGCTGGTGGTGCTCAGGGGCTACTCCTGGCAGTGCCCGGGACTCTGGGGATGAAACCACAGGCTCCTGCCTGCAACGCATGGGCAGTAGCCCTCCGAGCGCCACGTTAAACCTGTCACGGGTATGTAGACATAGCCAAATCACGGTATACACGGGGTTAGGTATGATCCAGTTTCAAGTACCCATTTGGGACCTTGGGGTGTATCCTCTGAAATGAGGAGAAATCATTGTAATTCAGCAATAAAGCATACAAAGCTTGCTTTGGGTTCGATTCCTGGCACCACATATGGTCTCCTGAGCTCTGCCAAGAGTGAGCACAGAGCCAGGAATAAACCCTAAGCACCCCCAGGTGTGATCCAAAAACTCAAAGGAACAAATAAAATCTATGAAGCTTGCTGGGGAAAGGAAAAAAAAAGATTCATGAAAGTGAGGAAAATGTTGTCTTTACTTCAGTACTGAAGTAAAGACAGTTTTAGTTTTACCCAGGGATAGTGTGATCCTCATAAAAAAAAAAGGAGGGCTAGATACGTTAAGGAGTCTGACTGACACGTGCCACATACCTGGGATGGTGTTATCCAAAACAAAAGCCACACAGCCCCCAACGAACATCGCAGTTGTGAGAAGAACATTCAACACCTGATCAATTCCCGTTATCCCTAAAAACAAACAAAAGGAGGGGGTCAGTGGGAGGTCGCGGACACCTGCCGGCCAAGTTCATGCATGAGCAGAAATACCTGCAGTGACACCTTCAGACTACTGGGATGGGGAAGAAGAGACAGAACTGCAGGTAGGACGCCAACCTGGGTTCAGAGTCCAAGCACCACCCCAAGCACTGCCAGGCGTGATCCCTGAGCACAGAGCAAGGAGTAGGTACCTGAGTACTGATGCCCACCCCCCCATCCTAAACTATTGCGAATACTTTCAACACTAACCACAAGCTATCTCCAGAAGGAGGATTCCTAATGAGGTAGATATGGACAAGAAATACGCAACTGAGTGGATTTTGGCACACAATGAACTGTAAAGCAACTAGGGATAGCTTTGCAAACTAGAAACAATACACATAAATGAGTAACTGTTGTAGAGCTGAAAGAAATCAGCTGAGGGGCTGGAGCAGTAGCACAGTTTTCCTTGCACGCAGCTGACCTGGGTTCGATTCCCAGCATCCCGTATGGTCCCCTGAGCACCGCCAGGAATAATTCCTGAGTGCAGCGCCAGGAGTAACCCCTGTGCATCGCCAGGTGTGACCCACCCAAAAAGAAAAAAAAAAAAAAAAAAAAAAGAAGGAAAGAAAGAAAGAAATCAGCTGAGCAATAAGAAAGCAGTCATGGCATTTGCAATTACACACAAAAATCAGATTCCTGGGTTACTAATTTAAAAAATAAAAATAAACAATGCTGGTGAACATGGAAATAGATGCCCTCAACACATAGCGAGTGGGAAGGAACCTGACTTCCCTACTGGAGAGTCTGGTGGTTCTTCCGAAAGGGCAACTGGATTATCATATTACCCAGTAATTTTACTCCAAATAAGTGAAAAATGGGTTCTCAAAACAGGTGATCCTCATGAGCAACAGATTCGGCATTTGTGGGTTTAAATTTACTCATGAGCACCGAAATGACGCTCATGGTGCTTTCCAGGTCTTCGGGAGACCTAACAGAAATATCAGACTCATCTGAAACACAGCCCCCCCCCCCAGGAGAAGGGCGGGCAAGGGGCAGACACCGGCCTGCTGGCTGGGTGCACACTGCAAGCCAGAGTCCTTTCAAGGGGTGCTTCAGCACTTTTTCTGCCTTTGCATTTTTGGGTTCTGCTGGCGATCTTGCTCTACAACACACTGACACTGCTGTGTCCCACTTGTGGTCCACAATGGGACACGGTTCAATGAACACACACTGCGGGCACTGGGCTGATGTGGTTCTAACAGCCTCCATTTGCTGCTCAAATGCCGTAACAGCTGCGGTCGGCCAGACCTACAGACCACCAGAGAACAGCAGCTGAAAAATACTGTTGTGCTGCTGCTGAGAGCAAGAGAATTTTGAGGTGCTGCTGGGGAAAATCACACCCGGAAGAGGAGCTCCGTGCAGGCCCTGGGGCTGTGCTGACAGGCTGCTGTCCCCGGGAGCAGGGACCCAGGATCCACTGCTTCAGTCTCTCGGCGATTCCACAGATGGGGATTGTCATGAAAGGGGAACCAACTGCACTCAGCACTGATGTCCTAATAGTATCTGTAACAGTCACAGGGGGAAGCCCCCAATGACCATCACTGGAAAGTGGAGAAACAATGGTATAAACATTCAAAGTAATCGACTAGGCCATAAAAATGAAGGGAACAGGGGCTGGAGCGACAGCATAGCAGGTAGGGCGTTTGCCTTGCACATGGCCGACCCGGGTTTGATTCCCAGCATCTCATATGGTCCTCCGAGCACCGCCAGGAGTAATTCCTGAGTGCATGAGCCAGGAGTAACCCCTGTGCACCGCTGGGTGTGACCCAAAAAGAAAAATTAATTAAAGAAAAAAGGAAGGGAATAATAAGGCAGGTACAGACAGGGGTAGGATGACAGTGCAGAAGCTAGGGCATTTGCCCTGCTCACAGCTGACCCAGGTTTGATCTGTCCTCAGAGCCCACCAGGAATGATCCCTGAGGGCAGAGCCAGGACTAAGCCTCCAAAAACAGATAATGTGCATAAATCTTTGAACAACATGGTAGTAAAAGCTACACACACACACACACATACACGCGCGTGCAAATCACATCTTGTGTGGTTACACTTATATCAGACGCCAAAATGGATGAAGCTGTTTGTAGGAACCAAAAGTACACTAACGGCTGTCAAAGGCTGAAGGAGGAGGATGTAATGGAGATTACCTGCTTAACGGACAGGGTATGGGAGATGATGAGATGTTTTGGAAGCCAGGTAGAGGTGACATTTATGAAACACTAAAAATGTATTAAAATGCCAGTGTATCGTTCAATTTATCTATCTATTCCTATAGTTCTATCTATACTTTTTTGGGGGGGCTGGGAATCAAACCCAGAGCATCACATAATTGCTCTGAGCCCTTTAGCTTTAAAAACATTTATTGTTAAACAAACTGCATAGCGGTAGGGCGGTTGCCTTGCACAGCCAGCCCGGCTGAGCCGGGTTCGATTCCTTCACCCCTCTCGGAGAGCCTGGCAAGCTAGAGTACGAAACGCCAAACACAGTAACAAGTCTGAAAACGGAGATGTTACTGGGCCTGCTTGAGCAAATCGAACAATGGGAGGACAGTGTTTGTTTTCGTTTGACAAACTTCACTTGAAAAAATATGCATGATGTGTGTGTGAGAAATGGCCCTAATTCTAAATGAAATATCAGCAACAAAAGCAATTTCTTAAGATGGCTTCCCTTTGTTTTTCTTTTTTCCTTTGTTTCTCATGACAGCGAGGTCACTCTCACTGTCCTCCCGTTGTTCATCAATTTGCTCGAGCAGGCCCAGTAACGTCTCCATTGTGACAATTGTTACTGTATTTGGCATATCGAACACATCCCGGAGAGCAAGCCAGGCTTTGCTGTGCAAGCGAGACATTCTTGGTAGCTTGCCGGGCTCTCCCAGAGAGAGGTGTAGGAATCGAACCCGACTTGGCAGGGCTGGCCGTGTGCAAGGCAGACGCCCTACCACTGTGCTATCGCTCCAGCCCTATGGCAGCGAGGTAACTAAAATAAAAAGATGTTAAAAGGGTTAATCATAAATGTGAAGTGGCGATACGCCCAGTGGAAAAACTTGTCTCTGAAGCTGTTTGGGAAAAAGTATACACTTTAGCACAGAATTACGCTTTTTGAGGCATTCTCCAGAAGGAGAGGGTTGGATAAAACGACTAAGGAGACCTCAGCCAGCCTGTTCTGGGCACAAGCTCACTGAGTGCAAAGGGCTTTCAGGTAAACTGAGGCAACACAAAATCCCAGTGCTCTCCCAAGAGTTCTGGAAGCCGCCAAGTCCCCTCTCATTGCCCAGATGCCTGTGACCCGACAGCCAAGGTTCCACTCCCCCTGGAGGCTGAGTCTCCCTACCTGTGACAAGGGGGTTCTGCCGCAGGTAACTTGGAAGAACGAGCCCAAAGAAGATGGAGAAGCCAAGCACGAAGAGGTTCCGGGAAGAATTTAAATCGATGAACTGCAGGTTCGAGAGCCCAACGGCGGTGATCATGCCTGGAGAGAAAAATGCCACAAAGAGCTCCCCCACGGCCCGGTGGAGAGAGGCAGACCCCTTCTCTGGTCCCCTGTCCATAAGAACAGTCAGCAGGGGTCACAACACAAGTCCTGGTTGTCTCGGATCCAAATACCCTTTACATTACATTAAAACAACAACAACAACAAAAATGAGACCCACCAAATACCTAAGGGTGTTATTTTAAACCTCTTCAGCCTCATGCAGACGTCACAGTTAGAGTGGGGATCCCACCTAAGAATCTGATCCCTGGGGCCAGAGCGATAGCACAGCGGGTAGGGCGTTTACCTTGCATGCGGCCAACCTGGGTTCAATTCCCAGCATCTCATATGGTCCCCAAGCACCATCAGGAGTAATTCCTGCGTGCATTGCCCTGACATCGCCATGTGTGACCCAAAAAGCAAATGCAAAAGAAAAAAAAAAATCTGATCCCTGCTTGTTGTCAAGACCAAACCAAGTCCGTTTGGGGCTTAACAAGAGCTCACTTGAAGGAAGAAGGCCTGAGTCACATTAATCCAAAACATCAAGTCAATGACTCTTAACTTTATATTCTACCTTTCACAAAGACATTCAACTGGAGAGGCGCGGCAGCTTTTATGTTTGTTTGTATTGCAGCGGTATCTTTTGCAATCCGACCAGCAATGTGTTGTGACACCCAGTCTGACAGGAGGGGGTTTCCCTGGCAAAGGGAAGGAAGGAAACCAGCATCTGGGAAGGCCGTGGTCAAGGAATCAGAACTTTACCGAAGAGGGTGCAGAAGAGGGCACCGAGCACGGGGTCCGGGAGGGAGGCAAAGAGGGCGCTGAACTTGCCGATCATGCCCAGGCCCAGCATGAGGGCTGCCCCGTACTGGATTACACGCCGGCTGCCGACCTGCAGGACACCGGGGGAGGGGGCAAGACAGGCACAAAAGTCACCCCGAGGTCCTCCAGGAGCACCAACTCCCACCCAGGCGCCACCTGCCCAGCCCAGCCACAACCATGTGACAAGAGCACAGATGATTGAGTCGGTGTTCTGTTCTGGGGTCACATCCGACGGTTCTCAGGGGCAACTCCTGGCTCTGGGCTCAATACTGAACCTTTTGGTGCTCAGTAGACCAAAGGGGGTACTGGAGAACCGAACCCGGGTCGGCTGCATGCACTGCATTGTTCACTGTTGCTCCCGGCCCAGGCTGGTGGTTTTCCACCACTGACCCTTAAGACTGATGCCCATCTGTGAGTATAGAAAGGTTGGAAATGGGGTTGGGGCGATAGTACAGCGGGTAGGATGCTTGCCTTGCAAGCGGCCAACTGGGTTTGATCCCCGGCATCCCATGGGTCCCCCGAGCATCGCCAGGAGTAACCTGAGCACCGCTGGGTGTGACTCAAAAGGCACTGTAGCACTGTCCGCCCGTTGTTCATCAGTGTGCTTGAGCAGGCCCAGTAATATCGCTATTGTGAGACTTGTTGTTACTGTGTTTGACATATCAAATATGTCACGGGTAGCTTGCCAGGCGTGTTGACTCAAAAGGCAAAAATAATAAATACAATGACTTATCTAGACTACTCCCGGAGGGAAAGGATGACCCCGCAGCGCTTAGGGGGTTAAGTGTCACTCCCAAGCAGTGCTCAGGAGACCATGCAATGTCGGGAATCCAATTAGGGCTCTGAGCCCCGACTACTCCAGCCTCACATTACTCTTTGATTCTTTCTTAGTTAAGAGGAATTCTCACAGCACACACCTATTAATGCACAATTATTACACAGAAAACCAGAATACCTAAGTTCCCGTCACCTCTCCCCCCCCAGCGACCCTATTCCCAGGTCAGCCCTGCTGCTCGCTACTGCTCTGGATGCTGGGTGGGCTCGGGTCCACCTGCCTGGAACCCCCTTTCCCTAACCCCCTTCCAGAGAGTTCTCAGAACAATACCCAGAGAAGATACCCAGGATCTTCTCTGCCCTGGAGCAAGGGCCTCATGGATCCTGAGGTCTGTTTCTCCTGTGGCCTCCCACAAAGTTACTTCCACTTGACCTCCATCTTTATCAGTGATGCCCTACCCTTGCTTTCTAGAAGCTTCCATTCATCCCAGAGTCCCCAACTAGCAGAAAAAGAAGCTAACCCTGGACTCAACAAGTCTGCACGCGGGGCTCCAATGAGGCACGGCTTCTCCCAGGAAAGTACCCTCAGGACACGCTAGAGGGCGCTGCACAGATAAAGCCTGCACAGATAAAGACGGCTGTGTTTTGTATTTGGGGACCACACCCAGCAAGGCTCAGAGATTGCTCGGGGGACCATCTGGGATGCTGGGGATAGAACAAGGGTCAGCCTGGGTCATGCAAGGCAAACACCTACTCACTGTACCAGGGCCCTGCCCCCCAAAGACAGGCTTTGAATGTCACCCTGGGGGCTTTCCCTAAGGCAGTGAGGAGGGGATGGCTACCTGAAGTGGGTTAAGGTGAAGCTGAAAAGTTCAGCCCCTCCCTGGCTGTGGATCACACATCACGTGCATAATTGGCTGGGGGCTGTGGAGGACATTTCCAGTCCGAGGGCAGCCAACCTCCTGGATGGTGTCCTCAGGACCCAGAGGGCCTAACTAACACCGGCAGGTAAAGTATCAAGAGTGAACTCTCTCTTGACTGAATCAAGGAAGGTGGTCCAGGGACCACCAGTCACGGGCGCCCGAGAGCTAAGAGTACACACCATGGGGATTTGGGCAAACATCCCTGGTAGTCAAGTTAAAGACTCATAATTCACGGCTTATCTGTTTTGTTTGTTTGTTTTTTGTTTGTTTTGCTTTTTAGGTCACACCTGGCAATGCACAGGGGTTACTCCTGGCTCTGCACTCAGGAATTACCCCTGGCGGTGCTCAGGAAACCTATGGGATGCTGGGGATTGAACCCGGGTTGGCCGAGTGCAAGGCAAATGTCCTACCCACTGTGCTATTGCTTCAGCCCCCTTATCTGTCTTTTTTAAGGACTTAAAATGGGACTGACACTGGGAAGATGGAGCTAGGGGTGGAGTGCTAGAAAGACAAGAGTCACAGCTGAAGACCAAGTCACTGCACTGCTGTGATGCGCCAAGGTGTATGGGAGGCTCGTGGGAGGGAAAAACCCCCAAGGGTTTGTTCCTTAACTATGGTCGAGGGATGAATAGAGAGTTCAGCAGAAGTACGCCCCGCCCCAGTAGAGAACCAGTTCTACAAAGCTCAACAGGGTCAGCCAGCCCTTAGTGGTGCACTTAGGGGAGCGTCTCGCCTGAGGCTTGAAAAAAATCATTTATATGTATGGAAGGTTTATCTACCTCAGATACTGTTTAAAAAAAAAATGAAAAACAAAAAATCACAAGGACCAGGAAGATAATACAGTGGATAGGGGCACTTCTTAGCACACAGCAATCCCGGGTTCAACCCCCAATATCCCATATGGTCCTCTAAGCTCACCAGGAATGATCCCTGAGTGCAGAGTAAGGAGTAACCCCTGTGCACTGTTGAGTGTGGACCAGTAACCAAAAACAAAAACCCCAACAAAGAAACAACCCCTGAACAAGTAGCCACTAAGCCAGTGAGAATTTATGGGTGCCAAGTGCTTGCTTCTGTCCCAAACACCAGAGACCGAGTCCAAGCTTTAACAGGGAAGGGAAACACCTGTATCTGCCTGGACTCGGTGCCGCCTCCCTCTGACATCCCTCCAGAACCATGTCCCTGTCCTTAGGGCCACTGACCCCCGGCCTCCAGCAAGAGCACAGGTGCCCTTTCTCAGGATTCCGCCAGACACTCCGGTCGAGGGGAGGCAGTTTCCTTTCTTCCAACAAACAAACACACTCAGGGCTGACTAGCCTCGCAACAGCTAAGCGTTGGTCCCAATGCCGTGCAACTGCTCCATACAGACCCAGGTAACGAACCATACTGGACTTGACGGGGTGGGGCGGGGAGGCTGGGGCCAGGCAGGAATCTGCCATGGACCCCACCACCTTCAACACCCCTGCCCCTCTCCAGACCCCAGGAATGTCAGAATGCTTTAGTCTTTCCGGTTTAGAGGTTGTACCTGTAGTGCTTGGGGGCCACTCCTGGCTCTGTACCAAGGGGTCACTCCCACTGTTCAAGGCACTCAAGTGCCGCTGGACTACCTCCCCCGGCCCCAGACACTGGACAGCGTCAGCATCCTTGGCTGGCCCAATGGTCTAGGGACAGACTCTGGCAGAGTCCCAGCACCGAACTCTCTGCCAGGCCTCACCCCTACTGCCCACAGAACTTTCTACAGTGCCAAGGCCCAAGCATGTAAGACTGACTTCGTTTTCATGTGTCGAAAAAGGACCCCATGGCTACTGGCTCTCCATGGGCCTCTGGGGACAGCCACTGCCTCTCAGACCCAAGTTCTCCTTGGAGAATCACTGGCCGGAGGAGAAGCAAGTTCAGCCTAGCACTCGGGCGTCCTTCTCCTGGGCTCTCTCCGGGGAGGGTCTGCCCCTGCCCAGGCACTGCTGCCTGTGGGCTCCACGCAGCCCCCTGGAATCAGGCCAGTGAGAACAGACCTGGGCCGGCAGGGCCACTACTGGGGATTCCTGCCTGCCAGGAAGTGGGCCCAAGTGGGCCCTTTTTCAGAGGGAAAAAGCAATTAGCTCCCTGAAAAGACCGTTGGCAGGCAGCTCTTTCGGAATAAGCCGGCATTTCCCATGGTAATAAAGAGAATTACTCCCCAAACCACAATGGTCAGGTTGCAGAAAAGGAGGAGCAAGATTCGCTCCCTGCAGTACCCTTGAGACCCCAGGCTACCTTTGCAGGGGTGCAAAGAAAGGAAGCTTCGGGGCCGAACATCACCCCCCAAACCTCAAGTCTCACTTCTGTGTACTGGGCTGACTCCCTTCTGGGAACTTAGAATTACCCAAACTGAAGCATCTGGTTTCTCTTTCATCTGGTTATACCAACTCACAGGGAGCTGGGGGTGGTGGTAAAAAAAAAAAAAAAAAAAAAAGGAGGGTGGGGTTCTGATCTTATGTCAGGGGCTCAGCCGAAGCCCGGAAAAGACTCAGGCTACCCCAAGCTACTCAGGCCCAGGGGCTCAGCAGAGGGAGATGGGCACCTCACCGGGGCCCACCCCAAGGGGAAGCACTTCGAGGCCACCTCCAGCACCACGCCTCCGGCTGCATGTGAGCGAGGCAATGGGCATCTGATGCTGAGTTGCTCGTGATAAACCCCCAGCCTGAGAGTAGGCCACTGCGGGGAGCTGGGCAGTGGGGTGCGAGGGTGGGTGGGGCGAGAAGGAAGGGCAAATGAGGGGAATGCTCACGAAGACGGGTCTAACCCGAAAGAGAAGGGGGTTCTCACCTGGAAGGGGGTGAGCACATGCGAACGAGAGAGAGCCAGAGAGAGAGAGAGAGAGAGAGAAAGAGAGAGAGAGAGAGAGTGTGTGTGTGTGTGTTGGGGGGGGGACGGGACTTCGCTGCTTCTCTACTGAAATAGCAGGCCAGCACCACTTCCTAACTGCTCTCACTTGCCCCTGGGGTCTCATGAAAGGCAGAAGCGATTCTTATAAACTACAAAATCGGGGCCTTCTCCCAGGTCTCCAACAACATACCGGCCTGCCTGTTTAGCAGGGCACTGAAGTGGTACCCCCAAATCCGATGCCTGTAGTCCAGACCTGCGGGTATCTGACACCCTCTTTTCCCTGCCAAGGGCATCTCCTCCAGGAGGCCGAGTCCAACCCCCCTCACTTTCGCAAGCAGCCCATCCCCGGCCCTCCACGTTAGGCTGTGCCGTCAGTCTACGTGAGGATGGCACTACTTGTCTGTTACTGGTGTGCCAGATGCCTGAACAGCAGCCAGGCAGGGGCTTGATATAAAAAAAAAAAAGCTGGGGCTGGAGTGATAGTACCGCGGGTAGTGCATTTGCCTTGCACATGGCCAACGCAGGTTCGATTCTCAGCATCCCATATGGTCCCCTAAGCACCGCCAGGAGTGATTCCTGAGTGCAGAGCCAAGAGTAATCCCTGTGCATCACAGGGTGTGACCCAAAAAGAGAGAAAGAAAAAAAAAGCTTTATACCCCAAGTCCTGCCAGGGTGTGTTCCCGACTCCTTCCCCACCAAAAAAAACTACAGAGCATGCAAAAACTGATGATGCACAAGTTCCTGCCCACCCTGGTTGCCAGGGAGGAGACAGGAGACCCCGCTACAGACCTCAATGAGAATGGACACAGGGCTAGGGAGAGAAGACAGTCTCCCAAGCAAAGCCTGCCTTGGTGAATTCACGGAGGGGTCAGACAGGGGCCAGAGAGGTAGTAGTACAGTGAGGAGGGCGCTTGCCTGGCACAATGCCGACCCGGGGTTTCATCCCTGACACCCTGTATGGTCCCCTGAGCACTGCCAGGAGTAATTTCTGAGTGTAGAGCCAAGAGTGTATCAAGGGTGCAGACAAAAAGCCAAAAGGAAAAATAAATAACAAAGAAGTATTTCATACCTTAGTGATTCCCAAAACGCCGATGTTGGGGCTGGAGGAAGTGGAGCCATTCCCAGTACCAAACACGCCATCGAGGACGCAGGAGAGGCCCTCCACGAAAATCCCCCTGAAAAGGCATGAAAAGAGGTCAGACACATTGGCCTACTAACCTGCTACAGTCGTCCTCCTGCCTTGTCCCGTGGCCTCTAGGACACGCCACTCTCCCCCACTCGGCAGCTGGCACCTGCCTGCCTAGGTGAGCTGAATGAACGTCAGTCCCTGGAGGGCTTCAGGGAAGAGGAAACAGGGGCAGCATCAGGTCTCGTCTCAAGCCGGCCCCCGCAAGCCTGCTGAGACCCCTGACGTGCCTCTCCAAGGTGATCCAAACCCAGTAACAGTCCCCGGGGCCAGACCCAGCAAAAGCCCACGGCTGCTGGGGATAACGGGGAAGGCTGAGGGCGGCTGGAGAGGGGCGCGGGCAGGGCGAGTACCTGTTGATGGCGTGGACGGGAGGTGGCGGGGCACAGGAGAGCCGGGCGCACGCATAGTAGTCCCCGATGGACTCGATGATGCTGGCCACCACCGCACTCAGCATGCCGATGACGCCGGCCGCAGACACGGTGGGCAGTCCCCACTGAACTACGGGAGGGGACACACGTGAGACCCCCGACTCTGTGGGGCAGGGCTGTTCCAACTCCTCCCACTCACACTGGGGGCGTGAGCTGGCACAGCTGGCAGCCACAGCTTCCTGTCACAGCTGCCCAAGCCCAGGATGGCTGCCCTCACCTCTTCCCCGTCCCGACATGCCAATCAGTGATGAGACCCACACAGGGCCACAATTTACCACCAAAGATGCGATGTCTTAGGATCCACAGAGACAGGGCAGCAGGCAAGGAAACTGCCTTGCACACAGCTGATCGGGGTTCTAAGACCTGAATCCCAGGATTGGCTGCCAACACCACCAGTGTTTCGGGTGCTGCGGACCGTGCCTTTGACCCCATCTTGCACCTGGGTCTTGATCTACCTTTATGCCCTGTCACCAAACGCTGGGAAATCTGGCGCTGTTAGACAAGGCTGACGAGGGCACAGCCCAGCCGAACTATGACTTCAGTTCGACTAATGACTCTGAACGCCGGGCACAGTATCTCCATGCTGACACACAGAGTAGGGAATGGCCCTCAGGCTCCCTCCCTGATTTCTAAGAAGGGAGACTGGAAAGCGGAACACCAGCATACAAGCGACCTCTCGAGCAGGGGCCACTCCCTCAACTCTTCCCATGCAACTTGGCGTCCAACACTGGGGTTAGAACCTCAGATCCACCTCCCATTGACTCAGACCAGTTTGACAACTGTGATCATCAACACACATACCTCCCCCCACACACACATGCACCCAATGAATGATTCCAGCGATCCATGAGAAGACTATAGAAATTCTAAATCCGATTATGTTTGGGCAGCTTCTCCCACTCGTCTATTCAACTCTGGCGCTGCTTGTGTGGGTACCGTGCAGTCTATACTCGCCTTTCTGAGCAGATGCCCCCAAGTCTTGGCCACCTGACCTTACGCCTTGGCAAGAAAAGTCTTGACCAGGATTTCATGCTAGTGGAACAGTTAACAACAACAACAAAATGAAAACACCCCAAACCGAACAGGTTTGCTCAAGAAAGGGAGCGGCTTAATCTGTGTGCTAACAAGGCCCCCCTCTGCAGACAGGGCCTTCTTCCCCCACTGAACCCTCTAGGGACAACAAGAAGACTTGTAGGGAACTTTCTGGAACAAAGAAGGCACCCCATTCTGCATGCAGAGCCTTCCTGCCCCTGCCCCTGCGGACTCCCAGCTCTTGGGGCCCTCAGGATACTTACACGGGTAGGGGACCTTGAACCACGGGGCCACCAGGAGGACACCATGCCTGGAGTCTGTGCGCGCGTAGTAGCCGTACTTGGTGCTGTCAGGCGGGAACACGTCGGTCACCGTGAAGATGAAGCAGAGCAGCCAGGACACGAGGATGGCCAGGATGATCTGGAGGGGTCAGAAGGGAGCGGCCGCGTCAGGTCAGGCAGAGACGGGGGGGAAGCGTGGGCAGCACGAGCTTCACTGCCCCCTTCACCGCCCCTCAATCTGCAGACACCAGCATCAGGCCCTCATGGCGGGGGTCACCGCTACAGAGACCCGATTCATGGTCACGAGCCCACCGGAGCCACGTTCTTCCACCTTCTCCCACCTGTGGATCAGCGCCCGTCTTGCCCACCCGTCCGAGGCTCAAGCAGCTACAAGTGAGGCATCAGACCAGGGGCCTTCAGCCCTTCTCTGGGAAGGGAAATCTGATTCCTGTACCCGGTTTCTGAGGCCCAGACCCGTTTTTGTGAGGGGAGGACTGACTGCTGTGAAGCGTGGTCTGGTTCCTGTCCCTTCTTTCGCTCAACGGCACCACCCGGGGAAGACTGATGCCCGGCCTCTTTCAGCAAGTCTGTCTGCTCTTATCACTGGCCACGTGGAACTCCACCCTCCCGAGCAGCAATTGGGGACCATTTCCATCCAAAAGGTGAGCCCTGTGTAACAACTGTGGCCTAGGTACTGGCGCGATAGTACAGTGGGGAGGGCGTTTGCTTTATATGCACCTGACCTGGCTTTGACCCCGGCATCCCCCAGCACTGCCAGAAAGTGATTCTTGAGTGCAGAGCCAGGAGTAACCCCTGAGCATCACCGGTTGTGACCCCACAACAAAACCAACAAAAAAACATCCTAAACCTTGGACCAAGTGCTCAGCCTCTGGCAGGGCCAGCCCCAGTGCTCAGTGATTCTACTCCTCCTCGTTCCTCCACGTGTCTTTGCCTCGTCCCTCTGCTGGGCTATTCCACAGGACCGGCCGACAGGACTGGCACTGGAAGACCACTGGCAATGTCACCTCCCCCGTGTCTGGCTGAAAGAGTGGAGTGGTCCCAGCACCTGCAGAGCCATGCTGAGGGCCTGAGCATCTGGAACTTCGCGCACTTTCAGACTTCAAGTCTGTGATCATGGCCACTCAGGGTCCCCATGCAGACAACTACCCTCCTGGCGCAGGAGGAAACCTGAGCAAAACGCCACCTGCCACTTACGGCAACACTGTCCGGGTTGGAAATACAATTTGGCAATGGTCCACTCCTCCCCATCTCCACACCCCCTTCCGGGTCCTGGCTGTCACGCCCATGAACTGAACACCTCCAGGTACCACTTAAGCGCATTAACGGCCATGATCCAGAGACTTATAACTGAAATCTCGGAAGACAGCAGCTCGCCAAAGAGATGTCTCTGGACCTCAATTATTTCAAGTTTTTTACATCCTATACTATTCATAACAAGCAGTACAAAATGAATTATTTAGCATCTGCCTGTGGGGTAGGCTTTAGTGGTGGTGAGAAAATTCAAAATAACGGTGGAGGGAAGGTGAAATGTGATATCGAATGTAATCGATTACTGTGGACGACTTTACAAAAATAAAATTGAAAAAATAAAAATTAAACAAAAGATACAATGTGGCTACTCACTGGGAACATTTTGAAGAGCTGCAGCTTGTAGGCGGTCCATCCTTTCTTGGATTTGTAAATTGGGAGTGGAAACTTGACATTTCTGGCATACTGAGAAAACAGTAATACTAGGAAAATCGTCCTGGGGAGAGAGTAAATAAAGTGAGGTCAAAGCTGGATACGGTCACTTTTTGTTTTGGGGCCCACTCAGTGATGCTCAGAGACTCCTCCTGGCTCTGTACTCAGGAACCACTCCTGGCGGTGCTCGAGGAACCACATGAGATGCCGGGGTTAGAACCCAAGATAGCCACATGCAAGACAAGTGCCCAACCTGCTGTACAATTGCTCCAGCCCTCTGTATATGGCTGATTTAAAAATAACAGACAATCTTCAATGGTGACACTGGTCCCAACTCGGGTACCCAGAAAGCCACGAGTACTCTTTAACTTTATTTACTCTTTAACTGTCATCTCTCAGAAAGGCCTGAGCCATGGCCATGTCCTCGGAGAAACGTTTATGGTTCCTGCACTCCGACATGAGGCCGCAGCGTGAACCGTTTGGTTAGATGACCCAGGACACAACAAGAAGCCAAACCCCAGCAGGTGCTCTGGGAGGACCACACCATCCGAGGGAGGAGCCTGAGGTAGACACGGGGCCATGGCTGGGGAGAAATAATGACAGCAGCCACCGGCAGCCCCGCGGTCAGGAGGGGCCCTGACAGTGCTCGCAACATGGGCCTCACGGGGCAAATCTGACCGTTTCCTTCCTTCCTTTCTCTTACAGTGAGTCGAAATGACTTTTAAAAATTTTTTTACTTTATTTTAGGTGCCGTGATTTACAATACTGTTCATGATAGGGTTCCATGCACACAATGTTCCAACCGACGCCCCCCTCCCCCCAGCTCTCAGGCTGGGCTGCCTTCGGGTTGTCTTTTGTTTCCTGACTGTTTCCCACGCATTAGAGAGATTGTCCAGTAGTGTCCCTCTCCTCCTCCTGGCTGACGCTGCCCAACTTGATCCCCTCCACTGAGCCACAGCACCCAGCAGTTCGCTTCTTGGCATCTGCCCCAAGGGGGCAAAACCCGAAGAGAGGACAGCGGGCAGGGTGCTGGCCTTGCATGTGGCCAACCTGAATTCCAGCCACAGCATCCCATGTGGTCCCTGGAGTCCTGCTTGTAGTGATCCCTGAACGTAGAGGCCTGAGAACCATCGGGGGTGGCCACCAAATAAAACAAACGAAAAAAGACATCTGTATTCCCACGTCCACTGTGGCCCTCGTCACATTAGCAAAGTCTGTTAACGGCAAACAGCTCTGCAAGAGCCTGACCCGGGAAGCCACGGGAGGTGGCACGGAGGAGTGGCTGGTCTGGCACGTGAACAAAAGGCAAAGCTTCCGGAGGTCAGACAGGCACTTCAGCAGACTCTGCTACGAGTAACAGCTAAGGTGTCGGATCTGGTGTGGCCAGGAAGGGCCAGGAAGGGTTCGCCCCACCCCACAGCTGGCCCCAGGCATGACTGGCTTTACCCCTGGGCAACATCGAGGTTGGGAATTGGAACTGGTTTGTGGGTCCCTCCCCTCTTGTCACCCCCCCCCAGTCCAGGAGTGGCATTGGCCAGGGCCTCATCCCCCCCTACAGCAGGACCCTACATGTCTGTCCCCTCACAAAACAACTGGGGCTAATAACAACATGTCCTCATCACCCAAGGGCGAGCTGGCAGGGGTGCGGGTTGAAGCTCTCAGAACTACACCCACTCACCGCCTGCCGGCCCCGGGGCAAGGGGCTGAGGGAGGGGGGTATCAGCTCCACCATCTCAATGCGGTCCTGCTAAGATGGGAGCCAGCCTGCGTGTGCCCCCCGACCCCTCCTTCTATTCTGGGGTTCTCTGTTCTACCTCAAGGGCCAGTCCCGGTTCTTCGGGCAGGCACTGAGGCCCGGCGGTCCCAATCTCCTCTGCAGCAGTGGTGACGCCAAACCAAAGACGTGACCCATCAATGAGGGATAGTAAGCCTGAACTGCGTGCATGCATGTGTGCGTGTGTGCGTGCGTGTGTGCGTGCGTGCGTGTGCACGCGCACGCAATTTGGTTTCCGGCAACACCTGGTGGTGCTCAGTGCTAACTCCTGGCTCTGTACTCAGGGAATCACTCCTGGCAGGCTCAGGGATGACACAGAGGTGCTGGGGATCAAGTCCGGGTCAAGTGTAAGCAAAGGTGGCCTACCCACTGTGCTATCTTTCCTGGCGCCCACTCCTATCCTCCAAGTGCTTCGAACCTGAATTAAAATGTAGGTTTATTTTCAAGTATTCACTTAATCACTTAAGTGAATCACTTAACTTCCCGTTAGTCGTCGATTTGCTCGAGCGGGCGCCAGTAACGTCTCCATTTGTCCCTGTCCCGTGC
>JAOXYA010000045.1:2441372-2456268 GCA_028565675.1 Sorex palustris | reverse complement strand
TCCTGGCTCTGCACTCAGGAATTACTCCTGGCGGTGCTTGGGGGACCATATGGGATGCTGGGAATCAAACCCGGGTCGGATGCGTGGAAGGCTGTGTAAAGATGAAACTGTGTAAAGATGAAACCCATTCCTTGTTGTAGAATCTTGCTCTTCTCTCTTTGATGACCAGGTCCCTTAATGCAGGATGAACACACCAGGTCTATTGATCTTTTTTTTTTTTTTTAGAATTACTATCTCATTGGGGTTGGAGAGATAGTACAGTGGGTAGGAGGGCGTTTGCCTTGCACGTAGCCAATTTAGTTCAATCTCTGGCATCCCATATAGTCCCCTGAGCCCATCCAGAAGCACCTCCAGATGTGGCCCTCAAACAGAAACAAAAATTGACTGCCCTGTAAATTCTCTGTATTGTATCATTGTTTCATTAAATCAGTTTTCCCTTTGCTCACCTGTTTAATGTTTTGCTTACCTATGCGGTCCAAGAAGAACCCAGAGTATTGGGGGATATTCCCCTTCATTCCTTACCTGAGTCAGACTTTGGCGAAGGAACTGACAGTGAGAATGGGAATAAGGAAAGTTCCTCCAGTAAAGGGAACTTTGGTGAGACTTGGTTGTGAGGATCATGAGTGATATCCAGGGAGTACATCCAGGTTGATGAAGATCTTTATTTTTGTGTGTGGGGGAGGGGTAATTTGACAGTGTTGGGTGGGAGGACCCTGTGCTCAGGGGTTGAATCGGGGTCATTGCATGCAAGGCAGGCTCCTTAACCCCTGCACTTATTTCTCCAGCCCCTAAATTAGGGTCTTGGAGGAAAACAGGAGGAAGAGCTAGTGAGGGTGGAAAATGAAGTGATTAGTTTTGGATGTGCTGAGTTTAAGTTGCTTATTGGACTTAGGTGTTGTGTTGGCAGAGTGCACTATATCTGGGGAGAGGCTCTGACTAGCCTTTGGAAGCTGAGGACAGTTGGGTAGGTTTCTCACTTAGTGCAGTGCAGAGAGCACTGGTGTTGAGGAAGTGTGTGTGTGTGTGTGTGTGTGTGGTGTAAAGTGATGTGATTGGAAAACTAAGACTGCCTTAGCTGAAAATATAAGAAGCCACACAAGCTTCATCAAAGTGGGAGGAAAGTGGCTCATTGGCAGAACCCGTGCCTTGCTGATGCGCCGCAGCCCAGGATTCAGCTTCATGCCACATGCTCTGTCCCCTTCCTCTGCGTGTGATCATGGTGGTCCCCAGTATCAGTGGGTGTGCCCCACCCTCCTGGGGGGAAAAAAAGGGAAAAATCCTAACGTGGAAAAGAAGAAGGATTCTCTTTGCTTGTGTAACTCAAGGACCAAGGGAATTCTCATCCTGGCTTAATCTTGGGCTCAGACCTCACCGAGACTTGATTTACCGTTTCTTAGGGCCCTTGAGTGTTGGCTTCATTTTGGGGGGAAAGGAGAGGTTTGTGCCACTCTCGGGGGTTTGGGTCTTACACCTGGCCCTCCGCTCAGGAATCACATCTGGTGGAATCCTGGGAATCCTATGTGGTGCCTGGAAAGTTCCTTTCCTCCCTGCCATGGACAGAACCGCTCTTGGTTCCTGTTTACACCAGCACCCCCCCCCCCCTCTCTGGAGGTTGCTGAGGGATTCCCGGGGGATGGGCAGAGGATGGGCGGTGAGAAGCGAGAGAGAATCAGAGACAGGATCTGCGCCACTCGCCTTAAGTTGCAAAGGAAGAAAGGAGAAGAGAGGCTTGGAGTCGGGGCTGAGGAAGCCGGAATGGTCCGATGGCCTCTCCCCCAACCTCTCCCCCCCGCATGGGCCCAGAGCTGATGGGGTCTGACCCGCTGTGCGGCTGGGAGGGGTCAGAGTAGGGTGAGGCTCAAGCAAGGCACGTCATAGTGGCAGGGGCCTGGGGCCTGGCACCCCAGCTGGAAACCAGAACGGATCCTGTCACACCCTCAGAGCAGGTCCATGGTGGCGCAAACAAGAATTGAATTGCAGTTCATTTGTTCAAAACAAAAATCTTTTGTATGCCCGTGATGCTTCAGGCCCTGCTCACCTTGGTGAGAAACAGGAAGCCCAGAGCTGCTGGCAGACTATGTCTTGGCGGGTGTGATGTTTGTGCCACGTGCCCCAGTTGGCAAAAAATTACCAAGTTTGGTGTGTGTGTGTGTTCATATTAATAACACCATTATGAAGTGCCACAGGAAAGAACATGGCAGCCTACACCCAGGCATCAGTTGTGGCCTGTCCCCCATCCCATCCTGTCCCGTCCCGTCCCGTCCCGTCTTGTCGTTGTCCGCACCCCCCGCCCATTGGCGCCTCATGCGCAAACCTCCCGCTTTTCCCAGCCTGCTTTTGGGCTCTGGGGTGTCCGGCCCCGCCGCAGGTATAACTGGACAATGGGCAGGAGGAGGCCGGGCAGGCTGAGCTCCTTGTGAACCCCCCTCTATCCCCACTGCTCTATCCTACTTCTTTCTATCCCACACTGTGGCCAGGCTGCTGAGCTGCAGGGGTGCGCAGGGGGTCCCTGGTGTCACAGGCTTTGTTGATACCCCCTCTGATCTCTAAACCAGGGTTCCTGAGTCATTCCCTGATGACTGTGGCCTCCTGTGCGCCCCCTCCCCTCCTGTTGCTCCCCTCAGAGTGTGCTGGGGGCTCACAGGGGGCCATGATGCCCTGGACCGAGAAACTGAGGTTAATCCTTTTTGCACCAGAGGACAAGAGTCTGTGTGGATAGTAGTGGGCGTCCACGGGCCCCGTGCCTTCCCGAGTGGCTGCTTCTCCTCTTGCTCGTGGCCGACGTGCCGGAGTCACGGTCCTTTGCAGGGGCAAACCACCAGCCAGGCCCAATTCCTGCGGGGCCCATATAGATGCAGCCCCAATGTGGAGGAGCCTTGTGTCCTCAGGAGCCAGCCCAGGGGAGGTGGCATGGGCCTGAGTGCCGGATGCCTCGGGGGGCTCCAGGGTTTTGTTGTTGTTCCTTGCTCAGTCTTGTGACACCCACTTGTCAGGGACAGGGGTCAGAAGCCTGGGCACTGCCCCTTCCCGCCTCCATCGACTTGCCCTTCCGTGCTTGGAGCTCTGTTGGTGGAAGGGGCTGTCTGTGGCTGCTGGTCTGTCAGCTCAGAGGGAGCCTCTGGGTACGGCTGCTGAGGATGTTTAGTGGCCCAGGTGAGTCCCCGGATCCCGGAACACACTTGTGCAGACAGGTTAAGCCCCGGAATTCAGTCTCCTTCGAGACTCAGGCTGGTTTCATTTGTGCTTGTTCAGTCCTAGTTCCCCTGACCTTGGGCAATGCCACGCGTGTCTTTGTGGCGGGCTCCGTGGGATGCTACTGCTTTCTGCTAAGGACGATTCACTTCACCAGCATGGGGTAGCACAGGCACAGTGGTGCCGGCCTGCCTTCACAGAAGCTCCCGCCAGGAGGTCTAGAGATTGCATCCCTCCCCCATCCCCCTGCTCCCGCCCAGGGCCTCTGCCTGGGCTCCTTCCTGCCCTTCCCTCCTGGGAACCAGCAGCCTTTGTGAATCTCCTTGACAACAGGATGGATAAGTTAAAAATAACCCCGTGCTGAGCTCTGTGTGTGTTGAGCTCAGTTCCTCTGGCTTCTAGATGCCCCGATGGGGCCTGGGTGCTCACGGGTTGAAGACCCTGGGGTGAGGGCCGAGCTGTAGATACCCGGCCAGCATGGTTAGCTGGTGCTCGCCTGGGGGGTGTGGATGGTGGGGCGGTCCAGAGCAGGCAGGGCTGCTCCGAGTTCCCGGGCTTCGGTCCCACTCACAGGGGAGCAGGGAAGCTCCTGGGGAAGGAGGACCCCTTTGGTAAGGTGACTCAGTACTGGGATGCCTGGCTCCTTGGCTCAGCTGTGGCCAAGACAAGCAGTGGCACTAGATTACCATTCCGCCAGGGCCCCTCTCCGGGGTCTAGCCCTGCATTAGCTCTGGCCTGTGCTTGGTGCTCCCGACACAGTTGGGGTTCGCTTGAGAGAGCTGTCTGGGTGGGAGTAGGGGTAGGTCTCCAGCATCCTTCCCCGCCCACTCCTCCAGCCTGCCTTTCATCCAGGAGCGTTCGCTCCGTGCCATGCCCGGGGGTGCCGTGAGAATAAGGGCTCTGGGCCCCATTTTCAAGAGACACCAGGGGGAGAAATGGTGAGTGATGAGAATGACAGCGCCGTAGCTCTCCCCCCAGTACAAGTTTTGCCTGGTGCTGAGAGGGAATGACTGGACTGGGGGTGGATTAGAGCAGACGGGAGAACACATTAGTCACACGCTTAAAATTAGTCACACTTAAATCTGGAGCTCTGAAAACACTCCTGCAAATCGCAAAAGGGAAGGCGTGGCGAATGGCCAGTGGTTATGAGATAGGGTGCTCAGTTTTGTTTCTTGTTAGTGGTCAGGGACATTTTGTTTTGTGATCATACCTGATGGTCTTAGGGGCTGCTCCCAGCTGGGCCTGGGGATGACTCCTCCTTCTTCCGGCATATAAGCCCACAGTCCAGCTTGTTGAACTGTGTCTGTGGCCCTGTTGGGCAATTTTTTTTTTTTTTATGGCCACATCCACTGTGCTCATCACTTATTCCTGCCTCTGAGCTCAGGGATCACTTTTTTTTTTTTTTTTTTTGCTTTTTGGATCACACCCGGTGTTGCACAGAGTTAACTCCTGGCTCTGCACTCAGGAATTACCCCTGGCAGTTCTCGGGGGACCATATGGGATGCTGGGAATCAAACCCAGGTCGGCCACATGCAAGGCAGACACCTTACCCACTGTGCTATTGCTCCAGCCCCTCAGGGATCACTTCTGAGTTTGGGGGACCATATATGGTGCCAGGGTCGAACCCATGCAAGGCAAGCACCCCACCCAGCGGACCATCCCTCCAACTCCTGTCGGACACATTTAAATTGTTACTTCAACTTGAAAAATAATTTGGTGTGCTTGCCCATGTGTATAATGAAAATTTTGAAGATGTGGTGAAACAGCCTTTGCCGTTTGGGGGTTTAGTTTGTTCTGAGTTTCTTACTGAGGAGTAAAGGGCTCCCAGAATGGTGCAGTGAGAGGAATCCTGCTGGATGAATGCCTTGGAGTCAGAAGCCCTGGCCACCGGCTGCCCTGCTTTGGAGTCAGCCGCTGAAGCTCTCGGCGTCCCTGCTGCTTCCTGCCTAAGTGGGATTCTTCCGGGCTTTCTCTCCTTCCCAGAACTGCTCCGCGTTTCCTAGGCTCGGGAAATGCTCTTCTCCCTGGGCAGGGAGACGCCTCCTGAGTGGTTGCTTTTCTCTTCCCGCACAGCCCTTCAGCCCTCCCTGAGGACTAGGAGAGCCGAGGGGGGCTGTGCCCTGCTCTGTGGGTGACATCACCGAGTGTGCCAACTCGGACCTGGGGCCAGGGAGAACAGAGACCTAGCCCTATGACTCACTGATTGTCTCTGTCACCTTCCTTGATAAGGCTAGTCAAGTGACCTCATGGCCTGCTCTTGTGGTGCCTGCTAGTAACACTGGACTTGGGGTGGGCGGGCTGCGTCCCCGGCTTGCCCTAAGGAGCCTGGCCAGAGTTCCAGGCTGCCTGGTGGCTCTGAGAGCTATGGTGGTGTCAGTGTGGTGGTCTGACGGCCTTGCAGAGGCCGGTGGGTGTCCCGGGTGTCTGATGACCTGGTGACTTCCTGCAGGGCAGGGTTGGGGACGCTCCCCCCAACCTGCCAGTCACAGCCCCGAGCACTGCACCCCCAACCCCATTGCCGCCCCAGCTGCCCTGCTGTGTGCCCATCTGTCCTGTCACCTGTTTGCATCTTTCCTCGCATCCCTCCCGGGACAGGCGTGTGTTTCCCAGGCATCTGCTCAGCCTTGCTCACCTTCCCCTCATCTCCTTCCACACAGGATGCAGAAGTCAAGGCTGAGGGGGAGACAGCGTCGGACAGTGAGAGCCGAGCGGAAGCCGCTCCCATCCCCGCCCCCGTGGACGATACCCCCGAGGTGCTCAACCGGGCGCTCTCGAACCTGTCGTCCAGGTAAGCACGGGCGTCCGAGCACCGCTGGAGACCCGGGGTCCTTGTGCTTTCTCTGAGCCCTGCTTCTGGAAAGTACTGGGGCTTGCTAAGCACTTTCACAGCTGTCGTTCCTTCCTCTTTCTTTTTCTTTCTCTCTCTTTTTTTTTTCTTTTTTGGGTCACACCCAGCAATGTACAGGGGTTACTCCTGCTTCTGCACCCAGGAATTACCCCTGGCGTTGCTCAGGGGACCATATGGGATGCTGGGAATCGAACCCGGCTCAGCCACACGCAAGGCAAAAGCCCTACCCGCTCTGCTATTGCTCTAGCCCCTCTTTCTCTCTTTTTTTATTTTGATTTTGGGTCACACCTGGTGATGCTCAGGGGTGCCTCCTGCCCCTGCATTTAGGAGTGACTCCTAGTGGTGCTCGGGGGACCCTGAGGGGTGTCATCTGGCAGTGTCTGGGGACTGTGCAGTGCCGGGGATTGAACCCGAGTTGACTATGTGCAAGGCTAGCGCCCTCCCCCGCTGTACTGTCACGTTGACCCCTGACTCTGCCATGCCTTCTGACAGAGCGAGTAGGCTCCCTTCAGCAGGCCCCAAGCCCCTATCAGAACAGCAGCTGCTCCCATGTACCCCCCGTGCCTCCTAGCCCGTGCCCAATGCATCCGGGAGAGCATCTCTGCTTGAGCAGCAAAACAGCACTGACCGTGAGGCCTTGATTCTGGAGCAGGCCAGGCTGGGAGCTGCACTCTGAGGAGGGGGAGGCTTGACAAAGAGCTCGGGGGCGGGGGGGGGGGGGCTAAGTCACTGCCTGAGCATGTCCAAAGGTGGTCCTTGGCTTTATGACACTTGGCATGCAGTACAGCTTCTCACTGAGGAACCTCCGTTTCAACCGCAGAGCTCAGCTCTCCCTGCTCCCACACATGTCCATGCTGCTTTGATTCTCCTGAAGAACTGAGAAACATCTCAGTTTGGGTAAATCTAGACTTAAAATATTTCATTTTCATTATATATACTTTATGTACTTTTTTTGGGAGGGGGGACAGAGGGGCGGGGCTCCCTTGAGACACCAGCTCTGTAGAGAACAGAACCTCTGAGATTCCCCAAACATTCTCTGCACAGGTGTGTGCCTCTGGCATGTGGTCTTTGAAAGGCTGGTTTGTGCGGTGGGCAGGGCCCCGGGTTCTGCATTGACATCCCAGGTAGCCCTGGAGAGCGCTCTGCCCTGGCCGGCCCCCTTCTCGCTCAGGGTAACTGCTAGTGTGAAGGTTGGGTGACTCAGGGACCTTTGAGAGTGCCTAGCGCATGTCATGATTGCTCTGTGTTGATACCACTGTGGCGGTTCAGAGCAAAGCAGTCCAGGGTTCTTCAGGGAAAATCTCATGACTTCATTTCAGCTAGACACAGCCATAGCCGCCCTCCAAGTAGAAGGGCCGGTGCGATAGTACAGTGAGTAGGACGTCTGCCTTGCACGCCGCCGAGCCAGGTTCCATCCCCGGTACCCCGTAGGGTCCCCCTGAGCCCACCAGGTGTAATTCCTGAGTGTAGGGCCAGGAATTACCCCAGAGCCCCACTGTGTTGTGTGGCCCAGAAACAAACCCCAAAAAGTCATCCAAGCAGATACAGAAGCGGGAATCATGTTTCCCTTGGATTTTGTTTGTTCTTCTCCCTCTGGCCCCTTGGTTCCTTTGGTTATGTGGGGGAGAGAGTGGGGGTGGGAGGATGCATCTGGCAGTGCTTGGGACTGTGCAGTACCAGGATTGAGCTGGGCCTTCTGCATGCAGAGCACGTGCCCAGCCCTTCCTCCCTCGCTTAGGCCCCTCTGCAGAGTTTGGTTGTGGCTGCTGTCAGGGCTTCGGTCTGGGGAGGGACTCGGTCTGGGGAGGGATGCGGCCTTGGAGAGCAGCGAGCTGACCAGCGGAACCATGTCCCAGGAACGCCTGGGGTGGGTGCTCTGGCTGCCTCCGGGCTCCTAACATGTCTCCTTTCCCTCCACTCCTCCGTAGATGGAAGAACTGGTGGGTGAGAGGCATCCTGACCCTGGCCATGATTGCGTTTTTCTTCATCATCATTTACCTGGGACCAATGGTTTTGATGATCATCGTAAGTGCCGCCTGCTCCCGTGCCAGCTGGGTTTCCGATTCCCCCGTGGCGCCTGAAGCACCAGGCCTTGTCTCGGCTCTGGGAATCACCTGGGCTCCGGGCTCCTGTGACCCCGTGGCCTTAGCGTGTCTGTGACTTCTCTCGCCTTTTAGCAGGCAGCTGCGGAGGCCAGCTCCGTGTGATTTATCGCCGTCTCCCACTGACCCCAGCTGTGACGGTGTGACTCACGGCTTTGTTGTGTTTTCCTGGGCCCAGGCCTTCTCTCAGCGGGGTCTGTCAGAGGGTTTCTAGTCAGTGTTAAAAGGAGAAGGGATTGACTGAGTCCTGGGGGATTCTGGACTCAGAATAATAGTTGAAGCTTCAGGGGTTGTGTGGATGGTGAGCTGGATTTGCCTGTGTCCCCGAACAGCCGTGGTGCTGGGTGAGGCCGGTGGGGGCCGAGAGGGCCCAGGGCCTGTGGGCTTCTGTTTCCAGTGACCCTGGGGATAGGGCTGAGACGGTTCTTGCGTGTGCCCGCTGCAGGTGATGTGTGTGCAGATCAAGTGCTTCCACGAGATCATCACCATCGGCTACAATGTCTACCACTCCTATGACCTGCCCTGGTTCCGGACCCTCAGCTGGTGAGTCTCTTGCCCTCCCGCCCACCCGGCCAGGCAGTGCCCTGCACCTGGGCCTCCTGTGTGCTGGCCCTACACTGGTATGTTTATTCTCCATTTCCTCTTTCCTCAGGTGGGTTGGGGGAGGGCACGCGCAGTGGAACTCAGGCTCTGGTTTCTGTCTGCTGCTCTCGGATTGCTCTTGGCAGCGCTCCGGGGACCCCGCCAGGTGCTGGGGATTGGACCAGGCCTCTACCTGCAAGGCATGTGCTCAACCCGTGGAGTCATCTCCCTGGCCCTGGATCAGCATTTTTTGTTTGTTTGTTTTGTTTTGTTTTTGTGCCATCCCCGGTGATGCTCAGGTCTTACTCCTGGCTCTGTGTTCAGGGATCATTCCTGGCAGTGTTGGGGGACTCTGTGTGGTACTGGGGATCAGAGCTGGGTCAGCCGTGTTCACGGTGAACGCTCTGCCCACTGTGTTCTCTCTTCAGGCCTCGGTCAGCATCAGCATCAGCATTATTATGTTCTAGTGTCCCCATACCCGATAGTAGTTATCGGAGAATTGTCACTGCTGGCATGACTGCCTTTAGAAGTTCGTTTCGTATTCTTCGGATAGATAGCTTAGTGTCAGTGAATTTCTAACTGTGCCTTTGGAGTCCTAGTTCCTTGAGGGGTGCCCTGGGGACTAGGATGAGGAACAGTGAGACTAACGGCACTGGTTCCTAGAGAAATCGGTTTATGGGAGAAGACTTGGCCGTCTTTGAGCAAAAATGAAAATAAGGGGAGCCAGAGAGATCTCTGATGACAGAGCCAGGAGCAAGTCCTGAGTACACTGGGTGGGACCCCCCAAACTGAAAATAAACAGGAAACACCCAAAAAGCCCCAAGAGAGAAAACAAACCCAAACAAAAAAACAGAAATGTGGGCCGGAGAGATAGTGTGGGGGTTAGCGTTGGCCACCCCACTGAGGAGACGGCCCCTCTACCCGTGGTTTCTCTCCAGCCTGGCGATCGAGGCGGGGCCCGTGTGCCCCCTGTGAGCACTGTTCTCCCCCCCCACAGGTACTTCCTGCTGTGTGTGAATTACTTCTTCTACGGGGAGACCGTGACTGATTACTTCTTCACTCTGGTCCAGAGGGAGGAGCCTCTGCGGATTCTCAGCAAATACCATCGCTTCATTTCCTTCACCCTCTACCTGACAGGTACAGCTCCCCGCGCGGAGGAGTGGGCATCGGAGGGGGTCCTGGTGACAGGGTGGTGCCCATCGGAGGGGAGCATGCCTGGGTTCCGTTCTGACTCCCCTGTTGGCAGAGATGCTGTGGTGTGACAGAAGCAAAAACCACTCAGGGAAACCCAGTGCGCCCCCCCCCCCAGTCGCCCGTCAGGTGGGTTATTGGCCGCATTGGGGGCAGGGCATTGATCTGGCTTCCCGAGACCTGCAATCACCCCAGAGGGCCCGGGACCAAATCCCTCTGCGTCTCATCGGGCACATCAGGCACACTAAGGTTTGGTTAGTGCAGTGCGGTGTTT
The DNA here is from genome assembly GCA_028565675.1 of Sorex palustris. NCBI lineage: Eukaryota > Metazoa > Chordata > Mammalia > Eulipotyphla > Soricidae > Sorex > Sorex palustris. Next base: position 2,446,079 of record JAOXYA010000045.1, on the reverse strand, counting down.
ATGTGAACCGATGGTTCTCAACCCCTGCAGTCCCCTGGGTAGTCGGAAGGCACCACAGCACAGGACTTGGGGGGTGGGGGGCAATGAAAGTGTGGAGGAGGGGGTGGTCACAGGAAGGAAGCAAGGTGGAAGGGGCCACAGAGGGCCAGAAAGGGAGAAACACGGCTCACAGCACTGGTGGGGCTGGAATTTCCTCAGACTTGCCTTCAAAGTCGGCGTGAGGCCCACGGAACATTTCTCAGGCCTGATTTTCAGCTGGTCCTAGTTTCGACTGGATACTTGACTTTGAATCGCACCTGGGCCTGCAGCCACTGAAGGGGTTTGGGAGGGAGGAGCAGAGGTCTGGAATAGCAGCCTGCCTGCCCTTCTCTGGGTATGGCTGCATTGAGTGGGCCCAGCTCATCTGTTTGGAAAAGTTCTTCCACTACCTGGTGTAGACTGGGGGGTGAGGGCGGGGGGGCGCTGGGCTCAGGAGTCTGCAGATGCTTTTGCAGGGAGGGAGTCACTGTAGGGGTCGGTGTGAGAGAGATACAGGAGTGGCCTGGACCCCGTGTCAGACACTCTCCTTCACCAGACTCCCTCTCGGGACGGGGTCCCCCATTACCTGCTCAGCCTGGGGCCACTGGTCTGTGGAGCTCAGCAGTCGGTTTCTGCAGTGAGAGCAGCCCTGGGCAGTGTGGAAGCACACAGGTGTGGCCGTGGGCCAGCAGCTGGTCTGACTGCTGACCCCTGCTCTAGTACTGGAACATTTCTCCCTGGTGAATCATGGAGGTTGATTGTGGTGTACAGAATAGTTAAGTGTGACCTTCCTTCGATTGTCCTAACGAGTGTCGTTCTCCACTCCCCCCCACCCCAGGAACATTCTGAGCAGCGAGTTTCTCTCCCCTGGGCCTTGTCATGGTGCAGGGTTAGCTGCTGCCAGGAAGCCAGTCAGGTGACCACTGACCCCAGCTAGAGGAAGTGAGTAGGACAGAGATGAATGTAGGACGTAATTCAGTGTGCCCTTTCTCCTCCACTCTCCTCCCGCTAGGATTCTGCATGTTTGTGCTGAGTCTCGTCAAGAAGCATTACCGACTGCAGTTCTACATGGTAAGGGAAATGCATGTGTGTCAGAATTCAGGGCTTCGGTCAGGTTTGCAGAGACCCAGCAGGCCTCTCCCCTCAGCCCTTCCCGGAGAAAACTCAGGTTTGCAGTCTGTTCTTTGAGCTACGTGTTTAGACTCAGCTCCAGAAGACAAGGACCCATCTGGCAGACCCGCATCCATCTCAACCCGGTTCCTCTTATGTAATGGGTACCCTAAGTAGCCTCTCCATTGAGACGAAGGGGGCTCCGGGTAAGACTGAAGGTGAAGCTTCCGCCTCAGTGGAAATGATGACCAGGATACAAAACAGCCCACTGAATAGGAGAGATAATTTACTCTGCACTCATCTCTGATAGGGGTTTATGTAAGTGTAGAACTTTACAAGAAAGAAACATCCAGCCCCATCAGAAAATGGAGAGAAGAGATGAACAGACACTTCCTCGAAGAAGAAATAAAAATGACCAAAAGACACATGGAAAAAATGCTCTATATCACTAATCATTAGGGAGATTTAAATCAGAACAACAGTGAGATATCATCTCAGACCACAGAGACTGGCACACATCCAAAAGAACAAGAACAACCAGTGCTGACCTGGATGCGGGCAGAAAGGAACGCTCATCCACTGCTGGTTTGAATGTCGACTGGTTCAGCTTTTCTAGAAAACAATAAGACGTTCCTAAAAAAATCTAGGAATTGAGTTAGATCAATTGCTAGATCATTTGATCCAGCAGCTGCACTTCTTGGTATCCCAAGGACCCTAAAACGGACAAGGGATATTTGCACCTCTGTGTTCCCTGCGACACTCTCCACAACAGTCAGAACCTGGAAACACCCCAAGTGTCCAGGAGTAGATGACTGGATAAAGCAGCTGTGGTACATACACACGATAGAGTATTACTCGGCCATAAGGAAAGATAGTCATGGAATTTGCTGCTCCATGCAGCTACCTGGAGGGTGTCGGGCTGAGTGACGTTGGGGGCAGAGAGGCCAACACAGAGGGATCTCTCTCAGATGTGGAATAGAAAAAAACTTACAGTGGGATAACGAATATCCAGGGACAGTGGAAACAGCATGAGAACTGGGCTTCAGTAGGAAACCTGCCACTTGAGGGGCTGGGGGACATGACAGGGAGGGGGCAGCGTGTATGGTAGAGGGAAATTTAACGTTTATGGTGGGAGGAGGAGGTGGTGCTGAAAGGTGTAAAGTGTTGCGTATAAAACCCTCTCAACAACAGTACTGGAAAGCACAGTGTTGAAGAGTGTGTGTGTGTGTGTGTGTGTGTGTGTGTGTGTGTGTAAGTAAATAAAAAAGGTTCTCGTAAAAGCAGCCGAATATGTGGGAGGCAAAGGGATTGGGGGTCGGGGACTACGGGGGAGACGCATTGGTGGAAGGAAGTGAGCACTGGTGAAGGATTCCATGTTGTAACACTGAATGCCTGAAGCCCAATCAAGACTAACTTATGATTTCACAGTGACCAAAAAAAATGAATTTATTAAAAAAGATCAAGCTTCAGGCTTTGCCCATAGATTTCCTGCCTGCCCCCTCTCTCTGTCGGCTGGACGCGTGCTCTCCAGGAGAACTCTGGGACACAGTAACTGTTCGCCGAGAGGCTGAGAGGACCCAGTCTTTAGGGCCCAGGACGACCCTTGCCCTTCCTTCCTTCCTTCCAAAGGGTGCAGCAGCTGGAAGACTCAGTAGTCGCCAGCTGCCAGCTCTGTGCCACCCATGCCAGCAAGTTGTGGGCCAGAGGCAGCGCTCGCCCGCCCCGCGCTTTCTCAGCTGTTTCCTGTTTGGTGTTGGCTGTTGTCCAAAGTCCCGTCCACAGGGGCTTAGGGATAGGATTCTTTTCCTTCTCTTGCAGTTTGGCTGGACCCACGTCACGTTACTGATTGTTGTAACCCAGTCGCATCTCGTTATCCACAACCTGTTCGAAGGAATGATTTGGTGAGTGATGTCGGTCTGGAGATTGTCCCCTTGGACGCGGTGGCTGTTTGTCACACTCGGGTGTCCTGGGAGCTAAGGCCTGGCTTTCCCGCCGGAAGCCGGCTCTTCACTTGGAGTGTGTTAGAATCCCTTGCGGGGCTGGACAAGACCCTGGTTTCTGGATTCTGTGCTTGGATTTGTGCTGCAGAAGATCTTGGGTGTAGAATATGAGTTTCTGGTACGTTCTGAGGCTGTGCTAAGGCTCTTGGTCAAGAGGCATACTTAGAGAACCGCTGTTCCAGACGGAAAGGTTTAGTCCTTAAAGACTCAAAAGACAGAGCGGCGATGTGGCAACAAATTGGAAATACCAGAGGAAAATACCATGATTCCCTGGCCGAAATGTAAACTGCGGGAGTCATAGATGGGGAAAGGAACTTGAATAGCTCAGTAATCAAAAAGAACTTTGAAAATTGTGTATCAACCCAGGCTAATTAAATTTTATCTAATCCTTTATGGTAAAGCAGATAAGCCTTAGGAATGAAAAATAAGAGTGATAAACTGACCTCTTTTATGATTACAGATAAAGCGGTTGGTTCTAAATAACTCTTTGTAAATGACCCTGCCAGTGTGTCAAAAGAGTGATAGGCTGTCCTTTAATAAGGTTTATTTCAGCAATTCAGTGGCTTCAATAGGCAACCTGTCAGCTCTGGTAGAAAGCAGACTGACTGAGAACATGATCATCTCGGTGACGGCGGAGGGCGAGGGGGCGGGGGGGATGGACACAGCACATCCCACTGTACGTCAGGGACAGTTGAAGGGCTCTTGGTCGGACCCAGACTCTGCTGCAAATCCAGCTTGCGGGGTGAGGACACAGGGCCCACCTGTTCCTGGGTCAGGTGGCCCCTTTGAGCTCACAGTCTGTGTAGATCATTCAAAAAGGGAAAGCCGAAAGGCATTTATGAGGCACACATCAGAGTACTGTGGAGAGCCGTGGAGGTGACTGCTAGAAAAAGGAAAAGCAGAGATGAATTAGCAGTGGGTGTCTCGGGAATGAAGCAGGGGAGAGTGATAGGAAAACTTCTTTCTCTTACTGTTTTAACTATATTTTCGTGTGCACCTTTAGCTGTATAATTCAGAATAACATGGCATTTATTTATTTTGTTTTTTGGGGGCTACCCCTGGTGATTCTTAGGGCTCTGTGCTAAGGGACCACTCCTGGCAGGGCTCAGGGGACCAAATATGGTACCACAGATCAAACCTGGGTTGACTGTGTGCAAGGCAAGCACCTTGCCTGCTTTGCTATCTCTCCAGCCCCCCAAAAGGACATTTTATAGATTGCCACATGTGTTGATAAAGTTGGTATCCAGGAAACATTTGAATGCCTGCTATGTGCCATGTCCCAGGAGTGACTTACTTGATATTTTATTTGAAAAAAATTTTTTTGGGTGGGGAGGTGGTGCTTGGGGCTTACTCGTGGCTCTGTGCCTGGGAATTACTCCTGGCAGAGCTCTAGGGAACAGGAAATGCTGTGGGTTCGAACCTGGGTTGGCCGCGTGCAATACAAATGCTCTACCCACTGTACTCTCACTCTGGCCCCTAAAGCTCATTTATTTATTTATTTATTTGCTTTTTGGGTCACACCCAGCGATGCACAGGGGTTACTCCTGGCTCTGCACTCAGGAATTACTCCTGGCGGTGC
>JAOXYA010000045.1:2411699-2424517 GCA_028565675.1 Sorex palustris | reverse complement strand
TCTTTACTTTCTCTTTCCCTCTCCTTCTCTCCCTTTTCCCCTCCTCTCTCTCTCTCTCTCTCTCTCACACACACACACACACACACACACAAATACACACAATCACAAGCATGCTTTGCTTGCACAGTAGTATACTGGAAGCTGATTCACAATTGTCCATAATTTTGTCCCAGGGAAAATAAGCTTGAAATTGGAAATACCTGCACCACTCCCCCCCCCGTACCCCCCAAGCCTTTTATTCAAGGGTTCCTATATTCTGGCCCATACTTGGGTCTGCAAGAACTAAATATATCTGGCTGCAATTTTAAATAAAAAATTATCTTTGATTTGATTTTTTTTCTTTTTGGATAACAACCAGCAATGCACAGGGCTTACTCCTGTCTCTGCACTCAGCAATTACTCCTGGTGGTGCTCGGGGGAACCATATGGGATGCTGCGAATCAAACCCGGGTCAGCAAAAGCAATCGCCCTACCTGCTGTACTATCACTCCAGCCCCTATCTTTGATTTTAAGATCCAAATATTAAAAATAGAATTAAAAGATTTTTAACATGCAGGTATTAAAAATAGAATTAAAATTTAATTTTCTTTGTGTTCAAATAAGTTTGTATCCAAATACTCCTTCAGGCAAAGAAAACGGTAAGATACTATGGAAAATCTGATTCAGTAATCATGCTCTATCCTTATTTTACAGTGTATAAATAATTTTTATATATTTATAAAAAACTGGTAATAGCACTGTCCTCCCGTTGTACATCGATTTGCTTGAGTGGGCCCAGTAATATCTCCATCGTGAGACTTGTTGTTACTGTTTGGCATATCAAATACGTCACAGGGAGCTTGCCAGGCTTTGCCTTATGGGCAAGATACTCTCGGTAGCTTGCCAGGCTCTCCAAGAGGGGTGGAGAAATCGAACCCAGTTGGGCCATGCCGGCTGTGCGCAAGGAAAATGCCCTACCACTGTGTTATCGCTCCACCCATAAAAAACTCGTCATAAGGAATGTAATTATCTTTGTAGAATTAAACATTCTCAGTGTTTTTAGTCATTCTACTAAAATATTTTATACAGGTCAGCATGAAAAATGCTTCAACATGGCATATTCATTTGAATTATAGGCTTCAAGTAAATACCTCGTTATTAATGTTAAGAACAGAAATATCAGAGTACACTAGGGTATGCTATCAATTGTCTGATTGATTGAGGAACAAAAAGGTTTATTTCTAACTTATTCACTGTGTTTATTGTGGGGCACCATTAGAAATGCACTCAATAGAGTCACTTTGAGGATAAGGCTGACAAGTGGAGGGGTGAGTACTTGCTCATCCCCAACATTAATGGGTCCCTTGTCAGGGGGAAGGACTTCAGAGAAATCTTCTATTGAAATTACTTGCATCATTTTTGCTCACAATCTTTTGATCCATTTACAGTAGGCATTGGAACAAGGTTTTCAAACAGGAAACTGATGATTAAAGGATTACATGAAGCTTCCAACATGGGAAGAGATGCTTTAATAACACTAGTGAAAACCATCTTCTATGGGAAGGGACTGTGCTTCCTGTGCCATTAATGAACCTAGTGGAAATCTTAGGCCTCCTCTCCTAACTCCTGTTCAGCATCAAGAAACTTACCCGGGGGAGGATTTGCAGCTTGACTTCATGCAGATGATCAGATGCTCAAGTGTTCAAGGTGTAAATATCTATTGGTTCTTATTGATAGCTTCAGTGGATTGGCAGAAGCTTTTCTAGTCTACTGAAAAAGAGAGGTAGCTTGGTATTTCTATGTCCATTAGAAAAATCTGGACACAGGAAGCCATTTTCTATCAATCAAACCTATGGGTGGAGTTATTCCTTTCCATTTTTTTTTTATAGGAATGGGTATGAAATTATCTCATTTTGGTTTCTGTTGCTTTCAACTCTTATGTTCTCTAAGACAGTGAACCACTCTGTCCTTACTGGATCAGAAAGGACCCTCTACTCCTCCAGGGTCTAATAATTTCAAAGTGACATTCCTCAGTCTAAAGTAAAGATCTGATCTTTTCTTTCAGATAACTTCAGGAACCCAACAAATTCATTGCCTGGGGCCCATTAAAAACTAAGGTAGCTTGAGTTTTCACCCCTTGTGCAGGCAGGGTCAGCGCCCCTTTGTCAGCATTAAGTAGCTTCAGAAGTTGGAATTTCAACCACTTTCCCTTCAAAGATTTAAGGCAGTGAAATCTCTTGGGGAGAATAATGTAGGCAGGTGGGCAGATAGGGAAGACCTCCTCCCCAGACGATGGCAGTAAATTTCCTGGGAAGTAATAGCTCTGAAGTTGCAAAGGCCAACCTTGTGGTAAAACAGGAACTAAGGCCTGATAAGACCCTCACCTATCTATAGCAACAGATCCAGAGAAGGTCCGGCAGAAACAAAAAGCCAGGAAAGGAATTTCAAAGAAGACTGTACCACTCCAAACCCCCCTGGTAACCTCCTTACCAACGGACTTTTAACTTGGTAGAAGCCCCACATGGGGGCAGGTTGGAGAAACCCTGTAAAGGCCACCTTGTTACCTGAGCCCATGTGCTGCTTACCTGAGCACATGTGGTGTCTGAGCACTTGTGTTGACTGCATCTCCCCTCTTGAAATATGTGTGCTTTCATGCTTTCATGTCTAATGCTGGGCTCTGTGTAGGGGTTCTCTCCTCCCTTGGAGAAGCCCGAGTTCTCTCTTGAGCATGTTACTCTCCACTCTCTCCCACTTTCTCTTCCTCCTTCCCTTCAAAACCTCCAAATAAAATCGGTTTTACATCACTGCTTGTCTACTCCTGAAATTCTTTCCTGCGAGATGAGCCAAGAACCCAGTAACCCTGGGTCCTGAATGGCAGAGGTGGATGGGAAGAAAGTGACTGTCTTTCTCTTCCCTGCTTCACATGAGCCACCATGGCTACATCATCATTTAACCAAAAGAATACAAAAAAGTGCAACGGACCATATGTTTAGTACAGAAGGAGCTAGAACCAAAATTATTTGACAAAAAAGTTCTAATAACAATTATAACAAATGAGTACAAGGTTTTTTATTTTTTTTGCTTTTTTTGGGTCCCACCTGGTGATGCACAGGGGTTACTCCTGGTTCTGCACTCAGGAGTTACTCCTGGCAGTGCTCAGGGGACCATATGGGATGCTGGGAATCAAACCTGGGTTGGCCCCATTGCAAGGCAAACACCCTAACCGCTGTGCTATCTCTCCAGCCCCGAGAAATTTATTCTTACATTTCCACAATATTTATGTGCATTGCTCTATATCCTTCGGGCATTCTTGCATTGATGAGAAGTTGGAGAATTAAGTTCAGACAACCATTTGTGGCTACTAGACTGGATGTAGCTTCAACGGGATGTAGTTGATGACTCCACTAGCGTCTTCATTTTGGATGTTATTGAAATCTTTTTACCTAATAAGATCACCAGCAAACGGTCCTTGTCTTAATCTTATTGTGTGGTTTACACACAGCAGGTGTCCAGTTCATGCCATTTGCTGTGACTTGTGTCTAACCCCACCGGTGTGGTTTTGTAGATGCTGAATAGGAATCAGGTTAGCTGCTGTGGTTGATATCTCTCTCTTTTCACTGCAAACTATGACTGAGAAGCACCCAGCTCCTTAAAGCCCCAGAGGCACAAACACAGTCGCCTTTCAACCCAGCCTAGGATCTCGGTCACTGATGGATTTTGCTGAGAAGGGCTGGTTTGTGGGAGTGGAGGGGGTTTCAAAAAGATGAAACACCAGGCAGGTCACTTCAGCCGGATGCAGTCCACCTCTTCCGTGGCGGGCACGCCGCTGGTCTTGAGGTCAAGCTCGGCGCTGGACTTGCTCCCGTGGTGGGACGGGCGCCAGTGCAGCAGCATCATCTTCTTGAAGTACTTCATGGTGTTGTTCTTGACGGTCACGAAGCACACGGTGTTGATCATGCTGTTGCTCATGGCGATGCACTCGACCACGTAGAAGGCGGTGAGGTAGTGCTTCTCCTTGACGATCATGGAGGGGAAGAAGTCGCGCACGATGGTGAAGCCGTAGAAGGGCGCCCAGCAGAGCACGTAGGCGGTGAGGATGCACATGAGCACCAGGACCGTCTTGCGCCGGCAGCGCAGCCGCTTCCGGATCTGCTCGGTCTGGAAGCCCGGGACGGCCTTGAACCAGAGCTCCCGGGAGATCCGGGCGTAGCACAGCGTCATGGTGAGCACGGGGCCCACGAACTCCACGCCGAAGATGAAGAGGAAGTAGGACTTGTAGTAGAGCTTCTGGTCCACCGGCCAAATCTGGCCGCAGAAGATCTTCTGCTGGCTTTTGACGATGAACAGGACCGTTTCCGTGGTGAAGTAGGCCGAAGGGATGGCCACCAGGATGGACACCACCCAGACCAGAGCGATCAGGATGGACGCAGTTTGGTAGTTCATCCGGGGCTTTAAGGGGTGAACGATGGCGAGGTACCTGGGGGTGGGTGGGGAAAGGAAGGGCTGTCAGTAGTGATGTGGGCATGGCAACACTAGTTTTGAATTCACCTCATACACACAAGAGAAGCAGAATGTCAGTGGTACCCAACTACCTAGTATCCAGCTTCAATAAGCTTCATCTTGTTCTAGCAACATCACTGGGTGTCTGGAGGGGTGCAGTTGTTTTGTGGAAAGAGTATGGGCTTTGGATCAAACCGGTGGAATAAATCCCAGCTTTCTTCCCTCTGGGTCAAGTGAATCCCTGAGTCTCTTTGAGATTCCTGTTTGCAAATGCAACAAGGGATTAAAAATGAGCCCTACTTTGTAGGCCTACTGTGAACATTAAATCCGATGTTTGTAAAGAGCCTGGTTGGTAGTAAGTGTGAGTAAATATCTGTGGCCTATAATGATAATGATAATAAATCCTATTCATCCTGTCTTGGCTTCCAGTTTTTCCAGTCTGCCCAAGAACATACTACTTCTCATTCTAAACATCTTAAAGGTTAAGGGAGAAAGAAGGGCATGAATCTCAGAGATGGGGGGAACTTCCAAGGCAGTGGACAAGATCTTTCTCGCTCTTTCTCTTGGATTGTCATCCTGAAGAAAGTAAGGGTGACTCTGGGGTGAAATATATCCAATGGGAAGTAAATGACTTGCCAAACTCATTTGGACTGAAATCCACTTGATACAAAGCTTTTATACTCCACTCCTCCTACTCCTGGTACTGTCTTAGTTCAGATGAAGAATGTGAATTGCTTTTACATCATAAGTCAGCACACAGCACAAAGCTTTTTAAAGCCTTCTCTTTACAATGGCAGTACAACCTAAGAAAGAGATTGGGGTCCTTTATGGAAACTGATACCTATTTAGACACTTTAGTACCCTGAAATTATTCTGTGTTTTATTGGGGAAGCTGATGGGAAGAGATGGAGGAAGAAAAAAGGCATGAAGAGCAGGGAAGAAAGAGCTGAACCCTGGAAATGAACCTGTACTCCAAACCTGTGGCATCCAGAAACGGCTGAGGGTAGCCCTTCTGATATCTATTTCTACATTGTGTAAGAGTCATCTTTTACCAAGAGGTTGAATGAAGTTCCAGGGAGACCTGTGTGTCTCCCACACTTCCTGAGCCAGAATACAATGGATGTTCAAATTTTAGGGTTGACTGTGAAGCAGTCCCAATGTCCACAGATCACACAATGGACTATTATCAGATCACACAATGGACTAAGAGGGAGTCTTTCCACCCACCTTTAATATAATTTGCCCTATTTTTAAATTAATTTAGAAGCTGTGTGAAAGGTGCTCTCTGTCAGGCATCTGAAACTCCTGCACACACTGCTGTGCCACCTTTGAGCCTCAGAGGTCTGTGGGTTCTTCTGCTCTTTCTGACCACGCTGTCTATCCACTGGGAAAGGGTTTTCTGGTCTTGCCCATTTCTCCTTCAGCACAACCAGCTACACTCCCCAACCCAAGGATTTCATTATCCTACCGGTAGGCAAAATCATTCAAACAAGCCAATCACAACCTCCCATGGGATCTAGGAATCATGTCATTCTCTTGCCACTGTAATACCCGCCATCCATCATCCTTGCTGAGTCATTCTCTCCCCAGATGCAACTACTACTTGGCTCTGCAAGGTGTTTGTTGTTTTTCCTCCTTGGGCTCTGAGTTTGTGTGCCTAATGACCTTTCCACTGTCCAGTATCAGGTATTGTGTGTTTGACCAGATTGTATTCTTTAGGGTAAGGGAATCCTGCCTTCAACAATGGGGTGACTAGGAATGTTCAGAATAGCAGAGAGGAATCAACAACTTCTTCATGAAACATCTCCAGACTATGTAAGGAGCAGAGTGATCACATATCCCTCAAAGTACTCTTGACTTATCATTTGGCAATTATAGTTTTCAGAAGAAAAGATCCCTGAGGCCAAGGACTTTCTATCACTTGGCGTGTCTATCCACTAAGGTGCATTGGGCACACTAACTTGTTGCAGATCTACTAGATTGCTGTAAATACTGTTGAGGCCCCACTCTTTTCTCCTATCACCTCATTGCACACCTATACCTGTGCACTCCCAGCTGCCATCCCCTTGCAGTTCTTTATCTGAAGGGCTTCTCAGGCTTCCACAGTGCTCTTGGCGATCTATACAGCATTTTCAGATCAGCCCTCAAATATGACTAATATAGTTGGTGTATAAATACCCCAGTTCCCTCTCGCCTCCCACTCCTGAGCAAACCTAGAGGTGTGATTTACACCTATTCCAAGAGTTACTCAGCAAGAAAAAGCTCCAGTTGTCCCATTATGTGCTCAATAATGGGGCCTGTATCAGATGCATCCCTTTGTCCTACTCTCACTCCTCTATATGTGTATCCTAGGCATTATTGTCTATGAATTCTATTCTTGGAGTCTGTTTTGAGAAAAAAAAACAAGCTAAGGCATAGGCGTAAGTATTGTGATACCCAATGTAGAGTCAGAGGGGTAGAAAGATGGTCATTACATTTAATTTCTTTTGGAAATAATTGTCTCCATGTCCATCATGAGATTGAAAGAAAGCATCATATGCAAAGGTGTTGGGATGCCTTTGGTAGGATTTGGAATGTATTCTTTAGGCCCTGAAACTTTTGAATTTTATTTATTTATTTATTTGTTTTGCTTTTTGGGTCACACCCAGCAATGCTTGGGGGTTACTCCTGGCTCATGCACTCAGGACTTACCCCTGGCGGTGCTCGGGGGACCATATGGGATGCTGGGAATTGAACCCGGGTCGGCTGCGTGCAAGGCAAACGCCCTACCCGCTGTGCTATAACTCCAGCCCCAGGCCCTGAAACTTTTGAAGGCAATTTTATAAGCAATGAGATATTTTTTTATGAAGACCATCAATGTGATATTCTGATACTTAATAAGGGGGAATGTAGTTTCAAGGGGCAGTCAGGAGCTGTTGAGAAGATGAAGAAGAGATAAGTTAGAGAGTTCTGGTAGAATGCTGGCTTTGCTTGAACAAGGCTGTGAGTCCACTCCCTGTTATGATCCCCACCTCTGTGAGGTAATCTCGGGCACCACATGAAGTATGATTCCTGGTGAACACTATGGAACTAAACGTGGCAACCAAGTGCACAAACCTTGGAACAGCAGAAACATTAAAGGTAAACTAAGTGGCAGGGAGATTAATAACAAGAAAAATTAAAAACAAATATATAAGAGCATTTTGATAACCTGGTCATAACTCACAAAGAGTAACTGCTGAGACCTGATGAAAATTGAACATACAGGGTAAAGGGTGGGGGATAGAATAAGGAGAAAAACAAAGAATGATGGTGATTTTGTTCTTGCTTTATTGGAAGAAAGGTGGAATTCTGATAAAGTTAGGGAGCTGAGGGACAGAGCTAGCTTGGGGTAAAAAAAGGACCATCTTTGGTGTTGGATTAGGTGGTTGCTTCCTTCAACATGCCTATGTTGTGAAAATCAAATATATCATGAAAACAGTTCTCAAATGAGACAAAAGGGATGGGGAAGTGATAATTCTCCCTGTATGTCCATCAGAAATACTCAAGAGATAAACATGCAGAATTCTGGGTCTTGGGCTAAGGGATTCCCATTCAAAATAGGGCTGGGGAAGGACCCAGGAGTCTGACTTAGTGTCAGTTTGTCAAATTATTCTTTGCATTATTTTCTCTGGCGGTGTTTTATTCAGGTAGCTGATATTAATATAGCATAAAGGCTCATTTCAGGGCTGAGGAAACTCAAAGGAAAAATTATCTTTCTGGCAGGAATCATGCTATATGAAATAAAGAGACCTCTTATCTGCACATGCATTTTATTATCATATCATAATGAAAAATAATGAACTGGTTGATTAAAAAGGACACAAATCTAATTAGCACTTAGGATGAGAGAAAATAGAAGAGTGTAAAGGTGGGCTGGAGCAAAAGCACAGCGGGTAGGGCATTTGCCTTGAACACTGCCGACCTGGGTTCGATTCCTAGCATCCCATATGGTCCCCCGAGCACCGCCAGGAGTAATTCCTGAACGCATGAGCCAGGAGTAACCCCTGTGCATCACTGGGTGTGACCAAAAAAGAAAAAATAAAGAAGAGTGTAAAGATGACAAAAAGGAAAATCTATGATTAAGAAACACATCATCTGAATGAATATTAGCACCACTCGCAACCGTGAACCCAGAAGATGTGGCACCAACTTCCCCCTTAAACAGAACCGACAGAACCTTCAGTGGTCCAATGCTGGACATATTAATAAAACATGTGTAAAACTGATGGTAGGCACTTACAAATTTTACCCCATAAATTTATAATAAAGCAAGGACTTCTACAACACCTTATGCAAATATATGCAAATAAACTCATGGATATATGCATTCAAAATGAAGGTAAGCATGACTTTCCTACTTCTATAAACAAGCTGTTATTTTAAAAATATGTCACAAAGTCCTGAGAAACAAAGTATATAACATTATGATTCTATACTTGTGAAGTTAAAGAACAGGGAAACTAAACTATGAAAAAATCCAGTGTGGGGGTGTCAGAGCACTAGTACAGCAGGTAAGGCACTTGCTTTGCATGTGGACTACCCAGGTTCCATCACCATCACCCTATATGGTGCCCTAAGCACCAGGAGTGATCCTTGAGTGCCAGGAGTAAAACCTGAGCATAGCTGGGTGTGCAAGCAACCCCCCCTCCAAAAAAAAAGTAAATAAATAAATACATGGAAAAAAAAGAAATAGTGATTGTCTGGGGTGGGTGGCGAAACTGACTGCTAAAGTTTTCTAAAAGATATCAATGGTCTAGATTTCGATCTCGACACTGGTTGCTGTAAAAACTTGGCAGAGGTTTACTTGACTGCAAGCTGCCCCTCTTCACTGGCTTCCAGGAGTAGCTGCCGGAACTGACTTTTATTCTTGTATTTGGTGGTACTCTGTCATGTAACACGCAGCTGAGTGAGGTGTGGTTTGGGGGCAATGGCTAGAACTGGGGAGAAGGGGTCCTCAGGGGACACTCCTCTTGCCCATATTTGTGGGTGCATGAACTCCAACTGGAGAAACTTCTTGGTTCCTTCCTCTTGTCCCCCAGAGAGATTAGCAAGCATTCAATTCTGGAGCAATGCCCAGTGTCAGAGTGGCAGCTCGGCCTGGCCCGCGTCTTTATCCCACCCAGCATGCTCACCTGTCGATGGCGATGGCCAGCAGGGCATTGGTGGAAACGTAGAGAGAGACGGTCCGTAAGTAGTTGACAGAGGCACAGAGCACGTGGCCATGCTCCCAGGAGAGTTGGCGGACCACGTAGTAGTCCATCTCAAAGGGGCAGCAGACAATGGCCACCAGGAAGTCAGAGATGGCCAGGTTAGCAATGAGCAGGTTGGTGAGGTTGCGCAGCTTCTTATAGCGGGCCAGGGCAGCAATGAAGACAAAGTTGCCGACACCACACACCAGCATGATGCCTGCCAGGGCCACACCGATGACAATCTTGGCTGCAAAGAAGGTCCGCGTCTTGGTCATATCCTCCTCCTCGTCCAGAGGAAGGTCATAATCACTGTAATTGAAGTTGAACGGGAGGGAGGACACGGAGTCCTGAGGTGGACTGTAGTTGGGTGCAAAAGTAGTGTTCCCACTGTGGGCTGCCATGATGAAGGTCACAGGGGGTGTGGGGGGTGGGCTCCTTGGGGGCCAGACCTTTTGCTCTCATGAGCTTAGCATGCCTACCACCCTGCTGGAATCCTTGGGGAGAGTCGATACACCATGCCAGATCCTGGAAGGAGACACAACCAGCGGACAATATGCAGGACAGGACCCAGTAGTGTTCCCCAGGATCCCCAGGTCTAGCCCACCACACCATTAGCCAGAACCATCCAGGGCCTAGGAGAGAGGACACTGGCCATCTGGCCATTGAGAAGCCACCCCCCAACTCCCCCCCCCCCCAACTGGCAGCCAGGAGACTCACTGCCTACAAGCTGGTTTCTGCCCAGACACCCAGACACCTGCATCTTTGGCCATTTCCCACAAGCAGGACGGATGTGACCAGTCCTGCTTCCTTTCCCCCCACTGTCACCGCCCCCTCCACCCCTCCCGGTCTTCAGGATTCACAATGTTGCTGCCAGGTTTCATGACACTCACAACGTTGCACTGTCAGCGGGTCAAGGGCAATAAAGCTTCGGCTGGGTCACAGCAGGGCACTGCTCCCTCAGGCCAGGCCAAACCCATGAACTGGGCAGTCACCAAATCCATTTTCACAGGGTCAGGTTGAGTCATTTGGGGCCAGTGATTTATGTTGGCTAAACCCCAATCTTCCTGTCCACTAGAGTCCTGTTGCTGAGCCAGGGATCTGGACATGGTGGGGAGGGCTGGCTCCCTTTCCATGGGGGGGGGTAAGGAAACACAGGTGGCAGGTGGAGCGGGCTGTGGGTGAGGAAATTCAGCCTCTTTGACTTTTGAGAACCAACTCGAGAAAGCAATCCTTTGTCTGCTTCCCTCCCCGCCCTCTCTTCACTCCCATCACCAGCACCCATTTCCACACCTAGAATCAGCCCCGCCACATCCAGGGACCAAGGTCGGAGTCCTCTAAAATTAGGGGCTGCTTCTGGATCTGGCTTGATGAGAAACAGTCCCTGAGGGGGCAGGGGGTCATCACGCATATCCTGGAAGTTCTGAGCGCTCAACTGTCCGCCAGTGGCTTGACGCCAAGTGGGGAAATAAAGGCTGGAAAGAGCTGAGCACCTTGGGGGAAGAACTCGCACCCATCCCCTGCGGGGCGGAGTGGTCCCACTCCCAGTCCTTGACACACCCCATCAACGACTCCCGAAGCGGGGCGCGCAGGTTCCGGTAGCGGGATGGGGGCCACTGCTGGAAAGTGAGTCTTGCGGGTCCTGCGAGGGCCGTGCGTGCGAGAGAGGGACGGGTTGCGTGGGGTAGCAGAGCTGGTAGCGGAGACCCGTCCTCCCGTAGCGTCCCCGCTGCGAGTTCAACCCACATCGGGTGTGTGTTCCCTCCGGGGCGCCTCTGGATCACACGAAAGCCCCTGATGCTCAGGGGAGGTCCCCGTTCTCCAGACTCCGCGCCCGGTCTCCCCGGTTCGGTGTGTGTGTGTGTGTGTGTGTGTGTGTGTGTGTGTGTGTGTGTGTGTCCCTCTGGGGCAGGTTTCGGGTGCTTTTCGCCGGGAGCGCACCCTGCTAGGGACCGGCCAGCACCGGTGGGTGTGGGGAGGTACCCTTTTCTGCCTAACGAACCCCGCTTCGCTGCCCCGCGGTCCCCGGAGGCGCCGCCCTGGCAGAGTGAGACTCAAGCCAGAAAATCGGGTTCAAAAAGCAAAGCGTGCTGGGCCTCGGGAAGAAAACTGCGTAGACAGGGGGATGCAGCATGTGGGAATTCCCCCAGCCCCGGACGCTCCCCGCTTCCCGCACACCTTTCAGGAACGTGCCCCGCGGTCCGGATCTTTTCTGGTAAGTTGAGGCTCGCCGCATCGCCCCGTTACCGCCGGCCCCAACATCTCGAAGCGCCAACTGACCTGTGCCCTGCCCGGGTCCTGGCCGGAGGGTCTTGGGGAGCTCTTGGGGCACCCACTCCTCTACTTGGAGGTAGCCGGGGCGAATGTCCAGAGTGCAGGGAATTGGGGAGCGCTCGGGGCACCCACTCCTTTACTTGGAGGCAGCCGGGACGAATGCCCAGAGCGCAGGGAGGCAAAGCAGCTCTCATCCTCCCCAAGGGAGAGAGGGAAGCTCCGTACCCCGCCAGCCCGGGCAAGACCCCTACCCCATCCCTGGAGCCCCGGGGACCGCGCCAAGCTCCGCACGTACCTGGCTGCCGCGAGTCTCGTCCGCGTTCCCGGAGACTCGAGCGAGGAGCGCCTACCCGGCCGCTGGATCCGATCTGCGGGACCCGGACTGGCTCTGGCGGAGTCGCCGCGTACCCGGTGCCCGTTTTTCTTCCCCGCCCCGACGCGCGGGACTTGGCGCTCCGCCCCCGCCGCGCCCCCACTCGCGCCTCGGCCCCGGCCCGGTGCGCCCCGCCCGCTCGCGACTCCGCCCCGGGGACCCCGCCAGCCTCCGCGCGGGAGGTGGGCGCGCCGCTTTGGCACCGCGTGGCGCGATCCCTCAGGTTCCCGAGATTGGTCCCCCAGTTCTTTTGCGCCCTGGCACAGCAGTTGTGAACGCGACGGAGCCGGGTGGAGTGTGCGTGAGCCCCCGTGGGGGGGGGGGGTTGTCTCCAGGGAGGGAGCCGAGCGCTGCGGCTTTCGCGGAATCCGCGAGGGGGAAGCGGGGTGGGGGTAGTGCTTGCTTGCCGTTCTTTCTTTCTTTCTTTCTTTCTTTCTTTCTTTCTTTCTTTCTTTCTTTCTTTCTTTCTTTCTTTCTTTCTTTCT
>JAOXYA010000045.1:2371356-2385977 GCA_028565675.1 Sorex palustris | reverse complement strand
GGCGGGGAGAAAAGCTCAACCCGCTCCTCTCCAAGGGGTCTCAGCAGCGAGGACAAGTCAGGCGCGAGGGCAGAAGAAAAGGATATCATCTCTGTGGAAATCAATATGGAGACTTCTCAATATATAAAAAATGAATTTATTGTATCATAAACTCCCCATCTTAGATGTTTATCCAAAGTACACAAAAGCATGGGTAAACAGGATATGTAGATCATTCTCAGTTGTCTCTCTATCCTGCTCTGGTCTTCGGAAATTGGTTTGAATGGATTGCATCTATAAGTTTCCTTGTCTTTTGGTTTTGTATTGGATTTAAAAGTCAGAAGAGGGGCCAGAGTTATAGAACAGTGGGAGGGTGTTTGCCTTGCATGCAGACAACCTGGGTTCGATCCCCGGTATCCCATATGGCACCCTGTGCACCACTGCCGGAAGTAATTCCTGAATGCAGAGCCAGGAGTGACCTCTGAGCATAGTGGGGTGTGACCTCCCCCAAAAAAGTGAGAGAGAGAGAGACTGAGAGAGAGAGAGAGAGAGAAAGAGAGAGAGAGGTTTGAATATTGATTCCTCCAGTTAATCCCTTGCTTGCTGTCCTGACTCAGTGCTGTAGCTTCTGCACTGTGTCTTCTACATCTTTCACCCTCAAACTTCGAAATGCAATTCTTTCTCTCATTCCTTCTGGACTACAACTAATAATTGCAGTACTGCACTGTTTCTTTCCCAAGTTATCAAATTTGAATGTACCATCTGTTTCCTGCTGGATCCATGATCAGAGAATGAGAGTAAGCATTGCCAAGTCATTTGCCCCAATTGCAAACACACCAAACGTTTTTCTGTTAGCAAATTGACTTCATGTGTATCTTTATCTACAAGGAGAGGATGTGCTGGTGATGTAGACCCGAGCATTCGATTGGGCCCAGCATTTATGTTTCTTATTGTTGAGAAATTGGTATTCTGGTTTTATATCTTATCAAATTAAGTTTGTTAGCTCAGCCTGTCTGGGATTAATGAATCTGCAGTTTTGCCAACACCAAAGGTCTGGTCCCCAGATGATATTCACAGAGGCTTCTGGTGGCCATCATCAACTCCCACCTGCAACCCCAACCTACTTTGTGCTTAGTGTTCCTTTACCATCAACTCTTTATTGCCTTTGGACTGTCATCCCAGCTGTGGTTGCCATTTATATTTTCTAAAAACTATCTATCTAGCAGCATCTATCTATGCCAACAAGCACTTCTGTATCAGGAATGCTAAGACATCCTGGGGACATAGGAATAGCTCCATCAGATTTGTCCTTTGGTGCTTTACAGGCCAGAAAAAGTGGGGTGATAAATCCTGTCTAAATGACAAGGAAAAGCAGCTGAAAACAGCATTTAAGAATTCTCTGGAGTCATAAGCCTGGAGGAAGTGGGTGGCAGGTGTTAGGGGAGAAGCCTCCCTCTAAGAGGTAATATAAAGTTCATGAACAACTGGGATAAAGAAAGGAATAAAATACTGTCTGGGCTTTGACAACCTAGTCTATCTGCAATCTGCCAAGCTTGAAATCATCTTCTGAGAAACTATAAACACAGACGGCCATACCAGGGATATCAACCCTCTCTTCTCCAGGTGATCGGAGCAAACTGGCTAGCAGATCAAAGGATTCTCGAGCCCCTCTGGTTGTGGACATCAGAGGGCCTTGGCAGCCCTCATACATTAAAAAGCCAACGTGGAACGAGGTGTTTATTTTTTTACAGGAGGCTGAGGCTTGTTAATTCAAAAGCACACAGGCATCAAATTAAAAATTGTATAAATCCATTTTCCCCAAAAGTAGTATACATATGGCGCGAGAGAGAGAGAGAGAGAGAGAGAGAGAGAGAGAGAGAGAGAGAGAGAGAGGCACGTGGGCACTTGACTTGTATGTAAGTACAGCAGTCACAACCCTGGTTCAAACCCCTGCACCACATATCGTTCTCTGAACACTGCCTGCCTGAGGTCACTCCTAAGCTCAGAGGTAGAAATATCCATGAACACAACCAGTTGGTCCAATTCCTAGCCCAAATAGTCCAAATACACAGATATTTTTTGTCTTTTAGGACCCTTCTGATTTACACCCTTATGAAACCATATCTGCTGGTTATTGATAAATAGAACTGGGATTATAGAGCCACTCTCAAGTCTAGAGATTCCCCAACAGGCTCAGAGTGACCCCTGTGTAGCCTCAAGGGTCCCCTTGCCCTTCTTTTCTGACAGATAGTTCCTGAGCCATAAATCTCTGTGACCTGATGCTGTACCTGGCATCCCCTCTCATGCAAACCCTGTCCAAGCCTAGCCCAGTAAAAAATGTTACTGCCATGATGGTGACCGTAGATTCCTTCCTGATAGCCCCCCAATTCCACTAGCCCTCACAGACCAATTCAGAGCCCTTATTTGGAAAGTAGGAATGGGTAACTTTGGCGGGTAGGGGAGATAACAAGGAGCAACTGCCAATCGGGAGTGGCTGTAGAGAGGCTTGCAGAAGTCAGAGGGGTGAGCAGGAAGCCAAGAGGGAGCAATGAAGTGGAGGGAAAGGCAGAGCACTTATTGGCAGCAACAGACAAAGCACAAGTTGGGCAGGAATGACTGTAAAGGAGAAATGCATGGTAGGAAGTCAAGGGTGAAATAAGCCAGCTAGGGAGGAACCAAATAGCATGGATGTATGGTAGACAACATTCTTGGTCTCCAAAAGGTGAGTGCTGTTCTGGTTTCAATCTCACCATGAGGAAATGCTACACAGCATAAGTTCCATTCTAATCATTCCTTTCCCAAGGCAACTCCAAAAGAAGATGTAAAATCTTTACTTTTCTTTTTTTTTTAAATTTTTATATCTGAAAGAGTTGGCTTTTATACAGGCTGCAGGCAGAATTAGGAGATATCTGGAGCAAGGAACTGTGTGGTGTTTGGGGGAATCAAAGCCAATTTTATATTTCTGGATAGGAAAGTGTAAATTGGAGAACTGGTGGAAATGAGCTTGGAGAAGTAAGTGGAGTCAAGCTGTGGAGACCTCCAGTGTGTTCTCTTGAGAGTCATGGCTTCTTGCCACAGGGAGTCAGGGAACTTTTTTGTGGTGTGTGTGAGGAGGTGGGGGTGGGGGAGATGTCTGAGCCACATTTAGTGATGCTCATGGCGACTCCTATTTCTGTAGTCAGGAATTACTTCTGGTGGTGCTCAGGGGACCATATAAGATACTGGAGATCAAAACAGGGTCAGCTGCATGTAAGGCAAATGCCCGAATATACAATATACTCATGTTTATTGCTCTGGTCCAGGAGTCAGGGAACTTTCCAAGACAAAAGCAATGGGTCAGATTTCGTTTTCACCAGCCACCCTGGCAACAGTATAGGAGTAGTGTGAAATGTGTCAAGTTAAAACAGCGAAATATCTGGGTAGAAAAAGATGAGAATGCCTCACAGGGATGAAAAGGATAGATATTTCAATAAATACTCAGGATGTGAAAGCAACAAGAGTTGGTGACTTGGGGTAAGAGAAAGAAAGGTAAGTGTTTTTTCTCATTTTTCAGATCTGGGTGCTGGATGAACGGAGTGTCAGCCACTCACAGGGAGGCACAGATTGGGGTGAAAGGAGGCAGGAGAGAAAGAGGGTGAAGGTGTGTCTGTAGGATATTTAGGATATCCAAATAGAAAAAGCTGCATGCATCTGGGCTTCCGGGTAAATCCTAAGCCATCCATGTTAGCAGCCTCATCACAGACCATCCATGTTGCATGTTCATCCCATCTATGACCGATCCTCCAACCTGCTTCTTCACCCCAAAACCTTCACCATCCTCTCTGGCTATGCTGCAAAGCTTCCTGGCTCATAAGCTCCTTTTCCAAAGATTTATTCTTCCTTCTTGACTACACTGGCTCTCCCTGAAGGACTTCTTTCAGCCTGGAGAAATAGAGGTAAGAAGTAAGGCACAGGCACTTAGCTTTTTTTTTTTTTGCTTTTTGGGTCACCCCCAGCGGTGCTCAGGGGTTAGTCTTGGCTGTGCACTCAGGAATTACTCTTGGCGGTGCTCAGGGAACCATACGGGATGCTGGGAATTGAACCTGGGTTGGCCACGTGCAAGGTAAACACCCTACCCACTGTGCTATCGATCCAGCCAAAGCACTTATCTTGTGTGTGACTGGCTCTGCCATCAATCCCCGATGCTGCATAGTCCCCTGAGAAGCAGTAGGAGTGATTGTTGAGCACTGCCAGATTTGGCTGAAGGAATCCACCCCCACTCCACCACAAAAAAAGAAGCTTTCTTTGGCAACCCTCTGGAGGCTACTTTCCTCCCTTAATTTTCTCCTCACACAACAAAGTTCTGTCAGGTCAGGAAGTGGAGCTGGGATTCTTCTTACTTCCCATTTTCACATACCAATCATTCTTCTGGGACCCTATTACCTTATTGAGGCTTACTCCATTTATCATCTCTCCCCTTCGTACTCACTGTTGTCACTCCACAACATCCCCTCATTTATCAAAGAAAGTGAGTCCTATTTCGATGTTTTTTTCCAACATATGTTTAATTCTGAATGATTTTTACTTCCACTCCGATGAGACATCTGCCACCCTGGACACCTTTGTGTCTTTTCTTTTACCCCTTTCCCTTCTATTTGTTGGTGGCAGTGCTTGCCAGACTGCCCCTTTGCCACTGAAATGTTTGCACCCACATGACAGGGTTGTGTGGCTTATACTAGTGATTACATGCTTTGTTGTTGTACCAGGAGTCCCAAATAGCAGAGACACCAACATTACATTTGGCTGTGGACAGAGCCTGGGATTAAACTCAGCAAAAACATAGGCTATAGAGTGAAAAGTAGGCACTCTACCACTCAGCTGTCCCCAGACCCGTTCCTCATTTCATTATTTTTGTGTGTGGGAAAGGGGGCACCCCAGTGGTGTTGAGGTATCACTCCCAGCAATATCTGGCCAAGTCAAGGGATGCTGATGGTGCACTAGATGCAGGGAAGTTCATGCAAGGGTGCAGTGCTGCCCTTGGAACTACCTCTAGCTTAATCCCCTCCAAAGACTCTTCCACATAACCTCAGAACTCCATTTCTAGGGTCAGTATTTTTTTTAATTGAATCACTGAGAGCTACAGTTAAAAAACTTTCATGTTTGAGTTTCAGTCATACAATGATCGAACACCTGTCCCTTTACCAGTATACATTTTCCACCTCTAATGTCCCCAGTATCTGTTTCCCTCCCTGACCTCCTTCCCCCTGCATTTATGGCAGATAATTTCCCTATTTCTCTCTACTTACCGGTATTAGATTTACAATACAGATAGATAGTGAGAGGCCATTGTGTTTGGTCCTTTATCTTTCAGCACACATCTCCCATCCTAAGCGATCCCTCTAACCATCATTGACTTAGTGATCCCTTCTCTATCCCAGCCACCTTCTCCCCCAGCTCATAGGACAGGCTTCCAACCATGGGGCAATCTTCCTGGTCTAGGATCAGTTCTTTCTTGTAACGTCTGAGATAGCAACTTGCAAAACCCCATTCTCTAATAAGCTCCCCCATCAAAGACTCCACGGAAACTATTTTTTAACCCAGTGAAAACCTTTTGACTTTTGGCCTTCATCTTTTGTGGTGAAGAAAGATCTGGGACTTTTCCATAGTTGTTCATTTCTCAACTTCGGTATTTGAAAGCCAGGTGGATGTGTGGGAAAGGTTAAGGAAGATGAGGATGAATTACTTTTCTTTTAAAAAAGCATCCAGATTCCCAGTTTATTGTGGTGGCTGGGAAAGAGGAGTGTGAAGCCCACAGGGAGCAAGATGTCACCAGCAGGCAGTTTCCACCAGTCTTGGTGCAGGAAAGCAGGAGGCAAGCTGGAATTCCTCCCTCCCATAACTCCCTCACCACTTATTGTCTGTCTGCAATGCTAGTTGTCTCACTCACTTGGGCACTTAATTACACATTCGTTAATTTTTCACATCTGTCTGTCTGGAGCCCGGAATGTGGTCATGGAAAGCCCCCTGGGCATGTATTCAAAACAATGGATTCCAGTTACAACTCACTTCCTGCAAGGTCTTCAGCAAATCGTTTCACTGCACCTGAAAAAGTAAGTAACAGTCCTGACCTCATCAAACTGTTAGAAGGATTCATGAGACATTAGACATAAAAACATTTGGAGACATTAGAAAAATGTTTTAAGAACATATGGTCTGCTGTCTTCCAATTACATTGTGAACAGGACTCTTTCAGAATATTGGCGTGCTCTCTGTTGCATTCATCATGCACAGGGATCAAATACTTGTTGGATAAATAAATGACTGAGTGAATGAGTGCATGAAGATGAGTGAGTAAATCAGTTAATGCCTAAATGCAAGCTGAACTGCAAACATGGTGATCCTAGTCCTACAAAGCTATCTTATCAAGGTAGCTTTGTAAGTATTATTCATTCATTTCCTTGTTTCTTCCGTCATCCACTCATTTGACAAACAACTTTACTTCCTACCTTCTCATATGTTTGGTAGTGTCCATTTGCAACTCTGTCAATTTTTTTCAACTCCATTTCATATGTGGAATCAGAAGCTCAGAGAAGTGCTGTCATTTGCCCACAACTCAACTGGATAGGAAGTTATGTGATGCCAACATGGAAGGGTGTTACCTTCTGAGGGTATGATAAAGGGGGCACGAGTTTCTAACTGATAGTTGAATGATGAAATGTTCATGTGCTGGCCAAGATTAGACACAGGGAAGTCAGCTTACGGTCCACCTACTTGTTATCTGCCCAAAAACCAGATTATTCAATTCCCTGTTGCTGAGATTTGCAATTAAGCCCCTCCCTGGGAAGAGAGAGAGAGAGAGAGAGAGTGGTCCCACATCATATTTTTCAGGTAATTCAGAAGGTTCTGTGTGAAAAGGACAGATGGAAAAAGTTAGGAATGATGCAGTTATCATAGAAGCCTCAGCCAGCCTTTCAAGCAGCTCTCAAGCTGACGTGGGCCTCCAGTGCAAGATGGGATGAGGAGTGAACTTCTATACCTCCACATTGACCATTCAGGGCCAGGGATGTTGTTCAGTGGTAGAATGCTTGCCTTGCATGCATAAGATCCAGGATCTGATTCCCAGCTCTGCAAAAAACCCAAAGAAAGGGGCCAGAGCAATAGTACAGTGGGGAGGTTCTTTGCCTTGCGCGTGGTCGATCCGGGTTTTGATCCCCAACATCCCATATGATCTCCACAAGCACTGCCAGAAATAATTCCTGAGTGCAGAGTCAGGATAACCCTTGAACATCACCAGGTATGACCCCAAAAACAAGACAAAATAAATAAAACCCAAAGAAACTTAAATACATAAACAATTCATTGGATACTGGACGTCCCTAGACAAGGAGTATGGTCATAGGCAAGGAAGCTTCCCAGGGAGGGGCTTAATTGTAAATCTCAGCAACAGGGAATTGAATAATCTGGTTTTTGGGCAGAGGATCACTGCATCCACAATTAAGAGTAACACGTCTGAAGAAGCAGTGTGTTCTTGGCATCTACCCTCCAAAACACAAAAACTTTTTTTTTTTGCTTTTTGGGCCACATCCGGCAATTCTCAGGGGTTTCTCCTGGCTCTGCACTCAGGAATTTCTCCTGGTGGTGCTGGGAGACCATATAGGATGCTGGGAATCGAACCCGGGTTGGCCATGTGCAAGGCAAATGCCCTACTCACTGTGCTATCGCTCCAGACCCACAAAAACATTAAAAAAAAAAGATCTATGCACATCTATGTTCACTGCAGCACTTAGTAGCCAGGATATGGAAATAAGCCAAATGTCCAACAACAGACAAATGAAAAAAAATTTGTGGTATATATACACAGCGAGACACTACAGAGCCCTAAGAAGGAGATGGAATATTGCAGTTCACTGCAACCTGAACAGAATTGGGTGATATTGTGTAAGTAACTCTGAGAAAAAATACTGAATATATTTATGTAAAAAGAAAAATTGTTCTCATTTATCGTTAGTATACAGAATAACAAGGCAAGGGAATGGAAGGTATCAAATGATACCCTTGGCCATGATTTACAGAAAGGAGAATACTAAGGAAGGAGGGGAGTAGAAGAGGGATGAGGCTGTGGACCAGCAATACCATAACAACATTGATCAAGGGTCTTGGACATGTTGGAGGTTTAAAGGTGAGGTAACTCTCTGTATCAAAACCATGAGTCAACACCAGTGTAAGCAAACAAAAATAAGTGATTTAAAAAAAAAGTTTGAAGCTGGAGAGATAATACAGCAGGTAAGGAACTTGCCTTGCATGTGGCCAAGTTGGGTTATACCTCAGATACCCATTGGTCTCCTAAACCCTGCTGGGAGTGATCCCTTAGCAAAGAGCAAGGAATGAACTCTGAGCATTTCCAGGTATGACCCAGAAGCCAAAAAAATTTTGAAAGAAAACGAAAAGAAAAAGAAAAAATAATAAAAAGAAAAGTTTGCTCAGGAAGCAGAGTGGGAAGAGGGAGGGAAACGTGGGGCGATTGATAGAAGGACACTGACATTGGTGGTAGGCTTGGAGTTGGGGACACTGAGTGTTTGAAACTGTTATCAACTACTTTGTAAATCACAGTGCCTAAATTTAAGAAAAAGAAGTAGTGTGCTAACTAACTTTAATAGATGGATTTGGATAAAGATGGGTGTGTGGAAAGGGTGGAGTTGCAGAGAAGAGGGATGGGAATGTACATGGAAAATCTGTGCTACCCATCAGCAGAGTCTTTTTCCAGGGATGGTTGCCTGGACTGGCCCAGCCTGGCACCAGACAACCTTCCCATTATGGAGATCCGACCTCTTGTTCTATATCCAAGTTCTTTGGGAGGCATTTGGCCAATTCCTGTAGATGACATGAGATAATTAACAAGATTACAGATACCAAATGAATGCTGGGCATTTTTCCTGAAAGATTTTTTTCTGCTGGCCTTATTGACATGAGTTCCATTCCCTCTGGGATATGAAGATGAAATTCCTGAGTTAGTAGCCTGAGGGCCACACCAAGAGAACTAACCTTCTTGTGGGGAGCTATCTGAGGAGGGCACTCTTTTGTCAGGGCTTTACAACAGACAGGGTCCCCGTGAGTGACTTTGGGCCCTGCAGAGTAGCAATGGAGCCAATAGGCAGATCATAGGCATTAATGAGAATTCATGAGATGAAGGCACTTAGACAAAGGAAGAGACAGCCAGGCAATGACCATGCAAATCCATCTGGGCTGGGATGTCATTGAGAGGGCAGCATCTCAGGGGTGGAAATCAGCCTAGAAACCACTGAGTGTGTCCACGTAGGACAGAGAAATAAAAAGATGTTTGAGTGTTTAATAGGGACCAAATGAGACAGAGTAGGCACATTTATTTTAGAAAAATTAACTAATATCACTGGTTTAGAGAGAGTTTGTTGCAAGAAACTCAAATTTGGTCAAGTTAACTTTTTTTTTTTTTAACTCGAAGAGGAGTGTTGGGGCTACATCCAGCAGTGCTTAGAGACTATTCCTGACTCTCTGCTGAGAAGTGACTCCTAGTGGTGCTTGGAGAATTACATACAACTCTGGGGATTTTTCTGGGTTTGGCTGTGTGCAAGGTGGCTGTCTTACCTCTTGGACTATGTACCCAGCCCCTGGTCAAGCTAAGTTAAATCAAAGGGTGTCATTGTAAAGGGCCTTAGCCATCTCACAAAGCTCAGCAGCAAAACAATGGTCAGGAGAATGGAGCGAAAGGATAGAAAATGCCCCTGAAATTAGTACTGGGGAGAAAGGGAGCTCCATAGGCAACATGAAGTCATTTTCTTTTTAGTGACTTGAGCTTGGTGCTTTTTTCTCATAGAAGCAAAAATAGGATTAGTTCACTGCTCATCAACATCTTTGCTAAGGCTCAAATTTTGTAGAAATGTATGAATCACGAACATTTTCCACAGATCTCAGTGGAATAGATGATGATGTTGAAAATGTAACAGAAAGCAGAAAAAAATATATAAAGATGAAAAACTTTAGATGCATTAGTGTGATGGCAATCAGCCAGATCACTCCAATCATGTCCCTAATTTGGTCCATAAATAATTGATAGCCCACCATTTGTGTCTGGGGCAAAGGATTCCTAACAACAAATGCTTAAGTAGCTGTTAAGCTACCTAATGATTTTCGATTCTGAATTCATCAGGAGTCATCATGGCTGTGATCCCAGGGCTCTTCCTGAAGAATTTAGGGTGGCAAGGTGGGTGGCGGGTGGGTGGGGGACTACTCAAGTATGGAGAAGAGCTGTCTTCTGTGTCTAGCAGGGGGCAGGATGTCAGGGAAGCAGTGAGCTCACCTTTCTTGGCTGTTAACTTGGCCATAGACTTTCAATTAAGGTCCAGAGTTAAACCCAGGAAAACCAGCAAATAAAGTCGAAAGCAAAGTTTCTAGAGTTTTCTCTTATTTGTTTTTCAGAAACAGAAGGTCACTGTTCCCTCTTCTTCCCTCATTGCCAGAAGAGAAAAAAAGAGTCATACAATGCCTCTGAGAAGCTCAGATCATTTAAACACTCTGACACTTCCAGGAGTGTTTGGTAGAGAGAAGTATGTGGGGAGAGCCACAGGGAACTGTCTAATTCATCTTCTGCCACAAGCCAGCTTGCTTTATAAAGTTCCTCTTCCAGGACCCTCCCTAGGAAAGCATCAATTCTTCTTTTAGTAGGTCCTTCAGATAGTCTGTAACCCAGGCACACACAAGGCCACAGAGCACTGCGAATAGCCAGCATGGCCTGGATACCCCAATGCTATGTGCCACTTGTCAGTTCTGGAAAAGTGAGACGGGCTTCCTAGAGATTGAGTTTGTTAAGACCCACACCACAATCACCCCAAAGTCATCAGAATTCCTTTTTTGGGTGGACTTTGGGCCACATCCAGCCAGCTGTTCTCAGGTGTTCCTTGTGACTCAGTGCTCTGGGGGTCTGTCTGGCAGGGCTCGGTAGAATATGCAGAGCTCTGGATTGAATCTAGACCCACAGACTGTTGAGCTGGCTGCCACCCCCACACCTGCCTTTTGACTCAGAATAGGATAGTCAGTAGCTCACGTTCACTGTACAATAGGCACCTGGCACTGAGATGAAAACGTCACATCAAAAACCTCATTAAGACCACTACGACAATGATAGCTGGAAATGATCACTCTGGACAAGAACTGAGTGCTGAAAGCAAGTAAAGAGACATGCATGATAACCTTTCAGTACCTGTATTGCAAACCATAATGCCCAAAAGGGCTGGGGTGGGGAGAAAGAGAGAGAGAGACAGAGAGAGAGAGAAAGAGAGAGAGAGAGAGACAGAGAGAAAGAGAGAGAGACAGAGAGACAGAGAGAGAGACAGAGAGAGACAGAGACAGAGGTAGACAGAGACAGAGACAGGGAGACAGAGAGAGACAGAGACAGAGATAGGCAGAGATAGACAGAGAGAGAGAAGGAAAGTGTCTGCAGTAGAGGAAGTAGGAGAGGGGTGGTAAAAGGAAACCTGGGCACAGTGATGGTGAGGAATGTACATTGGTGAAGGGATGGATGTTGGAACATTGTATGACCGAAGCCCAATCACTAGAAACTTAGTCACTGTATCTCACTGTGATTCATAAGACAACAGCAACAGCAACAACAAAATAACAAAAACCTCATTTATCTGCCAATGCCCCAACCACTGTCTTTGTTTTAGAAATAATGCAGTGGCCTGGGTGTGCAGCAGAGAAAGGGCTGTCTCAGACTCGGATGCCCTCACTCCTGCTCTAAACGCTCCTGTCCTCCCAGGACTCCCAGTGTTTTCCAGCATTCCCAGGAAGCCCTATTTATACTCCACAGTCCTGTCTACTCAGGAGAAGCGGCCAGGGGGCCTTGGAGCAGAGGAACGGCCCATCTGAGTTATGAGTCTATTAAATTCCTGAGCCACACTGCAAATCAACACTCCATAAACTGAACCTTCATTCTGAGAAGCATAAAGTCATAAACCAGAGTTCTGTTTCTGGAAATCCATTTATCTTCTCCCAATATAAAAATTGTTGATAAGAATAAAGCAAATATGTAGAAACCACACGTACGCACATATATTAAGTAGATACAAGCAAATAACATTAAATTAATGCTACACACTTGAAATTGTATGGACTTTACTGCTAGGACTAGATTAGCTTGGGGAATCTCAAAAAAGTGAATTTATTATGGTGGAATATAGGGGTTGGGGGACAGGTTGAGGGCACTCTGGTGGAGGGTGTGGTGTAGGTATGAGACTCTATCATTGACAGTGTTGTAAATAGAGACCGAGTGATATTACAGTGGGTAGGGCATTTGCCTCTCTCACAGCCGACCTGGGTTTGATCCCTCCAGCACCTCCAGAAGTGATTCCTGAGAGCACAACCAGGAGTAACTCTTGAGCATCACTGGGTGTCACCCCAAAACAAAACAAAACCACATATACACAAAACCAGTATTGTAAATCAAAGTGCCTAATAAAGTGCCTAAATGAAAAAAAGCTATCAATTAGAGATGCCATCTACCTTTTATTTGTTGATTATTTATTTGAGAGGTGGGTTTCGAAGCCACATTTAGCAGTGCTCAGTGAGAGTAGTTTGGCTTTGTGTGTATATTTCTGACTATGTTCAGAGGATCAAGTGGTTCCAGAGTTGGCCGTGCATGAAGCACCTTAACCCCTGTACTATCTCTGCAGCTCATCTTCCACCTCCATAAAGTCAAATTTCCTTGGAGCAAAAGCAGGCAATTCCCCCACTGTTTCAAGGACTTTACAACTGAGCTCAAAGTTGAGAGAGCTTTCTTCAATTCTTCATGACAGGAAAGCACTTGGGTCTTTGGTTTTGCTGCTGCTGCTTTATTATGTCTTTGAAATTGCCCAAAGTTGTGGAATGATCTAAAGGGAGGTCCGGTCAATACAGTGAGGGTGGGAGAGACTGTGATGAGAGCAGATGACAGTTCTTGAGGGGGTCTGTCAGGAATCAGGCTGACTGTCAGCCCGATACAAAGTCCCAGGGTAGTTAGTCCCTTCCCACTCCTGAGAACACCTCCACTTTGTTGCTGTGGGGACCAGTCATGGCCCTGGATGGTTGCAGGAGTGGTGGAGGCATTCAGGAAGCTGGTGCAGAATGGGGAAGGGCAGCTTCTAGGCAAAAGCTACTGCATTTTGTTTGTTTGGGGACAACATCCAGCAGTACTCAGGGCTTACTACTGGCTTTGTGCTTGAGGATCACTCCTGGAGGAGCTCAGGGGACCATATATATGGTGCCGGGGATCAAATTAGGGTGAGACACATGCACAAGGCAAGTGCCTTCCCCCCGTACTGTCTCTCCAGCCAGCTACCTCATTTTTATAGTTTCATTTTTACATCCCACTGGACAGTCAAAAAGCATCTCAAAGGCATGTTTTGCAGCCCGGCTCACCTATTCCCATGTCTGGGGGTGGCAAGGGGTTTGGGGGGAGACAGAGGATGATTTGGACAGCCTGGAGTCTGAGAGACTGCATTTCCCAAAAGCCATTTGGTGGTTGATGCTGCAGGTCTGAGCCACAACCATCCCCAGGTGAGTGGTCAAGGAGCGCTTGTTCTTTGTACACAGGGCTCTCTGCCCCGAGCGCTCTCTTCTTTGGATTCCAATACAGAAACAGTGTTGGGTCATTGGCACTACGACCCTGTCCTCATTTTAGATTTGATCACGTGGATACCAATTCTCTGTCAATTTTTTCATAGCCTTCAGTGAAACCACAGAACAGGATTTTTGTATATTTATTTTTTTCCCCTTATAGTGCCAGACACAGTAACAACAAAGTCTCCAACGGAGACGTTACTGGGCCCGCTCAAGCAAATCGACGATCAACGGGAGGGCCTTTACCTTTACCTTTTAGTTAACCCATTGCAATAACATTTCTTGTTCGCTGATTTGGGTGGTAGGAATTGACCTGTGGGGATTTCACACACACAAAACGTGCATTCAGCCACTGAGCAATATACCCTACCCGAGAAGTTGTATTACATCAGTTAATTGTGATGCTGGGATCAAACTCAGCCTTCTGAACCCAGGACTTTCTGCATATAAAGTATGGATTCTTCTATTGAGCTACATCCCTGACTTTCCAGAGGTTATGTTTTTTATTTATATTTTTACCAGGTACTCAGGAATCACTCTTGGCAGTACTCAGGGGACAAAATGCATGCTGGGAACTGCATGCAACCCCCGTCCTGTCTTTCAGGCCCCCCCTCCAGACCCATCCATTACCAATTGTTCTTATTTTCACTCCCTCCCAATCCCGACCTCAAAGATCTCTCTTCTGAAGAGAGCACCAAATAAAGGGTGTTGGGAGGATCTCTCCCAGGATGGGAGATGCATGCTGAAAGTAGATTATAGATCGAACATGATTGCCACTCAGTGCCTCGTTTGCAAACCACAGCACCCAAAAGGAGAGAGAGAACAAAAGGGCAAAAGGGAATGCCCTGCCACAGAGGTGGGGTAGGATGGGGGGAGTGGGGGGTGGGATGGGGGAGTGGGGGGGTGGGAGTGCTACTGGGATCATTGATGGTGGAGAATGGGCACTGGTGGAGGGTCGGGTACTCGATCATTGTATAACTGAAACCCAAGCACAAAAATTTGTAAGTCTACAACTGTATCTCATGGTGTTTCAC
>JAOXYA010000045.1:2306772-2317239 GCA_028565675.1 Sorex palustris | reverse complement strand
AACTGAAACCCAAGCACAAAAATTTGTAAGTCTACAACTGTACCTCATGGTGTTTCACTAATAAAAATTGAAAAAAAAGAAAGTGTTAAGTTGAAGAAGACTGGAGGAAACACGAAAGAATCAAGGGGAGGCTGAGAGAAACATTTCAGGATTCAATGAGCTGGATCGCCTTCCCCATCCCAGTGACAATTCTTGTATATAGCAGAAGCCAAGCCCATCCTGTTCTGTGATTCTCTCCTCTAATTTGTGGATAAGGGATGGATAGGTGGATTCATCTGTATTGGGATTTTGACAAAAGAGATGAAAGACAGGGGCTGGAGTAACAGCACAGTGGGTAGGGTGTTTGCCCTGCATACAGTTCATTCGGGTTCAATTCCCAGCATCCCACATGGTCCCCTGAGCACCGCCAGGAGTAATTCCTGAGTGCAGAACCAGAAATAACCCCTGTGCATCGCCGGGTGTGACCCAAAATACAAAAAGACCAGGATGTTGCTGAATAAAGAAAGCCGCATGAGAAGTTTAAAAAAAAAGATGAAAGACAGATTAGTTAGGGAAGGGAACTTTCAGGTATTCACAAGATTATGGACTGTCTAGGACTTAAAAAAAAAAAAACCCAAGAAGACATCTGGGAAACAGAAGCAAATGGGCAGGAGGAAGGCTGGGAAGAAAGGAGCCTATGATTTGTTTTTCTTAATTATTACTCTTTTGCTTGTTGGAGCTAGCATTATTGACCACAGATACTGTAGTAAGTATTTTATATGCATTAGTTTCATATAATTCTTATAGCAACTCTTAAAGGTAAATATAGTCATCAAGCCATTTTTATAGTTGAGGAAACTGAGATTAAGTGACTTGCCCAAGGTGGCAAGCTACAAAGTGACAGCAGGGGTTCAAAATTATGATTCTTGTACCCTTCTGGACATGTCTCTGGAGTGTCCCAGATGCTTGGCTTCTTTGGAGGAGCAGATTAGGAGCACAACAGCGGATTTTGGAGCGCATCAGGCTTATTACTGGCTCTGTGTTCAGGGGATCATCGTCATGCCAGAAATCGAGCCAGGGTCAGTTATGTTCAAGGCAAGCACCTTACCCTCTGTGCTGTCTCTCCAGCCCTCAGCTGTGTTTCTTGCCTGTGGTTTACCCATCTCTCATTCATGTTTAGTTCAGCTTCCAACCTAAGCATTTGAAAATGCAAATTGATCGCAGCACACCTTAGCTCAGAAACTTTCATTATGTTAAAATGTAAGTGGAAATAGGTATAAAAATAAGATGAATTGATGGATACGAGTAGATGATGTAAAAATGGATTATACCTACTTGTATAAAGATAGATGAATTGTGCTTGATAAAGAAAATCATAATAACATGCTTATTGGGAAATTTAGGCGGTGGCTATGTGAATGTTTCATTGGCTGTCCGAAGTTTATTTTCAAATAAAATATCGGGTGGGAAGAGCCTTAATAAAAAAAATTAATGGAATTAAAACATTTTTTATAAGTGGATCCTGACTGATTTGCATGTTGGGTCTATAAGAAGGTTGTATGTATCTGACCAAGGTTCATCCTGGTATCCCATATGGTCCTCCAAACACTATGAAGAGTAGATCCTGAGCACAGAACTGTAAGTTCTGAGAACTTCCAGTTATGGCCTCCAAACAAAACCAAACAAAAAATGGAGTGAAGTTGGTGTAAAACTGTAGAATGGCTGTGTTGTCTCAGAAACATGTTTTTATGTACTAAGAGACTTTCTGTGACAGGACAACTTAAATTCTTCAGTATTTAATAGAATTAAGGAGGATATAATTTGGAGTGTGTATTTAAAGCTGTTTAAAGGGGAGGAGGGGGGCGCATAATCTGAAGAAAGAAGGTGAACCATTTATTGAGAGCTTTGGGTAAAGGAAAATTAATCATTGCATTCTGCTTGTCAACAGAGGTGGCTTCACACCAGAAGAAGGAACGTTTGTTTCTGTTACCGGCTTTCTCCTCCATAAATGCAGAGTTGGAAATAATTTGTTTTTCATGCACAGATATTTACTTTATAACAGAAAGGATTCTTTATTTCAGTATCACTGTCTCTCTCTATTCCTCGTTCTCTTACCAAATGTCCAGTTTGAAATGCACGTGACATTTTATAAAAGTAATCCTCAACAAACAAAAAATTTTCACCATCAGTGTAAGCCTTTGCTTTTTAAAAAGGATTCCTTTCATTTCTACCGCCAATATGCTCTGTTGATGGTTGATTTAAAAACACCTTTGCAGGCAGACAGGATATGTTCGTGACATTTATTGACTTGTCTCTTCCCTTCCAGAAGCCTCCAGGACTATGTTTGGTAACCTGAGGGGGGAAGGACGAACAGCGATGCCCATAGTGGAGGTGTTGCTGAAACTTCAGATTTGGTTGGCTAATAGAGCACCCGTGAAAAGACAGGATGTTCTTGTTTCTTTGGGAGCCTTGATCTCTGCTCCTCTCAAGAGCAATCAGCTGATGTCTTGGCTCACTCTGCCTGAGCAAATGTCCACACCAGCATGTGACCGCATGTCCTCAAACAAGAATGATCTTGCCAGGCTTCTGTGTTGATTTGTTTTTATGCACCTCTTGCCTGCATTTGATCTGTGGTGACTTGGGCTACGTGGGGGGCTGACGTGAGACTCCAGGGTCACGCGGAGCTGGGTTCGTCCTGGCTTGCTGCTTTCTTGCAAGGTTTACTTGGGCCAGTTATGCAACTTCTGTCTCTGGTCTGACCGTCTGGCTGTAAATAATGTAAATAAGGGTACTGATAGGATTACCTGCCTCATATATGCTGTCGCAGCTGAAACTCTTACTTAACACAATGCCCAGCACCCAAAAGCTTTAGACAACTGTTAGCTGTGCTCATTATTGAACTGGTAATGTTATTCAGAAGTTGCTTCTTCAAACATACATCTGTGAAATCTTTTAAGTTCTGTCATTTTGACAGCTGGATAGTGTTTCATCGCTTGAAATACTGTCTCACCTAAACCTATTCCTTTACTGGTCTTCTCTAACTCAAGAGATTATGCAATCCTCCACCACTCTTCCTTGACCCTTAGTTTCTCTGTAGTCCCATCCAGCGAAGCTGAGGGATTACTCTGGCTCTGCACACAGCAATCACTCCTGGCAGTGCTTAGGAGAGCATATAGGATGCCCAGGTCAGTTACATGCAAGGAAAGTGGCCTAGCCACTGTACAATCACTCTGGCCCAAAGCTGCTGCTGCTGCTTTTATTTATATGTTTGTTTGTTTTTGAGCCACAGCCAGTGGTTATTCCTGGTTTTGCACTCAGGGACCACTCCCGAAGGACTCGGGGGACCATATGGGCTGCCAAGGGAATTCAGACAGGGTCAGCCATATGTAAGGCAAGTGTCCACTTTGAATTTTCTCCAGCCCTTTCGTTCAGTTACTCAATCTTAAGTCCCTCTTTTATTTTTGTCCTAAGTATGTCCTGACTCTGTACCCACTATCTCCTCTCCATCTGCCCTCATTCTCTTGTTCTCCCCTCTTACCTGGACTACTTTTGCTTCTTCTGAGACCACCATCTATGGATCTGACACCCTATAAATCTATCTACTCTCCAACCACTAAATCTATAGATCTGATTGTGCTGCTCCTCAACATGATATTTGTGACCCAGGGCACTAGTGCCCACGGTGCTGGCTAGAGTAAGAGTTAATGGAGACAATATTCAAGGAGGCAGAGTCACAGAGGGACCAAATTATCCCCGGGCTCCTAGTGATTTTGTTGTGAGATGGGAAGCATCTGGAGGCAGCTAGACAACAAGAAGAAGTTGGCCAAGGGGATAAAGAAAATCATCAGAAGCATTTGTTTCTCAGTGTGTACATGCTCAAGCCAGTAGGCCCCTTTGCAGTCTCCAGGACTTTGCATGACAGAGTTCGTTTGCATGGCAGAGTTGTTAGTGGTGGCTGGGCCCTGCTGCGTCGTTCAGCCTGAGACCACAGAGCTGTCCTCTTCAATTCTCAGTGACTCTCAGCTTCTGTTCCTGACACCCAGGCCATTGGAGCTGGCCAAGCTGGTTGTCCTGGTCTCCACGGGCCATCACTTGGTCTATCCCATGCCTGGGTCCAGTCTCCTTGAGAAAGCCCACCTCTAGAAAGCCCTTCCAGATCCCACCCTTATCTTGTATCGCCAAGGCACATCTGTGTGTTTGAATCATCCCAAAGTGTAAACAAAGTGAAGAAAGGGTCTGTCACATCACATTTACCCCCAGGGGCTGGCACCAGGCCTGGCCTTTCAAGTAATTGTTGAATTGAGTGCATGTTGAGTAGGCTACAGAGGAAAATGTCAATCACTTGTAATTTCACCATTCAGAACTTAAAACACTCATCTAATTAGCTCTGAAATGAATCTGAGATATCCTCCTCTAGAGGTTTTTTGTTTTTTTTTTTTTTCTACTGTGGAACTGTATTTTTCACATCTGCGTTCCATATGATATTCTACATTATGAAGTCTCTATCAAACCCTAGCTGGTGTTTTCAAATCTTTTTTCATTTAATTTGTCTCCCTTTGTCTCCAAATGAATGAGTCCTGGAGACTGCAAAGGTGCCTACTGCCTTGAGCATGTACACACTCTCTTTTTGTAGCCCTGGAATGAAATATTCTTGCAGTCCTGGAATTATAGTGCTGTGCAGTATTTCATCCTTACCCAACCAGCAGCTGATTTTCCAGCTGGAATGATTAATGGCTGCTTTCTGTGTTCAGGGTAATTTTTTTTCTCATGATGAAGAAAACATGGTCAGAAATAGTGGAACTAAAGTAAAGACAAGGGTGACCATTCTTTACAGGAGAGCCTATTATTCTGGTCCTACTGTTGCATCATCTTGAAGATGCTGGAATGTCAGTCCTGCAGGCCAGCCTTCATGCAGGCTCCTCTTCTGCAAAGTATTTTGTATTAAATTGTTTTCTTCTTCTCCAGGGCAGGACTATGGCAGCCCAGGAAGCCACTCCACACAGCCATTCTGAGGAGAATAGTGTTTTGGACCTGCCATCAGCTGCTGACATAAGAGATTACGTGCTGCAGAGGCGCGGTCAGGAGGCCACCAGTGGGACTTTTAGTTCTGTGGAAACGCTTTCTTTGCCTTGTTCTTCTGATGTGGAGCCAGGTAGGAAGCCGAGTTTAAAGCTAACATTTTAAAAAACAAAACGGAGCAAAAAAATCCGACACAAAAACCTTAGCATGTCGGGGATGTGATCATTTGTTTCTCTCTTTCCCAGTAGCCCGTGTCTGAGGAGTGATTCATTGTCTTGGGTAGAGAGACATCTAAGAAAGCCACGGGAGAGACTTGAAAGCACAGCCTCCCCGCTGGAGCCCTGGCAGGAGGCTTTTCCTTTTTTCTTTTTTGTCTTGCTTCCTTTTCTGATATCTCTCCAGGTACATTCAGAAGCAGAGGAACTCGGTTCAACAAAGAGAGAATGAAATTGTTTGAGGGGTATTCCCCCCCTTTTCTTTTTGTTCTTTTAAAGCTTCAGAAAATGGCATTGTGTTATAGGTTATAATAATAGATTCCTTAGTATTTCTCTTAAGACACATACTCTAGTATGCAACAAGTTTTCAGGCTGTTTTTTTCTCGCTGAATTCTCAAAACGATATCTTTGATTGAGGCCTAGTGATAATTCCTTGACACGGTTAATGACCATCTCTGAGTTGAAAGCTCATATTTTCCCCAATTCATTGGCCTTCCCAGGCCCAGGTTCATAGAAATATATTTAGATTATGTGAACTCAGGGATCAGATGAGAAAAGAAAGAGTTGTACCTGTCATTACTACACTAAGAGGCAGAGTATTTGTATTTCTGTGTGTATGTCTTTATAGAGGAGATCAAGTCCAGGGTTTTTGTGTATATGAAACATGTGCTCTACTTCTGATCTACATCCGTGGCTCAAAGTACATATTTATTATGTAGTGAACTCCTTGGAAACTAAGAAACCATTAGTCTTGACAATGATTAATTCATTGTTGGCTTAAGTATAGTGCGTACATACCATTATCTTCAAGAATCCTATGGAAATAGTACTTTAAAAGTCCCTGGTGGTTCTGTTCTGATCTTAGGATCAAGTTATCATGACCTGATAAATATGATTAGTCTGCCTTATGTTTATTGCTGACCAAGAATTAGATTTTTTTTTTTTGAGCCACACCTGGCCATGCTCAGGGCTTACTCCTGGCTCTGCACTCCTGGTAGGGCTGTGACCATTTGTGTTGCAGGAGTTCAAACCTGGGTCAGCTGTGTGCAAGGCAAGCACCCTACCTGCTACAGTGTCACTCTGGCCCAAGAAGTAGATAATTTCTTATCCTTTTTCTTTCTAGATTTGACAATCTAACTCCTTGACAGTTTCCTCTTCCCACTCCAATCCTGCTTCCTTTCTATGACTTTCCATCCCTAAAACTGATGTTGTTCATTGTTTCTGGTTATCGTAGCATTTCCTGGAAAGCAAGACTGGATGAAATGAGAACTTTCAAAGTGTTGACTTGTTGAAGTACTTCAGCAATGACTGGATTCTTCCAAGGAATTCAGTGTTTGTTTTTAATTGCCTTTTGGGAGAATGATCCACAGGAAAACAACTGTTTTTAATTTGAATTTGGCGGATGGTTCTGAAAACTAAAAGCATGTTGAAATGTTTACATTGGAAGGAGTTTTCAAAATCTCCACATTTCAGGCAGAAGGAAAAGGTTCTTTGGGAAGCCCTTATGAAATTCCAAACATGGGAAGGAGTATTCAAAAGTTAAAATAGTAACTTCACATGGTGCTGCTGGTTTGAATTCTGGTTTTGCTTCTTCCTCTTGTTGGATCCTGAGCAAAAAAAAACCCAGGTAGCTTCTCTGTGCTGGTGCCTTCATTTATAAAATTGAGACACCTACCTGGGCATGGGGGAGAGAGAGTGAGGCTGGATGGCTCTGAGGCTCTTGGAAATCCAATTTTTCAGGATTTTAGACCTGGGCTATTCCATTCCCCACTGTAATGACTGAACTCCCTTTAAATTCACGACCTTTTTCCTCTGCTGGACCCTGGTTCTCCTTCTCCTTCGTACCCCATTTTCCCATCTGCTCACTCTCTTATTCTCCAGATGTCAGTTTCCTATCTATTTTTCCTCTCTTTGGAAACTCCTTGATGATTTCTTCTTTCTTGAAGAAAACAGAAACTCTTAGAAGAGGTGACCAACCACACACCCCAGCTTCACACACCCCTCGGCCTCCCTCCTGCTCGTTTCCACGGGAGGCTCGCCCTTGTTTCATTTTTCATTTCTGCACTTGATCCCATCTGCTCTCACCTGTTTGCTTGAGGTTGTGACTCTAGAAAGTTTCTGTGTCATTGATTTCTTCTCTTTTGGGGCCACTCTCGTGACCATACCAATGCGCTAAAATAATTCTTACCTAAAAAAGGTGCCCACCCCTTCTGCACAGTGGAACATTATCCAGCTGCTAGGAAAAGTGAAGTCATGAAATTTGCTTATACAGTGATTGACATGGAGAATATCATGCTGAGTGAAGTCAGTCAGAGGGAGAAATATATTTTTCACATAATGTTATGTGAAAAATACCCAGAGACATAGAAACAGAGGCCAGGAAGACTGGACCATGGTAGGAAGCTTGCCACAAAGGGGGAGAGGGAATGGAGCTAGGACAGAGAAAAGACCAGTGTGACAATGGTAGTTGTTGGAAATGATCACTCTGATAAGAACT
The DNA here is from genome assembly GCA_028565675.1 of Sorex palustris. Lineage (NCBI taxonomy): Eukaryota > Metazoa > Chordata > Mammalia > Eulipotyphla > Soricidae > Sorex > Sorex palustris. The sequence continues at coordinate 2,309,529 of JAOXYA010000045.1, read as the reverse complement.
GAGTGCTGAAAGGAGGTATGCATGATAACCTTTCAGTAACGTATTGCAAACTGCAGTGCCTAAAAGGAAAAGGAAAGAGAGAAAGAGAGAGAGAGAGAGAGAGAGAGAGAGAGAGAGAGAGAGAGAGAGAGAGAGACTGCCATAGAGATATGCTCTGGGAATAGGACTGGTGAGGAGGGGCCGAGAGGGAAGGAAACTGGTGACATGGGTGTTGAGAAATGTGCACTGGGATAAGGATGGGTATTGGGACTTTGTATGACTGAAACTCAGTCATGACAACTTTGTAACTGTATATCTTATGGGAATTCAATTTAACAAATTTTAAAGAAAAAGGATTAAAAAAAAACTATTAAAAAGGTGCCCACCCTTGGCTGAGGGCTGTGACTCATTATGGAGTATGTGCTTTGCATGTTTGATCCCACGTCCTCTGCAAAATCCCACAGCGTTCCTTCCCCGGAGTCCAAATACTCCTCTCCTTAGATTTGCTTCTTTGTTCTTTCATGCTAAAACCCTTTAAGACTGGTCTGTATCTGCTGCTTCTAATTACTCTCCTCCAAATTCCTTCTAAGGCCCTGTCTCTTCTCCCTGTCATGCTGCACAAGCCACTCTTCCTAAGGTCCCAGTGCCTGCGTGTCATTGAACCCAGTGGCTGCTTCTTAAGCCTCTGTCCACATGGCTTATTGGCAGCTTTTGGCCAGTTCACTTTCTCCTTCTTCAGCTCTTCCATCCCTGGACTTCCTGAGAAGCCTTGTGGTTCTCTTCTGACTTGTGCTGTGCTTGCAGTCTCCTATCCTGGTTACCGCTTGCCCCTTCAGCCAGCTGTTTAATGTTCCAGGACTGGATTCTCGGATTTCTGTTCTGACTAACTTCCTGCAGGATCTCATCCAGACTCAGAGCCTTCCATTTCCTTGGTACTTTATTCCGTTTCAGATCTCTCTTTTCTGCCCAAATCTTTGCTTGAGATTTAAACCATCAGTATACATGACCTCAGCATGTAGGTTTCTGCAGTGCGTCTAAAATTCAACCTATTCTAAACCAATGTCTTAATTCCTCTCTCTGGATCTCCTCTCAAGAGACTTCCCCCTTAGCCCTCTAAATACCTCGATATCTCATACTTGCTCTGTGAGGTTTTACTCACTTCAGAAAAGAACTTCTGTCTTTCTGTTTCTCTTCTACCTTCATCATTTCTTTCCCTAGCTTTTTGTCTATACAGTGCTCGGGCCATAAACTTAGGTGTCATTATCAACTCTTTCTCTTAAACCTCCTATTCACGTCACTGACTATAACGCTAACCACTCTTTCTTCAGAGTAAATCTAAAATCTGGACAGTTTTTGCCATCTCCACTGCCACCATCCTGGTCCTTCTGTCTCTTTGGTTATTGTTATGGTCTGGATTTTCCACATCTCCCGTCCCATCCTGTGTGATCTTTTCTCAGCATAGCAACCAGAAGGATCATTTGAAAAATATAAGCCATTTCGGACTAGTCCTTGATGCCAAGCCCTTGTGTCTTCTTCTCTGACTCATAATGAAAGTCAAAGTTCTCACCTGGTTTCTGCCCTCTGGACCCTGGACCTAATGCCTCTCTGACGGCTCTCCCCACCCTCCCTGGCCCGGATCTGTACCAGGCACATGTCTCTGCACCCCATGCTCAGCTTTCAGGGGCCATCCCTTGCCTTCTGTGTCCAGGAAGCAGCACCTGATCTCCTTTGACCCTTCTCCTTCTTCGTTGCTTCTCTCCCTTCTGCTGCATATGCTTCCTCAGCTTTATTCATCTATCCAGTGCTAGTGCCATCTGTCAGCCTGTATGTTTGACTGTTAATTTGTTTGACTGTTTGACTGTTAATGTCATCCCCCATGGCAAACATTAAATTCCAGGATAGCAGGTACTCAAGAAGTAATTGTATGAGGAATTCATGAGTAAATGTTGACTGCAGTTACTACTTAATGGAGAGAGATACACCTGGATAGATTTAGGGCTGATGTTGATCACAACATAGAATGCCTGTCCTCCCCACGTCCCCTGCCCCCATGTACATGCTAGAGTCAAGCTAGCTATGGAAGGTCCCGTGAAGAAGGAGTGGGAATCATGGGCTGCCCTGCATAGTTCAGGGCTGAATGTAGCCCCAGAGTTTTGTCGGTGTTGGATATGAGTATATGTGTTCTGATACACATGGGTATGTTAAAGGGCATTATAATAATGTGTACAACCTACACGCTGTTATGTCATCTATATCACACATAATTTTCACATGTACTACCACACAGAGGAATGTCACATACTCCCCACACAGTTTAGTCACTCAGCCTGTGTCTTCAGAGTCGGTTATCCAGGTTTCTCCTCCCTACTTGGGTCTCTACCCTGTCTTCTGGGTCCACAAAAATCAAGGTCTCTCAGAAATCAATTAAGGGGGTGTGGGTTGAGTGGGAAGAACACTGAGACCCTGGCAGAGGGTTGTAGTATTGGAATATTGTATGTGTGAGAGCATATCATGAAAACTATTATTGGGGCCGGAGTGATAGTACAGCTGGCAGGGCATTTGTCTTGCACACAGCCAACCCAGGTTCGATCTCCAGCACTGCACACGGTCCCCTGAGCACAGCTGGAGTGATTTCTGAGCATAGAGCCAGGAATAACCCCTGATCATCACTGGGTGTGACCTAAAAACCCTAAATAAAGATAGAAAGAAAGAAAGAAAGAAAGAAAGAAAGAAAGAGAGGAAGGAAGGAAGGAAGGAAGGAAGGAAGGAAGGAAGGAA
>JAOXYA010000045.1:2261837-2276893 GCA_028565675.1 Sorex palustris | reverse complement strand
AAATTCTCTTTACCTTAATAAATAGTGCACAAAAATTATAGTTACTTTATTTGGAACAAAGAATAAGGATATTGGCAAATTATTATTTTTTTAAGTACCCTACTACATCCTTCTACAAAAAAGGAGTAAAATAAATACTCAGCATTTCCCTAGCTCATCAATTATTAAAATAATAAAATCTAACATTAAAAAAAATGTATTCCACTGCAAGGAATAGGGTAGACATTTTTGGTACTATAAATCTCACACACTCACACATCCATATTGCTTAGGTTGGAATAGAGAGGAAATTTCTTCCACAAACTCCTTCCTTTGAGTCTCCAACAAGTTTTTACGTCATGTTGTTCCAGTTAGCTTAACGTATAAACAAAGTCTGGTATAAACTTAGTTTTAGGTGTCTAAATTCTCAAAATAGTTGCAGGAGTACTAGCAGTACCCAGAGGATTTTGTGAAATCAACAGAACTGACCCACTGGTCCACTATATGTGGCCGACTTGGGTATTACAGCTGGAGGTCTGGAAAGACCAAACCCAACTGTGTTGGAGCTGGAGCGCTACCTTACTGGTCCTTCCAAAGAGTAAGTGTACAGAGTCATTCTTAATCTTAGGATACAAAACAATTAGTAATGGCATCTGGAATTTAATTACTAATTGTAGAACGCCTGAGGACCCAAACCAAAGCTATCTTGGAAAGGCTACGAGTCAGACTCGGGGCACTTCCGTTTCTTAGTGGCTGGCTCTTCCGTGCTGGGTGTCTCTAAAGTGCTAGTGCTGGGTTTCAGGGCGGGGTCTGCATTCAGGGCATCCATGGCCACAGTGAAGCCGGACAGAAGGTAACCTCCACCTCCGCTCATCAGGAGCTTGGGATGACTTCGATCTGGTAAAACCTAATCAAGAAGAGAGAAATAATTCAGATCTGCCTAAACAAATAAAACAGGAGAGAACGACACAGATGTCAGAAACTTGAAAAAAAAATTTTTTTTAAAAAAAGTTTTGGGGCCATACTGAGCAGTACTCAGGGCTTACTTACTCCTGGATCTGAACTCAGGGATCCCCCTGGAAAAACTCAGGAGACTATATAGGGCTTGAGGGACTGATCTTACATCAGCCTCATGCAAGGAAAGTGCCCTACCCACTGTACTAACTACTCTTACCAGTCCCAAATCAAAATTTTAAAAAAATATTTAATTAATTTTTTGCTTTTTGGGTCACACCCAGCGATGCTTAGGGGTTACTCCTGGCTCTGCATTCAGGAATTACTCCTGGTGGTGCTCAGAGGACCATATGGGATGCTGGGAATTGAACCCAGGTTGGCCGCATGCAAGGCAAATGCCCTACCATTGTGCTATCACTACAGCCCCCCAAATCAAAATTTAAATGACACAAATTCTCTTGAAGATTTTTAACAAACTACATAATAGTGTACATAAAAGTGTAGAAACCACCCCACACCACATGATCCCCTAAGCACAAGTGACCCGAGGAGTCCCTGAATACTGTTGGGTGTACCCCCAAACAGTAAAGCACTGAAATTGGTTTAAGTTCTTTACTTTTGAAAATCAACTGTAGCTGCTCCTCTAAACGCTGAAGCAGTTTCCTAACAGTGAACAAGGTGCTGAGTCTCTGCACAGCCTTCTTGCTGGCTGTCCAAGCAGTTACAGGACACACCCTCTCCCGGACAGCCCCAATTTCTATAGGAATCCCTCTGTCCTGTGGCTGCAGCCTGAGACTGGCCTTCCCAGGGAGCCACAGGACTCCCGGCAGCCGTGGAGGCGCTTCCCTGAGGCTCTCTGCAAGTGGGACTGGCTGGCCTCAGCAGCGCTAACGACCAGGAGGCCACAGGCTGCTCTCAGCCAAAACTGAGCAGAGGTTCCAGGGCTCCCTCGCTGGGCAACTCTCTTCAGCTGGTGGTGGTGAGTTCCTTAGACACTTTTTTTTTTAAACCACATTCTGCAGTGCTCATGGGGACTGAACCCGGTCGGCCGCGTGTAAGGCGAACACCTCCCTGTGGTACTGAGCCCATCTGGCTAAGACTCTTCCTGAGCAGCACTGTGGGTGCATCCTCCTTCCCCTCTGCCTCACCTCATCTCATCCTACTCCCCCTATAGCTCAGCGACTTTCCCCCGGATAGACCCTCTAGGGTCTTTCCCTTCCAGTCCCAAATGGGCCATGGAGACCACCTGGAAATCCTGGCAATTGTTGAAAAGCCACCACAGCAGAGAAGAGGCGGCAGGGGGCAGGTGACTCTCCTTCTGGGGGCTTGGCTCTCTCTCTCTAGGGAGGCTTCTGCAAAGCCGGAGATGGAAACAGGACACTGTCTAGTGAACGACTCAGCATCCTGGCACGGGGTCAGTGACTTGGGACCGGCTCGCTGCATGCCTACCTGGTAGTTCCGTAGCCAGGTCTCCGACAGCCTGAGGTTGATGACCCCTCCTCTCTCCCGCAGCTTTGTGTAGCACTCCAACAGAGGCTGGGCATCAACAAGAGAGCGTGTAAGATTTCCCTAGTAGGGGCCCCAGTTGGGAATCCACGTTCCGAGGCAAGAAAGCCCGTCCGCCGTCTCCGCATTACCTCTTTATATTGACAGTAGGCCACAAATGGTCGGGAGGGGGCTACAAAGTCCAGCAGCGAGAGCAGCAGCGGCGTGGGATGGAACCGGCTAGCTACAATCAAACTGCAGGGAGAACGGCAGACACGTTACTCCTCGGGGCCCCCTCCCTGCCCCCCAATAGCATAGAGGTCCTCAAGTGCATTTAAAGTGATCATGTGTCTACTCGCATGACACCAGGAAGAGCAGCTTGAAGAACAACATTCTAGAGAAGTTGAAAACCATAAACTCACGAGCTATGACTGTTTTAGAGAACACAAACTAGATTAGAAGCTCTCAGGGTGATGGGCAACCCTAAGAAATTTTAGGACAGTGACTTTAAAAACACACACACACACACACACACACACACACACAAATCTGGAAACAGAACTGGCATCGCAGCACTGGAATGTGTCACTGCCAGATTCTGCAGGTCTGGGGATCTAGTTTTCTGAGGCGCCATCCTGGGAGGAATTCCCAATTTCTTCTAAACTTCTGACACCAGCACCATTTCCCAGCTCTGCCAGAACGTGGCGTTTCTTTAAAACCAATGACAAAACCATCCTCCTGCTCCCACTACAGCCAAAGCAGACGAGCAAGAAGAGAACGCTAATCTGTCGGAAGCAGAGCCCACAAGCACCAAGACGTCTCCTGCTTTCTGTCAGCACGCACCCATCTGCGTTTCTTTCACTCAGCAGAGCAGCGGCCTCTAAATGTCTTTTCCTCTGCTCTTCTTGTCTCCTCTGCTTTTCCTGAATCTTCAAGAAGAAAAATAAGAAACCAACGTACTGAGGTCATTGAGTCAGGCTTATGGAAATGCTGGTCTGTCAAAACATTTCAACAAGATTGATCAATTTGGACCCCAACAACAGGTCATTTATAAGGAAGACGAAAACACACAAAACAGTCCATATATATTATAAAATCACTATTAATCTACCTATATGCTTCTATACTCTGAAGCTCCATCCCAGATTAAATTGTGTGTGCAACCCCCAGACACATTTTCTCCATCTGTTCTGGCATTTGTTAACTTGTAAGCTGATGCTCCAAAGCCAAACCAAAATCTCACTGCTACAATGAAATTAAAGGAGAGGAATTATTATGAGGGAAATGGGGCGTCTCAACATTCTTACATAATCCTTTTTGCTTCCTCCCTCCTTAGGCTCCTTCTGTTCCGGGTCCTGAGAGCCAATTTCCACTGTTTCCTGTTCATCAGGGTGATTGCTCTCTGGGGCCTCCGCCACGCTGTCTTCATTCTCCTGTTCAGAAGTCTGTTTTTCCTCAAGCATGCCATTACTTTCCTCAACTAAAGCACCGTCTTTGGGCTCTGAAGATAACAACTCAGCAGAAAATGTTCCATTTAGGAGACTGTCCACTTTATTGAGTGGGAATTCATACAGGCCACTGAGGAAAGACTTGGGAAATCCAAAGCACGCCGTTGCCGCTCGAACAGGGCCCCCTCCAGGGTAGAGCTGAATAATGGAGCCAAACCCTGAAGAGATGAAAGAAACAAACACTCGCTTGGTGGAAGCAACTGAGACTATAACAAATCCTTAGGGTTCTTCACTGTTAACACAAAGGGTTCCTATGCTGTGTGGAAGCTAAAGGATGATGCAGCTTCTTTGGGGCTCCATTTGCAGTCTCTTACTATTACCACAGAGTGCAATATCGTTCCAGAACAGAGGCAGTCTTCAAAGAGTGAGGTTTCCACCTCCACATCACTCACATACAACACAGAAAAACCCTTCAATCAAGTATCTTTGAATGTCACATGACTGGTGACTGCCTGTCAATTCCATTGATCCGTCCTGCCCACATGCTCCCACAACAGCCCTAATTCCCAGGCCCAACCCTCCATGGGGAATTAAGAATTCTTTATCTTTGTTTTTGCGCCACAGGGGTCTGTGCTCAGGGGTCACTCCTGGTGGATTCAGGGGATTGCCAGGTATTGAACCTGGGTAAGCTGTGTGCAAGGCTAGCACCCTACCCACTATGTTATCTCTCCGGTCCCAGGGATTCTAATCTTCTATATGGTCAGGGAAAGCACAGGTAAAATCAGGCTGCAGTATAGTCTTGACTCAAATCTCCTCAGCTTAGGCCAATAAATTGAGTATCAGATCTAATAGATTAGTCAAATCCTGTCTTAAGAGACCCATGCCAACCAGGGGCTTCAAACCTATCCCTCCTGACAGAGAAGTTGGACAGGCCAACTGCCATCCAGAGACGCCAGGGAGGGCTAGGCAGGGGACAGTCAGGGCTCTGGAGCTGTGCAGACCGACCCAGGAAGTGATTCCATTAGCCTCACAGGAATCCAACTTTGAATTTTTCAGACCCCTCTACTCACATCGAGGTGTTGGCGGGGAGGAGGGGGTCTTAAAGAACTTGAAAATGTGGACTCTCACCTCCCATTCGCTCCATCATGGCACCTAGCACCAAGCCCGCACACGTCTCCATTACAATCATCTTATTGCCAGCACGAATATTTCCCAGCGTGAGCATCTGGGCGAGTGTGTCGTATCTCATGTGGCTAAGAGAAAGAGAGCGATTCATTCATTTTGAGCTGATCAAAGTCTGTTACTTTTAAATCATTTTCCAAGTTTTCTTTGCTTTATAAAAAAAGTATGTAGCTAAGATCGATTGCTTTGGAGGCAACAGTGAAAAGGACTTACAATTAGAGGTGGAAGGATACTTTATGCAGCTGTGCAAGCTTTTCATGTTACTTAAAATCATGACTTTCTTAAGGACTTATTTTTCCCCCAATTATACTTTTGAAATGAAACAAAGCGTACTTAATTTTTCCAGGTTCTCTCGCATAATACATAGTTGATAGAATGCGGGTGGATGGCTTCACAATGGTAACGATGGCCTCGTATCTGAGGGAAGGAAAACAGGATGGCGATTTAAGAACTGTTTTATCATTAACCTATAAAAACATGCAATATTTGGGTGTGTGTTTTTAGACTAAACTACTTACTTCTTTTTCTTCTTTTTAATGTATTTATCCTGAGCAAATTCTGTCTTGTCTCGGAATGTTGTGCTATTTTCAATTAACTGCTGAACTATTTCCTACAACAAAAAAAGCAAGCAGATTTCCTGAAGCTTTATTTACACAGAAGAGCTAACTTCAAAGATTCCTGAGCCTAGAATGCACCCAACATCTTGATTCTCTAGTCCCTTTTCCCAGAGGTACAATAAACAAACTGTACTTTTATCCTCTATCCAGATAGGGGTGGGGAATGTCTGGCCTGTGGGCCTTATTATGGTTCTGACCCAGGCGTACGATGGCACAAATAATGCTTCCCATTAGCTGCCTTCCACTGTCTGTCTATATGCCCTGATGGCCTGTGAATGCTGTTATAAAGAGCCGAGTGGCCCTTAGCATAAAAGTAACAGTGTCTGCCACTCCTGATCTGGGAGTTTGTACTTCTAAAGTATTTTTTAATTCCACACGAACCAAAGTGAAAAAATGAAATAAAAGGAGAAAAGAGGTAGAGGACACTCATTCCTGAAGGCACTGACTAAAATCATTACTGAAAAGGTACAAAGTGCTGCTACACCTGAGTTACTAAATTCTCTTTTAGTAATGTTAGTAACATTATCCTGCACATACATGCATTTCAAACAATTTTTAATAGAAGTACACAGAGCAAAATATCATCTCTGACCTCATAAAGCCTGGTTTAAAACTAAGCAATTTTCCTAAATACCAAACAAAAACAAAACACAACATCCTTTGAGCTTTACCTCTCCTTTAATGCCTTTGTCCTTTAAAGCTTTTATGTCATCTTGAGTAAGTTTCTGTGATTTCCCATCATCAATTATATTTCGATTATCAGTGCCCGCTTCTTTGATCTCTAAGGAAGGAAATTGCTCTATGACATTTCAAATCCACCTCCAGCCCATAAGCCACTCAAGTTTGCTGTTCCAGTTCCTCGACGCCCCACTTCAGTCCACTATTTGCTCCTGCTGTGATTGTGACTCCAAGACTCATACTCCTGCTTCTCTATAATCTACCTGGACAAACAGACAACCAGTTTTCTTTTGCTGGGGAGGTCCCCCCCCAGCCCCCAACCCTGGGTCACACACAAGGGTCACTCCTGCTGATAACCTGACTTGGCTATGTGGGCCCAACAGTGTTCCCCAAGAATACACTAGCAGCATGACCTGGGAGGCAATACTGGTGATCAAACTTAGGGGCGCCACCTGCAAAGACCTGTGCTCTAGCCTTTTGAGCCATCTCTGTGGCCCCGAAGGTATCTTTTAAATATGCAAATTAGCCTATACAGTATCATACTTAATTCTTTCTGTAGGGATTAGAATATGTTCCTAAAGAATAACTCGCAAAGTTAGAGAAGATCTGGCCCCTGGCTGCCGTTTCTGGCCTCATTTCTTGACTCTGTTTTTCAGTTGCATTGTCCTTCCTTTTATTCCTTAAAAAACCCTTCTCAGGCTGGAGCGACAGCACAGTGGGTAGGGAATTTGCCTTGCACATGGCCAACCTGGGTTCAATTCCCAGCATCCCTGAGCACCACCAGGAGTAATTCCTGAGTGCAGAGCCAGGAGTAACCCCTGTGCATTGCCGGGTGTGACCCCAAAAAAGCAAAAGCAACAACAACAACAATCACCAAAAAAAAAAAAAAAAAAAAAACCTTCTTATCACTCAGGGTTGAATCTTGCCTCTGTTCAGTCCTCCTTTACCCAGTCAGCCTCTATACTCTTCCTGCTGCTTCATCCCACAGCACACACCGCCATCTGAAAGTATGCTGTTAGCATATCTACTAGATTACATCTTGGGATTTCCCAGTGCAAAGTAAATTCTGAAGTCGTCTGGCCCATGAACAGCTACAATCACAGTGAGCAAACATGTCTGGAATACAGGTTATGCTTAATAAAAAGACAAATGTCAATGGAAAAAAAATCCAATTATGGCTGGAGAGACACCTTGCTTGTGGCCAACCCAGGTTCAATCCCCAGCATCATATATGGTCCCCTGAGCACTAACAGAAGTAATTCCTGAGTGCAGAGCCAGGAGCAACACTTAAACATCACCAAGTATGGCCCCCAAAACAAACAAACAAAAACTAAACCAAAACAAAACAAAAAAAATCTCCCAAAAATCTAATTAGCTGGTCTGAATGAGAACATTAATAGTATTTTTATTATAATCACTAGATATTTTTAGTAATCAAGTATTGTAAGTTTAGTTATATTAACAAATACTTTAATAACAGCAAAAGTGGCAGGCCCTTACAACAGTATCATTGCTGCAGATACTGTTTTTAGGTCATACCCTGCAGTGCCCAGGAGCTACTGCTGGCATATTGTTCAGCAGTGGCTCTGCAGTGCTGTGAAGACCAAGCAGACATAGCATTTGTGGAGTTTCCTGTGCTTTGTATCAGACCTCTCGAACAGGCACGGCAATAAATATATTATGATTCCATTTTACAGATAAAAATATAAAGCAACTTGCCCAAGGATATAAGGTGAGTGATAATGCTGGAACTTAAACCTAGTTGCTTGAATACAAATGCCAGAGCTCCTCTACCTATAGCTACCTCACAGTTCTTAACTTCCAGGTACTGACAGGATTCTCTACATGATCTTACATTAAAATGGTAAGGACTCATGGAATAAACCATCCAGCCTAAGGTCAGGTCAGAGAGGGCAGCTCAGTAATTAGTTGGAATCAGAATCCCAAAATTCAAAGTCAAAGGCAGACAGACCTTGCTTCATTACACCTGAATATATCCCACAGTTCTTTTGAGGATCATTTTAGATTAGGGTCTCCTGTGTTTGTACTTTAGAATGAACTAAGGGTTGTCAGGTACGACTAGCCAGCTCAGGGCATCTATTACATATCCCAAAGCAGTGCACCTGAAGTAGGCTCTTCCTTTTTCTTCTTAAGCTGAAGACTTCCTCCGTTGGTCACTTCAAATGTGGTTCCATAGCTGTGGCCAATTACATTATCCAGATAAAACCACTGTTTTTCAAAAGTTACTTTTCTGGGGAAGAAAATGCAATCAGTTAGCTGAATACAATTCACATTCAACAGAGATGTTATAGTCAATCTAGTTTGTTTCAAAACTGTTTTCTATAAAAGGATGATCAATAGCATTCTCACTGAACAGAAACTGACAAATGAACTAGAGAGAGAAGTGGTTTGGAACAGATATAAACATTGGGATTTGAGCAATGGTACACCAGGTAGGGTGCTTGCCGTGACGAAACTGACCTGGCTTCGATCTCTGGCACCCCATTTGGTCCCCCAGCACCTCCAGGAGTGATCCCTGAGCATAAAGCTGGGCGTAAGTCCTGAGCACCAACAGGTTGGCTCAAAAAAGCAAAAGCAAAACAAACAAAAATGTGCTTCCAAATATCAGTCTGAACAATACTTTGTACCTAGAACTAAAGATGCTGCTATTTGTTTGCTTGGTAATAAAAGCACCATTATTAAGTAACAAATTCAGATAACATTAAAGTAACTTGAAAGGATAGTATGTCAAAAAAAAAAAAAAGGTGGGGAGACTTTGCAATGATTTCACCAGCATGGTCAATATATAACTGTGAACTTTGGGATCATACTTCAAACTTAAGTTCTGAGGCAAACTACACTTCACCTCATTGTTATACTTCAATGGAGAATTGTAAAATGCTTAAAAGGGCCGGATTGATAGTACAGCAAGTAGGGTGGTTGCCTTGCATGCAGCTGACCTGGGTTCAACCCCCCCGCCCTCCCCAATATGGTCCCCAGAGCCCGCCGTAAGTAATTCCTGAGTGCAGATCCAGGAGTAACCCATGAGTATCCTGGATGTGGCCCTGAAACCAAAACTAAAATAAAAACTAAATAAAATGCTTAAAAGCTGGGATCCAGTATCGTATTTCTGAACCCAGGGCCTCATATATGCAAAGCATGTTCTCAGCCATTGAGTCACAGCATCTAGTAAGCCCACTTTTCCTTTCCCAATTGTGCAAAAGTTTGGCTGTGGCCAGGTTGCTATTTTGAAGCCTACTTAACTCCTTTCTAGAGATTCCTGCTTCAAGTGACGTTTCAGTCCACAGCCATAGTCAAATGAGAGTATAAAATAAAGAGTTGGCCTGAAGCCGACACTGGTCAGAAATTCCAAGTCTCCTTACACTAGCTTCATGGTTTGTACCATGCTGTCTTATTTCCTAGCACTGTATCCAGCTGGTTTCTTGGTAGAAAGTATTGCAAGAACTCAACTCAAAAGCCTGTTCAAACAAACAATACCAAGCAAGCCTTTAGATAGAACAGAGTGGTGGTTACCAGGTGACCAAGAGGGTGTAAAAACAAGGTCAACCGAACAGTAAAGGATGGGAACTAGATTTTTGGTAATTACACAGATGTCCAATATAATGTCATACACCTGAAGCTTACTATGTTCTGAGCCAAAGCTAGCTCAACAAAGTTATATTTGGAAGAAGATGGTGTTCAGGACACACCCAGCAGCTAAGCTTCAGGGCTTACACCTTGACTCTGTGCTCAGGGATCAAGCCTGAAGTGCTCCAGGGACCAAACCAAGGTTGGCCATGTGCAACACAAGTGCCAAAATTAAAGCAGAGAGGCTGGTATAAGCCTTGGTTTGGAAAGGGGCTTTTTGGTCACGGCCAAAAGTGCTCAGGGCTTACTCCTGCTCAATGTGCAGGGATCACTCCTGGTGGGCTGCTGGGGAGAAGGGGGGGTGGGTGTCATATGGATGGATTGGTGATGAATGCTGGCAAGAAAAGTTCCTACTATCCCTCGAGGTCAGTGCGGTATTAAGTCCTGAACACACATGGCTGTGGCCCAAAAATAAATGATGGTTAAGAGTTCTGTGGTGCTGTTTTTCTGGTTTTGTTTTGGGGCCACACCTTGTGATGCGCAGGGGACCATAAGGGATAACAAGCATCCTCCCTATCCCTATTAATGCACTCCCAAAGCATGCACTATATCTTCAATCTCCCCCATCATCTCCCCCCCTCCCCCGCAATTTTTTTAACCACTAGAAGGCCACTGGGATTTAACCCCTTCACTACCTCAAGAAATCTACCAAAATTACCAGTGCTCCGGCACTTAACACAGAATGCTACTACTATTCAGCAGGCTCACAAACCCACTTAATTCCAAGTTTAAGAAGTTGAGGAAACTGCTCCTGGCCAAGCAACAGAACTTCTCTGGACATCCCCTGGTGAAAAAGGGCACCTGAAAATGATTCCACATTCTATGGGAAGCTGTCTCCTAACATTACTGGAGACCAGGATAGATGGTCCTGTTTACTTGGGCAGAGAGATTGATGAGTTCGAACACTAGGTTTGCGAGGTTTCAGCTTTGTGGGAACTGATCCAAGCTGGTGGAATAGGAAAAAAAAAGGGAGGGGGGCGGAGGTGTGGTCCGTGGGTAAAGTGGGCGGGTACGGAGCGGCAATGAGGGAAAAACACGAGATCGGTGGGTGAAGGAAGGTTTTGTTTGGAGAACTGGAGAGATCTCGAGAACTCGGGGTAGGGTGGGAGTGGAGGTTTGGGTCAGGGAATGGGTTGTGGGTGCAGGGGTCTGGGAAGAAGTCCCCGGGATTCTAAAACACTGAAGTGGGATGCTGAAGCCAGAGGGGCCCGGTATAAGCCCAAGGAACGGGGGGCCCTGCAGGGGAACAGGTAGGATAAAGGGCAATAGGCTGCTGGGGAATGGGTCCCGCTGGAGAAGAACCGAAAGGAGACGGCAGGGGAAGGTTGGCGATCTAGAGAGCCAGAAATGGAACCCTCGTGGGAGGAGAACGTGGGTAAATACAGATGTTGGGTACCAAAAGATGGGGGGCCGAGGACTCCCCCAGTCCCCGAGGCCGCGACCTCACTCACTTTCTCCTTTGCACTTGCACGGCTTTGAACACATCTTCCCGTTTCAGTACCACGAAATCGCCGTCGCGGATGCGGTGGTCCACGGGGGGCGCGGGCGGCGGACCCGGCTGCTCCCCGGAGCCCTCCATGGTGCCCCGCGCGTCTCCGCCGCGTCTCCCGGGTGGCCCGAAGCCCACTCCCCGGTGCTCGGCCGCGCTACCTGCGGGTCCGGAGCGTCCACGCGCCGAGGGAGTCGCGCAGCCCGCGCACCGGCACCGCCCCCACGTGCCGCGCGCCGCTTCCGCTTTCCGGCCCGTCCCTCCGCACGCGCTTCCGGGCGCGCGCCCACTTCCGCCACGGCGGGCTCCCTGATTGGCTGCAGGCCGCCCCGCCCCGCCCCGCCTCGCCGCCTCCGAGCGCGGAAGGGGCGTCACAGAGGCGCCAAAATAGAACTTGGAACGGGGCTGGCGCCGGTGGCCGGGCCGGGAGCCGGCGTCCCCACCTCTGGGAAGGACGGGGCTGCGCCCGGAGCCGGCGGTCGCGGCGGGAGCGCTGCGGGACTCGCGCCTCTCAGCCCTGCGGGAGGACGGGCGAGGGCGCCGGGGCTGCACCCAGCCGTACCTGGAGAGCTCGGGCACCTCTTTGCAGGTAAGAGCGCAGGCCCCGGGGGTTGCCAGGGCAACGGCTTGCTTTTAACGCAGCTGCCGGGTCTCCCTGTGCTTCTTCATGCTCCACCTCCCCGTGTTGGACTGTTGCCCGCCTGTGATCTCGGGAGTAGCCGCTGAAGAGGCGCTTCCCCTCGGCGGCTCTGAGGGCAGAGGTTTTTTTTGTTTGTTTGTTTTGCTTTTTGGGTCACACCCCACGATGCATTGGGGTTACTCCTGGCTCATGCACTCAAGAATTACTCCCTGGCGGTGCTCAGGGGACCATATGGGATGCTGGGGATCGAACCCTGGTCAGCCGCGTGCAAAGCAAACGCCCTACCCGCTGTGCTGTCGCTCCAGCTCCGTGAGGGCAGAGTTTTGCGCTCCGTG
Organism: Sorex palustris; assembly: GCA_028565675.1. Lineage (NCBI taxonomy): Eukaryota > Metazoa > Chordata > Mammalia > Eulipotyphla > Soricidae > Sorex > Sorex palustris. The sequence continues at coordinate 2,264,438 of JAOXYA010000045.1, read as the reverse complement.
CTCTCACCCAACATTTTTTCGTCTTCATCAGCTTGCTCCATTGCTGTGCACCTCGGTGTTTTTATATATGATGTAGTGCAGACTTTTAATTCTGTCAGACTCTTATTAGATCCTCTCCACTCCCCTCCCCCCCAAAAAACTCGCATAATTTTTAGACTAATGTGGGCTTTCTTTTAGGGTGATTTTTAAAATTTACTTTTATTTTCAAAGTTTCTCCTGTAAAAAAATATTCACGTGTGCTTATTAGATATCCTGGAATTTTTTAAAATTATTTTATTGAGTTTTATAGTCTATAGTATTAAGGGGCACGGTGAGTAGGGCATTTGCCTTGCATGCGGCCAACCCGGGTTCAATTCCTCTGCCCCTCATGGAGAGCTGGGCAAGCTACCAAGAGTATCTTGCCTGCCTGGCAGAGCCTGGCAAGCTCCCCGTGACATATTCAATATGCCATACACAGTAACAACAAGTCTCACAATTTGTTGTGAGATGTTACTGGTGCCCGCTCAAGCAAATCGATGAACAACCAGAGGACAGTGATACAGGGCAGTAGTATTAAAGTCATTGTTTAAGAGTGAACTATTGTTTTAAATAACTTAATTTTTTTTAGAGTAGTTTCAGGTTTAAAGCAGATACTCTGTCATTGGGTTCTCAGAAGGGGTGGGGAAGACGGGGGCAATAAAAATAATCCTGGGAGCCGGAGCAATAGTACAGCAGGAAGGGTGTTTGCCTTGTACGCTGTCCACCTGGTTTCGATCCCCACCACCCCATATGGTCCCCTGAGCATCACCAGGAGTGATTTGGGAGTGCAGTCAGAAATAATCCCCAAGCATCACCAGGTGTGACCCGCAAAGCCAAAAACACACCAACAAAAACAATCCTGGCCATCTTTAAATTGAAGAACTTAATATAGGATCTGATTTTTTTTGTTGTAGTGGTGATTTCAAACAAATTAACTGTTCTCACTTTAGGAAAAAATTCCCAGGAAGTAGACTGTTTGCTGGGCTATTGTTTCTTCATTTCTGCCATACATTTATTGCAATTGATGGACCAAATTCTGTGCATTCTTGTTAGCTAAAGTGCATAGTATGGTGTTCACTCTTCTGTGCTGTGATTTTTGATCAATGCATAATGTCACCATACAGTATCATACAGAATGGTTTCCCTGATCTAAAACTGCCCAATTCTTTCCTTATATGAATTATTTAAAAAAAAAAACAAAACTCTCCCCCTTTATTTGGAGGCCATACCTGGAGATGCTCAGGGGTTATGCCTGACTCCACACTCAGGAATTACTTTTGGTAGTGCTCAGGAAACCATATTGGATGCTGGGACTTGAATCCGGGTTGTCCAAATGTAAGGCAGGCACCCTGCCTGCTGCATTATTTCTCCAGCCTCTTAAAAATCCTTTTCTGTTCTATTTTTTTCATCAGTGACCCTTGGTGTTCAAAAGAGGCATAAAAGCAAAGTATAGAAGCTGTGGAAAGATCTCAGCCCCTGTTCCAGAAATACGGGGAATGTGAATACAACTGGCCACACAAATCCTAAGGGAAACAAAGATTCATGCATTCATTTAAAGATAAATAAAACCTAAAATCAAGCAGTCAATCTTGTGCCCAAAGGGTTTGATATAGAGAACTTGTACAGTCAAGTGCCTGCCTTCCCTTGTTAAAGAGAAAACTCACTCACTCTCCTGCCTCCCCACTCTCCCCGAAGATGAAAGAGGAAGAAAAGCTGGATCCCCAAACTACCCACGATCATTCTTGCACAGGAAGAGGTTGGATGTGATTTCCAAGAACCAGCAGCTACTCCCTCTCATCTCTAACCCCATCCCTACATCATTTGATCCACAGACAAGGTTTCCCCAGCACTCTCTCTGAAATCTCCTCCTGCTGGTGGCCCTGTTCATTCCTGACACCTGTCTCACTGCCAGACCCTTCTCCTCCAGAGTTCCTCTGACGCCCCTCAGAGCCTGTAACTGCTTCTGTCTTACTTCTCACTGGAAACAGTGAACATCCACAAAGTCACTCTCTCGCCAAAACTCAGCTCCAGGGCAGAGGGCAGCATGGTCACCTCATCCTAGGCCCTCCTTTTAATGCTTCCAGGGAGCGTACAGCCACAGGGCAAGTGGAGTGTTGGGGCCAGAGGATTCAGAGGGCATTGCTTTTCGTTACTCCCAAAAAAGATACTCTAGAGGATTTTTAACATAAAAGCCCATTTAGAACTAACTGCATCCTCTCTACCCATGTGCTCTAGAGATGCTGCTGTTCTACCTGCAGGACATATGTACATTCATATATGCACACACAAACATGATTAAAACCCATTTTATTTTATTTTTTCAGGAGTACATTCTGTTTATTTTGAACAATAAAAAAAGGTCTTCTTTTGTATCCTTTCCCCTACCCAAATTCTTTTTTTTTTAATTTTATTGAATCACCATGAGATAGTTACAACTTTTCATGTTTGGGTTACAATCACCCAATGATATACTACCCATCCCTCAACCAGTGCACATTCCCCACCACTAATATCCCCAGTATACCCCCATTTTCCCCCCCTCCCCTGCCTCCATGGCAGAAATTATTCCCCATACTCTCTCTC
>JAOXYA010000045.1:2202038-2209538 GCA_028565675.1 Sorex palustris | reverse complement strand
ACACGAACAATGAACATGAAAAGGATGAACAATTGTTTTGGCAATTTCCTTAAATTTATCAATTGAATTGAATTTTCAGGTTTATTTGACTACTCTAACCTATACTGATTATGAATATTAACTTGAAAACAAATCAAAGTAGAGGGAATCCTCTGATTGCCACAAAGATAAGGGAACGGAATATACTGGTCAATGTTTCCTTTAACTGAGTTACCAGCAGTGATTATCATAAATTAAAGCATGTGATAAAGAAACACGGAGTTAAGCATAAGTATTCTGGGGATTGAGAGACAGTACTAGCTTTGCACCTCTTCAAACTCCAGTCTGAATGTCTGGCACCACATATGGTCCCCCAAGCATGGCCAGGGGTCACTACTGGGCATAGAACCAGGAGCAGGGCCCTAGCATTGCCAGTGAGGTCCAAAGACCACAACCACACCACAACGATGACAACAATCCCTAACTGTTCTGAAATTCAGAAGATTTTTCAGCATCTCACCAGGCCTGTGTATTGTACTGATACAAATGAAGACCCCTTCAAAGACATAAAGTAACTGGGGAGGAGGGATTATAGGAAGGTTGTGTTTTGACAACAGTAATTTATAGTTTCCTTTGAAGCAAATATTGCTTCAAATAGGAGTCTTGGTTTTGATCTGCATGCTTGGCCAAGGGAAGCCGTGGAAAGTTGTAGGACTGCCTTACCTCTAAGATTTAGTTTCTCTATGGGTTCTCCTTGTTCAAGCTCCTTATTTTTAAAGTAGGCAATGGATGTGTCTTTAAAGACGAACCAATATTGTTTGAACGTTTTTAATATTAGCTTCTTGGGCCTGCGAATGAAAAACAGGGTTTAAACAACCATCCCAAACTGTAGAAAACATCATGGTGGGTTATGAGGTCCTAGAGCAATGTTCTTTAGTGTTCTACATCTGCCAACTGACATCTAGATTCAGACCTTCCCAAGACAAGGCAGTTATAACCAAGGCAGTGACCAAAAGTGTTCAACCTTTCTGGCATGGGTCTGTCTGAGGACTGGTAGTTCAAATTCTCTTTTCTAGAGGCTCTCTCTATCAACGTCGAATTTATTTACTGTTAACACGCTAATTTACAAAGTGATTGACTCATAGTTGAGTTTTAGACATTTTGTGTTCTAGCACCAGTCCTACCACCAGTGTCAACTTTCCTCAGCTTGCCTCCACCCTTGCCCTCAGTTTCCCTCCCCTCAACCCCACCTGCTTTGTTTTTAACAATGATTTTCCAATAGCAAGCCCATTTCTAAAAACTACAAATAGGATTCTGATAAAAAACAGAGAAGTTCAATGCAGACACTCAGGAGTGAGACCACCCAGGCCACACTCTGGTCATGCTTCTGCCTACACACATGGCCCCAGGAAGGACACCACAGTCTCAGCAGCCTGGCATGAGCTACCTCTCTGTGATGCTGAGTGGTGAGTTTTCCAACTGACGGCTTTTGTGTCAATACATTATTTTGGTTGTATATGTGAGAGATATTATGGATCTGGTGACATTAGTCATTTCAGTCTATTTCTTTGTATAAAAGTCATCTAGGGGCTATAGAGATAGGACAGGGGTTGAGACATTTGCCAATGATCCTCATTTGATCCCTGGCACTGTGTAGGGTTGAGCACTACCAGGAACAATCCCTGATCACAGAGCCAGGAGCAAGTCCTGAACACAGTCAGGTGTGTCTCCAAACACCACTCCCCTAAGAAAATAATACCGGTCTATATAGACAATCTTAAAGTTATCAGACGTAAAATAGATAAAAGTGAGAAATCTTTAGGCTGTCGGTTCTTCTTGATCTTTATGAGAAACCACTGATATTTGAAGAGACATTATTCCACAGAAAGTGTGGGTCAGGTGGGCTATAGTGTCCATAGAGATGGCTAAGAAGTACATGAAGAAGATGCCCGAGCATCACCAACCACCAGGGAAATGCAATTTGAAACCACTTGACTCACACATCAGTTAGAATGGCTAGCACCAACTCCGCCCCCTAGAAACAGCAAGATAAAGGGGCTCTTTTTCATGGAGGAAGCTTCTTGGAGATCCCCAAGCAGGGCTTCAACTCTGAGTGGGACCATCAGGTGCAGAGGAGGATGTAGACACCTGGAACTTAAGTAAGCTTCCTTAGGTGGCTTCCAAGAGTTGGAGACACACTAGACTAACACATTGATGCAAGCACCTGCCACTGATGGCTCACACTTGGTTGTGGCTTAATTAACATGAATTTGCAGCATCAGTGTCATTGTGTTAAAACAGTGATTTCTAAAATAAAACTGGCATGCCCTATCTTTAAAACACTTTGAGACACTAACCCCTAACATACTTGGATTTAGTTTGCCCATTCATAATATGCTCTAATGGATACATACTAAATCCTGTACAAACATAACAATGAATGAAGGCTGGGGGTGGAGCTCAGAGGTCCCAGCACCACACACAGGCAAACACCACCACCACCTACTCTGCCATCACCACCACTGACTACAACTTGGACAATCAACCAGACACTACCACCATCTAAACCAAACCAAACTATGAAAAGTGCCATTTCTTTCAAGAAGGAAAACTACTACTTATCAACATAAGTCTGGTTGAAGAAGTACACTTGGACTCCACTTACTAAATCACAATGTTCTTATTTGAATGCCATCTGTCTATTTTTCAGGAGTTTTGGTTGAAACAAAGCTACTAGTTCCCTTCTCCTCGATATCACTCACTCACTCAAATAAATCAAAATATGTTGCGTGTATTTTTAGCATGCAGGTTGAAAACACACCGATTCTCACAGTGCACAATACACAGAATAACTCTGTTTCCAAGTGTTACAGGTGCACAGATAATACTGTGTGTGTCCTAATCAGCCAGTGTCATTATTGGTGGCACTTGTGATGGAAACATTTCCAGAGTTTTCAAAAACCTCTCATTGGAAATAACAAAATCATGCGACTTGCCACAGCATGGATGGAACTTGAGGATATCATGCTGAGTGAAGCCAGCCAAAGGGAAAGGAACAGATACAGAATGATGCCTCTCATATGTGCGACTTAAAGATACTATCAGGATAGCAACAAAGGGCCAAAGACAGCATGGTGGGAGAAATGATGCACACTACTGAGTCTGGGGGCTAGGGGTGGAGGGATTTAAAAGGAGGGAACTTGGGGACCTTTGGAGGAAGGGAGGTACACTGGTGATGGTTGCATCAAAACCATCATTAACAATATTATAAGTCACAGAACTTCAATCAATTAAAAATAAAACTCTCTCTGGAGTCAGGGAGATTGCCCAAAGTGAGGGTATGATTTGCATGTGGGAGCCGGAGGTCAATCCTCAGCACCCCAGTTTCCCTCAGGACCATCATGAGGGACTCCTGAGCACACTGGGAGTAGCCCCCACACACCACTGGCTGTAGCCCCCAAACGAAACAAGTTCTCTTTAAGATTAAGGGTATTGGGGCTGGGGAGACAGGGCTCAGGGGCACAAATGCAGGAACCAGAATTTAATTCCAAGCCCTGCTTAGCTGTGTGTGGCTCTTGTGCCCCCAGCACGGCTGAACCTGAGGAATGCTGCATCGCTGGATCCTAGCATCGAAGCATCCTACCCAGCTGACAAGTATTACTGGAAGTGGCCCTGGGGCCTCTGAGCATTGCTTTGGGGTCCGAGGTATCCTCTAAAAATGTAAGTGCATTTGTTCACTTGAAAGCAACTGGAGGCTTCTAATCATGGGTGCTCGACACCATAGCGTGGTCTCAAGTCTGGAATGCTTGTTTAAGACAAAACTAGAGGCTGGGGATACAACTCAAATCTTGAATGTATGAGGCCCTGAGTTTGATACCTGGCGTCATATAAAAAGCAACAATAAAAAGTCAAACCAAAAACCACTGGCCTGGAAGAATCATGTAGTGGTTTATAGCATCGGCCTTGCAAGTGTAGGGTTATGAGTTCAAATCTCTGCATCCCACATAAGCCAGGTGGGATCTTGGCAGCTCTTCTGCCTGTGTTTCTATCCAGGTGCAGTGTCCAACTGCACTAAAGTCAGGTGGGTGTGACCCTGGCAAGCATTGTAACTAGACTTTATTTTTTTTATGTCTAGTTAATTATGAATAGGAACTAGAATACGTTCATAGTTACTTATGAACCAGGATATTTCTGAACAGGAAACTTCTGCCTTTGGTGAAAGCTTCTCTCCTGGCTCCCTGCCTTATGTAGACTCTAAATCTTTATTTCCTCTCCTTGTATGAGGATTAGAATTCTAGACCCCAAGATGTGGCTCAGTGGTGGAGAGCATACCTTCCCCCTGTGAAGCCTGGGTTCAATTTCTGCTACTGTAACCATAGATTGCCTAACTCTTGAGAATCTCTCTCTCTCCCTTCTCTCTCTCTGTGTTATTTTTTGGCAACATATGGCAGTGCTCAGGGATCACTCCTGGCTCTCCACTCAGGAATTATTTCTGGTGGTGCTCAGGGGGCCATGTAGGGTGCTGGGGATCGAACCCGTGTTGGCTGTGTGCAAGGCAAACACCCTACCCACTGTACTATCGCTCTGGCTCGCTCCAGCTTTGCAAATCTCTAACCATAGCCCCCATCCTCTCTGCAGCGGAAACTTCATTTCTAACTAGGTCCCCTCTTTGTTTCCTAAATCTGAAATCTCTCAGTCCCCATTTAGGTCTGTTTATTAGAATAAGAATCAGAGATTCTGGGGCCAGGGCATACAAGACATACACTCCTGACTCCCAGACTATTTTCCGCAGTCCCTATAAAGAATGTTTCCAGTGGGCTAGAGAGAGAATGCAACAGACCAACTACATAGTTCTCATGTGGGAGGCTTGGGTTTGAGCCCCAGCACCACATGGTCTCCCAAGCACCGCTGGGAGGAACCAGGAGCATAGAGTCACAAATAGGACTTGAGCATTATGTGGTGTGGCCTCCTCCCAAAAAGATATTTTGTAGATTTAGATTTTTAGATTATTACATTTTTTGTAGCGCTGATTATTGCAGCATGTTATTACAATTTCTAAAGTGACAGAAATGAAACGAATGCCTCTATTGTTCCAGCCCATATCCTCCCATTCCACCTGAAAATCAACCAACCAACAAACCAACCAACCAACCAACCAACCAACCAACCAACCAACCCCAGTAGACACTCAGTAACAAGTACCTTGGGGAGATTGCTTCTGGTTTATAACTAAACCATTGTTCATTCTTTCTGACTTTTTCTCTGTAACATGTACTATCAAAAGCAACTGTGTTTCTTTTCAAGTCAACTCACCCAGCCAAGAGTTGGTTTGTTAGGAAAAGTCAACAAACCATAAAGTGCCTTAATCAATTCATAAAACTTCAAAGGAGCCTCATTCCTTTCATCCTCACACCCCTTGGCACTGTGACAGTCCTTTCTTTCTACTAAACAGAGAAACAATCTTCCTTGGCTTTCAGTAGTTTCAGATTGACCTGAGTTAAGTGTACTAGCAACACTTGAACAGGATAAGGTAGATAAGCTAAGAAGATACCCTCCAAGACTAGGATCAAAGGACAAGAGGTAAGTGACAGTTAAATTGTGAAAGAGCTGCCACATGGCATCAAGAATCCTGAGTTTCCTAGGTGAACTTTCAGAGAAGCTCAGCCTGGCATATTCATTCATCACTGAGGATGAACCATTTCTTTTTGTTTTTCTTTTTCTGCCACACTGGCTATGTTCAGGGCCTGCTCCCACCTCGAGGGTCACTCCTGGGGATGCTCAAATGACCACATGGTGGTGATCAGTAATCAAACCGGGGTCAGTTGCATGCAAGACACTTACCTTAATCCCTGTACTATCACCTCTCTAGCCCAGGTGCTTGAGCGTAGACTATGAGCCAGACACCTGCGAACTGCTTTACATGTATTAATTAATTTAATCCTTCCCAAGAGGTGGTATCAATTCATTTTGTAGATTAAGAAACTGAGGTTCAGAAATATAAGGACATTACCCAAGGTCACCCAGTTAGTATATGCCATGGAGCTATGATTTGATCCATTGTCAGATCGCAAAGCTCATACTTCACCTTGAAACCAGGAATGTGTCTAAGGGATGTGTAGTGGAAACTCCTTGAGTCTTTTTACCTGCAAAGATTTTTTCCTCTTTCAGGGTGGCTTACCTAAATAATCTGAGATTATCTGCAAGTGTAGGGATATCAGTAATGTCCTCCTAAAGAAAAAAACAGAAAATGTTCAAACTGTTGTCATTTGTGAGGGGCAGTTGGTTACATCTGAGCTTATTAAAATGAGATAAAACTGGGTGGGAGAGATAGCACAGCAGGTAAGGTGCTTTCAGATCAGTCTACCCTGGTTCAGTCTATGAGTGCAGAATCACAAGTAAGCCCTGATGGGTGTGGACCAAAACCAAACAAACAAAAGACATAAAACCAAGCTCCCCAGTCACCACTAGCCACAAGTCTAGTTGGCAGAGTTTTCTTTATTGATTTTGATGTGATGCCTTTTTTTTTTTTAATTTTTGGGTCACACTTAGCAATGCTCAGGGCTTACTTCAGGCTCTGTGCACAGGAAGTACTCCTGGCAGTTCTCAAGAGGACTAATTATGGGATGCTAGAATCAAACAAGGGTCAATCATTTGCGAAGCAAACACCCTATCCACTGTAGTATTGCTTCAGTCTCTAATTGAAGCATTTTTTGAATTGAGTTTTCATGTGTCAAGGTGTATCTATGCATTATATATTACACAAATGAAAAAGAGATGAAAACAATTGATCAAGCACTCCCTGTGTCTACTGAGTTACAATTTAAAAAAAAATTTGGGGTGACACCTGGGTGAACCTCAGGGGTTACTCCTGGCTCTGCACTCAGTAATTACTCCTGGTAGTGCTCAGGGGACCATATGAGAATATGAAATGCTGGGGATTGAATCTGAGTCGGCCACGTACAAGGCAGATGCCATACCTGCTGTACAATCACTCTGGCCCCATAAGTTCAACCTTTTGGTGAAGAAACTATGATCATTTATGCTCAAGCAAAACTTAACACAACATTTACTGCAGAGTGAGGAACTTTTGCTGATCCCTTTTCTATAATTACAGTCTCAAAGGAATCTGGTTTAAAGTAAATTCTGCATTGTTGGTTGGTGTCTGTTGAGTACAGTCTATAAACATTCATGGAGGCTGCTGGGGAGATTTCTCCAAGAGCTAGAGTGCATGCTTCCAACCTGCAGGTCCAGGTTTGATCCCAAGCACTGCATAGTCTCTTGATGGCAGTGGGTTTGGCCCCTGAGTACAGAGCTGGGAGGATCCCCCAAACACCATTGGGTGTGGCCAAAACTCTACACCCCCACAACTATATTTTGAGGAAGAAAGGAGGGAAATAAGAAGAGAATCACTTTCTCATTGTGTCTGTTTAGGGGAGGAAGAGAGTTTTTTTTTTCTTTTTGGGTCACACCCAGCGATGCACAGGGGTTACTCCTGGCTCTGCACTCAGGAATTACTCCTGG
>JAOXYA010000045.1:2187620-2199701 GCA_028565675.1 Sorex palustris | reverse complement strand
TTAGGGGGAAGCTGACCGTGGCTCCTCCTGCCCACCAAGCTTTATGCTACGCGGGCGACGCCGTAGCCGGCGTGGCAACTTTGGCTCCAGAGCTTAATTTCCTACACTATGCATGCTGCTCCACTCCATGGTGGCTTAAATCAATGTTGCTTAAGTGCTTAAAAGGCATGTGTAAAAATCGCAACACTAAAAGATTTCTCAATGCACAGTAGTCAAAACTTAATTCATAATCAACCAAATTCATAATCAGAGATGTTTGTAAGTCCTTGTCTATGTAGACTCTCAATTTTCTTTATTCCAATATCAAATTATCTCTAAAACTTTCATCTTATCATACTATCACGAACATTTTCATGTTTACCAAAGAAGTCTAGCTCAACTATGCAAGCATGCACTCTCCAACATTTGAAATTTGACTTTGTGACCTTGGATAAGTTTCTTATTATCCTTTACAGTTACTCAAATATTTGTAAAATGAGAAATAATAACAAACCTGCCTGATTTAATTGTTATGTAAATTAGATGAATACAAAGCCTGGTACAAAAATAGACAAAAACAACAACAATTATTATCAGAAGCAATTACATGGAAAGGAATACAGGTAAATCTGCCAGCTGTATCTATTTTTAAATGTCACCTCTTAAAAACTAATTTGCTCATAGACATTTGTTTTTCTTGGGTGCAAAGTAATGTTTCATCTGTCTGGATTCTTAACACACCTCTCCCAAATTAATTAAAAGAGATATACCCTTCACTACATTAATAAAATCAACTCACATATTAGAAATTCTAGTGACCTTATTGATGCATTATAAATCTTTTCTTGATAAAAGCAAAAGAGTGTCTATTTTATGGAATAAAATTATATTTTGAAATACAATTGTAGAAACATATTTTTGTATTTTCAAGAGATGTCTATTTTCTTTTTGATTACTAATTTTTATTTAGCATCCAGGAAAAAAATCTCATTGCACTAATATACTTAAACTTTTGGTTTTGTTCCGCATACTCTAAATTTTATACACTCTGCACAAATTGTAGCCACTTTATCAATGTCTTATTATATTTTTTCTCTTAACATTGCAATGACAGTGATTAATTTCTAAAGATAGGTAAACAAAAACTTACCTTGAAAGTGATTAGAAGAGAATTGTGAACTGTTTGAGGACTTGCAATTTATCTGTATAGTAATGTACCCCACGCAGTTTATGAATACAGTCGTCTTAACATCTAAATCTCCTATAGGTTGAAGTCTAAATATGATAATATGCTCTAGGGTATTTTGATAAATTACTTATCATACCCAAATACATTTTTATTTTTTAAAAAAATTGTTTATTAGCGGCTGAATTTGTAAAAGTTAATGAATTTTCAAGTAAGATAGCACTGTATCACTATCATCCTGTTGTTCATCTATTTGCTCAAGTGGGGATCAGTAACATTTTCATTTGTCCTAGCCCTAAAATTTTAACAGCTTTTCCTCTCATTCTTCTCAACTCTACCATGTTGGAGGCTCTTTCAGGGCCAGGGGAATGAGACCCGTTATTGTTACTGTCTTTGGCATATCAAATATGCCTTTCCAGGCTCTGCTGTGAAGATGGGATACTCTCGGTAGCTTGCCGGGCTCTCCTAGAGGGATAGAAATTATGTATATAGGCATATATATACATATATATATTTCCCTCTATGATTTGTTGCCTACTGTCTGAACCCCATCCATCAAATATGGTGTAGTAATTATGGAGAATGGATAGGGAGTGTCTTATGATGTGTTGTGCAGCTGCTTTTGCAGCCACACTGTCCAAGAATATTTTCACTTATATGTGAGGCTCAGCCTGAGTGGGTGGGGAGCGGCCTGGAGTGTCGCGGTAGTTGGGTTGTGGAGGTCAGTTGCCAAGTGAAAACAGTCTGGCACAAAAGTCAGTGGCATGGTTATGGGGGCCTCATTTTATGCTCCCTTCTGGGAGAAGCAGCTGTGTGATCTGATGGGTGGCCAATGACAAGATTGTCTGGCGTCAGCAGGAGGTGGCTTATGGGAGTGACCCCTGGGTCACCAGAGACTGGGGAAAATGGGCAGAGGCTCTCCTCTTCTGGGTCCCATTGAGCCGAGTCCAAGGTCACAAAGATCCGCATTACCTGGGTTCCGTGGAACTTTACTCATGTGTGAGGCTCAGCCTGAGCGGGTGGGAAGCTGCCTGGAGCACGGTGGTGGTTGGTTGTGGAGGTTGGCTGCCGCGGCTGGGTCCCTTGGGGCAGGGAGGGCTCTCGCTTTTCCCCCTCTGGGGTGCGTTGAGTGAAAACAGCCTGGTGCCGAGTCCGGTGGGCCTCATTTTATGCTTCCTTTAGGAAGAAGCAGCCATTTGTATTCTGTTCCATTTTTTTTTTTGTGAGCTATTTTTTTTTACTGTTTTGCTTGTTATAGCATAATTATAATTAAATTTTATAGCATAGCTTAAAGTCAGGGAATGCAATACCTACAATATGTTTATACATTTAAATATAAATATAAAGATATAAAATATAAAATGTATTTATATATTAAATATATATGTATTTTTTCTCAGAGTGCCTTAACCCAGAATAATCATTTAGGGAGACTTATAGTTCTATATAAAGTTCAGTAGAATTTTTTCTAAGTACTTGAAGAATTTTAAAGGGAACTGCATTGAATATATATAGACCGTTGGATAGGATGGTTATTTTAACAATGTTAATTCTTCCATTCCATGAACATGGGTTATTTTTCCATTTACTGTGGTTCTTTTCTATTATTTTCAGTAGTCACTTAGTTTTTGTCATATCTCTTGTTAAGTTGATTCCTAGGTATTGCATATTTGATGTTTCTAGAAACCTTTTTTTCCCCCTATGGTTTGTGGTCTTGGACCACACTCAGCAGTGCTCAGGGTTTATTCCTGGCTCTGCACTAGGGGATCACTTCTGATGGAGCTCAGGGGAACATATGTGGAGCTGGAGATTGAGCCCAGGCTGGCAGTGTGCAAGGCAAGTGGCCTATTTTGGCTATACTATTGCTCTGGTTACTAGAAACTATTTTGAATGGAGTTGTCTTTTTAAAAACACTTCTTTACATACAGAACTGCCAAAGATTTTCATGTGTTAGCCTGCTGCCTTAATGTATTAGTTTATTCTTTCAAAAAAGAGTTTTACTGTGAAGTCTTAGGGTTTTTTAATGTTTATTATCATGCCATCTACAAATAGTATAGTTCAGCACTTCCCCCCTCATTTTGGATTCCTTTAATTTCATTTTTTTTGTTGAGTGCTTTGGCAAAGTCTTTCAAAAACTATTTGAACAAAAGTAGAGAAAGCAAACATCCTTACCTCGCACCTGATTGTAGAGGAAAGCCCGTCTGTTTTTCACCATTGAGTATAATGTTGTTTGTGGGTTTGTTGTAGATGGTGTTTATATTTTGAGGTATTTTCCTTCTTTAATGCCTATCTTATTTTCATTTTTTTAAAATCATGAATTGGTGTAGAATCTTGTCAAAAGTCTTCTCTGCATCCATAGATATGACCCTATGATCCTGATCTTTGCTTTTGTGGATATAGAGTATGTCATTAGTTGATCTGAGTATAGTGAATCATCCTTGCATTCACTTCTGGCCATGTCTTCTAGAGAGCAAGCTCTTGTTATGGCAAAGGCGCTTAATGCATTTCTCTATCCCTATCCTTCCCTTCACCACCCAGAGCCACTAAATCACTCTCAGATTCTTTTTTTTTCTTTTTGGGTCACACCCGGCAATGCACAGGGGTTACTCCTGGCTCTGCACTCAGGAATTACTCATGGCGGTGTTCAGGGGACCATATGAGATGCTGGGAATCGAACCCAGGTCAGCCGCGTGCAAGGCAAACACCCTACCCACTGTGCTATCCCTCCACCCATTCTCAGATTCTTAGTAGGGATGCCTGCAAGGAAAATCTCATGAAAGTATGGTGCTCAACCCTCCACACCACCCCACAAATGATTGTCTTGTCTGGTAGCGTAGCTTTGCTGCAAAATATTTATTGTAATCAGTTCCATTGTAATTATTACACAACAGATATTTCCCACATAACAGATTGGTTTTAAGGTAGTTTTTCCATATGAGAGAGAACAACATGTTGACAGTTCAATATCATTTGTATACTGGTGTTATAATTTCCTAGTACAGAGATATGTTTTCTGGCTTTATACTCTCTGATTTTAGACTTGCAGTAAGCTTAATGATCAAAAACCACAATGTATGATACTATGAGCTAATGGAATAGCCAGATAACATTTGCTCAGGCACAGCCCAGGAGAGAAGAGCAGTACTTTGTGTAGAACAAAGCAGACACACAAAATACACAAAAAATAGGAGTATAAGTGGAAAAGGGTATATGGACCATGGGAAACAGATGTTGGCCACTTTGGTGGTGACCCCTAAAAAATGCAAACTTGTATTTTTTTTTTTGCTTTTTGGGTCACACTCAGCTATGCTCATGGGTTACTCCTGGCTATGTACTCAGGAATTACACCTGGCAGTGCTTGGGGGACCTAGGGGAAGGCCAGGGATTGAACCTAGGTTGGCCATGTGCAAGACAAACTCCCTACCCACTGTACTATTGCTCTGGCTCCCAAAATGCAAACATTCTAACTTAAAAACTAACGCTATCTCAATGAAAATTATACATATAGAAATATGGATTCACATTCAAATGTTTTGTATTTTATCATTTTTCTTGTTTCCTAGTGTTCTTTGGAATGTTCTTCTTTTACTTTTTGTTGTTTTCTTTTATTATGGCCAAATTATCTTAAGCAAGTCTGTTTTATTTGCAGCACAATTGCTTACAGAGAAGGTGCTGTGAATCAATCATACCTGGAACTCCAGTCTGTAGCCCCAGGAATTTCTTGTAGTCATGCAAATTGACACTCAGTCATCAGCCATTCATCAAAATGACAACTTATATGTTCTTCTCTCCCCCCTCCTTTGAAATTTTGGGCCTCACCCAGTGGTGTTCAGGATTTACTCCTGGCTCTGTGCTCAGGGAACACTCTTGGTGTTCTGGGAGGGGGGGAATATATGGATACTGGAGTCGGAACCAGATTGGCTGCATGCAAGGCAAGTTTTGTGTGTTTTGTGATTCACCTCCATGTCTTATAACCTGACATTTGTAAAAGATCAGCATTGGACCTGCTTTATTTCAGGTTGCTCCCTCCCCCTTACACACACACACACACACACACACACACACACACACACACACAGTTGACCCAGCACTGGCTGTCTTCCAGTCATCAGAAACATGCATCCTGCCAGTTGAAAAGGAGTTGACAGGAACCATTGGGAAAACACATGTTCTGGGATCTGGGCTCAGAGGATTTGTCCCTGCTGGATGGCTGGACGTTATCTGTACCCAGAGCCATGCCAACATAAGGCAATGCCACAAGCCTCCCTCTTTGCCTGACCTTTCCTCGCTCGATGCCTGTGGGCCTTGGAGAGCAGCTGCAGAAGCCTGGTTGACCTCCAAAGTCAGCGCCTGCAAGCTGGCTGCCAGGGAATTCTCTCGAATGGGGCCTTCTAAGGGATGGACACATTTCCTGGTCCTAAAGCTGAGAAATTAGAAACAGAAAGAGACATGGCAAGATATTTGGCTCTAAATAAGCTCCCAGCTTCTCAACCCCTGCTTCCCCAGCAGTTGAATAAAAGTTCTCTTTCATTTGGTTAAATTTTATTTTTAAAAGTTAAATCTAATAGTTTTTAAAAACAAAGTGGAATAGGTCAAAAATTAAAAAAAAAACCCACTGGAATTTTCTCTTTTGACAAGCCCCTCCTGGTGAGGTTGCTCCTTGAAGCCTTGACAGAGTTCCTTATAATTCTGCTTGGACTCCCTTTCCCAAAGCAAATAGCCTGGGAGGCCCCCAAATGACCCTATCACCCCCACCCTCCTTCATGCTCTGGACTCATGTCATTTTTCCTATTGCATCCACCTCAAGTCAAGAAAAAAAGGAACTGTAGGTTACCCCAGCAGATATCCTTTAGGTGCCTAACCCCTCCATTAAGGGCCAGCAGGACTGGGAGACCTGCTTGTTTGTGACACAGGACCAGGTATCAGCTCATCAAGATGTTCCTCTTTGAGAAGAAGAACAGACACAGGATGATCTCACTTATATGTGGTATATAGAAGAACTGGGCATGGGAAAGCAATATTTGAAGAGGGGATGCCTAGCTCACCCTCACCCCCAGAGTATAGGGAAGAGAATAGAGGAGAGAAATTGTGGGAGGAAGAAGACATAGACGGGAAATGAGGGGCAGCAGGGGTCAAGGATTCAACTTCATAGGTGCTGTGAAGCAGTGGTATAGCTAAATATGCAAACCAGAATCAACAACGCTGACAACAAGTGATCCAGACTTTAACTACCTAACTTAAAAGAACATGCACGTCAAGGTGGTGGGCTGTGGATGGAGGGGTTGAACAGGAGGGAACCTCCGGTGGAAGGAAGAAGACACTGGTTGTGGAATTGGTGCAAGAACATAGTATGTCTAAAATCCAACTATGAATAACTTTGTAAGTCATGGTGCTTTAATAAAATAACAAAAAGATGTTCCATTTTGGCAGTATTCTTGATCACCTTCCTGGGACGAGTTGGCATATAACAAATCCTGGGATTCTGTTACAATCCATCCACAGCATTGGGTCGCACCAGAGTTACTGACTCTCCTATTGAAAGCATCATGAGGAAGGAAATGGAGATCTTTTGTTCCCTCTGCTTTAGCACACTTCTGAAAATTTGCAAGACTTCCTTCTTCTTTTCATTTGTTTTGCCCCTAGGGACACAAGTTGTTTTTATTTCTGTCATACTTTGGGGGTACAGCTTTCTCCTCTTCTAAGCTTTGTAATGAGGACCTCTATTATCACTCACCCTTACTGGATTCCTAAAGTCTAGCAAATGTCAGGCACATAATAAGTGTTCAGATATTTGGTTGTATTATTTTAATTTACTCTTCA
This sequence comes from Sorex palustris, assembly GCA_028565675.1. Taxonomy (NCBI): domain Eukaryota; kingdom Metazoa; phylum Chordata; class Mammalia; order Eulipotyphla; family Soricidae; genus Sorex; species Sorex palustris. The sequence continues at coordinate 2,192,716 of JAOXYA010000045.1, read as the reverse complement.
TATTAGTCTTAAGAATAAATTTTATTTTCATAACATTTTAGAGGAAGAAATGAAGACTTTAAATAATTCACTTAAGACTAGTTGAGGGAAAACTGGATCTGAATGATTGGATTTGACCCTGAGCTTTAGTAGACATACAATAAAACTTCCCTCTAGATGAGGGAGTGGTGATTGGGAAAAGGGAATGATTATATCATATAATCTTATGAGACTTTCACAAGAAGAAAAATGCATTAGGGACCTATAAGTAGGAGGATTTTGAAAATGTGTTTCAGGCAAGAAGTCTATGTAAGGCAATTTCTAATGGCAAGTACTGTGTCTGGAATGCATTTGGTTGGACTGGTTATGTTAACATTTGTTATGGAATATCCAAATTAGAAACTTTCTCTTTCAGCAGATATGAGAATTAAAAAAATATTCTCTAAATGGACCTAAAGATTTGATAGTTTGTTTCCATTAAATGATTTTTGGGGGGCTTTACAAGTGTGAGTTAATGATTTCAAAATTGCCTTTGTAATTGTTAAATGGTAATTAACCAATTATTAATTGATAAATTATCAATTATTGATAGAAATTGGCAAAATGTTATCTGATAATTCACCACATAATATTTTAGCCGACGGATAGGTGGGCACTGTCTTTTTCGGAGCATGAAATATATAATAGGCCCTTCATAGGTGGGTTGCCTCTTCCTTGGCTTTGCTCTCTCTAACAGTGTCCAGTAGATGACTGGCCATAGGAAGTCTAGAGTCTGTCTGGTTCTGCCTTTCTGAATCTCAGGCCAATCCTGAGATCTTCCCAGGGGGTCACTGAACTAAATGTAGAAGGGTGGGTTTGATGGTCCTTAAGACTGTTTCTAGTTACAGGTTCAATGAGTCCTTGACTCGAGGTGACTGTTCTTGTTCTTCCTTTTTTTTTTGCCTTCTCTCTTTAGGAATAATAGAGGGGCCAGAAGGGCAAAGCCACTGTTCAGTCAGCACCTGCACAGGCAGCCTGACAGGTGGGTCCTGAGAATAAACAGTCTCTATGTGCGCTGGCCAAGTGCTGAGCCTGCAGCATGCAGCTGGCCTCCCTGGCTTCTGTCGACCCCTTGGCTGCCACATCAGTCTCTGGAAATCTCCAAGTCTCCGGCAACTGTTCAATCGTTTCCTTTTTCTCCTCCTGAGAGACAGTCAAGGGCGTTGGGGGGCTTGTTACTTTGGGAAGTCGGCCACATTTACAAATGCCTTGTAACCTCTAATGAGTGATGGATTTATTTGACAATTTTTGATAAGTGGGTTGTTTGTGCCTTGCTGACGGAAGGAATTATTTGTAATTCCAACTTGAAAGGCTGACCATCTGAGAGCAGTGACTAAGTGAGTGTGTGTATTGAAAGGTCATTCATCGTTGCTTAGCATCCTGTCATAGATCATCTTCTGATCTTTCTGTTTTTATTGTTTTGATCTTAGCAAAGCCTTTTTAAAATGTGAGAGCTGGAAATTGGGAAATGACAGAACTATTTATGGTGCCTGTAAGCAGACGAACCATTTCAGTTACACACGTTACAAACATGTTATGTTGAAGTCCTGGTCCTTTGCTCTTGATTTTAATTACTTGGAATTCTTGGATTCCAGGCACCCTGGATTCTGTTTCCTGCTGAGATTTGGTAATGGTGACATTCTGACTTGGCAGAGTCGCGTCATTCTGCTGAGTCATGGTTCTCTTAACTCCGTCCAGGTCTGGACAAATCTAAGAACTAGAATTTGGTCACTTTGCAGGTGTCTGGAACAGTTCCCAGTGCTTATTCCTAAATAAAGAGACCAACTCTAAACTTTTTCCTTTAAAGAATGCAAAGTTCTTTCTTCTTTTCCACCAGGCCCACTCCTTGCAATTTAGGTATTAAATGTCTGGTACTATTAAAAATTATTTCTATAGCTAGTTGGTCAGTTGAAGTTTTCTACACAGTTTTCATGAATTTTTGTCATTCAATCTTTGCAAGACTCTTTGGGTGGATAGTTATTATTATTGTTTTTCTTTTCAGGTGAGGTGTGGTTAACAAACTTGGCTGAAATCATTCAGCTAGTAAGTAGTAAAGCCAAGATGTGAACCCATGGAGGTCTGACCTCAGGGCCTGTGCTGTTATTATCCATGATTCACTGTAAGTTTAAAATGACTCTAGTTCTTGAACACATGCTTCAGCCAGATTTACACATCAGCTATGGAGATGTGTAAAATTGGTCAAGGTAGGAGGTGAAGGGAAAGTGTGGCAGGAACCAATCAAATAAAAGGGAGATCTAGAAAAATTTCTTGAAAGTTAATTGGAAAGCCAAGCAAGTTAACAAAAATTATCACCAATATTTAATATGTTGTGTTTTGCAAATGAGAAAAATATTATGGAGTTGAGGGACCCTAAAAGATATTAAAAGTCTCTCTCTCTCTCTCTCTCTCTCTCTTTCTCTCTCTCTATTGCGTGCGCTTGCACATGCGCTTTCTTTTGTGTTTGGGACACATTGCAATGCTCAGGGTTTACTCCTTGCTCTGTGTTCGTGATCACTCCTGGTGGGCTCCGGGCACCATTAAAGGGTTCTGGGGATCCAACCCAGCTTGGTCATGAGCAAGACAAATGCCCTACCCACAGTCCCTCAAATTTATTCTATTTTTATAAAGTTATTCAGAATAGTTCATTATAAATAATGTTTAAACACCAATCCCACCACCGTGCACCTTCCCACCACCATAAGAGGAAAGTGTGTCAAGATTGTTGTATTTCATCCTGAAGCCATTTAAGCCCTTGCATAAGAGATTACAAGGATGTATGTTAAACCCAGACAAATGTGTGCTACTTTTGGTACATCAGTGGGCTCAAGTATAAGAGGTTGCAGCAGCCACATTTGCGTCTGTGCACTCCAGGATGTTCTGTGTTGGTTTCTTCTGGGAGCTTTATTTCAGTCTCTGGATCTTAACTATTGATGAGATTATATGGTGCCGGTGGCAGTTCCTCAAATTCTTTTAGGATTTTTCAGCTCCATGGTTTGAATATTGGAGTCAGAGAGATAGTAGAGTGGGCAATTTGTCTTGCACACAGCAAACCTGGGATCAGTCCTTGGTACCCTGAGCCCTGAGAGGAGTGATTCCTGAGTACTGAGCCAGAAGTAAGCCCTGAGAACTAATGGGTGTGCCCCCAAGCCAAAATGACTAAAAAAAGGATATAAATATCTTGTTCTTAGGGCAAAATTCTCTAAGTTTCTCATAGATAAGATTTCAAAGGGGGAAGCCAGGACACAAAAACCGAAACAGAAAAAGGCCATTATTTATTTATTTATTTGTTTGTTTGTTAGTTTGTTTTGCAAAGGCTGTTCCATTTTGTAAAAGATACAAACGTCTACAGATGTGTGTTTTCAAAGGCCTAGGGCAAACCATGATTGAGAAAGATATTGTAGAAAAGTAATGATGAAAAATAAATCAGCAAATCAATTCTTGGATTTGCTGAAGGCAACAAGAACATTACTTATTTAAAATGGGCACTATTTAAGAACATACCTAAAAATCAGAAAAATGATAGAAAATTTATGAGAGTTCTATTATATATAGTAAGTAATGAAAAATAATGGTTTTAATAATTTGTGATCATGAAGAAAGAAGCATTCTGCAACACATTTTTTTGGAGCAATAGCACAGCAGGGCTTTTGCCTTGCATGCAGCTGACCCAAGTTCGATTCCTTCATCCCTCTTGGAGAGCCCGGCAAGCTACAGAGAGTATTCTGCCCGCATGGCAGAGCCTGGCACGCTCCCTGTGGTGTATTTGATATGCCAAAAACAGTAACAACAAGTCTCACAATGGAGACTTTACTAGTGCCAGTTCAAGCAAATCAATGAACAATGGGAGGAGAGTGCTACAGTCAGTGCTACTAAATGATATGTTTTATATCTCTATGCTAGGATTATCTATATATCTATCTTCCTTTTCATGAATCCTGGAAGATGACTACTACACTGTTGCTTGCACATAAAACACAGCAAGGAATATTCTTTGTGTCTGTGTCCTGTCAAAAGAGCCTGCTGGGACCAGAACTGATGGACACTTGCCTTTGCATCGTCATGATCTGACCACAGAGTCATCAGTTGCTACACAGGCTACACAGGCCTGATGTGTGAGTCCAGGGCAACATTTGATCTGGAGCCTCCCTAGTGATTGAGCTTAAATTTGCTTAAATTTTCTCAGAACTGTGATGTGGCTTAAGGTCTATTACTTGGGGCAGATCATACCTAGCAGTGCTCAGGGCTTACTTCTGACTGAATTCAGTGGTCACTCCTGGCAGGCTCAGGAGACCATATGAACTTGGGAAAGCTGTGTGCAAGGCAAGCACCCTATCCTTTGTACTATCTCTATGACTCCTGGTTTGAGTCTCTACCTGTTCAATTCTTTTTTTCTTTTTCAGATGTCAGCTCTGTTTATTTTTTTATTAAATTTTTTTTTCTTTAATGACAGCTGGCAGCCACCTGTAGTAACTACAGGCCAGGGCTTCCTTGATACTTAGAAGACCCTTCCTTCCATGGACAGCTCCTCCAGCATTGGCAGAGAGCATATTTCATGGCACAACACCTCAGTCAGCTTACGCATTGTTCAGGGAGCCACACCTTTGTCTTCCCAGCAGTCTGAGATCCTGAGTGGAAGGAGTGTCCTTTCTGGGGTACACTATATCAGCCTTGGCAATGGTGGCTATACCTTATATATGCTATTTTTGCATTCTTTAGAATTTTCTCTATCTCTCTTGTGTATGGGCCTCCACGATTATCAGCTGCACAGAACGGAGAAAAACTCACACATGGCAGCGGTGGGATTCGAACCCACGCCTCTGAAGAGACTGGAGCCTAAATCCAGCGCCTTAGACCGCTCGGCCACGCTACCTGTATGGGCTGGAGCGATAGCACAGCGGTAGGGCGTTTGCCTTGCCTGCAGCCAACATGGCCGACCCGAGTTCAATTCGTCCTCCCCTCTCGGAGAGCCCGGCAAGCTACCGAGAGTATCTCGCCTGCACAGCAGAGCCTGGCAAGCTCCCGGTGACGTATTCGATATGCCAGACACAGTAACAACAAAGTCTCCAATGGAGACGTTA
>JAOXYA010000045.1:2032575-2042972 GCA_028565675.1 Sorex palustris | reverse complement strand
GGATGTCGCTCCAGCCACAGGACCTGCCGACTTGGACGCAATTCCGGAGACTGATGCAGTGTGCCAAAGCCCTAGCGGGGGTCGCCGCCGGGCCCGCCTCGCTCTCGGGCGGCCGAGGCAGCCGAAGGGCAAGAGCGAGCCCTGGTGGGCGGAGCGGAGGGGTGCAGCGAAGGGGAACCCCCGGCGCTCCGTCGTCTTCTCCTCCGTCCGCCCCCCCCCACACTCTTCACCTTCCATCCCCCACCTGAGTCCCTCCCCCAAGCCCTGCCCTCTGCCTCCTACTACCATGGCCGTGGCCCCCCACGCCTGGCCCTTCCCCGCCCACGGGCGCACCCAGGCCAGAGATTGGGCTCAACCGGGACACCAGCCGCGCAGTGCAGGGAGCAGCGGCACCTGCCCCCAGTCTCTGCCCCCTGCCCCCTCATCTGCCTTCCTGGCTGGCACCTTCCTGGGCAGGTGCTCCCCAAAAGGCCTCCTCCACCCCCCACAGCATGGACGCTGCCCCTCGACACCCTGGAAGACCCACAGCCAACTCCCCGCGGGCCGGGTCCCAAGGTAGCCAAGGCTGCACGGCTCGCCCTGGGATGCGGAAAAGGCCCCAGGGCCTGGTGCACGCGGAGGAGGGCCGTTAGCGACACCTAGTGGGGGGGACCGGAGGTGCAGACTGGGCCCGAGCCCAGGGCCCCTCACAGCTGCCCACCAACACCAAGGACAAAGCAAGGGCTGGACCACGAGCGGCCCCAGAAGAGAGCGAGGGGCTTCCCAGAGGGGAGATAGGGAAGATAGGGAGATTCCAGACATCTCCGCTTCCGGGATCTTCCAGGTACTTTCTCCTGGGCCCGAGTGCTCCTGCAACCACCACGCGCAGGCCTCTTTGGGGCTCTGCCCCTCCTCACCCCGCCGAGGGCTTGGCGCTGAGCCTGGCTCCAGCTCACCTCTGGGCACAGCCTGGCCGCTCCGGCCCTCCCGGCACTGCTGCCCCCGGGAGCCCTGATCACCACACCCGGACCCAGGCTTGCCTCCCTCCGGCACACGAGTGGTCAGGTGGAGCACGGGGAGGGAGGGAGGGGCATTACCCACCCTGTCCACCCAGCCCCGAGCGCTGGGCGCCAAACTGTCCCTCCCTCCCTCACCCCCTTGTCTCAGTAAAGCTCCCCCATCCCCTGGAGTGCTGGTTCTTCCCTCGAGGGAAGGAAGCAAAGTCCCGCGGAAAGGCATCCAACCGGCCTCAGCCCCCTCAGAGCCACGATGCGCTCCAGCCCCCGAGGAGGGACTGTGGGGCACCAACCCCCCAGGAGGACCCGTGCTTTGCTTGGGCCTGCATGGAACAGGGGGTAGCCAGCATGTGCCCACCACGCTGAGAGCACACCAGGCTGGCCTGCCCCCGCACTCGCAGGGGTCGCCCCCAGACTGCAGAGCCGGTGCCCAGACCCACTGGGCACAGGAGCCGGGGGGCAGGCCCGCTGGGCTTCACAGCAAGCCTCACCACGTGCTCGCCACTGGGCACGGGAACCTGGAGAGAGGGCCCGGCCGGACACAGCTGCGGGTCTCAGAGGGCAGTGGGACTCTCCAGAAAGGATGCAAATCGGAGGCGATGATCCCCGCCCAGGAAGGGGAAACTGTGGTTGGTCGGCCAGTCCCCCACAGCTGAGAAGCTGAGAAGCTTTCTGACGGGGCCATAGGTTCCCAGGCTCAGCCAGGGCTCCCTGCAAGGGGTCGAAGCTCCAGACAGACAGACAGACAGACAGACAGACGTGCCTGGCCGCTGGGTCACCTGCAGAACAACGCTTCGCTCCAGCTGGTTGCTGGGATGGGCACAGCCCCGCTCTGCCCTGCAGCCCTCCTGGCTGTCTTACCATTGCTGCTGCCTTCAGCTACCTGGGGTAACACAGGGACCCAGGGGCGGGGGGGGGGTGGTGGCAGTGGGGAGGACAGCAGAGACCCGGGGGGCAGGATACAGAGGGAAGGCGGAGCGGGAGGAGCTAATGGGGAGGGGTGGATGGGAGCAGGGTCTCCGCAGTCTCTGCCTGGGGCCGACTCCTTGGTCTCCTGAAGCTGAGCACGGAGGGCAGAGGGACCAGGAGGTTTCCAGAGGTCTCTGGCAGTTTCTGGAGTCTCCTCTGGAGGTGCCCTATGGTCTCCTGTGGTCCCCGGTGGTTTCTGGGGTCTTCTGTGGCCTGTGATGCCCTCCAGTGGTCTCTGGAGTTGCACCTGCTCCTCCAGGGCTTCTGGGTGTGGACTGAGACGGTGACGGGTCAGTGATGGAAGCTGGAGGCAAGACGGACCCAAGGTGGACAGCCCACACTCTGGGCAGGGTGGCCCGCTCCATTCCTGACCATTGAGCGAGCCCAGCAGGCCTGAGGGTGGCCTCCTGGAAGTACCCTGTCTCGGCCGTCAGGGTGAGACAGCTCAGCAGGCTCGGGTCTTGGGTCAGCTCTGCTGGGAAGAAGGGGCACGTCTCTGGGCCAGGACAAGGCCTGGTGAGGATGGACAGGGGAACTGGGCTGCAGCACCTCACTGCCCTTCAGTCGCCCTTCCCCTGGAATCGTCCCTGCCCAATGCTTCAGAAGCTGATGGCCAGTCATAGGTGCCACCCAGTGACCGCCAGAACCTAAAGGTCCTCGTGCGTCCTCTCACTGCACACCCTGGGCCCCCCGCTCTGCCACTGCCTGGACGTCACGGAGTGTGTGTCAGACCTCCCTGACTAATAGGGTCAGGACCTGAGTGTTTGCTCTTCCACTCTAGAACTGCACCAGCAGTGATCACTGAAGGAAAATATTGACTGAGGCAACCCCAGCAACCTCCAGGCTGGCAACTGGGGGTATCCTGGCAGCCCAGGACCTCTGGTCTAGCGTCTGTGGTTCTCAAGCTGGGACCCCCGGGGACAAGGCTCTGAAGGGAGCATGGGGCTTCAATGGTTGCAAAGAGGTGTGGACACATCAGCGTCAGTAAACGTCTGTGTTTGTGGCCTTAAAATTGCCACTTGGGTGGCTAGGAAGTCATGCAGAAGAGTTTGAAGGTTCCCAGATGACAGAAACAGAACCATGTCCCCACCCCAGGATGGGGTGTAGAACACAAGATGGCAGCTGTTCCCTCAGACTTGGGGTGCAGGGTGTTTCACAGATATGTAGACACTGATACCACACATGTGTACACAGGCCACGAACATGGATGTCACATACACCAGGGACACACACCACCTACATTTTATAATAGATGCACTCAGAGACACCACCTGTGGGCACAGAGACATACCATGCACATCCATAGACCATATTCTTGCACAGCACAGACACACACCCCTCACACACGTGTGAATATTGAGACATTAAAAGCAAGAAACATTGTCAGTTTAGCAACAATTGGCCCAAAACTGGAGAAACAAAACTTTCAGATAGAGTCTAGAAGACAAGCTGAAATGTGGCCTCACGTCCCCTCTTGGGAACAGATGCTCTTTATGATTCCATTTTCTTCTCTCCCTTTGTTTTGTTTGGTTTCGTTTCGGATTGATTTGTTTTGTGTGGGGGTCACACCTAGCAGTGCTCGGGAGTCACTCCTGATCTGCACTCAGGAATGACTTCTGTTTGTGTTCAGGGGCCCTACGGGTTGCCGGGATCAAACCTGAGTTGATCGCCTGCAAAGCAAGCACCCTACCCACTGTCTTATCTCTAGGGCCGTATTTCTTTTATATTTGGAGTCACTCCAGGCATGTTCTTGAAGGTCATTCCCTGGAGTGCTCAGGAGACCGTGTGGCTGGGAATAAAACCTGGGCTTCCCACATGCAGAGCAAGTGCATGAGCCCCAGTTTTTCCCTTTGAGAGTTAATGACTGTTTTAAATCACCACCAGCCCAAAGCATTTAAATGTTTATTTTATCTAAGGTAGCACGGTCCTCCCTCCTGTTGTTCATCGATTTGCTCGAGCGGGCCCAGTAAAGTCTCCATCGTGAGACTTGTTGTGACTGTGTTTGGCATATTGAATATGTCACGAGGAGCTTGCCAGGCTTTGCCCTGCAGCTGAGATACTCTCGGTAGCTTGCCGGGCGCTCCGAGAGGGGCGAAGGAATTGAACCCGGCTGGGCCAGGTTGGCTGCATGCAAGACAAACGCCCTACCACTGTATGTCTTTACATTGTTTATATGGTTTATGCGTCTTTCAATTGTGTTTATAGTATACATATATTAATTACAACTATAAAATTATTGAATATTTGACATTAAATAAAATCTGCTATATGCCAATGTTACATGTAAAACATACACTGTACTTCAATGACATATATACAACCTACGCTTATATGCTCTATAATATATATATAAATTACTTTATGAATTATAATTATATAATTGCAGGTTATTGCTTTAATAGGCTAATAAGGCATAAAGTTTTTTCTAATATTAATTTGTGAAATTATATAGTTCTACTTATAGTATATTAGAAGATAGAACATATCTATACACTATTACACGTTATGGCAAATTAAAATAATATGATATATGACACAATAAACCCCGGGTTTGGAGCTGAGAGTCAGTGGGGTAAAGGCGCTTGATTGGGACAATGCTTAGTCAACTTCAGGAACCGACAAGGTCACAGATGTGCAGCCAAGCTGCTTAGCACCTCTGGCCACTTTTCCTTCACGGAAGTGTGCGCTCTCATGTCTAACGCTGGGCTGCATGCAGGGGGCTCCCACTCCACTCTGGAGAAGGTCACATTCTCTTTTAAGCATGTCTTGTGCCTTACCTCTCTCCTTAATCCCCTTTATTTCCTCAATGAACTAGTGGACTTCAAAGAAAATTCGATGGAAAACATACAGCTAGAAACTCCCTCAAATTATGCAAGAACACTTCTCAGTAAAACACGAGTCCGTAATGGTGCCTGAGTGTTTTGAACCGAAAACGGTGAAAGGTGATTCTGAAAATGTGTGCTTCGGAGCAGAATAACTAACTCAGATTCATTTTACTACTAACAGCTGAGACTTTAAACTTTTAGCCACGGTCACGGTCACGGTCCTCCCGTTGTTCATCGATTTGCTCGAGCGGGCCCAGTAACATTGTCACACTTGTTACTGTATTTGGCATATCGGATACGTCACCACGGGGAGCTTGCCAGGCTTTGCAGTACGGGCGAGATACTCTCAGTAGCTTGCTGGGCTCTCTGAGAGGGGCGGAGGAATCAAACTCGGGTCAGCCATGTTGGCTGCGTGCAAGGCAAACACCCTACCCGCTGTGCTATAGCTCCAGCCCTTTGAAAGCAGACCCCATATAGAAGAATTTGCAATTTTTATGAAGTTCACACATTATGAATTAAATCAAATTTATGGTTGAACTTGAACTTTGAAAGATTAAAAGTGGCGAAAGGAGTAAAGAAGGCTCCTTCAACCGACTGTCACAGAAAATATAATTGGAATCTCTAATTTGGATAATAAGATCCCTCCAATTTTAACACTAGATTAGATTTTATACAGTCTTTGATTTAATGTAATTATTTTACAATAGGGAAAACGATGGCTTAGAGAGTTTATGAATTTTTAAAGTTCACATACTAATGAGATCAAGTAATGGAATCGAGAATATATATTTTAACTTAAACTTCTGGTAAGTACAAGGTTGTAGAAAAAACACGGAGATCATTCAATGGAATTTTCTCCCATTATTTCACAGGTTATCTTATTGTGGGCATGTACGTTATTTTTACATGATGCTACTTGTCTAGGGAAGTTAGACCCTCAGAGAGGGAGGGTTACTTAAATGTGTGTATAGTGTCCTTCCCCTGTTATAGGTTGTCTCCCTGGGTAAACGAAACTATCTTCCTTGTCTTTCCATATTAGCCAAATTCAATTTAGAATAAACGCCAGCCTGATCAGGTCAGAGAAAGCTGTTAATAAACCTTTGGAAGTCATGAAATGACACAATAACTTTTCTTCATGGGTGAGATATCCTGAGAATGCCATTTGAGAAAATAATGATACTTGTCATATATTTCCTCTAAATAAATCTGGCTTTAATACGAAAAGCCCCTGTTTTCTTCACTTCTGTTTATTTTCAGTCACTCAAACTGACGCATGCTGTCAATATCTCCTCACTGTAAGTGTAAGCAGAAGTATTTAAAGAAAGCGGTATTGTTTTATTTTGGGGTTAGCAATTTTCCAGGGCCCACTGGCAGAATTGCTTAGCTCTAAAGAATCACATGTGTTTGCTTTGTTCTAAATATAGGCTAAACAGAATGCAGTAGAGCCTGAAGGCTTCAAACTGAAGCATTTGGAATATAAATTTTTAAAAAATATAAGGGGAAGTAATATCTCCTGCACCAGAACTAAACAAATAAGCAGGTTTTTGCTAAATGCAGGAAACAAACTGATGGAGATCAGATTTTCTTCTCAAATATTTTGGTGGTTTCTGAAACATTTTTTTCCTTGAAAACTGTAAAACCAGAGCCAACCTCCAATGTACAGTAACTCATTGCTATATTGGTAAATGAAAACCAGTGTGTGGTCTTGCCGGACCATGGAAGAGGATTGCAGGGTAATGGATGTGACCACTTTGAAAAAGCACATAATTAGATTTTTTTCCCCTCTGAACTTTGCCCTTTAAAGTTTTTTTTTTCGGGGGGGAGTTGGTGGTGGGGGGAATGGATGGGCTGTGCAGAGATCTGGCCTAGTTCCAAAGAGCTTCTAATGTAAGTTTTTTGGCTTTGGATTATGTTGCCAATGAGATTGGGAGGTACATATGTAACATGTGGTACTAATATTATTAAGTTCTGTTTTACATTGTTGCTCAAACTGGAAACTGTAGATCTTGTGGCCCATGGATATATATTTTCAGATTCTTTATTATACATTTTTCAAAATTTTAAGATGGTATGAGAAAATTAATACAACCATATTATCATATCTTATAGGTGATCACTTTACTCGTTGCTGTCTCTGCTATAATGAAGTGCCACAAAGACTCACGGTTGTGGAAGTAGGAAGACCAAGAGCAAGTGCTGGCAGTATGTGCCTTCCGAGGACAGGGAAAGAATCTCAGTTTCATGCTGTTTCCTATATGCTGAGAGTGTTTTTGTTCCTCTGTTTGTGGGTACCAGATCTCAACTCTCAATCTCACAATGTATTTCCCTTGTATATATGTCTGTCTTTGTCCCCCGATTTCTCCTTTAAAAAATAAGGATATCTGACACATAAAATTGATTTTGTACCCAATGACATCATTATAATATCTGCAAAACATCTATTTCCACAGAAAGTCACTTTCATGGTAAGTGGGGATTAGGACTACAATGTCTTTTGGTGTCATACAATTCAACCCCAAATATTTTATAAACAACTGTGGCCAATTTGAATTTACAGTTAAGAAAAAAATGAAGGGGCACTATTTTAGTTGGTCATTTTTCAATAAAAAACACAAAAATAACTCAAATTGTATGATACATACACACACACACATATCAGCCACACCTGGTGATACTCAGGGATTACTTCTGGCTCTGTGCTCAGGGATCACTCCTGATGGTCTTCATGTGGTTCTAGGTATGGAACCTGGGAAGGCCACATGCAAAGAAAATGCCCTAGCTACCATATTATCTCTCTAGCCCCATTCCATGAAAATAAATTTTCACAGAAATAGTGGTAAATAACATTGATGGTAGTATATAGTAGAGCAGACATAAAGATTCTTAAACAATCTGAATAATAAAAGTCTTATTTGTGAGATCCCTTCAAGTAGCAATTCATTTGTGTGTCTGCAAACTATAAAACTGAAAACCAAGCATTGAAAGTTAGGTAAATGACAGCAACTTTGGCATAAACAAAGAGCTTTTTTTCTTAAAGAAAATGTTATCGATGGCCCCAGAGTGATAGTACAGTAGGTTGGGCATATGCCTTTCATACTGCCTAATTGGGTTTGATCCCCAGAATCCCATATGGCTCCCCACAGCTCTACCAGGTGTGACACCTGAGTACAGAGCTTGGAGTAAATCCTGAGCCTGCAGGTATTGCCATAAACAATAAAGAAAATGTTATACAGGAAAAAGTTTACATTAAGTAAACATTGTTATTTATTAGAATTTTATGTAAGTAATTACATAAATGCTAACCTTTCTGTCATCATCCAAGATATTATAGTTCTACTTAATAAATGAAGAATATGCTTATATTGTTATTTTATCTGTGATGGAGTGATAGCACAGTGGGTAGGGCATTTGCTTTGCATGTGGCCAACCTGGGATAACCTGAGTTTGATTTCTCCGCCCCTCTCAGAGATCCTGGCAAGCTACTGAGAGTATCCCACCCACACGGAAAAGCCTGGCAAACTACCCGTGACATATTCGATATGCCAAAAACAGTAACACCGAGTGTCACAATGGAGCATTACTGGTGCCTGCTCAAACAAAATCTATGAACAACAGGATGACAGTGCTACAGTGCAGTTATTTTATCCATTTCTACATAAACTTTAATTATTTTATTTTTTCCACTAATTTTTAAAAATTTTTCTGATTTCACTTAAGACACTTGTAGGATTGATATTTCTCAGTGACCTTGGTTTTGGAATTTGGTGCTAGGAACTTTTTTCTTCCTTAATTAGGTTTCACCTCTCCTATACATTTGAAATCAAAGGCCATTAAATCTAAATTCCATTCATAAATTTAGATGGAATTATAAATCTGATGTCTGAGTCCTGCTTCAACTACGTCTTGCAGATCTTAACCAAGTACTGATCTCTGAAGGTTGGGTTTTCTGAGAAACTCTGGGGAGCAATATTTTATCCTAAGGAGATTAATTTGTTTAAAAATAAATGATTTTGATAAAAGCCAGCAACATTGATATTGGCAGTTATCCCTCTCATCCTTGAAAAAAGATTACGAGTACTCACCTGTCTTCACACTGGAATGATTAGCTGGAGATCATATTCAGATCTGAATGGAAAGTTGCCTTTCCTTTCTAAATTTTCAAGGTCCTCCATTATCACAGCATTATTCCTTGTGTGCATGTGTGAGCTCCAAAAATTAGGGAGGATGTGCTTTGGGTTTCATATAGCTAGAATTATCTTGTAGGAGACATAAGATGATGAAATCTGACATAAAATCTGCTCATTTTTAAAATAAGCTAATTTCTTTGAGGTTTAGACACTTATTGAACCATCCAATTCCTTTTTCCTTCATTCCAAACTTGTGCCATAAAACATTCCAAACTTCAAGGCAAGTTAGCTATAAATCAGGAATAAAACTATAGTTAAGTTGTATAGCCAGCTTGTTTCCATTTGGAGATAGTTACTGATTGAAAAATGGTCTTTGCAGTGTCAAAGGATTTTTTGTGTGTGTGCTTTGAGGACTAAGTGCAAAGACCAGAAATTGCACATGTGATACAGTATTTTAACCCTACCCCTGAAGCTGTTTCACATTGCCTTAGCGGTGTCTAGCAACAAGCATCTTGAAATAAATAATTCATTGTAACAAAATAATTGTCTTATTCTATTAATGTTCCCAGGACAGAAAATGAAGAAGAAAGCTTGATCATGTTAAAAATATACTTGTCTCAAATCATATGTTTATCAGTAAAAGGGAATGTGGATCGATAGTTCTCCCTTTCCTTATTCCCCTAGCCTTCTTTGACTTGCTTTCTTCTCATTTGCTTGCTGTAGCACTGTCCTCCCATTGTTCATTGATTTGCTCGAGGTGGCCCAGTAACGTCTCCATCGTGAGACTTGTTGTTACTGTGTTAGGCATATCGAATACATCACGGTTAGCTTGCCAAGCTCTCCCATGCAGGCGAGATACTCTCGGTAGCTTGCCGGGCTCTCCGAGAGGGCAGAGGAATCAAACCCAACTCCGCCGGGCCGGCAGCGCGCAAGGCAAATGCCCTACCATTGTGCTATCACTACATCCCTATTTATTCCAAAACCAAATACTGAATTAGCTTTGTGATAATTTGCTATTACTTTGAATTTTTAAAAACAGATTATCTTGTGGACTATGAAATTTCAAAGGTGGGGAAGCATATTTTCTGGGCTTTATCTCTAAAAGTTTTTTTTGCTTTTTATATGAAATAGAATATATGTTGGGTATACATGACATGGTGGTAAATGCAGATTAATCTTTTATAAACCCATGTGTGTGATATATGACTACCCAAACAGTAAAGTGGATTTGTCTGAACTTTAACATTCCAATATAACTTGTCAGTTCCTGTATATTTAAAATTTAAGTTAAGATGATACAATTTGTCATTATTCTATGTATATGGATACAGAATATGAATTTTGCTGATAAGTAAGAAGGTTGATGGAATTCTGAAAAAGATCTTGCTTTGTTGATTCTGTGTTTGTGTGTGTGTGTGTGTGTGTGTGAGAGAGAGAGAGAGAGAGAGAGAGAGAGAGAGAGAGAGAGAGTGTTCAGAACT
>JAOXYA010000045.1:1877808-1887891 GCA_028565675.1 Sorex palustris | reverse complement strand
CTGAACATGATTGCCACTCAATGCCTCTTTTGCAGACCACAACACCCAAAAGGAGAGAGAGAACAAAAGGAAATGCCGTGCCACAGAGATAGCGTGGGATGGGGGGTATGGGTGTGGGAGGGATACTGGGATCAATGGTGGTGGAAAATGGGCACTGGTGGAGGGATGGGTATTTGATCATTGTATAACTGAAACCCTAGCACAAAAATTTGTAATCTACAAGTGTACCTCATGGTATTTCACTAATAAAAAAAAAATTAAAAAAAAAAAAGAAATGTTAGGGAAGCATAAAACATTTCCTTTAAAGTTAGTTTTTTATAAGGTAGAATGATATATTATGATTCAGGGTGAAAATTAACGTTATTAATTGAAAAGTACAATGATTTACATTACTTCTGGCTCTACTATAATTAAATACAGCTGAAAAGCATTTTAAATATCAAATGAGTCTATCACAATCTTTTAAAAGTATCTATCATAAAAAACTTGAAGGATCTGATTACTAAAACATCTACAACTTTGAACCAAATCAAGATCATATGTTAAGTATTAGACTCAATTAAATTCTTACATGATATAAAATAGAATTCATTTATGGTAACCAGCAAGTATGTACATCAGAAAATGTCAACTTTTTTCACAAATCCTCGAGGCAGAAGTTTTATGTTTAATATTCATTATTCCACTATTCTTTTTAATTTGGGCTACACCTGAATATACTCAGTGCTTACTCCTGACTCTGCACTTAGGGATCACTCCTGATGGGGCTCAGATATCATATAGAATGTCAGGGATCAAAACTAGGGTGAGCTGCATACAAGACAATAAACCTACCCATGAAACTACTGCTCTGGCGCCACTACAGATTTTTAATAGAGACTGTCCTGGTAGACCAAAACTTTTTTTTTACTTGTCTATTTAGTATAATTTATTTACAGAGCATTCCAGAACACTACAGAAGAAACTTTTTTATATGTATATATGACTATTCCTCATATATATAAAATAGCTGGCAATGGGTAGCAGCAAAACATTTTGCTGACTATCTGACTATAAGCAAATACTGAGGAACATAAGGCATGTTAGAATCATAGCCACTGTCAAAGACTCTGCAGTAGAATGGATTACTAATGCAGGTTTTGTTAATAGCTGATATCTCCCACAAAAAAAATAGCCTTGTAAGATGATATTCTCTCACAAACAAAACAACTCTGTAAGAACGTAAGCACTTATTAGAAATCAGGATGTATAACAAAAGAATTCTAGCAGGTATTGCAAAATACTGGAGTGATAATACTGGCTGGAGCGATAGCACAAGGGTAGGGCGTTTGCCTTGCATGCAGCCAACATGGCCGACCTGAGTTCGATTCCTCCGCCCCTCTCGGAGAGCCCAGCAAGCTACTAAGAGTATCTCGCCCGCATGGCAGAGCTTCGCAAGCTACCCGTGACGTGTTCAATATGCCAAACACAGTAACAACAAGTCTCATGATGGAGATGTTACTGGGCCCACTTGAGCAAATGGATGAACAACGGGAGGACCGTGACCGTGACACCTTTCTTTGGAGACACAAGGACTCCATCTGCCATAGCCTCTGATTTTTAAAAAATCTCCTAGGTGTTATGGAAACATCTCTTCTTTAAAATAAATGCTGGGAAGTAACCGTTTCCGTTAATTTTCTCTGTCAAATGAATTAACTTGAAACAGCCACTCAAAGACAATTACTTCTTTATTTTCTGGTTTCTTTGGGTTGAAATTCACAAATTGCATCATTTCTACTCTATCATGTTTGAAGCCTTATCTGGGGATATTCAAAGGCTAGAAGAATGTAGGTAGTGACTGGTTGCCAAAGACTAGAACCATCTTTAGGCCAATTAGCTATCTCAGGCGTTGGCTGGTAAGAGTCTGGCCAGGACTTCCAACTGGAGCTGGTATATGAGACTTCCTCCTGTGTCTTGACTTCCTCACATCATAGCAACCTCCGACAGTGGAACTTCTTCAATGTGACTCAGAGTGTCAAGCACAAGTTGTCTCGAAAACAAGGGAAAAACTGCATGGCTTTTATGACCAATCTTAGAAGTCAGACAGTATCCCTTCACTCATAGTAGACTAATCAAAGCAGTCATAGACTATCAGATGTTAGACTCCTCCTATTGAAGGAATACAACATGAGAGGGCTACATTCTAGAAAAACATGTGATCCAGGTAATATTCATACAATCATCTAAGTCATCTCAGAAATATGTGGAAATATTAAAAGACTATATACTATGTGTTGTTTAGCAATATATAAAATAATTTAAAATAAAGAAACACATTAATCTGCTCTAGCAGTTAATTTAAAACTTTGTTCTTTTGATGAACTGAACATCTTAAGAATAAAAAGTTCAGAAAAATGAATTCAGAAAATTTGCTTATAAATGGATGGACATGGAGAGTATCATGCTGATTGAAATGAGTTGGAAGGAGAGGGACAGACAGAATGATTGCACTCATTTGTGGGATATAAATAAATACATTGTACGAGACTAATATCCAAGGACAGAGGAAATAAGGGCCAGGAAGACTGCCCAACATTTGAATGTGTTTGTATGTGTGTGTGTGGGGGGGGGGATTAAAGGGTAGGGGGTTAAAGTGTCGAATAGCAGTTAAGATAGAGATGGGACCACTATAATAATACTAGTTGGAAATGATCGCTGTGGACAAGAACTAGTGCTGAAAGCAGGTAAAGGGCTATACATGATAAGCTTTCAGTACCTGCTTTGCAAACCTTAATGCCCAAAAGGAGAGAGAGAGTAAGGGAGAGAAGAAAAGTGCATACCACAGAGGCAGGCAGCAGGTGGGGGGAGGGTTGCATGGATGGAAACTGGGAACAATGATGGTGGGAAATGTACACTGGTGAAGGGACGGGTGTTCACACATTGCATGATTAAAACCCGATCATGAGCAGCTTTGTAATGGTGTATCTTAGAGGTGATTCAATAAAAAAAATATTTTAAATAAAATTTTTTTTAATTTAAAAATGAAAAAATGTTTATTTTTATTTCACATGGCTTGCCTCCATTTTGAATCCACAGCACTACACAGGGTCTCTGGGAATCACTAGAAATCCAGGTGTGAATGTTGAGTGCAGAGCCAGAATTAAGTCCTAAAGTCCTAAGCACCTCCGGATGTGTCCCCCTCCCCTCTTCAAGATAAATAATAAGTATAGCCAGGGTAGGAACATGTTCACTTTCAAAATCCTTTGAGAAGGTTCAGAAACATGAGTATCTTTCTGTGCCCCACTTATTGACATCCTACAACCCTCCTCATCCCAATCCGTTGAAAAATACTATTCAAATCAGGCCTCCCTCCTCTTTGCAGTAGGTACATAGGAATCCAGAGATTCTTCCAAAGAAATGTCCTCCAAATTCTTTATTTTCTTGCTAGCAACAAGTATCTCTACACTCATAATAACCCATTACCTGCTTTCTTCTATTACTCACAAGTAAGTCTTTTGAAATACGTTTGGAAAATTGACCTGAGGAATTAAAAAAAAACTTAAAATATATAATACTCCAGATAAAGACATGTACTTTGTTCTCTAGTTCCTTTCATGGAAATAGTGTCTTTGGGGAAATTCCAAGGGTCTTTCTCTTATTCCTCTCTTCAGTCCCAGGGTTTATGAACAATGAGGCTAAAAGTCCCCGTCCAATTTCTTACTTAATAAGGAATCTATTGGTCTGGTAAATATTGCTTCTTGATGTCATTTTAGTTACAACCAGTTGACCAACTCCCATAATGTGCCTTGCAAGGCCTGGCCATTCCAGAGGGTGATTCAGAAGGTCATACCTGAAATATACCAGGATTTCTATGCCTTTCGCCATGATCCTGTGTTCCAGGGTGCGGTGTGCTGGGAGGTTCAGATTTGTCTAAATGTTAATTGTGTCAACAAGGTGGCGGCCCCAGCAGTACAACCCCAGCCCCCTCAGCATTGGCTGGATTCCAGGGTGGGAGGTGTCTGATCACAGGCTGTCTGAGTTCACCTTTGCAGGTAATGGGGCAGGTATGTGGTATTAAGGAGCAGGAAGGCCAGCAAGGGTTGGTAATTGTTTAACTCTTCCAGGGCACACCTCTGAGTACATGGACCACACCTGCAGACCTGGCAAGACGTGCTGTACATGACTACATGGAGGTGCTCGGTGCACTCGAGCCAAGGCATGGGTCTAGGCGGGAGCCCACAGCTGACAGGGAGCCCAGCCCAGCCTGCTTGAAACCTCCCCAGTCAAAAGGCCGGTGCTTGAGGGATGCAGCTGCTCATTAGCAGTGTGAAATGGACTAGTCATGTCACTTTTTGGCACCTCCGTTTTCCTCACCTTTATAGTGATGGATTTGAGAACATGATCCTTAATATACCTTTCAGCTTTGACATGCCCTACTGCAGGGATTCGCCAGCTACGGGAACCATCAGACTCTGTAAGCTTGATAAAACACGAATTATTAAGTGCCACCCCTAGAGCTCCTGATTTAGATCTGAGCCAGAACCTCGGAGCTTGCATTTTTTTTTCTTTTTTGCTTGCTTGCATTTCTTAACTGTCTCCAAAATCTTCCTGAGTTACTCATGTGGGGAATCACAGATTTAAGCACCACTTTTGTCTGTGATGCTTGCTTGTCATTCAGATGCTTAGGTTTAGCATCAGAAGGTCCTGGGGACCATTCTGGGCCACTTTACATATCTTTTTTTTTAATTAATCACTGTGAGATACAGTTACAGACTTATAAACTTTCGTGCTTACGTTTCAGTCATACAGTAATCAAGTACCCATCCCTCTACCAACTTTATGTATTTTCAACATAGTAGAGAAGGGCTCAAGAAATTCAGAGTTTGCTACTAAAATTTTCCCAGATATTTGTTTCTGTTTCACTTACCAGATTGACTATATTTGGAACACTAGAATGTGAAATAAGAAAATAAAGTAAGGCTTAGTTCAATTGTTCAGGACAAAGGGGTTATATTTTACTCATCTATATTGCGTCTTGTGGCTTGTGTGTAGTGTTTCTTACTGTTTTGTTTTGAAGCCACACCCTGTGGTGTTCAGGGCTTACTCCTGACTCTGTGCTCTGGGATCACTCAGGGGAACCAGATGTGATGCCAGAGATCAAACCTAGGTTTGATCTCTGCATACAAGGCAAATGACTTACCTGCTGTACTATCTCTCCAGCCCACAAGGTACTGTTTCCTAAACACCAGGAACATTTGAGAAATATTTGTTATGGCTTAGTGGAAGAAAGGAGAATTAAAAAATACTTAGGTAAGGCTTATCTGCAATTATAATAATTAATGCTAAGGGGTTTGATGCAAATTATGCAGGGACTAGACTGACAACCAAACAATATGAACCGGCTACATGGAAGGCAGCAGAAATGGTGACATCTATAATAAAGGAAAAGGACAAACATATTTAAAAACCTTTAGATATTTTCAACACATTATTGGCCAAATTGGGTGTTTGCATTACCTGTAGTTTTCTGCCTGCTTGTTATTTTTATTGTTTTGGGAGTTTGAGGCCACACCCAGTGCTCCTTGGTCTGCACTCAGGAATCAGGAATCACTCCTGGCAGGCTTGAAGGACCATATGGGATACTGCGGGGGTCAAACCTAGGTCTCAGCATGCAAGGCAAGCACCTTCCATGCTGTACTTTCTCTCTGACCCTAGATCTACTTGTGTTTAATCATGGACTGTGCCTTTCTAATGTTCTTCTAACATAGAGAGGAGGAGTTGAAGGACTCAGTGAATATTTACTGAATTTGGTATATCTGACTTGCATTGCTTCCACTGAAGTTGCCTGGAATCCAACTGAAAAATCTTCAGCAGAAACAATTTAACTTACACTTGGGAGTTTAATGTTCATCTCTGTTCCAGGAGTTTGAGGTATGTTAATTCTAAAATGATGTTGGTGGCATTATGGCTGTGAAGATGAATCAGGAAAGGCCAACAAGGACATGAATCTCTAGCTAGTGGTAGCAGGTAGTGGTCTAAATGAGCTAAGCTTGGAAGAGGACACTTCCCTATCCAAGACTTCTCTCTCTATCTCTCTCTCTCCCTCTCTCTTTCTCTTTCTCTCTGTTTATTTGGTTCACACCAAGTAATACTCAGGTGTTACTCCTGACTCTACATCTAAGAATCACTTCTGGTGGTGCTCGGAGAACCATATGGGATGCCAGGGATTGAACCCAGGTCAGCTGCCTGCAAGGCATGCACCTGACCTGCTGTATTATTGTTCTGGCTCCTATCCAAGACCTCTAATAAGACTATAAATAAGGCTGAAGCCTTGTCCACAGACTTCAAAAAGACTCGGAAGCAAAGGAATATCAGCTGAGTCATAGCAAGATTCTAGAGTAACAAAACCTAGGTAATAAATGTGTCTGTGCTATTTTAAGTTGCTAAATGTAGGTAGTTCAATGAAATATGAGAGAATTAACCCAAAGCTATTTATTAATGTTGAATGTTTGCCTGCCTGCCTGCCTGCCTTCCTTCCTTCCTTCCTTCCTTCCTTCCTTCCTTCCTTCCTTCCTTCCTATTCTTTCCTTTTACCCCTTCTTTTTTCTTTTCTATTTTTTTGCTCCATACCCCAAAATACTCAGGAATTTCTCCCTACTCAGTGTTTGGATTTACTCCTAGCATTATTTGAGAGACCATGGAACACCAGGGATTGAACTCAGAGATCCTAGCTTGCAAGGATTTAGTTCACTAAGCAAGCTATATTCCCAATCTACACTGTTTCTTAGGATCATCAGCATTTAGAAAATTCATATCATAGCTCCATACTCACTGGCTTGAACCAGATCATGAAAGGAATTTATATATACCTTTAATTCCACATTCTAGGATGGCATGTCAATAACTTAGAATCGGTATAGTGATTTGATTTATTCAGTGGGAATATCAAGCACTACCACTTTGAGATTTAGTTTCCAAGTTCACATCTATGCTTTAATATCCGTAGTATAATCCTTAGATTTGTCTTTATTTTTACTAGCAGAGGACTGACAAAGTAGCATAATGATTATAAAATAGCTTCTTATTGTTTGATTTGGGGCTGTTCAGGCCATATAAATTTTAAGGGACGCAACATAGCTGCCTCTCTGGCATTAACAGAATGGTGAGTTAAAAGTTTACAAACTTCCGAACAGCATCTTCAGCTTTGGAATGTGAAATGGTGCTGATTCTGGTTGTTTATAGAAGATTTTGTTGCCTTACTTGGGCTGAATTCTGCCACTGGAATTTTTTTTTAATCTGTTTCAAGCGAACTTTTTGTGTAAAGCTCTGGAGAAACATCTAGCAGAACACAGAATGAAGCCAAAAATTCTTAGCACGTTTACCTGCTTGCAAATAAATATTTGCACTTAGGGCAAATTTCTCCGAGAATTGTTTTCAAGGTTGCATAGTGGTAAGATTAGGGGATGGGCCACACTGTTCTCTAACTTTTGAAAGTTACCTATTTTCACTTAAAAAGGAAATGGTAAATATGAATGATCAAATTGATGTAGGTATGTCTGAAGAATTAATCATTAATAGTAGTCAAAACATACAGATGTAGCACTGTCCTCCCATTGTTCATTGATTTGCTTGAGTGGGTACCAGTAATGTCTCCATTGTGAGACTTGTTGTTACTGTTTTTGGCATATCAAGTATGCCATGGGGAGCTTGCAAGACTCTGCTGTGCAGTTGGGAGTATGCAGGGGTCTCTGAGAAGGACAGAGGAATCAAACCCGGGTTGACCGCATGCAAGGCAAATGCCCTACCTTCTGTGGTATTGCTCAAGCCGGATAAAATACAGATATTGCCACAAATCCTCATTTTGCAGTTGAACATTTACAATGGAGGTAAGGAGGTGGCCTACCTGAATTGAAGTAGCTCACACCTGGTCAAGTGAGAGGCCTAGGTCAGCTCTGATCATAATGAATAATGAATGCTCCTGCCCTTTCTGATAGCATTCACTTCTTCCCTTTTCCAGTATTATAGTCAAAAATTTTTTAGAGGGGAAATTCCCGGGGCAGGAAATTCTGCAGTCTCAAATTTCACACTTCCCTGACAGGAAATCCTTGTTAACCTTGAACTTCAGGGTCATATGTTGTGGGTTAACATCACTTTTTTTCATTCCCAGTTTTAAAAGAAGAGACATACATATTCCCTTGTATGTCATCTTCTTTAAACTTCTCAACACCCAATTGGTGTTAATTTAAACAAAACAACAACAACAATGAAGATGTTGTCCCCTGCTAAGTTCTCCAGATCAGATTACTGGTTCTTCTTAGCCAATTAACATATTGCCTTTTATATTCAAGAAAAGTTGGACCAGTATTCTAGTGAGTCTTCATATCTCACAATACTCCAGGAATGTCTTTGTAGGTTCGGTCAGGATTCATATAAGTAAATAACCAAACTGAAAGTGTGTTAACCCTGGGACGCACAGAGTTTCCCATTGAGGAATATTTTTCAGGAGTTTTTATTCTGATTTTGTTAAATAGGTCTTGAGGAAAACATCCAGCTAACTTTTTAAAAGATAAAGCTAATAATATACAGATAGAAACCATCAAAATTCAAACCATAATTTTTTCTTCTACCAATCACATAATCCTGACAAATTTCTTAGCCTCTCCTTGCCTGGGTTTTCTTATCGGTACAATGGAGGTATTAGTACTATGTACCTCATAAATCACTTCAAGGATTAAATGTGTTAAGGCATATGAAGTGATTGGAACAGTGCCTAGCAAGCAGTAGCACTCAAGATTACATAGTACAATCGCTAGATCTTCTTACCATTACTTCCTGGAAGTTCTGTGCATGACAGCAAGAAAGTTTTGTATTGTTCTGCTTATAGACAACCTGTGTTTCAGTTTATTATTTTTTGTCTTTCATATTCCGGTAGTACTGAAAAATCTCCCTGTTGTTATAAAATACATTTTCTCAAATTCAGCAACTTGAAACATTTTTTTGGTTTGTTCGTTTGGCAGGGCACATCCGACTGTGCTCAAGTCTTACTCCTTTCTCTGTGCTCAGGGATCACTCCTGGCGGTGCTCAAGGGACCACATAGGGTACCAAGGATGAAACCATGTTTGTTATAATGCAAGGCAAATATGCCACTCGCTATACTATTGCTCCAGCCCCTTGAAACTTTTTTTTAAAATCCAATCCAGTATAGGTGGTTACAGTTCTGCTTGCTTAGAGTTGCAAAACTTGAAGGAAGCATGATTTGTTTTCCACCTTTCTTGTGTACATGCTATCAGACTTCAGTTTCTCATCATTTTAGCCTATTGTATAGGTTTCCAGAGTGGCCTCCTGACAGTTGGTTTGCATTAGTACAGGTAAAGAGAAAGAGAAGGAATACACAACCAAAATAAGTCATTCTTTTTTATAACCAATAGCAGAAGTGTTCTCTTACAAGTTTGGCCATAGTCTTTCCAAATGGAGTCCCATGAAGGAGTAGAGAATTGACCTTCATTTCTTGTGATAGCAAATATTCATCGAGAATGTGAGCATGTCTTTAAAACCACTATCAGTGTCTTTCTTTTGCAATCCCAGAAACTTTGGAAATATCAGAATTTAGTACTTGCAAAATCAACTGTCACATTTTCTTCTACTGATCTCTGAACAAAAGGAATCCAGTGACTTACCTAAAGTCATACAACCAGCTAGTTGCAGGGACTGAATTCAACACTATTACTATTTCTTCCTAAGTGTAACTGAGACATGTTAATTAAGTCGTTCCATTGATTTACTATAGCATATCTTGATATCCGAAGGTGTTGGAAGATTAAACCTTGTATATGGTTGCTTTAGACTAGTGCTAACCAATATATCAATAAGGGCATGAATTATATTGGAAATGTGATAGTAAGAAAGTATACACTGGATTTCCAAGATTAAGTATAAGTAAAATAACTCAACTATCCCATTCATTATTTCTATACTGCATGCATGCTTAAGTGATAATGTTTTATATATTGGGTGAAATTAAGCATATCATTAGAAGTTATTTTCCCTATTTTACATTTTATTATAGCTACTAGAAAATTTGAAATTACATTCATGAATTGCAT
>JAOXYA010000045.1:1831657-1847534 GCA_028565675.1 Sorex palustris | reverse complement strand
AGAGCCTCAAACCTATCATTCATGATCTTGACAAAGAAGTCTGACCATCTTGTAAGTGGGCGGCCACGCGGTCTTTTGACATCCCGTGGAATCCAGTCGGTAACAGCTCTAGTCCAGCTGAGAACCTTAGTGATTTATTTATTTATTTTTTGCTTCTAAATTTGGCCAGTCATCTACTCCACTTTGAATCCATACGTTGGAAACACTATTTTCTCATCTGTAAAATGATGGAAACCTTGCAAGGCATTGTGAGACTTGGATGATACAGTGCATGTAAGTAGTTACATCATTCCCAACACTTAGTAAGCACTCAGGAAATATTAGTTGGGTGTACTATTCATGTCTGTTGTTGAAATTTTGGGGGACTGGCTAAAATTTTATTAGTTATTGACCCAAAGGCTACGTATTAAATGATAAGGAATAAGTTGCTATGCTTATCCTAATGTTAGAGAAAAATTAAGTCTTTCTCTTTCTATTCTTGTAGGCAAATGACACTACAGACTAGATTTGTGATCAAATAAATAATAAGTTTTTAGTTTGATCACAAATCTACCATGCATGTGTAGATCGAAAGGTGGAAGGGTGGAGATTTTTGCTTTGAGAGACTTAAGTGAGAATGAATTAAATTTTGGTTAGCAGCATTTCTCTTGGTCTTATAATGATATGCTTTTGCTCTTTAAAATGTGTGGCAGAACTTGTATGTTGTTTCAGAATTTTTATTTGTTTTTCCTTTTTAAAGTGAACCTTCTAAGGAAACAAATCTATTGACATTGAAAATGAGTCATAAAAGAAATGTTGCTGCTTTCCTTTTGAGGGATTTTTCAGTGTTTTTTTTTTCCTCATTAAACTTTAGCAACAGGAAAATATGGACTGTCGGAATCTGCAGGGTTATGATTAAATGGAAACCTACATCCCTTATGTGTCCACTACCACAAACCCTGAGAAAAATGCATAAAATCACTGAGAATCTTTCTAGAAAGACTGATTGTCAAATAACTGCCTTTACTCTTTATTTTCCATAAACCAAATGGATTGAGCATTTTTAAAAAGTGAAGTTGACAAAAAGCTTCTTATGGGAGGTTAGATGCATACTCAGCAACTATTTTTAAGGGAGAAACATTAGCAAGAGAATGAGAGTCTGCCTGCAACGGCCCATTCTTTTGCTCCATTTGGTCCAAGGGGCTACCTAAGTAAGAGGGACCAGTTGATTGGAAATCCTTCAAGGACAAATCACTGATGAGGAATGCTTCATTTTCCAATCCTGCACAGACTTCTCCAACTACAAAATAATTACTGTGCTTCAACATAAGACAAAGACTTTTTTCAAATCTGAAAAATTAGGAGTTCCGCCTAACATTGCTGAGAACACTACATAGGAACTAAAGTTTTGACGCATCAGCCCTTGACTCTCAGCAGGGTAAAGGCATATGTAGGCTGTTGAATATATTTTAACAGAATCCAAAATTCTTCTGTGTTCTCCGTGTGTATAACATGGCTTGGTTCGGGGCAGAATTATGACAAATCCTGGGCTGGAGGGAACTCCATCAGTTGCTCAGGTGCTCGTTTGCCTTTTGGGGGACAATGGGAAGGAAGGGGCTCTCCAGCAGTACTCATGGTGCTGGGGTGTCACTCCTGGAGATATTTGACCAGGCTGTGTGGGTGTGATATCTCAGTGCTCATACCGAATGGGGTGCTGCTGTGGCCTGGGGTTCACCAGGGCTAGACAGGTGATGCTTATTATTCAGGCATGGGGGGAGTGGGGTGTATGTGAAGAGGCATGTGGTAGTGAGGCTTGAACTGAGGGCCTTGCATATATAATACATGACAACCAGCCCTTTAATCAATCTCCCCAGGGGTTATCTATTTGTTTTTCTCTTTTCTTTGTTATTGTGGTAGGGAGGGTACCACACCTGACATGCTCAAGGGTTATTATGCCCAGCTCTCTGGGAACATTCTAGTCTTTTTTTTTTTTTTTAAGGAATCTGATTAGGATGCTCAGCCATAATGTTCAAGATGTCTGTCTTTATTTAAAGTAGTTGTAACTTGAGGAAGAAATCATTTAACCTCTTGGCCTTCCATTTCCTTCTCTGCAAACACAGCCATTGGACCTTTATCTAGTTTTTTCCATTTTGGTGAAGGAGAGAGAACAAATTAACTTTATGTCATTGAGGGTTCCATTTCTTCGGTGTGAGATTCCTGGTTTTCAGATTCTTTATCCTTTACATTTTCCCCCGTGCTTCCTTCTTTCTTTCTCTAGTGGCTCTCAATGTTTTCTCCTTAGAATCACCTGAACTCTCACAAACAGCAAGAACATGAGAAAGAAAAAAAATTCACATCCTAAACTGGTACTTTAATGAAGTTCCCAAAAGACCTCACCGAGAACAGCTCTTAGATTGCTGTTTTCCCCTGTGAGTTTCTATTTTCATTGCTCTCTTGGACTTATATTTTTATGTTTACTGAAATTTTGGTTATAATTTCTTTCATGATCCCAGGTAAGGTGAAAAAATACTATTAAAACATTACCTTCCAACTGGGCATTAGCAAAATAAACCTGATTTCCCCAAGACATCTTTCTCTATTCACGTTATGGTATGTCTACTTGACTTCATGTGATTATCAATCATGCGCCTAAAGGAATTGATAAACCTTAAGACAGAATTCATCTCAGCAAATGTTTATTCATCATCTCCCATGTGCCTGGCTCTGCAGCTAAGCTTACAGAGGGTACAGAATAAGTATGTGAAAACTTATGATGGAGGAGATAGGAAAAGGTGAGTGAGAATTTTCCTATGCACAAATTGACTTCTGTATCATAAGGAAGTTGGTAAAGGCTGGAGGACTGAAGCAAGGGGGAGATTTTGTGTGTGGAGGTAATTTGTTTGGCAAAGTCTTTAGGGTTTGACAAGGTAAAGTCTTTCCAAACCCTTGAGTGCTTGAGTATGGAATTCAAACCTTTCTCTCTTGGCAATGGTTTGTAGTGGAAGGCATCCATGCCAGGAAAGCATGATCCCACCAGAATTTGGGGAAGATAAATCTGGCAGTAGCATTTGGGATTGTCAGTAGGTGGGAGACAAGGTGAAGGGAGCTTGGAAGGAAACTTCTCCATGTCTTTCTCCTGGTTGTAATGCTTCTTTGCCAGTCCCACACCATGCGGTTGGAGCTGCTCACAGCTATAAAAATGTGTTGACCCAAGAGGTTTAATATTAACCAAAGTTATAGTCAAAGTCAATTTGGAGGATTCAAGAAAAAATCTGATGCTAATAGAGAAATAGAAGTCAATATTTGTAATGTGAGTCACAGGCTCAAAATAGAAAAGTAAAACACATCACTCTCTAGCTCCCAGAGGGCTGTGGGTTCCACAGAGCAGCCCATCTGGGAACCAGGCATGACCACCCTCTAGGGCCATTGTAAAATTTCCTCTGGCCCCTTCCTCTAATCCTTAGATTCCAGTACACGGTTTTCTAGTGGAATTTACCAGATCCCCAGCCCCAGTGAAGTCATAGCTTGTTTTGAGTGGGTCAGTGGAAAAAAGATTTTTCCCCCAGTTGTCTGTAACCTTTCTCTCTAGTGACGTGACATGGAACTAACCTATCATGACTTTATTTTGTAGCCAACACTTCATTCCACAGTGGCTATCATTATTTAAATCCTGACCTCTTGCCTGTTGCCTATTTTGGAGAAAGCCAAGAAGAGGTGCTAAAGCAAATAATCCAAAATGATACATTTTTTTGTTGTTGTTATGTAATCAAAGGTATGGTAGGTTAACACCAAAGAAGTGGAATCTTGTTAACAAAAGCATTCTGATAGGTTGGGGAGCTTCTGGAATTTTCCTTGATAAAATGGTTTTTGTGAACATTGACAAAACTTTGTTCTAGCGTGGATGCTATTCTATGACTGTGGCTTGAGCGTATTTTGTCTTTTTTTTTTTTTAAGGAAAACTAGAGGATTTACATGATTAGTGGTGAAAGGAGGGCAAGCTGTAGCTTGCATAACCTATGAACACAAGTTACTTTCTTTACATAGTGGCTTACCCAATTCATGGTGTGAAATAAGCAACAAATAAGCAACAAAGAAAGACTTACACTGGCTGTAATGTACACTGGGACATTATGGGGCCAGATAATATCTTATTATTAGTGACCACAGGAAGAACAAGTCATTTAAAACTGAGTTTTCCAGTGCTACAGTGGGTTCAATGTTGGTTTGATTTTATAGCCCCAAATGTCTTTTTTGAAGAGCTAGGAAATGTTTTATGTTCAGTTGCCCCTGATCTCTTTTTATTAGGTTTGCAAGAAGGCCAATTTGTAAAGTTCAGTAGAGACAACATTTGCTTCAGTTCAGTGCTTATATTTGCTGGTGATGAGACTAAAGAAACTGAAGATGATTAGACAGGGAAAAAATGGGCAATGGGAATGTTGAGCAGGGCCAGAGTAGAGCTTTACTAGCAACTGGTAAGAAAAATTGGGCAAGTAGCTAAAATGTTCTGTCTCAGAGTTGGCCATTTACCCCTTCCTGATTCAGACTTGACTGAGAATGGGTGGTTTATCATAAGTCACCGATCCTTGACCCAGCATCTGCCTCCTCATCAGCATATTGGTCATAACCACATCTCTCTCCCAGCATGTTTGCAGAAGTAATTAATGCTTATGAGGAATTTTTGAGATCACCGATAAAAGACAGACTACCTGTCAGGGTGTCATTATATTATTTTATGTTCCTCTCCTTAGGATAAAGCCAGTGATATATTATAAGTGAAGCAAATTTATAAACCATGTAGGGGGAGAATTGCGTTAACATTTAGTTTTGTTTTGTTTGGGGGGCATGCCTGGTAATGCTCAGGGGTTACTCCTGGCTCTGAGCTAAGGGATCACTCCAAGCAGTAGTTGGTTGACCATTATGGGATGCCTGGGATTGAATTCAGGTCTTTCATGCAAGGCAAGCACTGTGCCTACTGTGCAATCTCTCTGGCTCAAACAATTTTATTTCTACTAGACTAAACATTATGCTTGTTCTCTAAACTTAAGAAGTGGTGCTGAGTTCTGCTTGAGAAATCTCAATTGCTTTCAGATTCACAATGAAGTCACATTTCATAACTCTATTTGGACTTCTGTAAAAACATGGTATCATTAAGAGCAGAGCATCTCCACATATTACCCATGAAAACTGACTTAGTACATAGCTTCAGCAATACCCTAAATACACATGACCTTTTTCAGATTTGTTTCTGTTTCCCTAGAAGATACATATCTCTTCCGACAATACACAGGATGTATAGTAACTGATAATTTTAGTTTATTATGCACATGTGAAAATTGGAGAGTCACCAAAACCCTCCAGGGTAGGATCCTCCTCTTACAAAACTCAGAACTGTGATGCATGTGAGACATAGATTAAGAAGACTTTTTCCCCCCTAAGGAAGGGGCACTGGCATGAGAACTAGCATGGTTATTACAGGATACCTCTATTAGATATTTCGAAAGAAAGGTGGAGATGACCAAAGGGCAGAAGGTCACCTACGTAACAAGACCCATGTGAGACAATAATTAAGATGGAATGTTGAAGGAGGTTACATGTGTCTTGACGACATAATTCCCAGTAAAATTACTCTAAATTGATCTGGATCTGCCTTGATATTTTCCAAAGGACCGTATCTCATTTTATCTAGAATTCTTTACCAGAAGTTCAAGGATGATAAAACTCAGGGGATCAGCAAATGTCTTGCAATGAATGTTATCATGTTGTTTATTTATTCTTAGGGAGATAGGGAATCCTCCTTTCACTCTATTTCTAACCATGTGATCCTAAGAACCACTTTGTTGTATGAACTAGTACAGAGCAATCGTGTATTTAGACAAAATACAAGTGAAATAAAAGTGAAAAAACCCCAAATATAAGTTTTGTTATTGAAATATATGTGCAGTATAAATTTGTCTTTACATGCACATCAGGCATATTATTTTTAGAAAATAGTTCATTGTGTTTTTCTTAATTTCCTTTCCGCTTCCTGATAATTTTACTACCCTGATATCCTCATCCAATGACAGAATTTCAATCAAAGTCTGAAGGGACATACAAAGAATGTGACCTTTTACCCACTTTTAACTCAAAAGAAGTATCCTAGAAGGTGTGTCAATCATAGCTCCTCTTAATGAAGAAGAAAGACCATATCTTGGCATTTGGTCTCAGGTTGAAGGAGGTGCGGGGGGGTGGGGGGATCAGGGCAAAGGGTTGGTGTCAAGGTGGGGCTGACCCATATAGTTTACATATTTTCTATTACCCATTCTTCATCCGCTACAACTCAGAGTTTTTAGCATAGAGACAGACTAAGGAAGAAAATATAACATGGGCTGATTCTATAGATCCTGGAACAAGATAGACACATACAGAGGAGGAGAAAAGAACTCAGACACTTGACTTGAAAGAGTAAGTTTGGAGAAGACACAATAGATGTCCATAACAAATATCTGCAGGGCCACTCAGCCTGACTACAGGGTCTA
The DNA here is from genome assembly GCA_028565675.1 of Sorex palustris. Taxonomy (NCBI): domain Eukaryota; kingdom Metazoa; phylum Chordata; class Mammalia; order Eulipotyphla; family Soricidae; genus Sorex; species Sorex palustris. The sequence goes on along the minus strand of JAOXYA010000045.1, from coordinate 1,841,037 downwards.
AAGACAGAAAGTGAGACTGGGAATTACTCAATTACTTCCTTTGGGAAAAGGTCTGGTTTTCTCTGGAAGACATGCTCTTTGAGGTTCCCTTCCACACATGAAGAGTGAAGAGTACATGAACTCCAGGTATGCCCTCGGGCTGCTCCAGGTCATGTCTTCAATGAACTGGGACTAGCAAAGACATCTTAGATGCCCTGGTGAAAAGAGAAAAATGTGTATTGGGGAGGGCAAGCATTTAGGAGCCACCTTAAATATCAGTCTAGCTACAGGGAGAAGTAGTTGCCAGCAGTTCAAACCACAAGACCTGTAGTAGGTCACCTATGGACTGGACAACCCAGGACTCCTCCCTACTCTACATAAAAATACTGCTCCTCCCATTAAGGGGGGTGCAGGGACTCTTTTGATCCGGGCTGATTTAGAGGTTTGCTCTGATCAGTTGAATGTTGCAGAAAAGGGTTTCTTGGACATTCCTACTCAGGTTTTAAAAGACCTTATAAACTAAATTCTGTGATCAGTTTGCAACTCTGAACTGCCACATAAAAATAAGTCCAAGTCATTTCTGCTGTAGAGAGAGGGTAAGTGGAGAAAGAGAACTAGAGCGTCAGAGACCATCTAGAAGTCTTTTGGGGAGAGTTGATGAGAAAGAGAACCCTGTGATTTGTCCCGGAAGTCAGCCTGCACTGAGACCATCTTGGATTTCCTGTCCAACTCCGGCCAGCGCAGCTCTGTCTGCAGACAGCCCAGTTTAGCTGGAATAAATGAGTCGAGCCAATCCCCCATGAAATAGAGACAAGTTGTCCCATTCCTCAATTTCCTAATTCACTGAACCATGAGCAATAAAATGATGCTGGTTTTTAAACCAAGACTTAAAAAAATACCGTTTGTGACCTTTTTTGCCCCCTGCCACCCTCAATAGTTATATGATCCCTGGTATAAAGGGGGGAAAATAGACATACAAATCAAACACTGATAATAAATCATAGATAAACTGCTTTGCAAACAAAATTTCAGGTTCTTTCATGGTTGCTCCATGCAGTTAAGCCTCTCAAGCTCTGAAGTGGTAGACACCACACAGCCTAAGAGAAGTGCAACATTGTCTGAAAGGCCCTAGGAAATTTAGGCAGGATTCAAGATTGGAACCCCTCAGATATGCTAAGTGAGGTTTGGAAGAGATGGAGGCCGACGTGTGCCAACATTGCGGTCTTCCTGGTTAAGAAGGAAACCGCAGAGTTCCTGAACACAGCCCTTTGGAGAGGAAACAAAGACGGGAAGGCTGAAGCCCTCAGTAAGCTTAGTGCTTAATCCATCCCTCTGCCTGGATGGCTACTGCACCTTCTCCTTGGCTACCTGTCTTCTTGGTCCGAACTGCTGTGACAACTCTGCATACCAGCTGATGGAGGTAGGGCACTATTCAGACCCCAACTCTTGTGTTCTGCTACCTAGTGGAAAGCTGAAGACCAGCACATGCTATCCTGACAGGATGGTGAGTTTCATGCCTGACTTTTGACTCTCACTTTAAAACAGACAAAGTGGATAAAAAGGAACTGGAGCGATACCTGAGGGCAGGAGCCCAAGCTCTGCATCCCTGACAGTTCATGGAGCTCTCTGAGCACTTCAGTACCACTGGGTGCTGCCCTCAGGGCCTTCAGCACCAATCAACAGAGAAGGGCCCATTGAACCACCACCCTGACTGGCCAAGTATCGACCTTCGACTTTCACCCACCTCTCTTTAAGCCCTGAAGCACTTTTCCCAGTTTGAAAAATAAAAGACAAATACAACATAGCTTCTCTTTGTAAACTCTACCTCATCTTAGACTGCACTTTTATGAGTTGTCTTCCTTTCAAGGCTGCCTTGGTATAAATTTTATTTGGAATTCCCTGTGGTCAGGGAGCGGGGTATATTAGAATCATAGCAGGCTCTGCTGGCTGCTGGGCTAGAATGGAGGATGAGTGTAGCCTTTATGGTTCCAATGTAAGAGGTGGTTCACTTATGTAATTCTGACACCCATGTATCTTTTATAAGCATATTGTCAGCAACTCATTGTAAGAACAATATTTAACATTCAGCAATAATGTATTGGTCCTACCTCATGTAAACCCAATTGTAGGAATTAGACAATGCTGGTATTTCTGGGGTTAGAAAGGTGTCAGCATTTCAGGCACCATTGTTCCATTTAGTATTCTCCATGCTGTTCCATTAAGTCCGGATATTACCCATCAAACGGCACAATAGACTGGGAGCAATTTGCCTTCCTTCTCTAACTCGGATGGACTTTACTCAGATTTTAAAAGGGTTAAAGTTCCAAAGGAATCACTAACTCTTTTGCTGGAAAATGTTCTCCTAATCTGATGTTTCCTCACATTCCAACCATACCTTATGCTGGAGGAACTAGGAGATTTCCGGGTCCATGGTGTATGATTTAATGATTTGTGGAAGGCAAGAATGTTAACTTAGTTGATTACTCAAAAGTGACTGATAAGGTATCGGACAGGTTAATTTGCTACTTTTCTAACCTCTCCCAGAGAACTTGAACGAAGTCTCTTTCTCTGTAGATCCTCTTTATGGCAGTCCTCATGGAAGACTAAGCATTTGTGTAGGAAAGAAGCCTTCTGTTCCTTGTGCTTTCATTTGTCCAATCATTTCATTCCAAGGAAATATGTCTTTATTTGTGATAACAGTACTTTTCTCTGCAATAACACAATTGAAATATTTTTACCTGTTTTTGACATGTTTACATAGACAAATAGGGTTTAACAACAAAGCTAAAGAGTAAGATATTCTAAAAAAAAAAAGAGTAAGATATTCTAGATTTAACTCAAGTACTAACTGTTCTGGGCTGGAGCAATAGCACAGAGGATAGGGAGTTTGCCTTGCACATGGCTGACCTAGGTTCGATTCCTCCACTCCTCTCAGAGAGCCCAGCAAACTATCGAGTGTATCCCGCCCGCCTGACAGAGCCTGGCAAGCTCCCTGTGACATATTCAATATGCCAAAAACAGTAAAAACAAGTCTCACAATGGAGACATTACTGGTGCCTGTTCTAGCAAATCAATGAACAGTGGGAGGACAGTGCTACAGTGCTACAGTGCTGCTAACTATTCTAAGAGTGTTATCAGGGAGACAAATATCCAGGAATTTGAGGATCTAAAGACATTTTTCCTGTATGTCCTCAAACCTTAGAGTCTTCTCTTCCATACAATACTGGGACCCTAAATCAGAGTTAATTTATTTTTATTAATTTTTTAAAAGGAGACTATTTACTTATTTATTGCTTTTTGGGTCACACCTGGTGATGCACAGGGATTACATCTGGCTTTGCACTCAGGAATTACTCCTGGCGGTGCTCAGGGGACCATATGGGATGCTGGGAATTGAACCCGGGTTGGCCGCGGGCAAGGCAAATGCCCTACCGGTTGTACTATCACTCCAGCCCCAATCGGTTTGGTGTTACTTTAACAAAGCCGAGAGTTGAGAAATTCTTCATTGAATGTATCATGGAAAAAAGTTTATTTCATATGGAGTCTTAAGGTGATAACTCTCTGAAATAAGCCAATAAAGAAGGTATAGCTTTATCCATCTTTATTTCAAGAAACAAAAAGGGTAAAGTCAAGATGTACAAAAGTAAATATTAAGTTGAGGTGGTTTCAATTGCATGTTAGAAGTACTTGTCATTTAACAATCTAAGAGCTGTGTATAAATGATAAAATAGCCCTATGGGAGGACATATAAAATTATGTACTTGATTCTATTTCATATTACAAATTTTAAAAAGCCTCTACCAATAATAAAATATAAATATATTATATATAGAAGTATAAAGAGAGAATATGCATCCAAGATTTATTTAATAGGGATTCATAAGTATTCAGACAATTCAAAAGGATCCACATTTTGTCTCTGCTCAAGTTTCCATGCTATTAAAGAACACAAGCACATGCATGTTTTTACTAAGTATTAAGTACAGGTTTTAGGTGGTGGTGTTAAGTCAATGAGACTCTTGTGACAAATGAATGTATGCTCACATGTGGGTTGAATGGCAAGTGAAATTCAAATTCAATATTGTACCTTAAGCATTATGTGGCAAAGACAGCAAGTATAATAATATTTTTATGTTGAAGAACAGGGACAACTGGACATGTTTGTAAATAGCAGTGATCCTAAACCAAAGGACATATCTAGCAACAAGTCATGTATACTTCAGTAAGAACTGTATTACAATTCTGTATTGCACTACGCAAATATTATTCAATTAAGTCATCAGAAAAAAAAAGTGAGAATCGGATACTCATTTAAATCTTTTTAACCCACTTTGCTCTGAATTCTAGGTTAGGAGCAGTTGCCCTATGAGGCAGTCTCTGATATATGAATAAAGTAAAGCACCCACCTGGCACTAGGAAAAGGAGATTTTTATCCCTCTCACCATGCATATGTACAGATCTTCTAACAGAGCTTCATACGTGGGGTTCTTAACTCCCTTGGCCTTTTCGTCCTGATCCTGAGTTTTCATTCATTTTCATTGACTCTTTCCCTTGAATATTCAACAATATTCATCATATTCATATTGATCAGAATATTCAAGATCAATATGCAGAATGTTCTACTGCCTCTATTAACAAAGGAATCAAAGAAATAGCCAATTAAAGTTTAACATTTCAAACTGCTTCAGGCAGCATTATATTGAGAACCATCCATTGATCTTACATCCTTAGCATCCAAATGATCTGAAACTTCGTTGCTGAAGGATTATTAAGAAATGATGATCATTGCATGTTATTGGTTAAATTGACATCTATCAAATAGGATGTTATAGACATCCCAATATTAATGGTATGCTGACTCGGGCAAAGAGAGAAGCATTAGGAACAAATCCAATCCCTTGGAGGAAATTTGCTATTGTGAAAAGGGAAGGAAAGAACAAGGACTAGTAAAAAGCAGCCTCAGGTTGGAAGGGAAGCACTTTAAGGTACTTGGCTCATGAATCTTCCTGCCAGTCTAGCTAAGTGTCTAAGGCTAGCTACTTAATTGCCTGGCTTTATAAGGAATGCTACTTAACATTCCTAATTTTTCACACTTAACTCTAAAATTATAATATATCACCTTCAGGGTGCAATCATAAGATTTAATGGCAAATATATATGTATATATATGTATATATATATTAATCACTTAGCACACTGCCTAAAAGAAATGCAAAAAAAGTTGATAGTATGAAAATTTTGTTGTTAATTATATTGTATGCTGTAAAAGTTTATCTTGTAGGGCTGGAGTGACAGCACAGTGATAGCAAAGATTTCGATTCCTAGCATCCCATATGGTCCCCCAAGCACCTCCAGAAGTAATTCGTAAGTGCAGAACCAGGAGTAACCCCTGAGCATTGCTGGGTGTGGCCCAAAAAGCAAAAAAATAAAGTTTATCTTGTGATAAAATGTATACGTCCAAAAAGAACTCCATGAAATGAAACCATTGGAACAAAAGTGATTTATTATAAGATGTTTACTGTAAGAAATTTCTTTTGATTAATTCACTCATTTAACTGGTATTCATTTCTCAACAGTTATTCTAGGGATTGTTCTGGTCATTCAGAACACAAAAATTAATGTGAAGAAGTCTTGCCCTTAAGGAGAACCTAATCTATAAGAGAGGGTATGATATAAAAAATTAAGAAGTGAACTAAGGAGAAGTGAACTAAGGTTGTTATGGCAATCTCCTGTTGTCATGGCAACCTGGAAGTAAGGTGACTAACTCAGGTTCCTTGTAGGGTTGTGAACGCCCATTGAGCATAGTACCCAATTTGATTATTTGTTGGATTGTTTGTTTTATTGGGTCACATCTGGCCATACTTAGGACTTACTCCTGGCTCTGTGCTCAGGGATCGCTCCTAGAGGTGCTCAGGGGGGCCATATTGGGTACCAGAGATTAAACCAGAGTCAGCATCATGCAAGCCAAGCTCCCTCCCTACTGTACTATCTCTCCAACTCTGCACAATAACAAATTTGAATTTTGTAATATGAGTAGACAATTTTCATACTATAAAACAATGAATATTTCGGATAAAGAGTCAAAATTGCCAAGGCATAAAATAGTGTAGCACATAAGAAAGATGGAAACTTCCAGAATGTGTGTAATAAGGAGGTATAGGAGATAAAGATGAAAATGTATTGAAAAGAATTACTATGACAAGTTGAAGTTGTGAGAAATGATGGGCTGAGGGAGGCAGAGTTTGAAAATGAGGAAGCTAAGAGAAATAGCTTAGACGAAATGTCATGAGAGAACAAGAACTGATCATGGAAAGATGACTGAATCTAACTATAGCAAAGGAAACATCTCACCATTGGATTCATAGAAAAAGGAGTAAGTAAAGATAGGTATAGCTGAGGATAAGCTTAGAGATGGAAGGAGTTCACCTGGAGAGCTTTTCTATTTTAATGTAAAAGAAGCAAGTTTATTCCCCATATTAGGAGTGAGAGCCTGGGCAGAATTGGAAATCTGAAGAGAGGGGAATTAAAGTTTGGACGAATGGTTCTCGGAAATGGCTAAGAAGCTCAAGACAAGACGCTTGTGGGTGATTTTTCTCCAGTTCACGTCATTTTTTTTCTTTCTGTTTTTAGAAAAAATAAGACCAAATGCTAACTTGCAACGTGTGCAGTGCGAAAAATGAAAAGAAACACAAGAACTTGAGTGTGCTTATGAGAAAAGAGTTGAGAAGATCATATTGGAGACCCCAGCTGTGTACACAAAGGCAAGAAGAGGCCAGGAGTCAGTGGAGTCCTCAAGCTTGGGGGCACCGAAAGATCAAGGATGACCATAGGGAGGCAGAAAAGATTTGGAGGAGAAAGAGGTCAAGGAGTAGAATAGCAAGGTTTTAGGTCCTGATACATAGCAACGCTGCCTCTTGGCTAATCCCATCTGTGGCTCTTGGAGTGAAAGGAACAAAGTTCCCTTTTGTTTTTAAAAATGAGAGAATGGGCATTGGATAAGCTGGTTGATCACAGACAACGACTGAGGGTAGCACTGCCAACCTCAACAAATGATAGAATGGACCAGGTCACAAATGATAAAGACCAAGGGAAATGATTACATAGTCATATGACAGGAACTTCAAAGAATGACATGCTTTTGTATGTGTTTCTTTTTTTTAGAACACAACATTAAAAGAGAAGTTTTAGAACCATGTAAAGGTTACCCATTGTGATGCATAGTACATGGGATCCAGTAAAATATGATACAAGATCATGAAAATTTTTTTGTTTTGGTTTGGTTTTGGTTTTTAGTTTTGGGCCACAACTGGCTATGCCCAGGGCTTATTCTCAGCTTTGCACTCAGGGATCACTGCTGGACGACTTGGGAAACCAAGGATCTAATCCAGGTAGGTTGTGTGCAAGGCAAGCACCATACCCACTGGACTATCTCTCTGGCCCTGGAAAGATCTATTAGGGATCATTATATTTTGAAAGTTGAGAGGACCTTCACAAGAGTCTACTGTAGATGCGGTAATGAGAAAAAAAAACCCAGCTGAAAGACTGAAGAGGTTTCAAATACCTGGTGATTCTAGGTGTGGGTGAAGATCAAAAGCACCCAGCATGACCTGGGAGCTTATTAGAAATGTGGGATATCAGACTTCATTCCAGATGGGCTGGATCAAAACCAGGATATTAAAGATAGTCAGGTGACTTGTACCAATTAAAATTCTAGAGGATCACGCTAAAATTAGAGAAGATTACAGATAAAAAAGAAAAGAGTAAAAATAAATTATTTCCGGTGATGAAAGAGAGAGAGAGAGAGAGAGAGAGAGAGAGAGAGAGAAACAGAGACAGAAACAGAGACAGAGAGACAGAGAGACAGAGATAGACAAAGAGACAGGAAGAGAGAACAAAAGCAAAAATTTCTGAAGTGGGTGCACTGCTTCTAGTCTTGGAGTTAGTGGGAGAGCCAGGAGCCAGAGCCAGAGCTCAGACTTCTCCACTACTGTGTATTCTAAGCATCGGACCATACTCCTCCTCAGTCAATCCCTCCTGGCCAGAGAGCGAAGAAGAAAGGATGCCAGAGAACTGGTAATTGTATAGCATTTCCACTATATGGCTCCAGATCCTTGTAATGGACATGTCAAAGCCGACTTTCTACTCTAAACACTCGGCAGTGACCAAATGAACTGGAGGAAGTGGGAGAAATACCACGAAAAATTCTGGGCTGGGCCTCAGAGACTAATAAATAATTACTAATGGGAAAGAAAACAGAGGGATAGAGAAAGCAAAGTACCAGGCAAGACAGGCAGAATGGATTCTGGCCCACAAGAGGGAAACAGACTGGAAATTAAGTGTAATCAAAAAAAAAAAAAAAAACAAAAACCAAATACACCAAAGAGCAGTGACCCAAAGAGAGGAAAAAAGAATAAAGCTTATTAGGGAAAGCACAGTTCTCACGTTTGCTCCTTTTACTAACAAAATTTTAGTGACTTATTGAAATAAAATTGGACCATTAACTCATTCAGCATATGAGATTTGCCCCCAAATTAAACGGATTGCATGATTTTTGAATAGTGGATTATTTTTTAAGGAGAGAATTGGAGGGTCTCTGCTTAATTATTCATGTGAGAGAGACTTGAACCCAGGCAGCAGAAATGACCGAATGGAGAAGCATGAGCAGGTGCCATATTGTAATTTGTCTGCCTCTTAAATTATGTAGTGTATGTATCACAATATATTGAACTTAAAACCTGAAGTATGACATTCAGTAAATAATTCACACTGGCTTTTTCATTAAGTGTGAGCTGAGGCTTAGGATAATGATATCCTACTTTAGCTAGTGTCTCATTTAAATACAGATGTGGAAAAGGAATCTCATTATAATTATCCCAGACAAAGAAGGCCTTTATGGTCATATAGAAAACTGGAACACACACAAGTACAAGTACAGCTTCTTCAGGTATAGGCCTAGGATAAAAATAAATAATATATGGACTTCTTTCAAAACATGATTTGGTTCAACTTTCTTCTGGCTAGCAAAGCTCTAAAACATGAATTAATGAAAGGAGTTTTCTTCTCAAGGAAAATTGGTGGGGGGGGCGCTGGAGAGATAGCACAGCGGGTCGGGCGTTTGCCTTGCAAGCGGCCAACCCGGGTTCGAATCCCAGCATCCCATATGGTCCCCTGAGCACTGCCAGGAGTAATTTCTGAGTACAGAGCCAGGACTAACCCCTGTGCATGGACAGGTGTGATCCAAAAGAAAAAAAAAAGTAAGATTCTGGTCCTAAGAATGTGCCTAGGACTTTACAAATAATTGATTCACAAGGTAAACAGCCTTATCATTCTTTTCAGGATTTTACAGGGAATGTATAGCCCAGAAGTAAATGTCTGTTACCATGTCACTTGTGATCTAGTTC
>JAOXYA010000045.1:1798163-1808556 GCA_028565675.1 Sorex palustris | reverse complement strand
AAGGGAAGGGAAGGGAAGGGAAGGGAAGGGAGGGAGTGGCGGAGGGAGGAAAGAAGGAAGGAAGGAAAGGAAGGAAGGAAGGAAGGAAGGAAGGAAGGAAGGAAGGAAGGAAGAAAATTTTAAAGATTAGGGAGAGCCACTTAGATGTCTTTACTGCAGCAGCCCATACCCCGTGTAAGTTTTGGTGGACAAGAGCAACTGGGCCTCTAAATCTATTAACTCTAAGAAGTTACTGACTGCCTCAAATTCCTATTTATATATAATTCTGTGATGATTTACACAGTCCATTAATAATAGTATCATTTAGTCTTCAAAAGTTAATTCTAGGAAATCACTTTTTACAAAAATAAATGAAGTTTGATGGGTAAAATAAGCCCTATTTAAGCATTTAATCTAGAATTCTAATCATCTCATACTTCAAGTTCTCAAAATCAAATTCCTAGCGCAGCAATGAATAAGTTAAGTGGATGGATGAAGTGAAACTGGTGTAAGAAAGCGTCCCTTGGCATACAAGCTTACTCTAGATTTAGCTGAGTTCAGCATTTGATAAAGCTGTTTCAAAAGATATTTTGAAAGATATTACAAAAGAAATTATATTTTTATCATTCTTGTGTGACACTCAAGTATTGTGAATATAATGATAAGTGACAATAGAACATAAAAGGGAGTAGTGGAGTCAGTGAAAAACTGGGCATACATATTCCACCTAGAAGAACACACCACTGTTTTGGCCCAGCACACTAATACTGTGTGGGCATTAAAAGCCAATATTGTCTCTCTCTTCCAAAAAAGCTGGGATTCTAGGTGTTTGTGTGCAAGTACACCTGTTTTAAACATTACTAACACATTTGAAATTATTTTACAGCTTTCATAGGCTATATCTAATACCTTTTAGCTAGATATTGTCTGTTAGCTTACCAATTAGTAACTAATAGTTTCAATAGGGGCTGGAGCGATAGCACAGCAGGTAGGGTGCTCGCCTTCATGCAGCCAACATGACCAACCCGAGTTCGATTTCTCTGCTCCTTTCAGAGAGCCTGGCAAGCTATGGAGAGTATCTTGCCTGCACAGCAAAGCCTGGCAAGCTACCCGTGACATATTCGGTATGCCTAACACAGTAACAAGTCTCACAATGTTACTGGGCCCGCTGGAGAAAATCGATGAACAATGGGAGGACAGTGACAGTGACAGTTTCAATAGATCCATGAATGAAAGGTTACTGGGCAGAGTCTTACATGGAGCAAGGATGGGAATGGTTAGTCCAATTTTCTTCTGTGATTATGGAGGTGCAAAACCCTATAGGATGTTCTATCAGCAAGTAGAGTGAAGATAATCAACTGCTTTCTGGGACATTTGTGCCTCCTTTTTTTTTTTCACTTTTTTTTCTAGCCCCCAGTGTCACCAATTCCCTATGCTCCCTCACTCTTACTCACAGGGTCATAATAAAAAGTATTTATCTCCCACAAATACTCTTAAGGTATACTTATATTCCTAACGCACAAGGTCAGCCTTGTTATCTAAGCATACCTTTCCTTGGCAACAAGTCTGTCGGATTAGTTCTCTTGTGCATCTTTAGCTATCAAATACTGAAAATATCTCCATCCGTATCCACCTTGCCAAATTCTAGTTTATCTTTAATTTAACATTGTTTAGGCACAGCCATGGCAAGCCTGTGCCCTGGGGGTTTCTTAGCATTTCCCAGGTGCCTCTCTTCTGGCAGTACATATTGATTGGAATGCTGTCACAGAGCTCAAGTGAGAATAATATAATCTGTGGTAAGCATTAAGGAGATTTTTTTAAGGATTATATAATTTATTGATTTGGTGAGAAAACCCATTTAAATTATTGCTTGGGATTGTGTGGATAAATGCTTTTTAAATAAGAGATCAGCTCAGAGAACTGGGTATTCCAGAAAACATCCTTCAATACCTTAAGGTATTTCAGGAGCTCTTTGGTTTATGCTCCAAGGTGGAGCATTTCACAACAATATACTTTATAAGGGTTTTTTCTTTTTTGGGTGGGCTGGAGGAGTGGGGAGCACACCCAGCAGTGTGCAACCCTTAAACCTAGCAATGCACTCAGGGATAATTCCTGGCTCCTGGCAGATTTGAGGGACCATAGGAAATGCCAGGGATTGAACCCAGGTCAGCCACATGCAAGACAGATTCCTTACTGCTGTACTGTCACTCTGGACCTCACAACCATATAATGTCTAAGTGTCCCAAGTGGAACTGAATTTAAGCCAAGGTCAAGGGACTAAGGAGACGCTTTGCAGGGCATCTCCCCATTGAGCTTAGCTCCCTCCTGACTCAGTCCAGTTGCTGACTGGATCCAGTCTGCTGCTTTGGTCTCCTTTTCGTTTAACCTCTGCACTGTTTGATTGTGGTTGTCATGATCTGACATTGACCTGCTGGCAGAACTTTCGCTTTGGAAATGACCTGTGTCCTGTTTGCTGCATCGGCTTCCCTCAGGTTCTGCTGTCAGTGTTTCCAATCAAAGTGTATTAACTTTGAACCCTTGACTCCTTTGCTCAGAGGATGCTGTCCTTGACAACATGGGGCCAATTTCCTAATGCTTCCAGCAGCATCTACCTCATGGAACGATATACAAGCTCCTTCCCCTAACAACGCTGACTCTTGCCAGATGCTGTACTTGGAAACCTTGCCTTATTTAAATCTGAACCTTGTCCATCATTTGCACTGAGTTACGTTGGTTGACTACTTGTACACAGGGAACCAGAGTCACAGCATTGGAATTATTATTTTATCCCTTTCCCTGTAGTTTATAAAAAGAGATTTTAAAAAACTAGTTCCATTATGAACAGAAAGCATGACGTTACTGACCTGAAAATAAAAAAGCAAATGCTTATTAAGTCGTGTTGGTCACTATGTGTTAGAGGACAGGAATTCCTGGTGATGCAATCGGCCTCATCCAGAAGCTGAGCACAGAAAGCCTTTTCTTATGTGTTCAGTCTGCAACCTCACTGAAGTCTTCGTGCACTCATCTCTGACTGCTGTCCTAACCTTTCCCTTGAGGGTCAGAGTATACATTCCTATTGGTGCCTGACACCCAAACTCTATATCCAGGCCCCCATATTGATACCACGAGAACAAATAAAGTCACGTATAAGAAAGAATTCAAGCCAAGTCTTGATGGCTTTGAGGCCAGCATAGACGTTGCTTGAGGAATACAATCATTAATGTTAAATATGAATTCTCTGCTAAATCATGGTAGTGAGAATCAGTTTTGCTAATAATGGGCAACAAATCCTTATGCATCCTATGCCACACATGAGTTTATGCAGTCACAGTGACAGGATAAAAATACAGAATGTACAACAAGGAGCCCACAGGAAGAAAATTAAAAAGAATTTGATTGCACCTAATAAATAAGTTATTCTCTTGAGTAACTCAACTCTCATGTCCACTAAATGAGCAATCAAAATTAATCCTGTGTCTGTCATAAACAACTCAGTTTCATCAGAAAAATAAAAAATAATATCATAGCATCTTTAGTATAAGCTAATGTTACAGTTTGATACTATAATATGTATCAAAAAACATTATTCCTATACCTTTTAGATAAAGCTTGACTTTTAAAAACTGTTCATGAGTATCTATTAGGGTCCAATCAGGAAAACTGGGGTTACTCTAAGTGTTTCTAACAGAAGGCATTTAATAAGGGAACCCAACGACAGTGTTGAGGAGAGAGTAAGAAACCTTAGAACGGATGGTGAGGCAATCTAGAGATTAGTAATAGCAAGAAACAGACACAAAGCAATTTGGTTTGCAGCAGTAGAATTTGGGTCCTTCTGTTAAAAATTATAACCAGGAAGTCGTCCCATATGAAACCATAGAGGAGATAACCATTCCCATAGAATAGGAGAGAAAGAGAGAGGAAAGAGAGAGAGAATGAGAATAAAAGCATAAAATATAAAATATCTTGACTTCTCCCATCTTCCAAATCCAGTCTTCATCAGAACCTCTCTTTTGCTGAATCTGGAGGGAAACCAGGATACAAAAGAGCCTGGGATGTGCAGCTTCCAGGACAGAATAGTGAAGTTTTTTAGACTGTCAAATAACTAGCACATTTGGCATCTCTGAAAACATGCCTATTTGTATGCTTGCATGTGCTAACTGACATGTATCTCAGTAGACTTTGACAGTAAGTTTATTTTAAATTTCAACTCTCTTTTAAATTTATCTTTATTTTTGAAAGCAAAGGGAAGACAACCACTGTTGATTGGGCTGTGATGCCTTTGCCAATAATTTGCCCTGCAAGTTCTCCATTGAAGTCACTCTGTGCTAATACATCTTCATTTTTCCTTCAGTGCTCTTTGCTGTGTCTCTTACTTCTTTTTTTTCCTCAATTTTAGCTTTGGGATTATCCAGTAAACAGGAATAATGATTTCATTCATTTTTATAACCTCATCCTTCACAGGGTGAGGCAAGCTGTGGAGTGGGGGAGTACTTGCCTGTGCCTATTTTAGACTTGTAAATTTTATAAGTTCAAATATCTTACTCAGTGGTAGGACATGAGTGGGGAAATGCCCGGTTCAATGATGTAAACACAGCAAACATTAACCTAGCTTGTAGGAAGAGAAATACAAACAAAAGAAGCTTTGCAGAAGCATTCCTTCTTTTTGGAGTCTAGCATTTTCTTTGGTTCGGATAGCTTGAGTTCATCAAAGTTTTAAATAACCTTGACTTCCCCTGGCTGCCATAGGGATCTATTCTCTGAAATCCAAAACACAGAATTATTTGATTTTTTTCTTTTCTTCATTTACTTCTCTGGTGGTAATATTGATTTACAAGACTGTAAATGTTTATGTTTTAGGGGTATAATTGTACACACCACCAAAGTGCCAGTATCCTCTACTAAACCGCCCATTAAATCCTTTGCTTTTGACCCATATTATGTACAATCTACATTGAAATCTGAGATGCATATGGAAAGGCACTTCTACTTGACAAATATTGTTTTAAGTGTCTATCATTCTGAAGCACATTCTAAGCTATTAACATATTTTACTCTTTAGACAACTGTACAAAGTATTGGTAAGGCAACAGATAGTGTGTCCCAAACTATTATTTCTCTTTGGATCATTGAGGAAAGTGAGCCATCTCAAGACTTAGTAATTGTCCTGAGGTAATAAATCAAGTAGCTGGTAGAGTCAGGATTTGAGTCCTGTAGCCTGGCTCTGGCAACTGAGTTCTTAAACAGTAAGCAAAACCATCCTCTTCAATATGGCAATCTCAGAGCTCTCAGAGTTTTTGCCTCCAATTTAGGACTCCAAGAATGAGTATTTAGGGAACAAGCATTTCAGTAGAAACTACCTATCCTTTTTCACCCAATTTAGCTTCCTCTGCAATTTCTAGTTGGAAGCAATGATGAGCCCACTTAGATCCAGGAGGGCAGGAGCAGTGGCAAAGAACATGCAACCATGCTTTGAAGCCATGGCAGTGATTAAAGTACCAGCAGCAATAACCACAATATATGATACTCAGAATGGTGGGTTGGTTTTTATTTGCTGAAATGACCTTATGGTTTCCTATACTGGGTACTCATTTATCTCCAGCAGGAAATGGAAGGAAATAGAGTCTTTCCTTAAGGCAGTTTCTGTTCCAACTGGTATTCTTCTAATGCCTCCCTTAGCTCTGACAACCTCCTAAATGACATTGGACAAGACTTCCAGGATTCAAGTTTCATCGATGTAGTTGTACCCAGATAGAAAATGTTCTGTTGCCTATATTTAAAACACATTGCTAAGCCAATTTTCTTTGAGTTTTCCTGAACTTTCTCCCTGGGGAGGATTATACAACTGCCAACTTAGAATTTTATACTTTCAGATACTTTTGAGTAATCACTCAGCAGAGAGAAAAAGAAGCATTATGGTAAGGTGATGGTTTGTGTGTAGATGTGTGCACGCACACACACGTGTGTTTTGTCATCTTCAGAGAAAAATGCAGTTCTTATAGTTTAAATTAACTGCAGAATGCTGAATTAATTTAGGTCAAACCTCTTCAATACAGGTTCAATCTTAGGGGCCAGTAACTATCAAAAATTAAGTGAAAAAATATTGGAAAAACCACTCAACTCACCAGAATTCTGTTTTTGATTAAAATCTGAGTTTGTGACCAATGTTTCTTTTTTAAAAAATAGCTCTGGTGAATGCCACAATTAGAGTATTCAATGACATTGCTTTATGATTTGTCTCAAGAGAACAATTGGATTGGCAAACAGATGAAAATTTCAAAATAGGAGCATTTCCTTCTGTGCCATGGTCTAAGACAGTAGTTCTACATGCAGACATGCAAACCTTGGAATGATCAGGCAGGCTCATCTGTCATGCCTTTATGGCCAAGGTTAATTCTGTTCACATGGCTCGTTGCCAAATATGTTCTTTCCTTTATCGCCAAGGCAAAAGCAGACAACCCCCACTATAGCACAATAGTTCACGGATACATTTTCTGTGACAAAAAAATGTTCAGACAAAAAATATTAAAAGGACTAGCAATGAAATATTTTTCTTTGGCTTTTTGGGTTACACCTGGCTCAGGGTTTTAACTCTTGGTGGTGCTTGGCAGTGTGGGTAGGGGTGTCCATATAAGATGCTGGGGATCAAACCTGGGTCAGTCCTGTGTGGATAAACAACCTACCCACTGTACTATTGCTCCAGCCCCTGAATTTTTTTTTATTGATTAAAGATGGCCTACTAAGAAATCAAGTTATTTAATTCAGCAAAACTTTGAACAAACCCAGTCATCAAAATTGTATGTGCATATATGAATGATTAGATGGACTTGACAGAGTTTATTAAAAAGCATTTTCAGCCTTCTCTGTGGATGACCACATTTCTTTCAATGTCCACATGTACAACATGGGAAGCTTAATGTATCTTAGACTGTGATTTAGGTTGCAGAAATTTAGGATCAGGACTGTAATGTCTAGGATTACATATCCAAAATTTGAACCTGTTTCTCCTATCTGGAGCTGAACACCTTCAGAAATTATTTTTCTATCCTATACTCTTTATTTTTACATATATATGAACTGAGAATGATTAAAGTCCTGATTTTATAGTGGCGTGAATATCATATGAGTTTAATTTTGCATGATGGTTAGAAGAATACCTAGTGTATTTAAACACTTAATATATTTGGATATCTATATTATCTTTTGCTTCTAAAATTCCTAACTATTTATCCATACAACTTTTCTGGACACCATAAATGAGAAAGTAAAATAAGTTCTATCTTCATAATCATCTGGTGATTTGAGGAAAATAAATTATTGTCAATGGTTTGTGAAATTATGAATTATTCTTGCATATGGCAGCTACCTTACAGCAAGTTAATTAAAGCACTTAAAATAGTGGCTGGTAATAAGTAGTAGTGATCCATAGTTCAGAGTAAAATGGTGTAGAAAATGAAAAGAGTAGCGTTTTGTTTTATGCTTTTTTAAGGAAAAGGGAGAAGAAAAAATAAAAATAAAAGGAAAATAAATTAATATTCTTTTAGGAATCCAAATAAAGAAAAGAGTACACAACTCAAATTAATACCTTAGTGATGTGATACTCAGAGAGAAGGCAGAGGCTATGGTGATCCTCTTTCATATCTTTGGTGCACCCCCACTTCTATCATATTTCAAACAGACAAAGGAAGTTTTAATGGGAGGCATCTTCAACTTGAAGAGATGTGCCTTTAAAGGGCCCGAGAGATAGTATAGGAGGTGATGCCCTTACCTCACTTGCATCCAGGGATCACTACTCATCACAAAGCCAGGAATAGCACCAAACACTACTTGGTGTGGCTCCAAAGTAAAAAAATCAAAAGAAAAACACACAAAATGTGCCTAGGTCACCTAGGAGAAAATGTGAGAACTTGACAATCATAACAGATAGTCGAGAAAGAAGGCAGGTAGATGGGTGGGTATTAAATGTCTTAAAACTACACAAAGCAAAGAAATATTAGCAAATCAGAATAATTTAAGAGAACAGTTCAGTTAGGATAAATGAAAACGTAATGGTAAGCACTAACACAGTCTGTTAAAATTTCAACTTTAGGATCGAGATTATTGTCTTTAAAAAACTAAGTTGAGTATAAGGGTAAAGACTAAGCAATTCTCAGCCAACATTTGTTGCCAGGAACAATGGAAGAATATCTTCAAGTTATTTGGAATGGAGGTTGGAAAAAAGTAGGTTGGCATAAAAATTGTTCAATTCTAAGTGAATTATATACAATTTTAAGAAATTTAATGTCTCATGGTTCAATTAGTATTTGTAAACTACTTAGAACAGTGTCTGGAATATAGAAAGTATTGTCCAAATACTAGTTAATTAGATTAATATGAATAAAATAAATTTTATGTAAAGCAGGAGTTCTTCCTAGTCTTTATGCTGACTGGCATGAGTAAGCTTGGGAGGGCAGATAATCTTAAGCACATAATCAATGATAGTCCTGGGCATTGAAATAATGGATTCTGGAGACCATGAAAAAGTTTTTCATAGTTTTCCCCCCATTTCTTTACATTTGTCAGTGGTGCATGTGCCTCCCAATGCCATTTTATTCCCTGGGATCTGTGAGATGCCCCAGATCTTACCTTTGCAAACTCTGGTAGCCTTCTTCCACCCATGCTCCTGCTGAATTCAGGGATTCCCTATCTTTTGCTTAAATAATTACAACCACCTTGTAATATACCCTCCTGCCTCCCACCAGGTACTATTCCAAGTCAGAATGTTCACTTCTATATAAAAGAGATTTTGCCTTAACTAGTAAGATCCTATGAGAAAAGACCAAATACCTTTGCGCAAAAAAAAAAAAAAAAAAAATTGCTGGCACCCCTCCCCCTCTGTCTAATCACACTAAATTGTCAACCATTTCTTTAATGCATCTTGATGTTTCATGCTTTTCTGACTTCACCCCTGCTGTTTTTCCTGCCTGGAATTGTCTTCCCCACCCTTCACCCCCTTATTTGACCAACACCTGCTTGGGGGGGCGGGGGGGGGGGTTATTGTTCAATTTAACGCTTTATCCTCCCTCCCAGCACCTCTAAAGAAAGCTAACAATTATGCTCTTGATTCAATTTGTGTGCCTTGTGAAAATTTCTGTTTGTATAAATTGTCGCCTTCATCTTTGTGGCCCCAGAAACATAGCAGTACCTGGAAAAAGGGAAGCCATTGAGTGAAAGGAGGAAAGGCAGTGGAGGAAATAGGATTCTTACACCAACACTTTCAATTCATTCTTGGTAAAGTGCAATTTAAATTTGAAACACCACAATGGGGAGGGACTGTCTCAGATTGATA
The DNA here is from genome assembly GCA_028565675.1 of Sorex palustris. Lineage (NCBI taxonomy): Eukaryota > Metazoa > Chordata > Mammalia > Eulipotyphla > Soricidae > Sorex > Sorex palustris. Next base: position 1,799,252 of record JAOXYA010000045.1, on the reverse strand, counting down.
GAATACCTGGTATTTAGAGTTACTTAAAAATTAACTGTCTGGCAAGGATTTGAATATCAGCAGGTTATAGAATGGTGAAGAAAAAGTATTCTTTTGAGGGAAGGGTGGGAAAGGAAGTCAGTCAATGGAATGTTATCAAGCCAGTTATCCCTGTGGATGAGCAGAGCCTTGGGAGTCAATTCAGATCATTCACCTCAGAACTGAACCACCCAGCAGTATGGAGGGAGTAGGTAGCTCATACTGACTGGTGCAGGAATCACTAACTCCTGCTGTGATTTGTTAAGGCTGCTTCTGGGGCATACCAACAGCATACCTGCATAGAGAGAAGCCGATCAAATGGATCAAACCCCCAGCTGTCAATCAAGTGTGTATCTGAAGTGATTAGAGTGGAGGAGTGGGTAGGTTGGCATGTTGGCTACACTGATCTTCAAAGACCATACTTGGATGAATAAATATTAGAGGATAAAATATAGTTATTTTTCTCATATCTCTCAGCTCACAAGCACCTCATATTTTTTATTCAAAGAAAAATCTGGGAAGAAAACAAAATCTATTATGTTTCATGAAATCAACTTTTCAAAGCCCCCAAGAAACAAGTATCAGTTAAGAATCACTGACTGGGGGAATTGACGCAATAATACTGTGAGTTGGGCATTTGTCTTGGGAACATGCCCAACCCAGGTTTGGAAATACCACTTGATCCTCAAACTCTACCAGCAACAATCTCTGGGTGCAAAACCAAGAGGAAACCCTGCAACTGCCAGGCGTGGCTCCAAATCAAAAACAAATTAGAAGATTCACTGGGGGGCGGGGAAGGAGAAAATCGATCTGGGTTTAATTGCTGGCAGTACATGGTCCACAGAGCATCTCAGGGTATGTCCGTTAAGGCCACTAGCACTGAGGCCAGGAGGGAGACTCCTGGTAGTTTAACACCCAAGTAGCACTGTATCTTCAGAGCCTTGCATTGAAACACCACCTCAGTTGGTCAGTAAGACAAATCTTGAGCTGGGGCCTAATGACCTAGAACATAGATCATGTGTCTTAGCACCACATGATCTTCCAAGCAACACTGGGTGTGGCCCGGGAGTT
>JAOXYA010000045.1:1759175-1775855 GCA_028565675.1 Sorex palustris | reverse complement strand
ATCAAAAGAAGTATTGGGTTTGTACATAATTTTCAAAAAATTGTAGTGTTTTCATTTGTGTGTATTTAAGATGAGAAGTCTACATGGAAGGTTACTTTGGCAAAGTGCTTAGCACATTTGCTTTTTTGCAGTGCTACTGTTAAGGTCACAAGTTCAAGTCCAGAAGAAAAAAAAAGGTGGATAATCCACTCTGCTGACTTTCAAGATTATTATATTATTCAATTCTCAGGAATGTGGCAGAGTGGTTGTCCAATCCATGAGAACTTACGTCCTTATTAGGTGGAATATTTGGATAAGAACCAGACATTGCTGATCTAATAGAGAAACCCTCTCCCCACCCTTTATTTTGCAGAAAGAATAAAGCAGGACCAATAGAAATAATTAGACAATTGATGAACCTGCAGGCAGATGAATGATGGTTGTTCTTTCCTAAACTAGCGATCCCTTCAAAGGGACTGGTCTGGCCAAAGTATTAAATAAAATATAAGATTTCTTCATAATGGATATTGTGGTCATGTATGTGGATCTCTATTGGCCCTCATAAAGACTTGGAAATTGATTTGTATTTTCCTTTTACCTCATCTGGGAGCTCTTTTGGCTCAGAAGAATCTATTTTTCCTAACTTTATTCAACACACAGCAAAATTCTGCCCATCATTGTTTACTGCATATCCTGTTCTCTGTTTGATCAGCTTTTCTTTCCAGGATTATGTGTTCAAACACATGTCTCCAAATGTTAAACCTATTTTGGATAATAAATATCAAAACTCTGACATTTCATTTTATAAAGTCCAACCTATATGAGAAAATGTTGCACATTTAAAGTGCTCACAGTCATTGTCTTGTGTTTGCATTTTTGCTTCTGAAGTTACTCATTTCTAAAGGAGGTTGGGAAAGCAAGGGGTGGTTGGAAAGTTGTAGACAAGTCATTGGTTAATTCTTATTTTCAGTAACTGGGCTGGAGAAGACAGTGCAGTGGGTAGGGCACTTGCCTTGCATGCAGTTGACCCAGGTTTGATTGTTGGCACTGTACATAAAGTTCCCTGAGACCCTCCAGGAGTGACCTCTGAGCACAGAGCCAGACGTCAGCCCAGAGTATTGCTATCTGTCGCTCAATTTTTTTCTCCACCACCCCCAAAGTAACAAAACCCAGTAACTCAGTATTTCACATGAATCTCTCTAATGCAGAACATTTCAGAGAAAACCAAAACTCTGAAATAATCAAAGACTGGGAGTCCAAGATAAAGTTTCAGAGATGATCTCCCATGCAACAGAGGAGGCAGTGGTGCCAAAAAATTTGAAAGGGAAAGTGTCTGAGATCAGCTTCTCCAGGGATATCCGCCAGTTGGCCTGTCGCCCAAATAGAATGAACTCAAATTAGGCCTCAGAATGAACACTTAACCAGTGGCAGGACTTCTGTAGGCCCATGAAAAGTTTCCTTGGGTATGTTTGTGTGACTGGGAAACGCACAACTTACCACTTTTTTTCTGGAAATATTTTAGGCCAATTTCTAGAAGTGATGTCACTGAGACTAGTGAAGCCTAGTTCTAGTCCCCCTCCTTAGCTTTGCCATGGGATTGACTGAAAAAAATAATAGTGTGTTTATATGGACAAGCTGTTAATAATAAGATTCTTCTCAGGAATCCACTTGTGATGGCCATAACGTAGTTACGTTTTGGGGGAGGGAAGTGATAGATTTAACCCCTCCATTGACACTGTGTAGATCATGTGTTTAAATAAACACTAGTATTCTTTTACTTCCACTTAATCTTTCCTTCCTATCTTATCCTTGTTGCTCTGGTGTAGGTGTAGGTTACTATTAGGGTCAGCTTTGGAAGAGAGCATTGTCTGCCCTCTTCTTGTCCTTCACCCTTCTCTTGCCATGGAATTGAGGGACACTGCACTCTCTTCATGTCTTTAAGAAAAGGGTTGTTCTTCTCCATATTCTAGATGCCAAGTGTGAGAGTCTTGAACAAACATTTTATCCTTTAGCAGTTTCATCGTTCTTTCGATTTCTCTGCTTTGGTTCTGATCTTGGACCAATATGTTGTCAGTGATGTGTTGCGTGCTTCAAAATGTTAACCTGCACGTTTATAGATTGTGTGCACACGTGTATAAATTAACATGTGAGGACATGTAATTCATGTTATACTGAGAATCATTTTCTATTTGAGCTTTAGTGTCACTTTTGTGAGAACTGGGGACTCTTCCCTTTTTTGGCAGTTTCTTCAAGAAACAGGTTTCTGTGTTCTTGCATGTTTTGTCACCCATTCTTCTGAGAAATATTTGTAACTGTCTTCATAATAATTTAGTTTCTTCTTGAATCTTCAGTTGCCTGGGAGAGCTTTAGAAAGCTGACTTTTTAAAGTAGTCATGTCTGAAATGGGTGAAGATGGGGTGGCACACACCTTTAAAACCTGATTAAAGTGTCCTTGTGTCTACTTCTTGATCATCTAGTCTGCATATCATCTGAGTCTCGAGACTGCTCTGTGTGTGTGTGTGTATTTAACTTTTAAAACCAAGAACAGGAGCATGAGTGGTTTACAGATGTCTCTGTGCTTCCACCTTTTTCTAATCTCTCCATCAGTGCTTCCTTAAATTGTATGTAAGAGGCCTGGAGTGGAGAAATTATCTGTCAATTTGGTCCATAATAACTAGGTAATTGAATTGTCCCGTGGTAGAAAAGTAATTTCTGGAATCTAAAATAAGCTTAAAGATTAGCATATTTCTATTCTACTGGCATTTTTATATTCACTGAGTATCTGTTATAGACAAGGGTGAGAATATTGGATAAGCAAAAAGGAACATGCAGTCTTTTTTCTGGTAGGGGGTTCACAACCCTATGGTGCTCAGGGATTATAGGCATGGCTCACACTCAGGAATCACTTCTAGAGATCAGTGTTCAAGGGATCATATGGAATGCCTGGGATCAAACCTGGGTCTGGTGCAGTAATGCAAGTGCCTACCTAACCAAATGTGCTCTCTCTCTCCAGCCCCAGGAACATACTATCTTGAGGTAAAGAGTAATTGAAGACTATTAAGCGTGTTATGTGAATGGGCAATCCCAAGGAAGTAAGCAGGCCCCATCTCTATTCCTTTTTATTTTTTTCTTTTTGAGGTGTAACTTATTTTTTGAGGTGTGACAAAATGTTAGTCCTGGGCCTAGGGAGATGGCTAATGGAATGGAGTGTGAGTCACTCAGGCAGGAACAATCTAGTTCAATACTGAGCACCACAGGGGCCTCCACACCACCACTAGCAGTGGCTCCTATGCACCATATTACCGTGCACACCCCTCACCCCTTACCCCTAGCACCACTGGCTGTGGCCTTCCCTCCAAATGCAGGTCTGTTTTATTTGAGTAAATAGCTTTCCCCTTCTACACTGCCAACAAATTACAGCCTTTTTGCTCTTTTCCAGGGCAGATCTTTGAACATCTATCTCCTTGCCCTGCAAACTTCAGTGAATTATGTAACTTGGAGTTCAGTGTTCTCAATAAAGTTGAGTGGATAGGAATCCCTAGAAAGCCTCTAAGAGAACAAAGCTCACGTATTTACAGACCTGCTGGATCATAAAACAATATGAGTTCTGTTTCAGTGAATTTGGATGAGTGAATCAGGGCCCGAGATTCTGCATTTTTGATATGCTAGCAAGTAAAGCCATTACTGGTGGCCTAAGGATTGCATGTGGAGTAGCAAGACTACGGTTATTGTCCTCTCAGTCATAACTGCAGGGGCTGGCCTGAGTCGAGACCCCTCCAAGAAACGGCACTTGAAATACACAACAAAACTTGCATACAGGATGGTATTGGAATACATTTCACCATATCTGAAATGATGCCCTACATCTATTTTTTCAAAGGCATTCTTTTTCCCCACAAGATGACTGGCAATTTTGTGTTCTAGCCACCCTCAGACATGAAAACACTTGGTTGCTTATCTTGTAAAATCTGCTCTGCATGCTTGCTTGGGCATGTAGCAGTCAGTTTAGTCAACTACGTGTCAGTACATCTATGTGGATGGGGGAGCAGGTGCAAGCCCTTAACGTACTTTAAAAAAAGTTTAACACTTAAGTCAGTCCACAGAGTTGATCCCGTGTGATCTTAGTGCCAAGCGCCCGAGTTAAAAGTTTTCTCTTTGAAGGCAGCAAATAGATGTCATACATTTGAAGCATTTGTTTATACTAAAAGTGATGCTTGCTTTTTTTTAAGTTCTAAGACAGTTCACAATACAACAACGACTGGAGCCTAGAGGGTGATATAAAACTTCCCTAGCTGGTATTTGAGGTTTGATTTAATGGGTATTGGAATTTGTGATGCCGAGATTGGCTTTGAATACGGTGCTTAAGTGAATGGACTCAGGCTAGAAAAGCAAAGGAACTTCTTTCCTTCTGAAAATGGATTAGTGAAACACCCCTTTAAATAATTGTTTTGTGTTGGCACCATTATATTTTTAGCCAACTGCCCTGAGTGTCACTGTTCAGTAGCCTCATAGTTTTTTAGGGGAACACTTTGAAGATTTCTTACAAACAACTCATTTGAAATTTTTTTTAAAAAAATACTTGAATGAAGGAACTCCTAATCTCAAAATAAGTATGTATATATATGCACATGTATAATATATGTGCACATATATGTGTGTACATACACATATATGTAAATACACACACATAAATTTCCCCCCTTTTGTAACCCTATGGTTCCATGAGGAAATAAATGATTTTTTTTTCCTGCTTGGAGTCCAAGTGCTGAGTATAGAGCACTTAATTTTTTATTCATTGGGTTTATTATTTTGTTTAGGGTTCTTAACATTCCTTTTAGGTCTCTATCAGAGGTGCTTAAACAGTATACCAGACACTGACTTAAATGCTACTTCAAGCCTGAGTTTATCCCGTGTGGCAGGCCTTGCTGGAGGCAATGCCCAGAATGCATTATTGCTGCAGTTCATTCTAAGGAGAGGAGATCTCTGCAAAGCACTGATTTGCTTCAAGCGTCCCTTGTAAGAAGCAGGATCTCATCTGGACTGCATTTGCGCTGGAACCACTTGGCCACAGTGCTATGAGAGAATAATTATTGAACTATTTTACTGTACAACTATTTCCAAATTGTTGATTTTTTATTGATTTCAGGAGGCAAGCTAATTGCCCCATGGCAACTGGATGTGAACATTTAATGAAGATCAGGAAACAGAGTTTATGAAAAGCTTTTGTATAGTAACTGCAAAGTTTCAAGAACTGTTTTATACTTCCTGACAGTGCTGGGCCTAGCTTAATGGTTTGTTTTTATTGCTTAAGAGTGTAAACCTTGCTTTAGCCCAGTGTGTGGAAACTATACCCTCATCCCGCATTACGCATTTTCGAGTTGCTTTTGACTCACTCTCTGACTTGCTTTCCTGCCATCTCTAACCGGTGGCCCTTTCTCTGTTTAATTGTCTGAAGGCAAATCTCTCTCTTTGTATTATGCAGTGGGACCCAGAACGCACTCCGGCACACACTCCTGAAGTTCGTGTCTGTATTGTTTCACTTTGTTTTGGGTGGAGTTTCTTTTCAGCGCTTGGTTGCTAGACAACCAGGCAGGCAAAAGTTAAAGATTGAAAAGGCATTTTTAAAGATGTCGAACCTTGGCAGCTGGACTATTTTATCTTTGTCTTTATATGGAAGGCTTAGTGTTCTTCCCAGGTTTTCCTGGCCTTTTGTTGGGTAGATGGTGGGTAGATTTTTTTTTTTGAAGTCAGGCTCTTAAAGGCATTATCTGTTTGAGAAATTATTGAAATGTTGTTCCCATTGGCTGGAACACACTTCCCACCTGGATTGACAAAAAAAAAGCCAGTTTAGTTTCCAAGGGTGTGTTTCAAATCACTAATAAAGTTGAGCTGTCGGTCCCAGCTGCTTTGATTGTTGCAAGGCAAAGAGGTAGGAAAAAGAGGGCATTTTGAGGGCGCATTCAGAAACATAAGACTCCAGTTTGTGGAGAATACTGTCTCCAGGAAACTGCATTAGCTTTTCTTTGGTATTAGAACTATGTTTGTTGGTTTTTATTTATTTATCTTTAGTATTATTATTGGAAATGTTTTTCCCCTCCCCCAAGTTCTTAAAAGCCTAATTTTAAATCAAAGCCATTTAAATTGCCCATTTTAGTAAGATCTTTCAGGAAAAGCTGCCTTTGCATTTTTGGTAGATATATTGGAAAGTTGTTTTTTTTTAAGTTCTTAAAAGCCTAATTTTAAATCAAAGTCATTTAAATTGCTCATTTCAGTAAGATGTTTCAGGAGCTTGTTATAAATACACGATCTTTATACATTTGCCAACTTGGACGTGTGTTCACAAGTTCGTCCTGCATATGGACACAATTTGTAGCTGATGTACTTTTTTTACTCTAGGTTCTCTTGTTTCCCTGTTTGTCCTCTGAGCTGTTGCCTCTTTCTGTGTCTCTCTGCTTTGCAGGGTTTTCCCAAGGCTGGAATTCAGTCAGATTCATGGAAAACTTTACCAACTTCTCTGATTCATTCACAGGCAGGACTTCCTGGCATCAGGATCAAACAGGTACCCCCTGTTCATTCATTATAGTCTGTCTTAGAAATTAGGATCTTCTGAAGCCTCCCTGGCCTCACATATAAAAGAAAACCTAGTGCTGGATTAACAAAGTACATTCCTCATCAGGTTATCCCCTTAGTATTGTCAATTTTATTAGGCACTATACTAATGATACTTACACACCAGTGCCCTGAAATGAATGGAACTGTAAATCCCACGACAATTGATATGCCCTGGAGAAAAATTCTGTTTTCTCATCTTAGAGAATGGAGTTTGTGTTTCCCACCTAAAGATAGTTTGACTGAATAAAAGAAAACGGGGAGACAGAGAGAAGTTAGGGTGTCTGTGCTTAAGTGGCTCTCATGAGTTGTTTTCAAGGCTGTTGCTTACAAAACTTCCTTAACACATTGATCCTTTTCTTGGGAATCCGAGTTATTTTTTTCTCTTGTGGGTACTATTCGTTACTGATGATTAGTTTCAAGGGCATGGTCAGTTTAAGGACAGAGGTCAGAGGAACAGTTCCTTTTGTCCCTCTTGTTTAGCTCACCTTTTGATGTAGCTCACTAAGATACTTTTAAGGATGTGCCATGAAGAAGTGGAGAAGAACATGGCTGGGAGAATCCCTATTTGACCACGGTATATTGCTTTTAATATAATCCTGATTTTTCTACATGCTGATTTGTTACTGAGGATTTGTATGTCCATATTCATGAGAAATAGGGATATTTCTATACATTCCTGAAATAATCGCAAGTACTCTCATAGCATGGCAGGCATTGTTTCAAAGAGGTCCATTGCTGGAATATTAAAGGCCCGGAACAAGCTCAATGGGCTGAGTATATGAAAGATGTGCTTTGTCTATGGAGGACCTGGGCTTAATTTCTGTCACTTGATGGTCTGCCAAGCACCATCCCTGGGCCCAGAGCAACTCCCTGGGTTCAGAGATGGAGGTATCCCCCATGCCCCAAATAATTAAAAACAGGACATTAAGGACCAGGGATGTTGCTTAGCAGTAGGCCATGTGCCTTGCATGTATGAGGCTCTGGGTTCAACTCTCAGCACTTCAAAAGAAGGAAAGGAAATAGGACACTGAAGTTTTTATAACGCTATGAAACCAAGGGAGATAAATAAGGAATTTCTGATTGTTGGTAAGGCCATCACAGTGCATTCATAGGTACCATTTGTAGGAAGCTCAGGCAATATTGGAGATGTTGTGAAGAAGAGAATCTTTCTGCTGGCAGTTGTTGCCAAAACACACTCTTCAGGAAACTTCTGCCTAGGACTTCTGCAGAGTTCTGACCTCTGGACCCCAAAGAAGCAGGATGTATGGTGAGCAGGTAAATTAAATGTGGCTCATCTGTGGCAAAAGTAGAGCTTGTGTGAGCTTTCCCCTTGTCCTCCATCATTTATCCAGTACTTGAACTTTTTCAGTGCTTCTATTTTACACACTAGTCCTGTTCTTTCTCTGTCTTCACACCACCCCCCTCAACCCACCCTGGGTATCAGGATCTTTTGTGGACAGAAGGAAACAAGTTAGGGGAGCTGTAAAAGTCCAGCCAGTTTGATGCTTTGTTCTACAGTGTCACAGTTCTGAGAGTTTATTGAACCCAACTGAAACTGCTGAAGATCCTTTCCAAGAGGCCAATGTGGACAAGGAGCAAGATCCAACTGTGATTTTTCTTTTTCCATGGCAATAGGACTGAGTCTGGGGAAAGTAGTCACTCCACAGACTTTCCTCGTGGAAAATGCCTGTGGTGGGGGATAAAGTGCTCCCCTCCCATTCATGACCCATCTGGGGGAAGGGGTGTAGGGGGAGAGGGAACGGGCCTGCTCCAGGGGAGGAGGGGTGGGATGGGGGTGGAGAGAAGCTGGCAGCCAACTAGCCAACTGACAATGTAAGCAACGAGCAAAGTATGTTCTCTTTGCAACCCGAAAGAGTGATTCATTTGATTTTAATTTTGACATTAGCATTTTTTGGCTTCACTCATTGATAATTTCATATGGAATTTAAAAGGTTGAAACAGTTATTTACTTTTTTAGGAGCTTAAATATTTTGCTGGGTGGCCTCCCCGTTTCCGCCTGTGAAACAGAAGATACACTTCTTTCCAAAAAAGAAAAGACAAAAAAAGGGGGTTATTTCTCCTCTTTTTTGCTCCCTAATTCCGTCTGTGTCTCGACCAAGCTGATCTCACTAATGGTGAATGACAGTTGGGCAGCCTGTTTCATCTTACTGTCTCGCTTATCTTGAATTCCTCAGAACACTGCTGAAAATGTCACTGCAGGGAAAATTTCCCTACTCCCTTTAACTTGCTTTGGTCTTTGTTGTCCCATCACGAGACAGGGGTAATCTTCTGTTGGTTTTATGAATCACAGGGATAACATCCTGTCTCAGGTCCCTGTAGCTCTGTATGGTAGGGACAGCTTTGCTGAGGGTTGGGGAAATTTTGCTCAACAACCTCCTAAAGACCTGGTGCCAGGGATGATTTTGAAAAGTGTCCACACGTATGTGCATGCGTGCACATATCACTCCCTTAGTCTTACTCCCTTTCTTATATGAAATGCAATTGAAGGAGGAAGTTTTCTATGTAAATGTGAAGTGCTATTATTTTATGATAAAGTGATCATGGGAAGACAGTTAAAAAATGTGATTTATCCAATAGCCCTAACTTAATAGCTATTTAGAGGTAGACTAAGATAAATGAATTAAAGGAAGGAAACATATTTTGGGAGGTGGGCTGGGGGCCACATCTGGAAATGCTTAGCTGCTTCTCCTAGTTCTCTGCTCTGGGGTCACTCTTGGTGGTGCTTGGGAGACCATGTAGAGTGGGCATTCAACCTGGGCCTCCTTTTAAGCATGTCCTCAGCCATTTCTTTGGACCTTTAGAAACATAAACTAGTGGATAAATAATAATTACTCTAAGCATAACAAGAGCAGTTTTTATCAGTACACAGTGCCAGAGAAGGGTCTTGGGAGTAACCCAGACTTTTCTCTTAGAAATGTGTTAATTTTTTAGACAGCACTAGGTGGGACCCATAACCTTCCTGTGTCTCTGCAGAGGCTCCTTTCATGTTTATCTTTCCTTCCTTCAACTTCTATCTCCCAGAAGGAGAGTATATTGGGGAGGACAAAAGCAAATGGAAGGTGCTGTACCCCACTGTCTTGGCACTCACCTGCTTGCAAAATCAGTTATGTGATGTGGCTTTAATCATTACTAAATAATGTATGCAGCTCTAATTATAGTAAAACAAAGTTATCAGATCTTGGGAATTAATTTAATTAGGATCACATTGTCCATCTAGCCAATAGCCACAGGAGGCTTGATTAAGCACTTGAAATGTGACAAGTCCAAGTTGAGATTGCTTTAGGTGTTAAATACCCACCCCATGCAGATTAAACACAAAAAGCAATGACATTTACATTGATTCCATGATGAAATATATTAGATATTTCAGTTGCATACAATATACTTTAAGCATCAATATCATTTGTTTCTTTTATAATGTGACTCCTAGGAAATTTTAAATTACTTATGAGGCGATCATTATATTTCTGTGGAATCAAGCTGATTAAGAGTTGTAAATTAGGTTGTAATCACATCACATGCATTCACTTATAGAGCAACAAAATCCCTTACAGGACAGAACCAACCCTCATATAAGCAATTGTAAATAATGTCAAAAAAATCTGTAAGTATGAATTACGTTTACCACAGCATAGAAAAGACAGGTTGGAGTGAGAATGTAGCGGGTAGGTTGTTTGGCTTGTGTGCAGCCAACTTGAGTTCAATCCTAGCACCCTGCACAGTCCCCTAAGCCTGCCAGGAGTGTGACCTGAGCACTGTCAGGTGTGGCCAAATAACCAAAAAATATTAATAAATAAAATAAGGACTGTCAACATGTGGAAATATAATTAGCTATAGTTTTTGGAGGCCTGTGTTTACTTCTGGCTTTGCAAGCAGAGAAATTCATTTCCTTTAGATCAAGAATTTTGGTGTTTTACCTTGAAAACAGGTAGTTCTGTTCTTCCTAACTCATGCATTTTTATAACAAATGGATATACATATGACTGTACCTGATTTCAATGCAAACATAGGCTATCTTAACATGTAAGCTGGATGAATATATCAACCTTGTGTTAGGTATCTATTAACATGATACTAGTCATGCCAAATTTTTTTGGATTTGGACAATACATATTTATCCTCTCCTTAATTTTCTGTGCATCAGGAATTCCCGAGCAGATCAGCTAGATGGTTCTGCCTCAGGGTCTCAGTGAGTGCAACAAAAATGTCATGCAGGGTGACAGTCATGTGAAGGCTTGACTGGGACTGTGAGATCTCTATCACTGGTGATTCACTCCATCACTGCTTCCAAGAGGCCTCAGTTCCTCCCTCACGTGGACCTCTCAATTTGGCCTTCATTTGAGTGTCCTCCTTCTGTGGTGTCTGGTCTCCCCAAACCCCAAACAGAAGAGTAAGAAGGAAAATACAAGACCCCTAAGACTCAGTCCCCGAAATCAGTACTGTCACTGTCACCTCATTCTTTTCGAAGTAAAATGCAGCCAGGACTCAAAACTAATGGGGATGGGGGATTTAGCCACCATCTTTTGAAGAAAACATCAACAACTTGGTGAAATAGATGATACCTTCATCACTGAAAGAGAAAACACAAACACTGCTCCTGTAAGGAACTGAATCTATAGCATAGATGTTCTAAGTAGAACAAATGTTGAGTCCTGCTGGAGTTTCTAAAAATAATGTTTCCAAGTGAGCTTCATGTTCATTAGTGCTGTCATTTTTGATTCCTTGGCCCTTACTTATCATAATTGACTTTTGAGGTACAACAGAGCAGCCTTGCGGAAGTTTTACTTCCTCTCCTTTTGCTCCCCCTAAGCCAAGGAACTGATGGAAGCCAAGGGTGCGGCATATGTAAAGAAAAGAAGCAGAGGTGTGAGAGAAGTCAGAATGGCCTTAGGAGTAGGTCACAAGTGCCTGTGACTCTTGAAACTTTCTCCCACCCCAGCCTTTTCTTTATTCACTGCTTGTCTATCTACCCCAGCCAGCCCTGACTTACTTTGTTTTTTCCTCCCCATGATTCCAGTTACCTGTGATTAAGGTCCCAAAATGCTGTGTACTACAATATATTTCAAGAGAGAGGCAAAAGGCAGGCAGTCATATAACTTTTATTAAGATAGATAATTATAAGCTGAATGAATATATCAACCTTGTGTTAGGTTATCTTTTAGTACTTACAATATGTCTAAGTTATAAAATAAAAATTATGAAAGATGTGCATATATAGGAAAAACAGTACAGAGGGCTGAGTTTCTAGCAACCACAGAATATAACTTCTGTGGATAAGAGGTTACTGATCAGGGAAAATGAGCACTGGACCCAGAATCATAACCCTTCTCTTCTGTAACTCTCTTTTTTATCCTGTAGAGAGTGCTTCTTGTGGCAGGTGGGATGAGATGTTGACTAGCTGTTTTGGCTATAGCTGGTTCTGACGGTCATAACTGGCTTTAACTGGTTCTGACTAAAAAAATCAACTACAACTGGTTCTAACTGGTAAGAACTGATTTTGACTGGCTTGAACCAGTTCAAACGGATTTTGACTGGTAGTTAGTTACCAGTTGTGATCAATAATCTTGGCCATCAGTGTGGCGTCCTCAGAGTCTATAGATCACAACGAGGCAGAGAGAGACTGTCACACTCTCTAAAGAGAGAGACTGTGGCAGAGAGAGATTTCTCCCAGAGAGAGATTGTCACACCCTACAAACTAGAAGACTCAGGGTAGCCTTTCAGAACCCTAGGGAGATCTTATACAGTTTGGGGGGCAAAAGAAAAATTGGTAATGTTGCAAAATAAACTTTGACAATGGGTTTGTGAAAAAATTCACTGAGAGAATTGTAAGGAAAGCTTACTAGGAAAATAAGTTGACTGCAAAGAATACGTAGATGAACCTTTACTCCTGAGCAAGGAACCCAGAGTTAAGAAAAAGCCTTATGTTTCATCAGGTTTATGTACTTAGATCTGTGAGTCAGGCCTGACTGATGTCAGGCAGACCTTCAGAAATGTCGCTGACATACCTTTCTCTTTTGGTTCAGACATTACTTGCATTCTGTCCAGAATTTTTCTGTTTTACTTGGTCTCCTGGAAACAGAAACCTGCTGAGACAGCCCAGAGGGCAGCACTGGGCAGGGAGGGGATAGAGGTGGGGGACACAAAAAAGGGCTGGCTTGCGTCTCCCTCTTGCCTATGCCTTGATTTTGTGCCTGGGAACAAAGAATCTGCCCCTTAACCCTCAAAATGGAGGGTTTTTGCTATCCAAGAGTCATCACACAGGTGTGATTTTGCTTGTGTGTGTGGTGCTGGTGTTTGAACACAAGACCTCCCATGCAAGGCAAGTGCTCTACCACTGAGCTCTGTCCCTGCCTTGGCTCATTTATTTATTTAGTATTAAGCGGTTTTTTAAAACATTTTTGGAAAATTATTTAGTTACCATGAATTAGAGTTTTTCATGGTCTGGAGTGATAGGACAGCGGGTAGGGCGTTTGCCTTGCACGTCCCCGACCTGGGTTTGATTCCTCCTTCCCTCTTGAATAGCCCACAAAGCTACTGAGAGTATCCCACCCACATGGCAGAGCCTGGCAAGCTCCCCGTTGTGGTGTATTCAATATGCCAAAAACAGTAACAACAAGTCTCACAATAGAGATGTTACTGGTACCCGCTCAAACTGATGAACAATGGGAGGACAGTGTTACAGTGCTACAGAGTTTTTCATGACTGTGTTACAGGTAAACAGAGTTCCAACTTTCTTCCAGCAGTGTGCATTTCCTTCCAACAACCCAGTTTTCCAGCCACCCAATAGTCTGCCTCTATGACAAGCACTTTATTTAATTTAAAATTTTATAGCTTAGGCTTTCAGCAACTTTCAGCACTCTTGTCTCCTGAGTGAACACTTCCTTCATTCCCTCTACCCCTGATATATTGCCCTCATCCCTGTCTTATCCTCCATGACTACCCAACCCAACCTATCTCTACCTTGTAGCATGATCTCTCTCATATGCAAAATATGCAGAAATACAGTAAGGGAATAACAAATGCCCCAAGGCAATAGAAATGTAGAGCTTGAGAACTGGTCTTTAGTAGGAAGTATGCATGTGTATGTGTTTTGGGGGTGACACCCAGTGGTGCTCAGGGTTATTCCTTCCTCTGAGCTTGGGAGTACCAGGGATCCAACCTGCTTGCCATGCATGCATAGCATGAGATCAGTTCACTGATTTCCCTGCCTGTGTCAGCTCTGTGGGAGGGGAGTCTGCCTGCATGAACCTCCCTCTTGCTGATGCCTTCCCTACTTCATCGGGATGTAGGATGTCACTTCCGAAATTATTCCATTCACAACATTTTTAACCCATGAAATTCAGACAGGACCTTAAGCATGATGAATTACCTTTACTAATTCCAATATTTACTGAGAGTAACATACATGTATTCCAAGACCTTTTTTTTTGCGACCCCCTCTCTTCCACCCCCCATTTAGTTACATAATTCCACAGTTTATGAAACAAGGCTACTGACAACAAAAATCTCCAGGTGTGATTTGAATCACTTCAGTGGAGGGCCATCATCTCTCTTTTTGTTTCAATTCTCAGGGGTTGCTCCAACTCAGTGCTCAGATGTCACTCCTAGCAGTGCTCAGGGGACCATGGGGTACCACAGATGGGGGATGGGGGACCAGGTATCCAGCATGTAAAGCCTACTATCAAGCTTCCAGGCCCTGAGATTTGGCTTTCTCATTGAATGAGATCACTTTGCTTAAAGAAGAATTTCTTTTCTTGAAAGACATCTCAGACCAGCTTTGCAGGTCCCTTCAAAGCCATGCTGTGCCCTGGTGATGCTAAGGAAGCATTTGGTCTCTTCCAAGCAAGCCAGGCATAGCAGTTCGGATATCTCTTTTATTGGGGTATCTTGTGGGAGACCTAGAAGGTGGCAAGTTTGATTCTCCACTCATCTTGATGGAATAGGAATTAAGTATGAGCAGGGAAGGAAGATTTATGCAATCAGCATCCCTGCCCCAATCATGAGGACACTGGTATGGAAACTGCCCCCAACCAAAGCACCGTGGGGTGTGGGATCTCAAGTCTAAGAATGCTCCCAAGCCCCCAAGCCCCCGAAGCCAGGATTCTTACAGCTACTGCTTCCTGAGGGCTGAGGGCATTGCTTGCCCCTGTGTCTTTCATCCTGAGAAGACAAAACCACCTGGCGCCAAGACTTTCCTGCCTGGGAAGTGTGCATTTAACTTGCCAGCCTTTTTTAAATGATGAGTTTTCAAGAAGAGAATGCTCTCCTCAATGTGGGGATACATGTGGAAGTGATTTGATACTTCCCTGCTTTGCTGTCTCAATGTTGCAGGAGGGAATTTTACACATGCCTAGATTAGATTAAGCCCTTAGCCTTCCTTATCCTCCTTTCATCTCAAGGCTGTCTCTCCAGCTAGAGAGCATTGATTTTAGGTTAACTTTATGATATCCACATTCACCTTATATGACCTATCTTTTTTTTTTGTAGGTAGACAAAATACCATTCGCGGAAAGTTGGCTAGTTGGAAATCTGTTTCTGCCCTATCAAGAGTTTTTGAGCTTTGATTATCACCTATGGAAAAGAAACCCATATTCTAATCACTCCCACTCACAGATTTCCTTAGTCTAGAAAAAACAGAATGCAGGGTGAGCATTTCTCACAGCACCTCAGGGATATTTAAATGAATAACACCAACCACTTGAAGGAAACTGCTTTTTCGTCTGTCTCTTTGGAGAGCACAAAAGACAAGGATGATGTAAATCAGTGGATGAGAGACATTTGTGTTAAAAGTGTGGAGCACAAATAAAAATAATTTTATGATGGCTTGAGGTACTCGAAGAAATGTTTGGCTTTACTTGAAGAAATATTCAGCTTGACTGATAAGAGCTGGGCTTCAATCTAAGCTAACTTTGAAATGAACTTAAATTTTATATTCTGTAAATTCTACTCAGGTCTCTACCAAGACTCCTTACTACTAATGAAGAAGCAAAAAAGACTGACAAATACTAAGTATGAATCAGAACACTGGTGTAGAAAAATTTAAGGACCTATTTATATTTGGGGGACAAACGAAGCATTGTGGAGGTCTGTAACTCACCAACTGAAGTTCCCTCGGGAGATGTTCCCAGGAGCATGTGGGTGCTGGCGATTGAACCCAGGCCTCCTGCAACTATCTCCCTAGCTCAGAATTACCTATTTTGGAAGGACTTGTCTGGGAAGATCCCTTTGAAGAAAACATTCAGCTATCACTTCAGGGAAATGAAAGACACCATTAAGCCAAGGTCCATTTGAAATAGATGAAGGGTTGGCACAGAAGAGGACTTCTTAAACTTTTTCTACTCACAATGGCTTTTAACTGAGAAATGTTATCATGGCTCTGGGTTTATCAAATAGGTATCCAAATCAAATGTTTACTGATGATAAATCATAAACCTATTTTAAAACAAGTTTTTTCCATGACCCCCATACTCAGTTTAAAAAGCTAGGGCCTAGAAAGATGTTCTAGGTCACAGGAAGAATGATCCTCAAAATATTAAGCAGTGAAGACTTTAATTTTGTGCAAGAAAGGAGAAAGCCTATTTATTGGAGGGGGGATCATTTTGATCTAGAATGCAGTTCTAACTTTACCCAAGATAAAGGTCCTCTCTGTGATAACTCTGAATAAAAGTAATTTTCGACCTTTAAATAAGAGAAAAATGATGTTTAGTATTTACCAGAAAAAGGAACCAAGAGAACTGTATGAAGAGCATATTAGTGGGCAATAGGAAAGATAATATGGAGGATATTTAATACCCTGTGATAGGAATAACTTTAAGCAATGATTACTCTCATTTTCTTCTCTTTGTAATAACTTTAGCTATCCTAGTTTCTTCTGCTTTCCAAATATGTTTGGATGTATTTGTCACATATCTGTAAGAAATAGTTCTTGGACTTGGATAGGAATCATATCTGTTTTTTGAGGCAAACAGATTAGTCTTGCTATATTGATTTGTGGCCGGCTGCGATAGCACAGCGGTAGGGCGTTTGCCTTGCACGCAGCCAACATGGCCGACCCGAGTTTGATTCCTC
>JAOXYA010000045.1:1666287-1677923 GCA_028565675.1 Sorex palustris | reverse complement strand
CAGAACATCACCAGGTGTGACACCCCCAATTAAAAAATAAACAATCTGATTTCAAATTACTAGTCATGAACCTAAGTTTATGTTTCATGCATCTTACACCAAGAGATTTATGAGGACGTCTATCCAGTCTTGCTCTGGAAAACACCACCCACTGGCTTGGTCCTTTGGTCAGAAGGCTCTGACTTGGTAATGGAAAGAGCAAGTGAAACTCTTACTAATTATCAGGGGCTTCCAGCAAGTTTTTCCTTCTGCTAGATTTCAGTGCTCTCATTTGTAAAATGAGAAGAAAGGTAGCACCCGAAGAATGCTATGATTTTCATGAATTTTTCCTGTGCTTATTTGTGGAGTCAGTGGCCTTCCTAACCTGAAGGCCTGTGAGTCAAGTAAACCTAGTTCAAGTTTTTCTTCACACAGGAAACAAAAAAGGGACATAATGTTACAAAAATCCCAGAAAATAATTCTTACTTTCAAAGGAGATTCTGGAGAGGACAGTGGCAGGAACACACGGGGCACATTCCTTCTCTAGAACCACAAAGAGCCTGCAGATATTTGTTGTAGCTGTTGTTTTTAATTGCAAACTTTTCTAACAATCTGCCCTTTAGAAATGATTGCCCCTCTCTGAGGATCAGATCATAGCCCAGCCAGTTCTCAGAGAAAATTAAATGAAGAATGCTGAGCTGGGAATCTATGATTAGGATGCCTGAGTAGAGAAGACTGTGTACTTTCCCCAGTGGGTCAGCTGTGGCCCCAGAAATCCACCACAGGGCATTGTGTGACTCATGTTGGCTGGGGAGCCTCTCTAATGCTGGATTTACAGCTGGATTTAGGGCTGAATGTTGGAGATAAATCTAAAGGAGCAGAAAGGGGCTAGAGAGGGAATTGAGAATCAAGGGAATTTCCATCAAAACTTTTCAGAAGCAGAAATCCATTCTACCTTGGTCGATGACTGTGGTTTGCTAGGATCAAGATCAAAGGACTCATCGTGGGCAGAACCATGACAAATGCGAGGCTCAGTCTGGTGAAACCTAGCATTAGGCCCTCTCTTAGGCTGGCGTCTAGACTGGAAGTGGGTGCTCTCACCAGACCCTGCTAAGTGTGTAGTCAGGGTGCTCCTTCGTGACGGGGCAAAGGAAGTGTAAATCCCTTCTTGATCTGAACAGGGAAGTCCACAGCCAGAGCCAACTCAGTAAGGCACAACCTGACTGTAACTCCAATCAAAGGGTAAATTTTGTGGGAAAATGGGGAATAGGAAGTAAAACATGGAACCAACTTGTTGACAGAGATGAATAACTTTGTGTTAGTAAAATCCAGCTGATTTGAATCCAGCTACATCCGACCCCACTTACTGCTTTAAAAGACTGCTCTTTCATTTGCTGGTTTACAGACATTCAAACTGAGATTCCAAACAAAGCAAAACAACTGTTAACAACAACAACTGGAAGTTTTTTTGATGGCCTATTTGTCTTTGTAGGGCTTCAACTCATGTTCTGATGCAATTTCCTATATTGTCTTATACAGCTTATCAGCATTAACCACTGCCTAAATATTGACCTCTTAAGAACACGAGAATAGCTTAGAGGGAATATATATATTCATATATATACATATCTATGTATATACACACACACCACATTTTAAGATTTAGTATGTGTGCTATCTCATTGGGCATTACATATTTACATTGGCCTGGTGAGGAGGTTGGTAGGGGTATTCCACTTTTTAGAGCAAAACTAAAAGAACTGCAAGAATCAGGGATCAAGGTTTAAACTAGTTTCTGGCAATAATGAGAATATCATTCAAGGCACTCATCTCTTGTCTTTTTTATTGACTAGTGTTTGAACTAGGAATAGGGGGGCAGGGTGGGGGCTACTTGTGGATTAATACCCCTTCCCAACTGTTATGCCATCGTAGAGTAATGACCAGACAGACTAATTTGCAACCTTGAAAAATGATGGTTATGGATAGAATGCAACAGTGACCATGATATGATGCTAAATATGATGTTAAATACAAGGCTGTTTGCATAACACATTTATAACTTTATACAAAGATGTATAGAAGAATATGGGGGAAGAAGAAATTAAAACTATACTTAAAGTTATATAGCATAATTTAATTTGTGTGTGTTTGTATGTGTTTTGGGATCACATACAGCTGTGCTAAGAGCTTACCTCCTAGCAGTAGTCTAAGAATCATAATTGGTCCTGGAGATCAAATCAGGGTTAGACATACGCAAACCAAGAAACTTATCTACTGTACTCTCTCTCTCTTTCTGGTCCTAAACCACATTATTTCTTATCTTTCTTATTTTATTAAATGTGCATCTGTGAGCTGAAAAAAAAGATACCAGGCAATAATTCCCAGCCACTATAGAGTTTTGTCACTTACAAAAAATTTGAATAAGGGGCTGGAGAGATAGCACAGTGGGTAGGGCTTTTGCCTTGCACACAGCCAACATGGGTTCAATTCCCAGTATCCCATATGTTCCCCAGAGCACCACCAGGAGTAATTCCTGAGTGCAGAGCCAGGAGTATCCCCTGTGCATAGCCAGGTGTGACCCCCCCAAAAAAAAGTTTGAATAAGTTATATCAACTTTGAGCTTCAGTTTCCTTGGCTGTAATAGGATTATGGAATTCTTAATGTATATCTGTGAATTTCTTGATTAGTACCAGACAATTCAGACTATTGTGAACATTTTCACTTATGTTAACGTATTTATGCCTCATAATAATTCAAAAAATAGGTCTTATTATTATTTTTACTTAATGTCAGGAAACTAAAGAACAGAGAGGTTAAATTAGGTTACCAAATAACAAAGAGCTCAGGGAAAACCACAGCTACATAATTCCAAAATCCATGATAGGACCATGGGAACATGCTCCTTCAACAGACAGTGACCAGATTGAATCTTAGTTTTTGGGAAAGTGCCCATTGCAGAGCTGGAACACCAGAGGCCATAGATAAATAGATCGAGTACTTTCTTGGAATCATTTCTAAGGTTCACCAAAACATCTGTTAAATTATAAAGCTGAAAATGGAATAACTGGAGTTTAAAAGCATGAATATGAATTTATCATTTAGTTGCTAACTTTATTGGAGTTAGTCAACTGGGAATAGGGATCACAAAGCGGTCTTTCTGTAAATCTTATGGCTAAATTTAGAAATACATGGTCTTTTGTTCAATGCAAAATTATCCTGAACATATTTTGATTTTCATCTAATATTCTAAATTTTTTAAAAAAAACAGTTAGGGTTTGAAAATAATCTAAGCACAAAATGTTTATAAATTCTTTTTTAGTCTCTTCCCATTAGTCTATCTTAGGACAAGATAAAAGGTATGAGATAGAAGGTAGAAAACTCCTAGGAAACTGAGACCATGTGATTCTGATTTATTTTCTTGAAAAATGTTGCATTGTGTGAGCTATTTGAAACCAACAGAATCTTGAGCGCCTATTTGCAAAGTGAATTTTATAAACTTGTTCATGGATTTAAACATTGTATACTTAGAAACTACCTGTTGTCGAGATAAGTCTTAACACCAGAACCTTTAAGTTCATGTGAAATCTCCAAATACATGACACATTTTAGTGGCACATTTCATGACATAGTAGGTTTACTCTCTGGCTTATATATAAAGCAAATAACACCTTCCATGGAATTAAACTCTTTCCTTCCTTTCTCCCTTCCTTCCAAAGCAGAACATGTAATCTACTACTGATCATCATCCCTAGCCCCAATTTATAAGGTCAAATTAAATATTTATATTTATTTTTTGTGTAATGACCATATCCATTGACCCTGTGAATATGGACAAATAGTTAAACTTCTGTGGACCTCTTATCCCTTTGGAAAATGCAGTAGATTTAATTTTATCAAATACTAAATTTGGGGGGCCAGAGAGATGGTATTGTGGGTAAGGAGCTGCCTTGATGTACCCATCTGGAGTTCAGTCTCTGGGAACTCATGGGGTCCCAGGAGTCTTCTAGGAGTGATCCCTGAGCAGAGTCAGGATTAAGTCCTGAACACAGCCAGGTGTGGCCCCAAACAAAAATTTAAACACCCCAAACAAAAACAAAACAAACTAGAATTCACCCCTTTGAAAACCCTGATATTGGGTTAAATAATTCTCATTCAGATACAAAGCCTGTTACTACTTTTCATTTTAAATAACCATTATGGCGACTAAAAACTTATTAGAGTGGATAAGGCATCTGCCTTGTAAACAGCTGACCCAGTTTTGATCCCCAGTACCCCATATGGTCCCGTAGCATGACCAGAAGGGATCCCTGAGTACAGAAGCAGAAATAGCTCTGAGCACCACTGGGTGTGGTCAAAGAAACAAAAATGAGTTTCTAATTTCCCTTTAAATGAGAGATGTACAACAGTGATTTTTTTTTCAATAGCAATGTGGGAAGTGAGATGGTTGTTCACAAGAAAATCTCCCATAGTACAAGTCCAAGATTTCATAATTTATGTTTTAGTGCACTTGTTTCTCCTCTGTCTTTGAGAGGCTCTAAAGCAGAAAATAAGAGTTTAGTTGCTTAATTGCACAATCAACTTGTGTTGGAATATCAAAGAGACGGAGTTTGGTTAGGAGAACAAAACCTTCATAGAGGAACAGAAGTAGAATCCATACTTGGTTTGAATCTTCTAAACATTGCCCATTTAGATTTTCTTGGTGATTTGAAAAGTCCTCTTCCTTTCTGCACCAGCTCCTCTCCACTCCCTGCTTTTGGATGAACCTCCCAGGAATTTTACGACTCATCCAGTTCATTTTCTATCTAAATGATTAAAGCAAGGGTTGGCACCATCTCAGGACCCGCCTGCTAAGTGTTCATTTATTTGCCGTAATTTAAGGCTTCCTCTGCCAGGAGTAATAACCCTCTCCTCCCTCAGACCACTCTGACTGCAGAACTTAGATGCCAGCCTGGGGCAAAGGAAGGAAAAGCTGAAGGGGGAATATAATTACTTATAGATTTGTTCAGTTTTTTCCTGTGGAAGTTTCTGACACTTGGAATGCATGAATTGACCTTTATGCCATGCTTTTAGCAAGGCAATTTTAGAATAAGAATGAACTTGTGTTTTCAATATACCTCTGCCTAAATAAAAGGGTTAAAAATTAATGCAAATCAGCAGTAGTTTTAACACAGATGTACATGGGAAAGGATACCATAAAAGAGGTTTAGATTTTGTCCCTCTCTCCTACATTTCTTCTTCTTTTTTTTATCAGCATTAACTAAAGGAATGACTATGTAAATAAAGAACCATGGAGTGAGTAAAATTTTGAATGAACGAATGAATGAATCACGGGCCATTGTTTCCTAAAAATGGTCCCTTTTTAAAAAATCAACTGAAATCCTATTTCGTAATACAAATCCCTAGCTTATTCTCTTGAAGCTTTATGATTCATTAGGTAACCTATGGAATTCAGAGATCTGTATTTTTCAACTCTTTCTCAGGTGGTTCCACAGGTCACCCAGTGTTGGGAACCTAAGTTCTAGTATTCAACTACAATTTAGTTTCTTCTCCTTCTCTCTTACAGTTACCCTTACATTGACTTTGGCTCTACATTTATATTAAATACTCCATATTTCCTCCTTTATCAAGCTAACTGATTCTGCTACTTACCATCCTTATAAGTTGACAGTGATATGTAGTAAAAATTTGGCAGAAATGAAACTTTGAAAATTTTAGAATTAAAATAAACAAGATTTTTTAAAAAGGGGTTGAGAGAAAGTATCAGCAGAAGATTGCCCATTCTATTCTATCTAAATCACTCGGGTATTCTCCATTCACAAACCAACCAAGAGTCTCTTGTGTAGTTGGCTTGTCAGTGTTTGAAGAGAAACAAGAAACAAGAGTCTTCTTGAAATCTTTGATTTTAAAATTGCCTTAGCAAACCTCCTTCCTTCTTGCTCATTTCTATTTTGTTCAGTAAATAAATCTTGTATTTCTCTAGTCTGTAAGAAACATTAGGAGTACAGAAATGAAAGATGTCATCCTTTTCCTTCTGGAATTCACAGGCTAATGAGTAAATTGGACACAAAAAACATTTATTCCAAAATGCAGGTATGATAAAAATATGCAAATATCAGGAAAATTGAGCTCAATATTGTATTGGGAGATCACAATCTTGCCAAGATTCAGTTTGTCAAGAAGGACTCTAAGTGTTATTCTGACAGTCACAGAGGTAATGCCTCTAGAATGAAGCTTGGAAACAAAAATCAAAACTATGTGTATATTGGGGAGGGGATTGGTATGAGATGACTTTAAGATGAAGACAGAGATCTTATTACAAAGTACCTTGAATGTGTATTATGTCCATCTTGAGCATATGATACAAATGTTGGAAACAGATACAAATGTTGGAAAGAATGCTTTCTCATAGTTGTGTAGGGGAGGGGGGATAGGGGGATGGGCAGTTGTGGATTTTTTTCCTAACTTGAAACTTGCCGGACTGGAAGTTCCAAGACGATGAAGGAAATGGTAAGGGCTTAAAGAGTTACACTCAGGGAATATAATGAGAGAGGAGGGAGGGGAAAAAAACACAAGAGGAAGAAATCATTGAAAAGACTTGGTGATTCATAAGCACAGTGTTTGTGCTAGGAATAGCAGTGGCCAAACTGAGGAGATACCAGAACGTTTTCTGTCCTTATTTTTGGATCTTGACCATCTGCAGAACAGTAGTATGACCTGTGGAAAAATTGCTTGTTTGCTTTTTATTAATTTTCCTATGGGATCTAAAGGAAATGCTGACAGCACCAAAGTGATTACCCAAAGAGAAGCACTTTAACACGTGGCATTTCAATTTTTTTTTTGTTCAAGTTTTTATCAAGGCTGAAAAATCTTCTAAGCACACATGAAAGAAACAGCAGGGCCAAGACTACTTTGAACTTTCTGCACATGATTCCTTTCATATAAGATGTGCTTGACAAACATTAATTAAGTCTTCCAGAACCTCTTTGAAGTAATGTAGGAAATATGTACAGGTGGGTAAACTGAGGCTCCAGAAACTGGAAGGAGAGCCTGAGGACATACTGAAGCAGGTGTAACATTTGAAAAGACCCTCATAGGGGGCCCCTTTCTCTCTGATGAGGCCAGATGTAGTCACTTGTTTCCAAGTAGAGGTCTTCCAGCAACTTCTCTCCACCAGTTGGGATACTGGAGACTGGTTACTCCATTGGTCACACTCTCTGAACTTAGACCCCATAGCCTTGGACTTTGTAGCATATGCCATCTCATAATTCAGACCCACTATCTTGCTTCTGAAACCTACAGCTGTATGGAACCTTCCAACGCTTGCTTGGTCCTTCATTGTAACTGACTGGCAGTCATGAGTGTCAGAGATAAGGCTTGACACCATGACCAAAAGAAGTAACCTGAGTTATTTCTGCAACCAAGTTTCAGCTTTTAAGTTATTTATTTATTTTTTGCAGATTATTTCTTTAGCTTTGTATGTGGAGTGTTTATTAGAAAGTGGAAGTGAAACTTTGGTTCAGGCTGACCAGTAGCATTGGTCAAGTTTATGTAAGACCTTGGAGATAAAAATGATCTTTTGAAGTGGTCCCAAGTTGGGTACATTAGCTTAGCCTTTATACTGCTATATTGATTAGTTATTAGATATGACTTCCTTGGGAATAGCCATGAATGAGCCAATACTTGGTTCAGAGGCTGATGGCTCCTGAAGATTGTGTACACATTAAGGACCTTTGGATGTTTAACTATGTGCATCAGATAAAGATGGGCCTTGATTAATTGTATTTACTGTTAATCTGTTGATTCACCCCACTCAATAATTTATCTATCTATCCATCCATGTTCTTTTAATCTAATGGGGAGTTATAAATGTAGGGATAAAATTCATATTCAGAAATAAAATAGAGTTGAACACCAAGAAAAATTGATATATGCATTCATCTTGTTGAAGAGGAAAAGGTTAAGAGAACTTTTTCTTTCAGCCAGTGACATGAAAGGCCTTCTATAAGATAACTGGACAAGAAACACACATCATCAATGTTTTAGGAAGAGGTTACAAAGTTAAGTAGGAGACCTATGTGAAACTACAACTAATTGAAAACTTACTTTTGTAGTGTACTTGGCCTGCTTGGCAAAAGAAGTAAATTAAAAATAATTACTCAGAGAAAATAACATTCTTTACAAAAAGATTTGGACTGAGTGAGATTGTAAAAAAATATGCATAACACATCAGTAATGTCAAGTGAATGTTTTGGCACTTTATTGATTCTCTTTTTGTTTATCATATACTCTTCTAAATATTTTGTACTTTGCATATTAGAAGTGGAGTTTTTCTTCCAGGAGCACTTATCAAAGAAATCTTTGACTACAAATCTATTCAGTTGCTTTACTGAGTGTAATGGCCCCTGGAAAATACTGTTCCAGTTAAAATTTCTAAGGAATCTATTCAGAGATGAGAGGCATTTAGACATTTTGTTCATTAGTTCAGTTAACCATTGGTTTTCCATTTTATTTACTACGTTTTCCCTTTTCTCCATGATTTACCTCTCTAAAACATTTGGGCAGTTTGCATGAAAGGAGCTATATCATAAGTGCTTTTAAGGTTTATATGATTTATACACACAGCACTCATGATTCATGTCTCAAATGGCCATGTTGGTGAATTTTTTTAATTAAATTCTTGATTTATGTGAAATAGATAAATATATGGATCATTCAGAACAAGGGTGTCTGTGTCTGGGGGTAGAAAGGGGAAGGACGGGAGGGACGGGGATGCATGAATAACTCCCTATTGGTTCTAATGGGATTTGCACAAGGAAGACTCCTGTATTCCGCGGTACAATCTTTCTTCATCGTAACATGTGGTTAGGTATATGTTATTGATATCATAACTTTAATTTCCGAGCCATGTTAAATTGCTATGTGTTTTAGATGTCCCCCTAAAGGAATGAAACTTAAAAGAATATACCTGTTTTTCTTCTCCCTCTCCCCATGTTGTATTTGGAAAATTACCTTGACATTCTAAAATGTCTTATCTTCCTCTGATTTTTTAAAATTGCTTGAGGGATGCATGTTGTTCTTTCAGTGTATTGTGAACAATCCTCTACATTTAATCAGTATTCACCATCATAATACCAGAAAAGGGAACCCCAAATACTTAACAATGGCAGCATTTCATAAAAAAAAGGACACTTACATTTGGTTGCCTGTAATAGTAATAAAACATTTTCAAGCTTATGCTTAACTGAGGAAAGGAACTTTCACCTTGCTCAGAGCAGGAGCTGTGTGAGAAAGTGTCCATGTGCATGTTTCAAATAACCAAACCAATAAGTCCCATTTCTCTCCTTATTGTAATCAAGGGAACAACCATTCTAATAAAATTGTGTTCAACAGCTCCTCTATAAACTCCCTCCTTCATCCTAGCTCTACGTGGTATAATATAAAATGTAATATACTTTGGAGGCATTTTTAATAAAAACTTTTCAGATGACTGTGGTAACACAATTCATTTATAGTTTCCTATTAATTCACCTTTATAGGGGTTTTAGTCTTTCCTATCTCCTGGGGTAAAAAAGTCACTTTTTTCATAAACAATATGTATTCTATTTATTTCATCTTTCTATTTCTTAGCATTTCACATGGAAGAACAATGCTAAAGCAGTGAGAGAAATTCTCTTGTTCATAGTCTTATAATATATTTGGGATATTTTGTATGAATCATAGTTTATCATGATTTCTGTACTATAAGGTTGTCTGTGAATGCTGTTGTTTATAGAGATATAGAAAGGAGGGAGAAGTAAAAACATGAACTATTCTTATTAAAATAACTGCAAAATCATTAACTACAGTGTTAAAATGGTGAATTTATTCTAAAAGGCATCTTTTAAAAAATGTTTCATTTTCTTTTTTTGTCCCCTTTGCTGTTACTGTTTCAGTGATCAGGACTAACTCATAATCTCGGTGGTGTGGTTAGCACCTCTCATGCAGTGCTCACACACATTGCCATGGCATGAAGTGCCAAGGCTGCATACTTTAGTTTAAGTGTTCGCACATAAGCACACTCCGGGTTGTACTCCAGCAATGCTGCTTGCACAAATTTTGTTTGCAGTGTTCCCCTGAGCTTGGGGCTTACACACATGCTGCTCTCACACTGCTGGCTGTGATACTTCCGAGGTCACAGAGCAGAGCTGCTGAGTGAGATGTGTATAGCACTGGGGATTGAATTCATAGACTTTCAAGGCAGCTGCTTTTGCCACCGCACCAAGACATCCCCAATTCTCAATTGTCTTCTCTGTCAGTGAGGTGATTCAGTCACAGTGAGAATATGGAATGGCTTCACAGCTAGAGAAACTTGTATGGAGCACAATTGGAGCATGGTAGAATGAGGCCTCCCAGACTTCAAAGGATAATATTTAACAATGGGCTGAAACCCAACCTAAGCATTGTGAGATGTGTCCTTTTGCATTCTCCAGTAGCCCAAGAAGGTGGAAAATGAGATCTCCAGGTGGAGGATCATGGGTTCTTACATGTTCCATCAATTCATTTGCTTTTATTAGCCTCCCCCTCAAACTCACGAGGCTGATATTATATAGAGGTATCATTGATTCTATTTAATCCATGACTTTGAGATTTCATCAAGATTTTCTCTCAGGCTTAAGGGAACATGGAAAGCTGGTATATTACAACAAGCTCATAATAAAGAACCCCTCCCCCCAAGGAAAGGAATTAGGGACACTAGTTTCTTCAATAAAATTGACTATATAGCTTTCAGAATTCAGTGGGGAGTAGAGGGGATAAATCAGAACATCTTAAAAAGCTCTGGAGGATTTAAAGGAGAAGATAGTAAAGAATTGCCTTCAGATACCTCCAGATGTGAGGATGAAAGTGAGGTGGAAAAGAAATTTTTTCCTCTAAGTTGATTGAGGAAGAACTTAGACATTTAAGGTATACTTCTACTGTATGTAGTTGGGATACTATTCTTACTCCCTAGCAGAAGTTTGAAAAGGAGATTCAGGATTATGTCCTATAATATCCAACCAACTCACTGCATGTAAGAGAATCAGAAAATGTATTTTTCTAAGTCTCAGAGTTCTCACCTCCCAGATATTGAAAAATTAAATGAAATGTTTGTAAGACTAGGCTAGAATTTATCTCTGAGCAGAGAGACAGGAATATTCCTTGAGTACTGCTAAGCTGGGTGTGTCCCACTCTTCAAAAAGATGAAGGGTTTAGGGGCCAGGGCTATATAGTATAGTGAGTAAGTGCTTGCATGCTGCCAACCTAAGTTCATTTGGTACCATAATGGTTTCCCGAGCCCCACCACGAGTGATCCCTGCGTGCAGAGCCAGTAGTAAGTCCTGAGCACACCTAGATGTGACCACTGCACCTGCTAAAAAAAAAGATAAAGGAATGTTTTCTTCCTGGAAAATATTTGTGCCTACTCAGGACCTTCTGAAGAATAATTATTAAAAATTCTAGATGCATGCCTTCAAAACTTCTCTTCGGGTAACTAAATTACATTTCTTAACAGCTTTGTCCATTTTTAATTCAGTAAAGTATTAGCAATATTAGAAACAATAATATACAAAAGGCCCTCCCATTGATCATCGATTTGCTCGAGCGGGCCCAGTAACGTCTCCATTGGAGACTTTGTTGTTACT
>JAOXYA010000045.1:1519564-1529713 GCA_028565675.1 Sorex palustris | reverse complement strand
GTTTTTATAGTCTCTGAGTCTTGGCCGCTGATGGATTACAAGACTCAGAGACTATAAAAACCAGTTCCCTGCACACATAAGATATAGTTTTCACACTCAGGAACACGGGCAGGGTTTGCAAGACTTGCAAATGTGGTACACACTCCCAGGAGATGTTGGAACCCTGGGGACAAGACTGTGGCTCCATGAGAGCATGTGCCAGCATGCTAGTGAACTCCCCAGGGAACTCAACAACCAGAGTGTCCATGACCAGCACACAAACAGTGTGAGCCTGCACAAGCAGGTGTGCAAGCAACACAACTAGAGTTTCAATTAAGTAGTACTAGTAACTAAATGGTATGTGCTGGGTACTGCTAGCCATCAGGTAACAAAGGCATCAAGAGGAAGGGTGGGGATTTAATATATTAATAAAGATTACATTTATGTTTTAGGGGTATAGTTTCATGCCTCTTTAAAATGTTGGGGCTGAGGCAATGGTACATCAGGTAGGGCATTTGCCTTGCACGTGGCCAACCGGGTTTGATTCCCAGCATCCCATTTGGTCCCCCGAGCACCACCAGGAGTAATTCCTGAGTGCAGAGCCAGGATTAACCCCTGTGCATCGCCGGGTGTGACCCAAAAAGCAAAAATAAAAAAATAATAATTAAATAAATAAATAAATGGTCATGGAGCATCATGCCCCACAAGCCCCCACTATCAAAGAAACAATCTAGCCACCACAATCATGACAAAACTCTCCCCTCCCTAGCTGGTAGCCTCAGTCTTGTGGTCAGAGTGGAAGGGTTGGTTTTTGACTGTTTGTTTGTTTTGTCTGTTCCTCTGCTTTGCTCTTTATATCTCACATACCTGTGAGTTCATCCAGTATTTGAGACACTTTGATTTTACAACTATTTTCATTTGCTAAGAAAACTAAACAAGTCATTTGACTTGCCTCTGACTTTGCTAACAAGAAAATGGAAGAAAACTACCTCCTCATATTTTGAAATAAAAATATATTCTCATGTTAATTTTAACATGGAAACTATAATATGATTGTGTGGCTATCAAAATTATTTTATTTCTATTGCATATTGTATTTTAAGTACTATGGTTACAACAGTATTAATACTAATGCACACAGGAACAGCACCTCTCCACCAGCAAAGTGCCTCAGACCCTCCACCACAGCCCTTGTGACACTTCTAGGCCACCTCTTCCTCCCACCCTCTTCCACTCACTGCTAGGCAATCTTAGTTCTTCAATTGATATAACTGTTTATATCAATTGATGATATAAACAGCGTATCACTCCAGCCTAAATGTTTGTATTCCTACAAACATAACAAAAATTACATGGATTATTTATTGCACCATGTTTTATATCCACAATATATGTTAAATAGTCTAAATTCCAAAGTGACTTGACCTAAATAATGATGCATTCATAAAATTAATTAAAATAAAGAAGATATTATGTGGAAGTTATCTTTGAGCTAAAAAATACATTCGATATATGGTATTAAATGATAATCAATGAAAAGGAAGTGCAAGGTTTTTTATGATACCGCTTGAATAAAAATTGGAAAAGTAAGACTTACATTTGTATACTTTTATTTTGTATATTGATAATGTACTCCTTGTAGGAATAAATGTGAATAAACTAAGAGAAGTGAGGCCATGGGTGAGAACATTACTTTTCTTCATTCCATGGTAACACATAATTGCAGTACAAGCCTTAAGTCTGAAATACTTAGAGTGATGCAATTGCAATGTAAACAAACAAAATAATGTAATAAATGCAATGTTTCAAGGATACTTTGTTGGAATAAAGGATATAGTTCAAGTGGCAGAGCACAGTTTTGAGTTCTGAAGGCCCAAGTTTCCATCAATCCTAGAATCCTATGGGTCCCCCAAAAACTGTCACAAATGACCTTTGTCCTGGAATAAATTTGACACATAAAATGCTTTTTTGTATTACTTGGTGACTTCATATTAAGAATTATTGCTGACGTGAATAACTTAAAAAGAAAAATTAACTTTTTCTGTGAATATGGTCATTATTTCCTGATCATAAGTTCAAAGAGGATTGTTGAATAGTATCTCTGTGATTTAGTTATAGAGGTGGGCTTGATCCTTATGGAACCAGATGCAATTAATTCAAGTTACTTTATGCAGAATCTCTGCATCTGTCAATTGAAGTGCTCTCTGTAAGTACATACAATTGTTTTTTTTGTTTTTTTTTTTTTTTTTGCTTTTTGGGTCACACCTGGTGATGCACAGGGGTTACTATTGGCTCTGCACTCAGGAGTTACTCCTGGCGGTGCTCAGGGGACCATATGGGATGCTGGGAATCGAACCTGGGTCCACCGCATGCAAGGCAAATGCCCTACCCGCTGTGCTATCGCTGCAGCCCCTCAACAAGTTTATTTATATGCATAATTTTTAAAGGAATGTGATTGGCAGATAACTAATGGTAACTAATGTTTTTTTTCAAGTTTTGCAGGCGACCTTACAGAGTAAGTCTGCTTTTGAAACAGAAAAATGTAATGCCACATGTGATATATGATGTTTTAATTAAAAAGTCTGAAAATATACTATGAGCTAGAACAGCATTATTTCCAAGTCCTGGGGAAATGACTCATTGTGAAGAAAAAAATTAAAAACTATTCTATATGACCTTAAAATAGGTTATTAAAACTCAATTTTGAAATAATGAAAGTCATTGTCTTCTACATTAGCCAAACAACAATATCTTGATTGAATTCATTATTTTCTGAAATGCTGCCTATTAAACCAATTCAGATTGTTGAGTTGGATTGACTTGAACGTGAAATTGACTAAACCCAAGCCTCATGTATACTTAACTGTACATTCCTGGTTCATGTTGGTTTGTGACAGGGGATTATTGTTTGATGATTAAATATGAGGAAAGGACCAAAAAGTGGTTTTGTATCATAATGTCTGTCTCTGAGTCTGTGTCTCTCTTCCTTTCTCGCTCTCCTTTGTATTAGTATTCATGCAAGCATGTGAGCTTTGTTTTTATATGCTAGCAAAGTATATTTAAAATGTCACTATCACTTCATGCTTTTCTGTTGCTTGGGGGACCACATATAACCCTCATGACCCTTGGCTGTGTCCCTGAGATGTTGTAGCCTTTACAGTTAAGTGTAATTGGCAGTAGAACACACTTTGTTCTGTACAGTGTTAAAAAATGGGCCCCTTTGTTTAACCAACCTTCATGAACTTCCGTTTACTTCAATGGCAAGTAAAACATTTATGTAAGAAAGAAATATTGTCTTCAATGGGAAATGCATTCCATGTGTGTTATATTTCATATTATGACAGATTTTTGAGCTTATACTATTTTTATTCATGATGTGAATGCATGACATTTTTTAGGAGTCAGTATTTTAAGGCAATCACCATTTACATTTGTAGAATAGATGATAAATATTCTCATATATAAAGTTTAAACTCAAGTTCCCAGTAATATACATATTTTAATATATAACTTGAGCAATTCTCTCACTCTATTTACTTTTTAGATTTTGGGATACAGGTGGCCATCTTTGGGGCCCATATGACATGCCATGGATGGCATGGTGGCCCCATGCAAGACAAGTGCATTACACACTATACTACCTCTTTGGCCCCTGAGTGATTCTCTTTTAAATAAAACAATATATCTGCTTTCATGAGTTACAGAAATTGAAGCTTAGGATGGTAAACTAAGGGTCATGTCAATATTTATAGCTTGGCCCTCTTATGAATTTTGTTAGTCCATGTCAATTTTGTCTTTGCTACTTAATTTAGCCTTACTTGGAGGGCTAGAGTGATAGCACAGTGAGTAGGATGTTTGCCTTGCATGCGGCCAACATGATCAACCCGGGTTCAATTCTTCTGCCCCTCTTGGAGAGCTCAGCAAGCTACCGAGAGTATTCTGCCCACACAGCAAAGCCTGGTAAGCTCCCTATGATGTATTTGCTATACCAAAAAACAGTCACAAGTCTCATAATGGAGATGTTACTGAGTCCGCTCAAGCAAATCAATAAACAATGGGAGGACAGTGCTACAGTGCTACTACTTAGCAAGATATTTCAAGAACCAAGATTCTAGAAAAATACTGCTAGGTGTCTCAAAGTGGTTTTGACATGCAAATTATTTGGTGAGTTTTTAAGCTATCAAACAGAATCCTGGATATCAACATTTGTTACAAGAATAGTAGTTTGCAATTACAAAGGAAGGAGTAGGTGGAGATCACATTGCTCAGTTGTTAGTAAATAGATCTACAAAATTTACAAAGAAGAAGAAAGCAAGAAAGCAGCAGATACACTCTGAATTCCTAATGAAATGTCTGGATTTTTGTTCCCAGAAATGTGTGTTTGTGCCCAAACCCCAGTTCGAAGAACTTCAGGCCTTCTTCCATAGACCTCCTACTTGGAGCCTCAGCAGGTGACAGTGCCGTGGGCTTGCAAAGACACTGGCCCTTCCACCTTTGCTCCTTTCTTTCTGATGAAATGGCAAGGTCTTCCCAGCCAACTACTAACCCTTTGGGACTTTATTAAGTACAGTAATTCCATTGACCTAAACATAAACCCTTTGACACATCCCCTGACAGTAATCCATTCCTTGCAGAGCTTAGGGGCCTCTGAACAGCCACAGAATGTTTTCATTATGAAGCTCTGGGCTTCCTCTTGTCTGGAGCTTTAAGTATTGATGTTCAGCCACTTAACAAAGACCGCATTGCGATCCTTGGCCAAGTTTGCGACAAGGGAGTACAGTGTCCTGGGCTTATGGTCAGTCTGTACCCAAGCAATCTTGGATTTAATGTCTGCCCTTTTTCCTTTCAATTTTCCTATCCCTACTAAAATATTTGGGACCTAGTCTCCCAATTCTTTTAATATAATTCTAGAAAAAAGAACCCTCATTGCACAGAGGAGCCCAACATTTAAATATATTCATCCATTGTGTGAAGGTATAATGTGATAAATACTGTGTGTATCTCTGTTTCTCAAAAGGGCATCTTCTGCTGATTTCCTATGACTTCATAAATATGTAGAGCAAAGGTGGAGGACGATGGGCATTTGGTAGTGAAATTGTCCAAAACTTTGTACATCAATGCTAGGCACTTAAATAGTATACTAACTATATTACCTATACTATAATAAAAACAAACATGTATTAAATTAAATGAAGGATAAAAATTCTACAAAGCTTAGGTATTTGCTATTAATGAGTAGTATTTTAGTAGAAATACTCTCTGGAAGAATGTTAAAGATGCAAAATCTCACGTTCTGCAACAGACTGTGAACTTGAACAAAATCTACAGATGATTCAAAGCCAGTTTATTTTGAAAGACTTTGTTTGGCAAGTTATAGTTGATACCTCAAAATAAACAAAAACCACTGTACTTATATTTGAATGTATGAAGTAACTGAAACTCATATTAAGCTCCCTTTCTAAACTCTTTTCTCTAGGAGAGGCTCCCAAACTTACCTGACCCACCACTTTCTTTTCAGAAAAACAAACAAAAAAATGTGTACTCAGCATTCCTCGACTATGACTCCCCTTGGGTCATTCCAGAATCCTGGGGTGGGGCGTATTGCCCATTTGGAAAAGACTGATTGAAAAGTCCCATTTGAGAAAAGGCTGATCAAAAAGTCCTAAAGTGACTTGCATGTCACTAACTTGTTCTTATGTCTCCTCACTGGGTATTCTTCCTCCTCATTCCACAGACATACAAGGGTACTATAAAAGGAAGGCTCTCTATGGGGAAACATGATGTCATCTACCTAGACACCTCTTGCTCGTCCCCTTCCATTCCCACAAAATCACCACTCTCACTACAACAAACATCTACATCTCTCACCTGGGCATAAGCTTCTGCACTTCTGCAGCTTCAGCTTTACCACGGAGGTGGGGCTGTTCTGCAATGCCCTCACTCATCTCTTCGCAATGCTCTTACTTCCTTTAAAGATTAGGTGCACATCTTAGTTCCAGTCCACTTTTTCTTTACTCTTACTTTTTGTGTGTCATTTCTTACATGTGAAGCTATTTCTTTAAGAGGCTATGAATTCCTCAAGTTCAGAGACTGTGTCTTAATTATAACTATGCCCTTAGGGCCTAGCATATGCCAATATATGCTCAATAAACATTTGTTCTATTTTTTGAAGACTGGCAGAGTAGGTGGTAGAAGAGAATTAAAATAAACAAGTTTTTTAATGAACACAGAAATTAAACCAGTGACTAAGGCACAGGTAGACTTCCCCCCAAGCCCCGCCCCCCAAAAAAAGCAGAAAAAAAAAGTTCCTTATCTTGATATATAGAAAAAGAATTGATAATAAAAACCGAAACACAATAGGTAAGAATCAAATGTATGAACTTCTTTGAAGCCATCCAATAAGGAATAGTATATATATTGAAATTTTACTGTTCAAAGAGAATGTAAAAAAGTGGTAACTTCTGTAAGTACAAAAGCAGCCCCTGAATACATAAAAGAGACTTGACCTTGGACACAAAGAAACTCTGATTGAAATTAAAGAAAGATTCATGAAAGAGATGATTGGAGAGGGAAAAGAAAGCTATTTTCTCAACTATAATGATTTTTTTTTATAACACTAAATCTATGTTAAAACCTCTGGATGATGATGGAGAACTGGAAAAAAACTGAATGAAAGCTTTAAAAGAAAAAAAAAAGATAACAGAGTAAGAGGGAAGAGACAGGCCAAAGGAGGCAACAATATCAGAGCAAAGGCAAAAAAAGACAGGTTAATATTGTTCTGGTATTAGATATGCTAGAGAGGAGTCAGGATTCCATGTGAGCAAAAGCATTCCATTTCCAATGTCATAATCATTTACATTCCAATGTACCATGCTGAAAAAATTGTAACAGCTGTCAGCAAGGAGACTAGGGATGCAGTTCTATTACTTTATGTGTGTGTGTCTCTGTCTCTAAGTAAATCCATCTCCAGTTAGAACATTTTTATTGTGATTACATTGTTAATCAACAAGGCTCCAACAAAATATAAATGGAGAGTGCTCTTAATGGAATCAAATGGATGATCTGAGAGAACAGAGACTCCTACCCAAATTCACAGCTCCTTAAAAAATCTAGGCAAATAAAACAAAGAGAAAAGCCAGGAAGAACGAGAGAGAGAGAGAGAGAGAGAGAGAGAGAGAGAGAGAGAGAGAGAGAGAGAGAGAGAAACTTGAAATCTTGAAATGTACCTCTCTCTTCAAGGAACTAAGGAAGGCGCCAAACACAACTTACTGTGGTACAGAGTAGGCTTTCTAAATTTCTGCTGAATTTATGAATAAATGGCAAGGACTAAGCAAGAAGTGTCTAAAAGGTCAAACTTGAAAAGTTCTTGTCAGAAATCAAGAGATAGATGAGCTTTAGAATGAATTTAAACTAGAGGTTGACAATGCTTACTTCTGCAGAATATCTTCTCTCCCTAGACTTCAGCAAGCACATCTACGTTTAAGGAACATTTCATAAACAATCTTTAATTGTTGGAGAAATTAAGGAGTCAATATGTAAAAAATAAAAAGTAGAATCAGAATGAGGCCCAATGACAGAGCACATGCTGCAGACTTAGTTCCCAATACTATGAAAGGAATTTTAAAAAATTATGCTTAAAAGAGCTGCAGATTAAATATTTTCCTCAAAGTGCAGCATGTTGCTAATTACACAGATATGATAATTACCATATTCATAATATTTAAGACAAAAATATTAACAATTGGGGATATCAGAAGCCATACAGCTCAATACCAGCTATACATTTTGCAAATTAATACTCTACCTAATAAAAAGGTATTTAAAGACTGGAAAGATAGCATGGCATGAAAGGTGTTTGCCTTGCATGTGGCCAACCCTGGTAAGAAGCTTCCCTGAGCACAAAACCAGGAAAAGTCCTGAGTATAACTCCAAAACAAATAAAAAGCTAATTAAGAAAATAAAAAGTGAATTTTCAGTGTTACCTTCCTGGTAAAAAAACTCAAGGACAAGATCACATCAACTGCTGAAAGAGCAATTAAGTAAAATGATATGACATTGTAAAATTAACTTTGGGGTTATGATTTACATTCTGAAATACTCCATTTTTATTGTACAATTCATGTTGTGTTTGACAAAAGTTTTGACATAGATATATACTAACATAACCACTACCGTCACCAAGATTTAAAATATTTCCAACAGACCTCCTTAACCCATTTCCAAAATACCTGTATCAAGTAAAAAAACACTCTGCTTTCTGCCACTATAAATCAAATTATACTTTATCACAGGATCAGATATAAATGAAAAATATGCATGAAGTCTTTTGTGTTATTATCTTTGATATATCCCTATTATCAGAAGTTTGTTGCTTTTTATTGTATTATACTGAGTGATATAATATCGCTCTGATATCGAGGAGAATCTTTTCAAGTCTATTTGCCATTTGAACTTTTTTGTGAAGCTATTCATTTTTAAACCAGATTTTATTTTTTAATTTTGAATTATAAAGTTCTTTATACATTCCACACATGAGCTCTTGACCAGATATGTTTTGCAAATAATTCTCCTAGTCTATGCTTGTCCTTTAACCGATCTTTAAGAATTCACTTTTTTCTTTTATGGAGTAGTATTTTTAAATTTAAAAAAATCATTTTACTTAAGTATCATGTATAGTTTCAAAAAAGTAAACTCTGGAACACATAGTATTTAATATCTTAAATATGGGAGTTGCTAATTATAGGTGAATGAAATTTTATGATAATACAAAATTGGAAGGGTTGGAGTGATAGCATAGCTGGTAGGGCGTTTGCCTTGTACTTGGCCAAGCCGGGTTCGGTTCCTCCACCTCTCTCGGAGAGGCTGGCAAGCTACCGAGAGTATTCCGCCTGCACGGCAAAGCCTGGCAAGCTCCCCGGGATGTATCTGATATGCCAAAAATAGTAACAAGAAGTCTCACAATAGAGATGTTACTGGTGCCCACTAGAGCAAATCGATGAACCATGGGAGGACAGCGCTACAGTGCTCCCAAACTGGATGCTGCAAATACTTTCAGTTGGAATGAAATCTGGCAGAGTCACTTTGGTAGAATTCAAGCCTTTTTATCATAAAGTTCAATATATCTTTATCAATTCATCTAAGCAATCCCATTCCAAGGTTTTTACATAAGTATATGGAACATTACCCTGACACAATGTTCATAACAGATTTGGCCATAATCATTCCAATATTGAAACATCTAACATCTAAGATGTCTTTCACAGGGATAAAGGGCAAACAGCACTCAGTCAGGTCAAGAAATGAGGAACCAGAGCAATAGTATAGAGTGTAGGGCATTTGCCTTGCGTATGTCTGACCTGTGTTCAATTCCCAGTGCTCCCCCCTGCATCAATAGAAGCTAAATGCACAACAGATCCTTGAGACTACTGCCAGGAGTAAACCCTAATCACTGCCCAGTGTGGCCCAAAAAACAAAGGAAGAAAAAGAGAAAAAGAAATGAATCACTGATAGATAATATGCACAGATGTATCTTAAAATATATTTGTAATTTTAAAAGCCATGCCCAAAGATGATTAGTATGCAATCTTTTTGATATGATACTCTAGGAAAGATAAAACCATTGAAGAGCAAATAGATCCCTTTTGGGGGCTGGTGTGATAGTGCAGAGGGGAGGGTGTTTGCCTTGCATGTGGCTGACCCAGGTTCGATTCCCAGCATCCCATATGGTCCCTGAGCAATGCTAGGAGTGTCTCCTGAGTGCAGAGCCAGGAATAACCCCTGAGCATTGCCATGTGTGACCCAAAAAGCAAAAATAAAAAAGTTTTAAAAATCCCTTTTTGCCAGAGTTAAGGAATAAAACAAGTGTTGACTTTCATCTTAAAGTGCAAGGGAAACAACTAATTAGAGCAAATGGTCTCCAATAAAAGTTAGAACAAAAAATAGTTTTTAAAAATAGTTTAAAAGAATATACAATAGGTTTTTAAAAAGTGTTAAAATAGTAATTTTAGTGTAAATTAAACAGATATGTAATCCATAAAGTTAATTAAGAAAGTTAAAACAAATTTTAAGTTCTTGGAAATTGGTGGTTAAAATAAAATTTAAAATTTAAATTAAAAATGACATAAAAAACAGATGCAAGAAACTTAATAACTACATAAAATGGATTTAAGA
>JAOXYA010000045.1:1440803-1454579 GCA_028565675.1 Sorex palustris | reverse complement strand
GTGGCAGGGCATTCCCTTTTGTTCTCTCTCTCCTTTTGGGTGTTGTGGTCTGCAAAAGAGGCATTGAGTGGCAATCACGTTTAGTCCGTAGTCTACTTTCAACATGCATCTCCCATCCTGGGAGGATCCTCCAAACACAGGAGGCCCATTTTCACACTTCTCATGCATGCTGTTTGTCTTTGCTTTGTTGAGACTGTCCTCTCATTTTCTTGTGTCATTCTCCTTGTGTCAGCCACCTGTTCTTTATCAGCACGCAGCTCTAGGATTCAGAACATGCTCTCTTACACGCAGGAGTCTTTCTGGGAGCGATCCTCAATCACTGAGCCAGGAGTAGCTCTTCCCACCAGCAACACCAGGTGTGACCTAAAAGCTAAAAAACATAGAAAACAAAATAAAACAAAACAAACACGTCTCTAATAAGTCACTTCAAATCAACTTTGAGGGCTGGAGAAATAGAATGTTGTGTAGAGCACTTACCTTGCATGAAACTGTCCTGGGTTTGATCCCCAGCATCCATATGGTCCCCTGAGTGCTGGTAGGTGTGATTTCTTTCTTTCTTTCTTTCTTTCTTTCTTTCTTTCTTTCTTTCTTTCTTTCTTCGGAGTACTGCTATTTATTCAATGATTTCTTTTGTTTTCAGGTGCTATACCTGGTGATGTTCAGGGGTTATTCCTGGTTCTGAACTAAGGAATTTCTCCTCTGGTGCTCTGGAGACCATATGGGATACTGGGGATCGAACACAAGTAGGTCACATGTAAGGTAAGCACCCTACCTATGGTGGTATTACTCTGGCCAAAGGAGTGATCCCTGAGCACAGAGTCAGAAGTAAGCCTTGAGCATTGCTGGGTGTGGCCTGAAAACCAAAACAAACAACAACCAAAAAAACCCACAACCAAATTTAGCATTATAATTTCTGGAGTGATAGTATAGTGGTGGACCGGAGTGATAGCAAAACGAGTAGGGTGTTTGCCTTGCACACAGCCAACTCGGGTTCAATCCCTGGCATCCCGTATGGTTCCCTGAGCACCACCAGGAGTAATTCCTGAGTGCAGAGCCAGGAGTAACCCCAAGCATCACTGGGTGTGACTCAAAAAGCAAACAAAGAAAGAAAGATAGTATAGTGGGTAGGGCACACAGCCGACCTGGGTTCTATCCCTGGCATCCCATTTGGCCCCCATGCACTGCCAGGAGTGATTCCTGAGTGCAGAGCCAGGAGTAAACCCTGAGCATCACTGAGTGTGGCCAAAAAGAAACAATCAAATCAACTTTGAGATGGTAAAAATGTTTTTCTCAGTGAGTCCAGCTTGACATGAGTACAGTTCTTGTGTGAACGTTAGTCATTTTGCATTGTTCTTGTGTCCAATCTAAACAGTTATGGCTCTTTCGTACATGAAGGATGGGGATAAGCCTCCTTCAGGCAACCTGGGAGAGAATAGGAGCTTTGCCAGGCCTTTCCCAGGGCAGGCTGGAGAGGGCTGCATTGCAGAGGGCTGACGTGCAGATTCTACCGTGGGCATGCACGGGCACGCACGCCACTTCTGGGCCTGTTTCCCCCACTCTCACAGGGCCTCCCAGGAAAGGTCTTTGAGAAACAGGCCCCTCGCTT
This sequence comes from Sorex palustris, assembly GCA_028565675.1. Taxonomy (NCBI): domain Eukaryota; kingdom Metazoa; phylum Chordata; class Mammalia; order Eulipotyphla; family Soricidae; genus Sorex; species Sorex palustris. The sequence goes on along the minus strand of JAOXYA010000045.1, from coordinate 1,452,973 downwards.
GTGTCCGGCCCTCTCCCACCCCCGCCTCTGTGGGAATCCAGATGTGGGGAGATGCTATGATGAGGAACATCTGTTGAGGAACACAACCCACCTTCAGATGTGAGGACAATGGGGTGGGAGGCAGGCCCCGGGTTGATATAGGTCAGCAGGACCAGGGTCTGTGGAGCAAAGCAGAGCAGGGTCTGGAGGTTCTCAGCCTACGAGTAGATGGGCTTTCCCACCCCGCAAGTCACTCTTTAAATAAAGTGGAGGCTGGAGAAACAGTGGGTAGGACGCTTGCCTTGCACTTGGACAACCTGGATTCGATCCTTAGCACCCCCACATGGCCTCCTGACCCCCACTAAGAGTTCAGAGGAAGGAGTAATCCCTGAAGAATTTTCCACAGTAACCCTGAACATATTCAATATGCCAAAAAACAGTAACAACAAATCTCACAATTCGTTGTGAGACGTTACGGGTGCCCGCTCGAGCAAATCGATGAACAACGGGAGGACAGTGCTACAGTGCTACAGTGCAACCCTGAACATTAAATTAATTAATTTGGTTTTGTGGTCCCCAAACCAAATTAATTAATTAAGTGGGACCCAGGAGCAGGATTCTCTGAGGGGATCCTTGGTGGGCGCAGCAGTGGAAGGGGCATCCACTGCATGATGAGGCCTGCTTGGTTTTTGGTTCTTTGGTTGATTGATTGGTTTGGGAGCAACATCCGGAGATACTCAGGGGTTACTCCTGCCTTTGCACTCAGGAATCACTCCTAGCAGTGCTTGGGGGACCATATGGGATGCTAAGGATGGAACCTGGGTCAGCAGCATGCAAGATAAATGCCCTACCCCTGTACTATCATTCCAGCCCCTGATCACCAAATCGTGAGAACAAGGAAATAAGTGTTTTCCCTTTGTGGGAAAACAGCAGGGAGGGGAGGGGAGAGAACCCCTGTCCTGACACTCCAGGGACCCAATGGCAGAGGGTCAGCTCACAGATCATCTCTAGGGACTCCCGAGACTGCTCAGACACCGAACTAAGAGAGGCAGCAGCATTATGAAGGTGCAACCAGTCCCACACCCAATTCAGGCTCTTGACTTCACTTGGGTCTCCCGGCCTGGAGGGGAAACTGCGGAAAGGTGCTTCACACAGAACCCGGAGGTAAAAACATGACGTGTTGGACAAGAGGGCCAGAGAAACAGTACAGCGGGTACTCTGGATGGATCCCAGAAACCCAGAAGACCCTCTGAACACTACCAGGAGTGATCATGGGCACAGAGCCAAGAGGAACTCCAGAGAAGCACAGGGTGTGGCCCAAAATGAAAAGGAGAAATTGTACAGTGGGCAGGGCCCTTACCTGACAGGATTTAATCTCATTTGATCCCCCCAAGAACCGCCAGGAGTGATCCCTGAGCACAGGTCCAAGAGTTAACTGCTGGGTTTGGGCCCCAAAACCTAGAGAGCCCAAAAAGCCATCAGGGAGAGGAGGTATTAGGTTATTAAGCAGCAGGTGTTAAGGGGCAGGGCTGGGGCTGGAGTGATAGCACAGCGAGTAGCGGTTTGCCTTGCACGCGGCCAACCTGGGTTCAATTACCAACATCCCATATGGTCCCCAAGCACCACCAGAAGTAATTCCTGAGTGCAAGGTCAGGAAGTAACCCGTGTGCATAGCCGTGTGACCCAAAAAGAAAAAAAAAGAGGGGCAGGGCCAGGAAAGGAGCTGCCTGCTCGGCTACCCAGCCAGAAAGCAGGTGCATTTGCAGGTTCTGCACCAGCAGAGTGGTTCGGGAAACTGAGGCTGCAGGGCGACGCGCAGGGCCAGGATGCAGGTACTGGAGCAGCCGCCAAGACCTCACATCAAAGCATCTCTCCAGAGATCTCTTGGCAAGTGTGCATCTCTTGGCCGGATCAGAACCATCGCCAAACCAGGAACTGCCCATGGGAACAGACGCTGATGGCGCATTTCCTGATCCTGAAACCGAACCTGTAGCTCGGTTAGAGGCAGGTGGGTGCCCCTAGTTGTCCTGCCATCGGGTGGCCTGGATGATGGAAAGAAACCACCTTTGTCCAGCCACGATCCAAGCAGATGCCCTCCAAGGAAGGGGCTAAGGAGGGGTCTGTCTTGGTGGCTCTGGGAGTGCCTAGATGCACGAAGCACATCGTGCACTGCCGCGGCTCTGTTGGGGAGGACCCCCTGCGGTCACCCAGGGCCCTTTTGTTTCGGTTCTTTTGCCCCACCCACAGGCGGCCTTGATGCCCGCCTTCAGCTCTGTCACTCAAACATCATCACCAAGGTCTGCGCATCTCCTGCTTGGCGGACACTCATCCTCCGCGACGGTTCACCACGGCCCAGCCCTGACCTCCGCTCAGCCCCGGGCTGCCCCCAGGCCTTCACCGGCAGCTACAGGCTCTCACGCTAGCCCCAACCTGGCCAGTGTCCAGTCCCGCCCCACAGCCGGCCCAGTGCCTCCCCCACAGGGCGCTCCGGCCTTGGCTGGCTGCATCCTGGGGGTGTGGCCTGGTGGGTGGGGGGTCTCTTCTCAGACCCCGGCCTAGACTTGGCCAGACACCCCCTCCCGGCCTGCATGGAGACCCCCACCCTACGGGATCCCAAGGAGCGGGAAGGGTCCCTGGAGATGCCTGGAGGTGCTTGGGGGGACCAGGTGGTTCTAGGTCTTCAGCCAGGCCTCTCACATGCAAAACCCGTGCTCCAGTCCATTCAGCCATTTCCCAGGCCTCTGCCATCACCCGTCATGCACGCTCCTCCTCCCCGCTGCCGCTCCACGCCCGTCTGTGCAGGCTTCCGTTCTCAGAACACTCCCCTCTCGCTGCGTGTGTTCTCTTTTCTGCTGAAATGCTCTTTTCTCCACAGCAAGACTCTTTTTTCCTCCCCCCCGCCTTTTCCTTAGATTTTTATTTTGGTTTGGGGGTCACACCTGGCAATTGTCAGGGGTTACTCCTGGCTCAGAAATCACTCCTGGTGGTGCTCAGGGGACCATATGGGATTCCAGGGATTCCAGGGATCAAACCCAGGTTGGCTGCATGCAGGGCAGACACCTTACCTGTCATGAGCACACCTGGCTGTACTCAGGGCTTACTTCTGGCACTGAGCTTACGAATCACTTCTAACCAGGTTTTGCAGACTATATATGATGTTGGGAATTGAACCCTTGTCAGCTATGGGCATGGCGGCAAGCTTCTAACCACAGTACTATTGTTCTAGCTCCAAGAGAATATGTTTTGTTTTGTAGTATAAAAGTAAATACAATTTTTGCTTCGATTTGTGACTTCACATTTATTATATGAAATCTAAGTGGTTAATGTATCAAAAAGATTTACATTAATTTGGGGGCACACAATATATAAAGCCAATTTTGTGGCATAAACAACCAATAGGTAGAATGGAGATGAGAAGCAAGAGATGATTTTTCTTAATGTGAGGTTCAATTCAAGTTACTATAAATTCAAACTAAAATGTATGGTTTCTTTTATGAGATGTAACCCTGATGGTACCCACAAAGAAATTGGCTATGGCATATAGAGAGAGGAAGGGGAAGGGAGGGAAGGAAAGAAGAATAGAGAGGGGGAGAAGGGAGAAAGGAGAAATAGAGGAGAGAGAAAGGGAGAGAGGAGAGAGACAGAGAGACACACAGAGACAGAGGGACAGAGACAAAGACAGAGACAGGGACAGAGAAAGACAGAAACAGAAAGAGAGCAAGAGTGAGCAAGAGAACGAGAGAGAAAAAGGGGGAAACCCCTGACTACACTCAATGTCTGACCAAATACTTTAGAAAGATTTTGTAAGCTTTAATGAGTTCCCTCCTCTTACTGTAACTCCTTTTTTTTTCATTACAAATAAAAACCTGGCATGTCTTTGAAGTTTTAACTGCTTCAAAGACTTGTTCCCATTAATTTTAAATTACTCTGCTAAAAGCCTGTCTACAGTTAGCAGTTCATGAAAAGGATGCCCTGTTTTGCTATCCCCTGGGTTCTCAAAGCAGGAGGACTACTAATTGATCTTTCTGCATTTTTGCTTTAAATTATAGAAAGCAGGAAAATGCCCTTTATCTTGCAAATGACCACATTTCTTAGAGATCCTGGAGACAGAATTGAAGAAACATAGTTCATTCTGAGATTGTGGATTTTGTTGAAATTGAGGAACAGGATTTACACTTAAAATTCTTGTTTTAAGTGTGAAACAGTGCTGACTTTTAGTTGGGTTTCACAGTGTGAGTAAAAGGAGAAAATTCTTGCACATAAAGTAACATTTTAAAGGCAATTTTAAATTAAATGCCATAACATGGAATACTAATTGTTAGACTCACAATTTGAAGGTGATGGATATAATTTCTACTTTATAAATCAACAACTGAATTTATAAAACAGATGTGAATGTTTTTGCTTCTTTCATACAAAGTTTTCTAAAATTATGGATTCAAAAGACCTAAATGCTTTTACAGAGGAGACATATAGATGAGTCCAAAACACACTTGAAAATGCTTAGTATTGGTTCCTAGGAAACCAGAATGATCTCAATACCTCACCTTGGTGACAATGACCTATATCTAAAAGATTCAAACAATACATCTTGGCAAGGGGGTAGAGAGAAAAAAAAACTCTAACTCTAATACACTGATGGTGGGAATGCAACATCTTCGAGTCACTATTAAATTGATACTGCAATCCCTTAAAGTAAAAATAGAAATTCCATATTACCCAGCAATACTACTACTAAGGCATTTTCAGCATGAGGACTTTGCATATATAAATACAATTAAGAGAATAAAGATAAAATCACCACATTTGTAAGACTCTATTTTTAAGCAATTATTTTTTTTTAAAGACTTAGTTATTCTTTAGAAGACAACCAGTTAGGTTGTTTGATTTTAATCTTCTAGTTAGCAAATTTATGTTATTAAAACTAATTCTAGTTTGTTACCTACTAAGAATAAATTTCATGGTTTTTATTTTTTCACATTTATAATTACCTTAATTGTACTCCTCATGTTTCATTCATCTGAAGATATAAAATTAAGCAGTGATGCCATTTTACAGAAAATTATATTCACTAACATCTCCTATTTTGTGTTATTTGCAAAATTCTTGAAATAAGTCTACAGGATAACTTGTTCTTCAATGAACTATTGTTAGTAACCAAGAACCCAGATAATAAGCAAAATCCACTCTATGTAAAGTAAACCCATGCTAAACCCAGAATATCCATTCAATCTTTTAAGCTATAAGAAAAATTGTAATTAGTACAGGGTTGCAAGAATCTTAATAGCAACTGCCAAGAGTACAGTATTCAAATAACTGAATTAGACAGTTCATCATGAACCTGGACCTCCTCCCTTAAATTTAAATGTTCATAATTTCATTCAACAAAATTTGACACACAATCATGATTATATTTTACAGTAACACTCAAGAGACATATTTAAATTCTTGTAAAGTGTAGTGTTTGAAAGCTGGCAAATAATTTGAAGGTCATTTTGTTTATCTTACAGAAACTAAATATAAGAATTAAAGCAATTGCTCACTTGCCTAAGGATAAAAGTTTATGCGCAAATAGAGAAAGTTTAATACTTGGTTGAGGTTGGAAACTGGTATTAGCCATTAAGTGGACAGAAGCATGCTTGGATAGTAGAAAGAATCAATGTAATACAGAAGAAATGTGACCTCAGAAACAGCCAGGTGAAGAAAGCAAACCAGTAAATAAACATACAGAATAAATGTTGTCAAGTCTCATTAGAGCTTCTCCATTGTCATTCATTAATTATCTTGATTTAGAATGTCTTTATTTCCCAGTGATTATTCTGTTTGTTTCTAAGTAATCTATAGGGAAGTCAAACTATAATAGACCTGATTTCCTGTTGTTAATTTATTAATGTGATCCTGGATTTTCTGGCCAGCTATAATTATCTTCCATCTCATTGCAAAACATTAATTTTTTTCTGTCCTTCACTCTGAACTTAAACTGATTAATTAGAAACACATAATTTAGGCACAAGATTTAATTCAATATTCTACTAAATTTGGGGACAGATTTATATTCAAACGAGAATGTTTTAGATACTAGTAAAAAGCATAGCATTTGAAAATTGTTTAACATTCCTCTGGTTCTTTAAATTCATCTGTAAAATGGAAGTAAAGAGTAATAGGGCTATGATGAGGACAGAATGATAAAATACATGTAAATGAATGCCAAATTCAAAATGAGTGATAATCTGATATCAAAGTGATTCCTGTGAAATATATCTCACAATAGACCCTGAAAACACATATTTTAAAAGCAACTTTACATTTTTGTCAAGTAAACCTTACCTGTCCACTGGCATATGCAAAGTTTTATAAAAAACTGTACAAAATTTGAAAAAGCAGTTCAGATTCTATATGGGATGACTTGGAAAATAAAATTTTGTCTACAATAAAAATAATTGTTAAATATTTTTAAGGCATCTTGAAAAGCCCAAAAACAAATGATTTGATTTTTCTTAAAGATTTGTTAACCATGTAAATAAGGAAAATTATTTCCTTATTTTCAAATATACTAACTTTGTGCTATTAACGTTCTAGTGCTTTAAAGTGGGAGCTGATGAACAACTCAAGTATATTTTATAACCATAACTGTGCACGTAGAAATTCAGTTGTAAAATATTATAATAGCAAAACATCCCAATTGAAGTTAAAATAGGCAAAATTTATATGCTAAATTGATGTTTTAAAAAATCCGTGATTATGTGTTTCATGTAAAGCAGTATAGAGGTACGCCAGAGAGATAGTATAACAGGCAAAGTGCTTCCCTTGACCAGCTGATGATGATTTTATCCCTATATGGTGCTCCAAGGCCAACAGAAGGTAGTAAACTCTAAGCATAGCTGGGCATGGCCCAAAAGCCAGATTTTTAAAAACAGAGCTAGCATTGTATTAACTTAAGTGAATGAAGAAGAGCATGTGTAATGGAAGAGGGATAAATGAAAATCAGGGAGGGGCTCAGAATCACTACAGAAGTAAACTATATATTTGCTTTATAATTATGTATTGTAGTCTTATATTTTACAATAAAAAGAATTTTTAAAGAATGAAAAGAATAAAAAATTATAATGTTTTTACTGCATTTATTATTTACAAAGTCTGCCTTAGTTTCCAGAGAACGTATTATTTTGTTAGAAATCTAGTAATTGTGGTGAATGACCTGATTCAACATGCATATCAAATCTCCATCTCAGCTACAACTGCCTGATTCCACAGGTAATTTGTAGAGAGGAAATATATAGCAAATTGGTACTCAGCAAATGTACTTGACAAGTTTAATGAATATGGCAATGTTTCAATACCAAATGAGGAATGAAACTTGTCAGAAACATGGTGTCTAGAAAGAGAAATAATACACGAAGCATTTCATCATCCTCATCATGTTTTAGTAAAATAATTTTCTGTCTTTTAAGTTGAGCAATTGACTTGGAAGTGATGTTTCAACTTGTGTCCTTATATTAATAGAAGCCAAGAGAGTAATGGGGCAAAATATACTTAATGAGTCAAAAGTGAAACTGGTTTGGCAAATCTATCTCAACAGAGTGGCAAACATTTAAATTACAATGAAAACTGAAACTAAGGTCAGTTATTCAAAACATCAGCTGAGAATGGTTTATGGATTTCATGAGCTATGGATATATATGAAGGATCAAAGACACTTATTAGCTCTTCATTGAGTGATATATTGTATCCACCAATTCCCCAGATTCCTGATGATTGTGAACGAGGTTTCTAATTGGGAACCAAATTTAATTTTCCAGAGATGATTGCAACATTATCTCTATTGACAGTGTCTGGTACATTGTCATATTCTAATTATTCAGTAGAGCCTCACTCTCTACGAAACTAGGTGGGCTAAGACAGATTTGTAATTATCAAAATATAATGATGTACAGTTTTTGAGGCTACATCATAGAAGATTCTGCCTGTTATGTCTTACTTGATGTAATACCCCCTCTTTTTTGGGGGGGTTGGGTGAATGAAGGACCTTCCATGCAATGCTCATGGAGGCCTGGGGACCCCTTCTGGTGATTCTTAGCTAACCAGGCTGGCATTTCCATTGGAAGGTCTGAGGATTCAGTGATTTGGGGGTCCTGTAATAATGAAGATTACCCTGGCACCCAGCACCTAATGATGCTCAGAGGACCATGTGGTACCAGAGATTGGATGGAATCAACCACATTCAAGGTATGTACCTTATCCCCTATAATATCTTTCTTAACCCTATAATACTCATTCTTGAAGTCATCAGAGACTATACAAGTCATTAGCTTGTTAATGACTTGTATAGTCTCTGATAACAATAGGAACTGTCATATTGTAAAATAGTGATGAATGAAAAGATCACATGGTGAAGATATGAGACACTTTGAATAGAAAGAGATTCATGGTCAATTCCAGAGACTTGCTGTTCCAGTTCCCTAACCTAGAATGTTGCAGTTACAGAAATTATTTGATGTTAATGAGATTTTATAAAAAATAATTTTTAGCTTATTACAGCATTTATAAGGTAATCTAATTGATTATTATTTGAATATAATATTGATTCATAAAATCACTAAATTTTTCACAAGTGTGTCATATTACTATAATTCCCTGAATCTCTGGATTATCATCTTAATTCTTCAGAAGTGTTTCTTCTCATTGAAAACTTAAAAGCAACATTCAGGAGAATGTAAACATATTCATGTTGTTTGCAACTGATTAGCTTAAGCTATTTAATTAACCTTTGGCAAAGTTCAATATCATATGTTGGATTTATGAAGTGGACTCTGAAACTCATTTTTTAAACTATTTTTATCGAGGTACTGTTGATTATAAAGTTAGTCATAGCACCTAACTTTACAATCAGCCATGATCAAATTCCATATATACAATTTTCCTGACTTCAAATCCCATCACCAGTGTCAGAGATCACTCCCACCTGGGATCCAGGGCCAAATGGGTTGCCAGGTACCAAACTTAGATCAGCCACATTGCAAGGCAAATGCCATAACTGCTGTCCTAGCACTGGCTCCTGAAGCTCATTTTGATAACCCTACTAATCCATATTTTTGGTCCACAATACATAACTTGAGGTTGCATAAGCAAAATTGACAGAGTAAGTACCCCTAAAAATTATCTTTCCCAAAGCAATGAGAAATAAATATCCTGCAACTATCCTATAAATCAGAATTCTGGCAGTCACTAGCAAACGCTTTTGGAGTTTCTTTAAATTCACTTTGTTAGAAGAGAATCAATATTAGAACTTTTATCTGTGATTCAGTAGCACACAGTGTTTGCTAGGCAGTCTTATTGACTTGAGTAGGAGTTAGTCTAATGTAAACTACCTGTTCCCTCTGGACATTTGTTGAAACTATTACAGGCAATTGTTTAACATCACAGTTCTTTGCCTAGTTTGTAATTATTGGGAAAAACAAACCACAAACCAAAAGTTGTAAAAAGAAAAAAGGAGCGGAATGAATATGCATAAAATATTTTGAAATGCTTTTCTATATTCCTGCAACTCTTGAAAAACACACACCTAGAACTGGTCATCTGACTAATATCACAAAAATGCTCAGAAAAGACCAAAGAATCTAATTCTGGATTACCTGGAGATTTAATGTAAGCAGGAGGTGAAGACAAAGTTTGAGTTGTAAACTTCTGACTGAATATAAAAAATTTCATCACAATGCACACAGTTGCACATAAAAGAAATATGTTTTAATAACTATTGAACCTGTTCAATTGCCATCTGACCATGAGAAAAACCATGCAATGATCAGTGGGAATATATAAAAAATATAGGCAGAAGATGACTTTATAGTTTCATTCTTATTGGTCTAAAAGCTTATATTTGGATCTCTGATCTATATAAACAATTAAAAATTTCTATGGTACTATGAAAGACCCACAAGGATATAGCAACTGTGAGAAAAAGAATGAAAAAAAGCTGAAAAAAATTTTATTTTAAAATATATTACCAAGAAATGGTAATTAAAATATAGTAGCTACTAAAGCAAATAAAGGGTACTCAGACACACAGATGGACTAAAATAGAGCTTTCCCAAATATATCCATATAGGTAGATACATATGTATATAACAAAGTTACAACATCATACACAAAAATTACTCAAAATTGATCAATTATTGGTATCATTGTATCACTGTCATCTCATTATTCATGGATTTACTCAAGCAGGTGCCAGTAACGTCTCTATTCCTCCCAGCCCTAAGATTTTAGCAGCCTTTTTCTACTCGTCTTTCCCAGTGATTAGAGGCTCTTTTAGAGTCAGGGGAATGAGACCTGTTATCGTTACTGGTTTTGTCATATTATTGAATACACCATGGGGAGCTTGCCAGGTTCTGCCCATGCGGGCGGGATACTCTCGGTAGCTTGCTGGACTCTCTAATATATATATATATATATATACACACATATATATATGAATATATATATATTGGCCTTTACCTTTTACCTTTTATATATTTCTATGATTTGTTGCCTAATGTCCGAACCCCATCAAATAAGGTGTGGTAATTATGGAAAATGGGTAGGAAGTGTCTTATGATGCAGCCTTGCGGTCTGGAAAGCAACCTGGAGCATGGCAGCGGTTGGGTAGTGGAGGTTGGCTGTTGGGGCTGGGTCCCTTGGAGCAGGGAGGGCTCTCACCACCCCACTCTGGGGCATTCCGAGTGAAAACAGCCTGGCGCAGAGTCTGAGGGCATGGTTATGGGGGCCTCATTTTATGCTCCCTTCCAGGAGGAGCAGCCATAAATTCTGGAGGATGGCCGATGAGGAGATTATCTGGCCCTGACAGGGAGTGGCTTGTGGGTGTGGCCCCTGGGTCGCCTGAGACTGGGGAAAGCAAGCAGAGGATCTGTGCTCCCAGTCCTGTTGAGCCCAGTGTCTAAGGTCACAAAGTTCCACGTTATGTGAGTTCTGTGGGATTCGTTCCTGCATGAGGCTTCACCCAAGCATCCAGAAAGCAGCCTGAAGTGTGGCAGCGATTGGGTAGTGGAGGTTGGCTGCTGGGGCTAGGTCCCTTGGGGTGGGGAAGTTATTGATAATAGACACAAAAGTTTAAAACACAGAAGACATAGTTAATATATTCCATAATTTCAGCATAATAGATATATTAAATTTCAGCTCCAACAATAACAAAAGCAAGCTCATAAAACAGAACAATTTCAAATTAAAAGGTTTTTATAAAGCACAAGAACCTACTTCAGCAAAACAAAACCAATAAACCAGCCTAGAAATTTGAGAAAATATTTGTACATTTTACATCTTTTAAAAACAGAAGCTGATACCCAAAATTTACGAAGAACTTTGCAACAAAAAAGAAAGCATCCTATTTAAGAAACAGTCTTAAGACCTTAATAGACATTGGCAAAGAAGACAAACAGATGGCCTATAGAGTCATAAAAAATGTTCAGCATCACTTACTATTAAGGAAATGCAAATCAAAAGCACAATGAGATATCCCCTCACACCTGTGAAAATGGCCTATATCCAAAAGATTTAAAACAGCATACATTAGGTAAGAAGATGGCAGATAAAGAAATTTCTGTATTGTTTATGGATTGTAAATTAGCAGCGTCTACAGAAAGTGATGTGGACAATAATTTTTAATGATATGGAAATTTCAAATTATTAACAATAGTACTACTAGAAATTTATCCAAGGTATATAAAAGTTAATTTAAAAGGATGTTTGCCCCTCTTTGTTCATAGTAACATTGTTTTATAATAGTTGAACATGGAATCAACCAAAATTCCCATTGCTAAAAAGAGAAACATTGCTAAGAAGAGAAACTGGGTACATATACACTTAATTGTAGGATAACATTGCTTTGTCCTTTCTCCCTTGCCACAAGGTGCTTAGGTTTATTGGGTCACACCCATAAAAGTGCTCCTGAGTCACTTCCATTCTTTTGTTTATTTGTAACCACTTTTCTATGCTCTCTTCCCCAAACAGCTAGTCAAAATCTGTTAATTTGTAAGGTCAGATCCTTTTAGGACACTGAACTTATATTGTAAGTTAATATTGCCTTTCTCCTCTCCTTATGTCTTTTGAGTAGTTTACTTCAATGCAATGTCCTTTTTGTATAGATACAGGAAGACAGTTAATATTATGCTTTGTAATTTAGGATTTAATTGGCTTTG
>JAOXYA010000045.1:1396874-1409657 GCA_028565675.1 Sorex palustris | reverse complement strand
AGTAACAAGTCTCACAGTGTTACTGGGCCCACTCGAGCAAATCGATGAACAATGGGAGGACAGTGCTACAGTGCTATATATGTATATATAGATGTGCATTAGCAGGTGTATATGTCTATTTATTTTAAGGACTAGACTTTTCCATTGTCATCAAAGGCCCCATTTGTGAGCTCAAATAAAAGGTCCTGCCCTATAGTTAAGAGTCTCTCTACAGAGACAGTTCACATTCGTGTCACCATTTTTGGGTTTGTGGCATGAAGTCAACCCAGCTTTGTGTTCTGACAAGAGCAAGATCTTGGTCAAAATCCAGGCTTTGCCACGATAGGGAAGAGAACCATGCATGGGCGGGCTAAGTTTGATATGAGGTCTAATATGAGTGCAAGCTATGACTGTCAGAAAGAAAATACAGACATTTTTAACTTAGATTTAGGGTGCAAATAGAAGCAACTAGTTCTCCTGCCAGAAACATAACCAAACTATTCCTGAAGCTTCCAAGAACTTGGGGACACATTTTGATTTGCACAGCGAACTCTGAATTTGCTGATTTTGGCTGGTATAATTGGAAGATTCTTGGAAACTTTGTGGTAGATCATCTAGGCCAGTACTTTTCAACCTTTAATGTGCACATCAATGCCTGAGGATTTTCTTAAAATACTGTTTCTGCTTCAGGGCTGAGAAGGGGAGGGTATGTCTGAGAAGGGGAGGGGGTGTCTCACGTTGTTCGCATTTCTAATAAGCTCCTAGGTCAAGCTGTTGCTGCTGACCTGGAGATCACACCATGAGCAGTAAGAAGACAAAGAGTTTTACTTGCACTTTTCTGCCACTGCATACATAGGTAATGATATTTAGCATGTAAAAGTATGAGAGACTAGTATCTGAATTCCAGATAAGCATGAAAAAATGTTTAAGACTAAGTATGAAATTATTGGTGGTATATTTATATAAAAGTAGGACCTTTTGTTTCTCTTTCAGTAATTCAAAATCAGCTTAATAGCCTCTGTTTTATTTGGCAACCCGATACAAGAAACATTAAAATATCAAAGTCTGCATCCCTGCTGCCACAACTGCAATCGAATTGACCTAGGATGCAGTCTGGGCATGTGAACTTTACATAATCCCTAGGTGATCCTGATACGTTGCCATGGTTTGGAGTTACTAATAAAAACTTGCCCTCAATTAATCAGATGATGAAACTGAAGCCTCAGGGATTGTATAGGATGAGTTGTGGTAAAATCAGGATTAAAACATAGGGGTTCAAGCACCCTTAGCCTGCAACACGTACATTCCTTAGAAGTTTGCAGGGAAGCTTCCTTTGGGGACTTTGTTCCTAGATCTCTAAGGTGGGGGTTATATGGTTTCATTTGAAGCACTTTCCTTTGCTGTAGTCCTTATTCTGTCTACTCAGGATGCATTTAGAGATCTGCCTGTTATGGCTTTATTTTAGAGGTACTTTAGATTTCATTTATTCTCATTCTTAATACCCCTTCTGGGGACTTTAAAAAGCAGTGATGCCTGGATCCCTTCCCCAACTGCCTCCGTTTCCAGATACCTGACTTCGTCGATCTGGGACTCAGTCTAGGTATTGGGATTCTTGGAAAGTTCCTTGAGTGATTCTAATGTGCAGACAGGGATGAACAGTACTTCTCTATTAAGCCCTTTAAATGCAGTGGACCAGGGGTTGTGACTCTAAAGTTGTCTTTAAGCAGTGGGTCCAGCTGAGCCCATCACCGATGTGTGTAAATCAGCAACTTCAAAGGCTGGAAATACTGAGCCTGACTGCAGGGAAAACCTGGGATGCCTCATATGTTATTCTTTCAAGACTTGTCAAAGCATCTGAATCCGTTCTAATTAAAAGAGCACAGTTTCCTTAAATCCTGGCATCTTAAAATACCTATATGTGCCTTGTATATATTTCCACTACTCCTAGGATACCCTGTTGCTCTGCTGACTTTCAAAGTGAATAAGTATGTAAAAATATTAATAATAAGTTAGGAGGTGGGGAGGAGAAGAGAATGTCAGCATTTGCTTAATTGGAGCTTTTTAATGAGAGGTCTCGAGGTACTAAGAAATACACTGCATCAAAGTCCCTTCCCATGATCAAGGACTTTCTTCCACTCAATAGCACTAGACCAGATTTTCGTGTTAGAAGCAGCTGTGTTGAGGAAGAGCTTTCTCAGGCAGTGTATTTGCCAGGAAAGCTGGGAGACGGGGGCAGGGAGGGGTGCTAGACAGTAGGAGTTTGTACTTTCTTCATGATTTCTTCATGATTACAAGAACTGAAGTCTCAGAACAACCTGTGAATGTGTTTCTACCATATAAGATAGACAGGTAAAGATCTTCAGGTCTCAACATATAGATTATTCTTTCTCACACTATGATGTTCATGGAAAAATATCACATGGGAAAACTCAGTCCTTCTACCCATCTGGGAGGGAAAAATAAAAATTTTAGTGCTCATTTAGTCAGCATGATCATATTGTATTTAATTTTCTCGTGACAAACTTGATGAATTTACTTAGATTTAGTTGTTTGGATCACACAGAGGTTCAAGAAGTTGTTGGTTCCAAATTTTGCAACTCTCAATCCAAATGTTTTTTTTTCAAAACCTAGATATACAATCACCCATGATCTTGTTGTATGGTTTCATTATTTAAATCAGATAAACGTTGGTTCAACAACTTCTATGTTAATATAAACTGGAAAATAACTGTGCTACACAAATAGGAAGATATTATGACTGAGTTCAAGACAAGGTCAATCTCACTATCAGCTTCAATTCTCCTGCAGGGTGAACTTAGAAAAGTCCTATAAAGCTAAAATGTATAGTGACTATACAATAGTGTATAAAAATTTTTGGTAATTTTCACCAACTTATACATGATGTGTAAATACAGAGAGAAAAACAATTATGAAAGTTATACATGCGTATTAGAAAGGGTCTATTGTTTAAAATTACTACTATGAAAAAGCTTTATTGAGATAATTCATAATATGACTCCTTTTCTTTTCACTAGTTTCTCTTCAAAGTCATGTACTCCTTTGGCTTGGGGAAAGTTTAAAATGGAAGTTATCTGTAAACAACATAGATGTGTTTCAAAAATTATAAAGATTTCTAGACAAGAGTTATAGATGTGGAAAGCTAAAACCAAAGAAACGTTTGTTTGGTGATGTAACTAAGAGACTATAATGTAAGCAAAGATTGTGTCTCCCTAGGTTTGTTCAGTCTGAGCTATTCCAATAACTTTATGGAATCAGTAGTAGTTCACAGATTTCCAGGCTTGGATAAAAGGGGGTGTAACACTTAGCAAATAAAAAATAATAAAGAAGATACACTTCATTTTAAATTTGGGTAAACATTAAATTTTAGTTAGCCTACATATTATTTGTGGCATATTTGCACTAAAAAGTTTTCGCTGTTTATCTGACATTCAAAATGAGCTCGGTGCTCTGCATTTTGTCTGGCAAATCTAGCAAGGTGGATTTCATTATTGATTATGAGGGACTGTCAGAGTCATATCCTGTCTTTGATTTTCCAGATACCCCACTGCCTCCTGGATACTTGAGTAACACCAGGTGAGCGGAAGCACCACCCCTACCCCCACTGCCCCAAATGGCCAAGATATGATTTCATCAGTTTAACTGATTAAATTTTCTATGATGTTTCTTCCAAATAAAAGATTTTCATTCATATGCATACTATTAAATAAAATAAAATGGTACCACCATATGGGGGAAAGGAGCAAAGCTTAAATTTTCAAAGTTTAAGCTTAGTGTTGCCAAGGGTAGAAACCAGCAGAGAAAAAGTTCTATTTCAGTTTTTCACATGGACACCCCACCCCTCCAACAAGGGAAGATTCAACTTATAAATAGTGCGCAGGTGGGCTATTTGTGATAGAGAAAAATGTTTTACCCCAGTGCTAACTCTCTGGACCAAAAATATACATTATTTTTAACTCAAGACTATCATCTCAGAGGAGGAAATCATTCTATGTACCATAAAATGCAGATTAAAAGATAACAATTCATCAGTCAGAAAGAGAGTACAGGGGTTTAGGGGCTTGTTTTGCATGTGGCAGCCCCAAATTCTGTCTCTGGCACCATATATGTCCCCACCTCCCCAGGGTTGGAGCAATAGCACAGCGGGTAGGGCACTTGCCACATATGATCCCCCAACCACCAAAAGGAATAATCCCTGAGAACAGAGCCAGGAGTAATCCCTGAGCACTACTGAATATGGACCCAAACCTAAAAAACAAACAACAACCTAGAGATAACAATTCATCATAAGCTATTTTAGCTCTCTCAAGAGCTTGATCTAGTAGGCCAGTTTCAGCAAGGGGCTGAAAACTTAAGATTTTTAATATCTAGCACTTCATTGTAGCACTGTCCTCCCATTGTTCATCAATTTGCTCTAGCGGGCGCCAGCAACGTCTTATAACAAATTATGAGACTTGTTGTTACTGTTTTTGGCATATTGAATATGTCACGAGTAGCTTGCCGGGCTTTGGCGTGCGGGTGAGATACTCTTGATAGCTTGCCGGGCTCTCCAAGAGGGAGGGGTGAAGGAATCAAAGCCCGGTTGGCTGCGTGCAAGTCAAACACCCTACCCGCTAAAGCTGATTCAAATAAACTTCAACAAATTTCTCTCCCTGCACCAAACTTTATTCCACAATAATCAGTATTATCATGATTCCTATCTACCACAGATATATTTCCCAAGATATTCAAAACACTGTATTTTGTTACTTTTTTGTAGGAAAAAGAGAGGGGAGAAGGAGAAAATCCTGAGGGTGGTTTTGCTCTTTAGCTCAACATGACAAGATATCAATTGTTATAGTCTATAAAAAAACTGGCAAACTCCAGTGTGTAATGTTTCAAAAAGTAGATAATGCCTCCTGTTATCAGGGGTGGGGGATAGAACATCAGGGACCCCACTGGTGATTCGTGGCCAACCAGGCTGATGTTTAATGCAAGGGACAGAGGATGAGATGCTTATTTCTGGTCCTGCTGTGCTAGAGATATCTGGGTACAGCAGTGATGCTGGGAGGCTCCAAAACAACACCCTACTTTGTGGAGGGACCCCAGGAATTTACCTAGTGATGCTCTGTGATGTGGTTGCAGGAGCCAGACCTAGGTTGGATGTATAGTGATAATATAGTGGTTGGTACCCTAACCAATATACTATATTCTAGCCTCTTCCTTTAAAGATTACAGTACTTTTCTTCAGTCACAGTAATGGGGGGTTTTGATATGCCTTGTAAGTATACAACTAATGCATTAGAATAAAAATGACCCAGGATTTCCTACAAATACTGTTAAGATCTATAAGGAAGTAGATAAAATTTGTCTATCAAGATTAAAGAACGTGATGGAAAGTAATCATGGATACCACCCACTGAGTCCACCCTGATTCCCACCCCCATCTTCAAGGCAGCAAAAGAGCATTCATTTTGGAGGAGCCACTTTGTACTGGGCTGGAGCATGGCTTCTGGCTGTCTAGCTCAGAGGAAGCACAGCTGGGTGAGGGAGCAGAGAGAGATAGAGAGAGAGATGGTTTTCAGCTCAACCTACAGGTGGCATCAAGGAGGGCAGCTCAGAATGTTCCAAGAATCAGTTCGGGCCAGCCAAGAGGATTAACATCTGTTTCTCAATGACATCATACCAAAGGCTTTATTTATTTATTTATCTGGGGGTTAGATTTTTTTTTTTTAAGTGAGCAACAGTCTTTAGATCCTGAGTTAAAAAGTCCGACCCAGGCCTGAGTCATAGGCAACACACGGTAACTCCCCTGTACTGCAGGTGTGTGATAGCTTCCTACTCCTGCTGAACCCAACCCTGCACCCCCCCACCCCCATCTCCACCTGACAATTGTAAAATTTAAGGAGATCCTTTCAGGGTGGTATCGCTTCAGGCAGATGTATTCCTTCCGGGCCTCCTTGAGCTTGGAAGCAGTTTAAAGGTAAGGAGGTTTGAAGAGGGAATGAGCTCCCAAGAATAAACATGTTTCAAAGGACCCAAATGAAGAACTTTGCTTTTGCAGTGTTTTTTTTTATGACGTTTACTTACTTGATGTAAGTACTCCTTGAACATATTGCCTCGTATGATATAATTTATTTACATAATTCTAGATGGGAAAATCTTGAGCAAGTTCGAAGAAAAATTCTGGAAAGAAGAAAACTTTTATTTTTATGAAGATTTCAAAATGAACTATATGTGCGTATGTGTATATGTGTGTATAGATATTATATGTGTGTATATATAGGTATATAGATCTATACACATGAAGATAAAGATGGTAAAGAGAGAATAGTTGTGTGAAGATATTTGATAAAGAGGATAAAAATAAACATCTGTCACAAGCCAGCTTCCAGCCTATTTTAGTTCATGCCAAATTACTCTTTCATGGGCTCAAAAGAATATGGAAACGTGATTATTCTAATCTAAGCTTTTGCTTTTTCAAGTATCTCAGTTTTGTTTTTGTTTTTGTTTTTCCTACATTGAGTGTCAGTGCTTTCAAAGTACTGAACAGGAAAGTTGTGGCAGAATTATTATAATGGAGGCCAGAAAAATTAATTTTTTATTTCCTGGAAAGAAGAGAGAAATGTCCTCTGCCCATATGAAAAAGTAAAGGAGACGATGAAATATTTTTTCCCTTTTTCTGGAAAACTAAGTGTGGCTTGTTTGCTTTATATAATCCATGTGTTCTGTGTCACATAAGTGCATTTTAAATTCCTTAATTTGTTTGTTTATTGCCTATCATTATCTACATTGGCTTTTCCCCTCTTAAATCTCTAGCCTTAATGTTTAGATACTAGGAACAAAAAGAAAGAAAATTTAGGGTAGCTGAGAGTGGGATGAGTTATGTGAAAGGCAAACCAATGACAAAAACTCAGGGGTAAGAGAGCTTGCACGGGGGTGTGGCAAGCTGTACTGTCTTGCACATAACTGACAATGGTGCAACCCTGGTACTGCACATGCCTCCCCACATCTTCCCACCAGTATCTCAAGGAGTCACCCCTGAGCATAGAACCAGCTGTAAGCCTTGAGCACTGCAGAGTGTGACCACAAAACAAATGCACACTAAACGACATATATGTATATGTGTATATGCATACATATATGTATATATATGTTGTTTAGTGTATGTCTATATGTATTGTGTAGATATGACATTATGCCTAAGGTTTTTATTTATTTTGCTCAATATGACGAAAGATCAATTGTTACAGTTCTATAGTGAGATTGGGGAACTCTGGTTTGTCTGAAGATTGTGGCTGTCTAGAAAGGGCTCTGGCACTTTGCTGAAAAAATTCACATTAAGGGAGAACCAGAGGATCAATTTAGACATTCTCTTCCCTGCCGCCACCTTAAATTAAAAAAAAATCATCAGTTATGGGGATAGTTGTGATCTTATAACTGACCAACAAATTTTGAGATAAGGTAACCGAAAGATTATTTCCATGTAGGAAGCATTTTTTTTTGAGATGCTGAAATTCATTCTAATTAAGTTGAATGTCCGCACTACATAGGATTGAATAAAAATATGTTCAAATGCAATCTAAGAAAGGAAATGACTTTCAAATAAAAACTCTGGCTATGCTGATTTTCTGACATCTTTGGAAAAGCTAAGTTCAGAAAGAAGTCTTTTTAGGCATTGATTATTTTCTTCTATATTTGCAGGCCAGATACTCTCAGTAGCTTGCTGGGCCCCTCTCAGAGAGCCTGACAAGCTAGAGAGAATATCTCACCCGCATGGCATAGCCTGGCAAGCTACCTGTGACATATTTAATATGCCAAAACCACTAACAACAAGTCTCACAATTTGTTGTGAGACATTACTGGTGCCCAATAGAGCAAATCGACGAACAACGGGATGACAGTGACAGTGACAGTGATTTGAATTGGACTTCTTTATAATTTTCTCACTCCAAATCTAACTATACTTATATCCTGAGCCAGTCATTTAAATTTTGGTTTTGTCTATTATCGAGCATAGAAAAAGCGTTTTGATGAGAAGCCTAGAAATTTTCTTCTCCAGACTTGATGTCAATAAATAATTACAACAACTGTTTCATTTTATGGAGAAAATAGTATTAAACTGCTCCAGAAGCTTCTAGAATAACTAAGCATTGACTACTGATAGGCCCTGTCTACGTGAATCTTACTCATAACAGCTTCAAGCTTCATGGTTTCTCCAAAGATTTATTTCCACTCATAACAGCTTCAAGCTTCAGTGGTTCCTCCAAAGATTTATTTCCATATCAACATTTAGTGTGGCTTATATGTAAAGAAATGGCAAGGTTTATGATTCTAAAATATAATAAATATAAACAGATTAATAATAAAAAACAGTTTTTAAGGGATGTTTGGAACTGAATTTCTCTAAAAATTCAATGAAATTATAATTATTGTCACTAGTAATTACTACTAAATCGCTATTTGATATTGGGTAGAAGTAATCTGGAGAGAAACGAACAATCTTCAGACAAATGATTATAAGCTTCTTTGGGATTGTTGCCCAAGTGATAGAGCATATACACCTTACATGTGCAGGCTCATATGTGTTTGATCTCCGGCACTATAAGGGCCATCAAGCACCACCTGACATAGCTCTCCTTTATAGTGTTATAAAATAAAATTATAAACTCATATTGGTGATATCCATTTTAGCAGGTTCTTTCATTGGTGGTACTCATGTCCCTTAATATTTATTAAGGTTCAATAAATATTCAAGGCAAAGTTAAGAAATATAGTAAGAAAAGGAAAATATAGTCTTCCTGAGAGATATAAGAATTACAAAGATGGTAAACTGTGCTTTCCCCAGGAGTCCTCTTGGAGATGATAAAATATACAACCTTGGTAATCTTATAGGGTCACAAGTGCATACATAATTATGGTTGAATAATTATGTATTTTTATAAACTAGACCTTCAGGTGGAAACTTCAGGTGAACTTAGCATAATTTGATGATCTGGGTTTTATAAATACATATTAGAAGCCCATCCAAACTGCAAGTTTTATAAAAATATTCACCTTCTCTTGCTAAATCTTTGCGTCATCTTGGTCTATTCACTATGATGTCTAAGCTTGTATTTTAGAACTAATGCTATTATTTTATGTATTATAACAATAATAATATTAACAGACATCTGCATTTTAATGTGTCCATTTCTTCTGTCCTATAGTGGTAGACTGCAAAAAAACATTCATAATCAGAAATCCAAACAAAAGAGTCTATGTGATAAAGACAAACACACACCGAATTTGCAAATTTTTTCTGAGTCTAAGGAGCACCATCCTAAATTGGGTAGTGGTCTTCCTTTCTCTTCCTTGTACAGCCATCTCTTCAATCTCTGGCTCCATCTTGTGGACTATTGTGAGGTCATGACCGCAGACAGTACAGTTCTTAAATCTTCCTTCCTAGGTTGGTATAGTGTCATTAAGAGCCTCCAAGGAAACATAATCAATATTGTAGAATTTGAATATTAGGCTATTATGCCTCCAAGTTTTCTTTGCTAGCATAACAGCTTCTCGGAGTAAAGTGCCTATTTTGCAAAAAGATTTCATTTCTAATGGGTTAAAGAAAAGACATGCGAAAATATCAACATGACCCAAGTAACTTATACAGTTCCCTTATATTTTTCACATTACTTTACCATAAAAGCCTTTCAAGTAGGCCATTTATACTATCTAAATAAAAATCAAAATGTATAGTATAGTAAAGCTGCAACTTAAATTAATTCAATTTCTCAAAGGGAGAAAAAAAGAAAAAAGTAGAAAGAGAACAAAAATTTCAAATTTTGCATACAACTTTTATAATACTGTCATATTGTTTACAGCAAGCAAGACATTTATTTTATTGTTATATAATATACATTATAAATGTCTAAAATATTATATAAAATAGAAAAATTTACTTCTCCAAAAGGATGAAAAAATTAAAATCAAATGAATTAGTTTTATAATTAATATCTACTTAGAATAAGAAAATTAATAATTAAAATGTACTCACTATATAAATTTAAAACTTGCCATTAGAATCACAAAGTAAACAGAAATATGCAGAACTATCAGATGTTTCTTTAAGGTTTTTCCTTGCATCTACTTTTTCCCCTTGCATATGAATTCAGATAACCATATTGGAAGGTGAATATTTCAGTGCATGCCTATGTTCCAAACCATATTTCTCCTCTACTCATCATATTTTTTCTGTGATATACCTGTGGTTGGTGCCAAAATCCATAGGACTGATTCCCTTCATTATATATAACCTCTAACCCTACAGTTTGAAGTCATAAATGTTGTTCCTGGGTATGATTCCTACACCAACTTTCAAACCACACATCAATGATATGTAGAAGCGGGTGCCAAAATATACATTCATCTTACTATTCCCAGAGTTAAGCATTTTCAAAATTAAGTACAACTGAGTTTTCTCTTAACCCAAAGCTCTGTGGCCCACCAATCACAATCCATGTGTCAGGAAACATGATAAGAAGTAAAAACAATTAATAAATACAAACAATTTTGGTTAAATATCTTATTTTTAAAAATAGAACAATAGAGACAAATTTATAATAATATGTGCTGGAGCAATAGCACAGCGGGTAGAGCGTTTGCCTTGCACATGGCCCACTGGGCCGACCTAAGTTTAATTCCTCCACCTTTTCAGAGAGTCCGGCAAGCTACGGAGAGTATCTCGCCTGCACGGCAAAGCCTGGCAAGCTACCTATGACATATTCAATATGCCAAACATGGTAACAACAAGTCTCACAATGGAGACGTTACTGGGCGCACTCGAGCAAATCGTTGAACAACAGGAGGACAGTGTGACAGTGCTACAGTGCTACTATTATAGTATCATGTGGAGTATTTTTACTTTTCTAAAAATCTGGGCTCTCCCTCTCTCCTCCACCACCCGCTGAAACCACTCTTATATTTTTATAGTGGCCATAATTTTGCCTTTCCCACAATGTAATATATTCATAATCATACAGCATATAGCCTTTACATATTATCTTTTTTGTTTGTTTAGTAAGATGCACTTAGATTTTTCTTCATATATTTTCATAGTTTGAGAGCTCACTTTAGTGCTGACTAGGCCGTGATCTGATGTAAACCACAGTTTATTCATTCACCTACTAAATGATTTCTTGGTGGCCTCCAAATTTTGATAATTGTGAATGAAGCTGTTACAAATTTATTGTGTAGATTTTGAGGGTAGACTCACTTTAGTATTAAACTCTTTTTTTTTAACATAGAAGAGAAGTGTTAATTCTCTTTGATATAGAAAAACAGTATTATTCCCTTATGTGTTATACATAGAAAATTGAGCTGGGGCAGGCAACTTCATTACCAGGGCAAATCTTTTCTTGTTACCATTTATTAAAGCATGTGGTTTGCTATATAAATGTGTATGTCTTCATAAAATTGAACCTCAGCACTACATACTAATATATTTGTTTATTCATGACAAGTTCCTTTTCCTTACCTTTGGCAGCTTTTCCCCAGTTTTACTTTCTTCTTTTCCTATACATTCATTTTCCATAGTATATAAATATAATCATGCAGCTTTTTAATAAGAAATTTGGTGTCGTCTTTCATTAACTTTTGACCTCCTCATCCACTCACTTTTCTGCTTCCACATAGTTTGCTCTTTTTGTTTTGTTTTATCTGTGCAAGAAAATTTCTTTTTTTCTTTTTCTTTTTTTTTTTTTTGGTTTTGGGACCACACCTAGAATTTCTCAGGGTTTATTCCTGGTGCTGCCCTAGGAATGTCTCCTGATGGACTAAAGGGCATAATTTGGGCTGCCAGGGATTGAACTTGGGTTGTCTGCCTGCAAGGCAAGTGTTTTACCTATTGTACCCTCAGGCCCCTGAAAAGTAACTTTTACTATGAGACGCTTATTATCCTTTTCACGTTTTTTTTTATCATATACACACCTACTTCTTTAGAGTCTTTATTTTCATTCATTCATTTGTGTTTGAATGTGACTATATATTGCTCATCAGCCTCTCACTGACTACTTCTACTTGTTTTCTCCCCTGGCACTCAAGAAAGTTTGAAAATGCCACCCTATTCTACTTTGAATATGATCCAAATTGGAGTACTCATAAAAAAATACTACACCTCTCTAAACTCTTATTAGCTATTAACTTGGCACTTAAAGACACTTGTGACTCAACCATCATCCTTGAGGTACTCACAAAAGTCTTTGGTAACTCTGCAGATAGAATAATGATATTTGTTCTATTATCACCCCATCCACCATCACCAAAGTAAATAAATAAATAAACAAACAAACAACACTGTGTAAAACATTTAATATATGGTAATTATTCCATCCTGGTAATTATGGAAAATATAAAGTTTGAGCTAAGCCTTAAATTGTTAAACAAATTCCAGTTAGTTGCAGGGGCTGGCATGCCCAACAAGCAAACCTCAGTGAGTAGTTGGAACAGACACGTTTGTTTAAGGAAGGGTTTGGTGGATAGTGAGCAAGAATCTACATTTGTGGGGAGTTTCTACAGGTCTTAAAAATGACTCACTCATTAATCTCCTATAAACTAATTCACATTGAGGTGTCAATGGCTTAGTGATACTTCTTCTAAGACATTAAAGGATTTTTTGAGATTAATGCTCTTATTCAAAGGCCTAAACCCATTTAAATGATAGGATAAATTTTGGAATATTTGAGGGCAGGGGAAATTTTTGTCATTATCACTCAAACCATAGTATAAACGCAACTGGGGAAAGTCCCACTGATAAAATGTTGTTGGTTT
>JAOXYA010000045.1:1300634-1311991 GCA_028565675.1 Sorex palustris | reverse complement strand
TGGGTTTTATAGTCTCTGAGTCTTGGCCGCTGATGGGATTACACGGCGCCAGGGGGCCAGTTGGTGGGTGTGACCCCTGCTTACTGGAATTTGGAGGATCTGGGTGGAGGATGCTCAGCCCCCATCCGATCTGAGTAGGCTTGGAGATCTCGGCCCCGGGACCCACGTGCCTTTGTTCCTCTGCCGGTACCTTCATGTGTGCGGAGAATGGTCTCAGCATGGTGGTGGCTGGTTCCGGAGGTCTTTGGCTGCCTGAGCCCTGGTCGGGGCGGGTAGGAAAACACAACCCGCTCCCTTCCAAGGGGCCCCAGCGAGGACAGCCAGGTGCAGGGGCAGGAGACTCTGCGCTGTTCTGGGTGCAAAACCAGGAGTAACCCCTGTGCATCGCCGGGTGTGACCCAAAAAGCCAAAAAAAAAAGTTATCAGTGGCTTCTGGGAAGATAGCACCGGGATGGTTTGGGTGGTCCCTGGCATTGCAGGACCAAGCATCACAGCATTCTCAGGATCTCTCACATTCAATCCTCCACCTTGGAATACCCAGAGATAGTCTCACCACTGGTCTCAGGAGCATTGCTTAGAAGACACTTAAAAAAATTTAAGGATTTTATAATTCAATTTGACTTAACTTAAATGATCATAATTTTTTCTGTCCATATCAAATTTAACTGCTTTAAGTTGCAACTATATTCCCAAATTCTCTCAGTTAACTAAGATGTCATACTGTCTCACAAACACTGTTAAGAATTCTCCCAGTAAATGATCCTGTGGCTTTCCCTTTCTTTCCATTCTCCTCCCCTTCTCACTCCTGTTGCCTTCTTGTTGTAAATAAATATTTATTATTTACTTATCTAATGAGAGCGAAACTTTCCACAAGGCACAATTTTTAAGTATTTCACCCAAATGTTTTCAGTCACTGTTCGAGTTAGAAAGTATAGTTCTGATTCATGTTGCAGTCACTTGAGCTGTGTATTGAAGAGTGGGGAAAGGACTTCTGAAAACAAATTCTATTTCCTGAGTTGGTTGATGATTTGTCACATGATCTAGCAGACTCTTGAAAACTGGGTTTATGAATGAGGAGCAGAGTTCAATCTTCAAATGATTTATTTAACTCAGAGTGTTTTAAAAGAACTGCCAACTTAGACAGCTACTGTGAACACGAAGTGCCTTCCTGCCAAACCTTCATTTCCAGCTTTGCTTGATAGCTTCGAAGATTTGGCAACAGTAGACCAGTTATTCCTGATGTGAAAACCCAGAAAGGATTTAAGTAATGTTGTACTTTTCAAAGGAGGTGTACACACTCTTCATTTATGTAATCTACTTCTAATGCAGAGAAAATTCAAAACAGGGTTCCAATTTTTTCTAGTCCTCCACCACATTTGTAGGTGATTGGTTAATGCTTGAAGGTTTCTCTAAATGCTTGAGTGATTACATTTGACAAACAGGTCAGTTGATCGTCTAAGAGTGAGCAGTTTGGTCACTGGCATTATTTAGGATAAGTCAACAGTTTCTGTTACAGCTACAAAGCTTGGTTTCTTCAATGAGTGGGGGCAAATGGAGATTTTTTTTAACTGTCTCCTCTACCTTTACAGGGTGGGAAAGCTGATGAAGACTTTCCAAATTCTGACTCTTAATTTTCTCTGTCCTGTGAAGTTTCTGCTAGATCGTATCTTATAGGACAAGTAGCCAAAGTGAGATCCATATCATAGTCCACCCAGATCTGGAACCAAAAGCTGTACAAGTTTGCTGCAAGTGTTCTATCTTGGGAATCCACTGTTTATTGGTTTCCAGCATTTGAATATCCCCTCTTGCCTTGGAGAACTAAATGTGCTTTCACATTCTGCATTCCTGCTTGTTGGTTCTTCGCCTTCCAGTTGTGGAGATGTCTTGCTGACAGTTCCATATTATTGTTTTTACTCTGCTTGGATTTAGTACTATTTCTTACTTGATATCTGGTGATATTCAGTTTTTTTCAACAGTTATTCAGCTTATTATAATGTGTGATGTACTACAATTACACTTTTATGTTATAGATCCACTGATACTTTAGGAAAATCCACAAAGCACTTTGTGTAAAAATCTACACAAACCTCTTAAAGGTTCTGTCAAAACCCAAGTAAACAAATTGCAGTATTGCTCAACAATTTAAATGGTGGCCTTACAAAAAGGCAGACATAGTGTCCTAAGTTACTGTTGTTGTTTTCAGTTTTTATTTTTTGCTAATGCCTCTGTTTAGTTCAATACACCACTGAAGTCATGTGAGCCTGAAGTGCCCTTTGAAATCAATGGATGATCTACAGACAAGTGAGTTGAAGTGAGAAGTGGGACAGTTTTTCAAGTATTTAAGCCTCATTACCAAATTTTGTTTTCTGTTCCCAAACAATTCCTATCCAATTAAACATCAAACTGACAATTACCATTTGGCTGTCATTTGTTTTCCGGAATCATCCAGTTCTGTCCTTGTTCATTGTGTCTGGGTGTTCCTACACCCTGAACTTCTAGGTCAGTTCTAAGTTGCACAATGCAAGTAGAGGAAGTGAAAGAAGCCACTACTTAAATTGATTCATTGAGAGTTTCCATGGCCTGGAATCTTTTTACTTTGACTTTATCATGGATCAGGGTTGTATAACTGCCCTACGAAATAAATGTAGTTTCTCAGTTGCTGTGTATAATCAAAAATATTAATGTTTTTTAGTGATAAGGGTGCCATTAGGTAAAATCTGGACCAATTTCAAAGTAATGTTTTTAAATGTACAAAATAAAGTTCTTAGAATTTTGGGCAATCAATTATACTAAAATATAGTGACTCAGATTCTAAACTATAATAAATATTAAAATATTTGTCTATTTACAAATACATTAAACATTTAAAATATATTAAAGCAATTCTCTAAGTTTAGATATGCTGAAACAGTATAAGGATACATCTCTGGATTGACATAATGATATGTATATGATTATGTCATGATATAATATACATGATATAATATTGTAGTTTATATTAAGGATTACAGTAAATGTTAAATTTTTGGACCAGATTTACTAAAATTAAGATCTTTACGTTTTTCTATTCAGATTTATAAAACCCTTATATGGATTTCTCTATATGGATTCATGGTCTTCAGGTTAATAATAATTAGGTCTAGGGTAATGTTATAAAACCTAAACATCTCTGTTGGACTAGTTCACTTTAGTGTAAAGAGAAAGCTAGTATAAAAGTTTACTAAAATTCTAAATTTAAAATGTTTAACATTCTATTACCTATTTAAACAAAGTACTACTTGTGGTCTGAGAGAGTATAAGGGTTAAGGTGTTTGTGCTTCTTATAGTGGGCTCTTGTTTGATTTCAGGCCCTGCATAAGATCCAGAAAGAACTGCCAAGAGTGATCCCTGAACACAAAACTGGAAGTAAGCTCTTAGCACTGCATACAGTGGTCCCAAAACAACAGCAATACAAACCAAGAAGTACCTGAGCTTAATGGGAATCAAGAACATATTTTGAGGGCTGGAGCGATAGCACAGTGGGTAGGGAGTTTGACTTGCACGCAGCTGACCTGGATTCGATTCCCAGCATCCCATATGGTCCCCTGAGCACCACCAGGACTGATTTCTGAGTGCAGAGCCAGGAGTAACCCCTGAGCATTGATACAAAAAGAAAAAAAAAGAAAAGAAAATTTACAGGCCAAAAAGTTTTAAATAAGTATCAAATTGATTGCTGGGATTAAAATATTCACTTATTCACTTATCATTTCAAAATTTGTTATTAACTTTTACAATCATACTAAATATGTTTTTTCATTTGTTTTTTTATTTGGTGGCAGTTGGGTGTGGGGGAACAGTTTTCTCCAACATGCCCAGACACCAACATGCGCACCAGGTCCAGGCAGACACAGGGTGAAGGATGATGGGCTCACAGAGAAACCACTCTGGGAGACAGCTGATGGCTGCTCACTTTATTGACAACTACACGCATATTTTATAGAGGGTCTTGGCTTAAGAGGATAGCCCAGTCACATAAAGTTTAGCATTACTGACCTATCACCTTTCCAAACTTTGCTTTCTCCCTGTCCAGTTCCGATTAGGGATAGATGCTGCAGTTAGGAATGCAGTTAGGTGACAATTCTTGGGGAATGAGACACAAAACCAGATTTCTAGTGCTTCTAAAATGTTCCCAGACACTTCGACTGGGTCACTATGCAGGAGCAGGTCTTATCAGATCTGTGATCTGTTGCCATGCTCCACAGTTGGGGTCAGGGTTTAGGCCACAGTGAGCATGTTCCGGACTTACTCCTGTTTCTGTACTCAAGGGTCACTCCTAGAGGTACTTATTGAACCATATAAAATGCCAGTGATCAGACTAGAATTGCTTTGACAGAAGTTTTATCCCCTGCACTACCTCTTTCACCCAGTATTATTGTTTTATACTTTCAGTGCTGCTCTACCACGTTCACCAGCAACATTTGACAATCCTACCATCATTATCCCCATGTTTCTCCAACTCAACCCCTTCTATTCCCCCCTCCTCCCCCTCTTGCCACACACATGCACACACACACACACACACACACACACACAGACACTTTACATCCCCAGATCACAGTTCCATTGGGAATTATCTTATCTCTTGGTTTGTTTCTTCATGCTCCAGAATGAGATGAGTGAAATCATCTGGTGTTTTTTTTTCTTTTCGACTTGTTCCACTTATCCCTTCCAATTCTGTTCACTTAGCAACAAGATTTAGTTGTTTATTATTGCTTAGTAGTATTCCATTGTGTCTATATACCACAGCAGGATTTAGAAGCTTAAAAACTTCTTGATAACATGCATTTCTTCTGTACATATAGGGGAAGACTGAGCAGATCTTGGTAACTCATACTTCCAGTTCTAGAAGCTGTCTTTGAAATAAAAGGTCAAAGCAGAGAATATAGAAAAGAAGATCAATTAGAGAGACTATCATGAAGACATGGTAAATCAAGGAACGCCTTCCCTTATATATTGAAAATGCACCCCGGTGGAGGGATGGGTGTTTGATTATTGTATGACTGAAACTCAAACATGAAAGCTTTGTAACTGTATCTCACAGTGATTCAATAAAAAATATTAAAAAGTCAGATTAAATGTTTCTCAAAACAATGAATGAGACACCTGTTGCCAGACAGATTGAGTAGGGAGCTAGTCACAATATAATATGTTATTGTGTTAACCTCATCCTTCTGGGCTTCACTAGACTTTACTAGCAGGACTGATAAAACCTGTTGGAGCTCTTACACAGTGTGGATGTGAAATTGCACCCAGATTTCCCAAGTTAGCTGTCAATTCTCATCTTAAAAACTTTCAGGAGAGGCAGGAATTAAGGTGCTTGCCTTGCACAAGAGCAGCCCTGGTTTGATACCCAGGCACTATATATGGTCCCACAAGTAACAACCACCAGGAATAATGTTTGAGCGCAAGTCACAATTAAGCCCTGGCACATTATCAGATATAGCCCCCAAACCAAAGGGGTAGGGATGGGGGGAGAAATCAGAAGACAATGGAGCAAAATGCACTTGCTTAGGAAAGATAAGATATGAGGAAGGGAGAGGGAGGAGGGAGAGAGAAGGGAGAGGAGAGAGAGGGGAGATAGAGAAGAGAAGAGGGAACCACAAGAAAAGAAAGGAGTATGATATAGCCTAAATTTGCATGTGGGTAATTCCAAAATGAAGTTAACCTTAAAATAAATAGGTTTCACATCCAGAATAGAGGAGTATAAGTGATTCCAAACTGGAGTATTGGTGAAGTAACTTAATGGTTACTCGTAATGGGGTTTGAGGGACCATATAAAGGGCCAAGAGTTGAGCCACTGTTTCTTTCAAGGCAGACTCCTTATCCTCTATATTTACTCTCCATCCAGCAGGTTTTAGACCATGTTTAAGTCTGTCCCCTCTCCCAAACAAGGCTTTTCTATGTTGATAAAAGTTCTTTATTAGGATTTTATCAGAGACAAAATACTGGTGATCTTTAGTCTATCAGATGTTGGGACTGAACTGAGCTGTCAGGATGAACCCATGTAGACTACACCACACACGGGCAGGAAAATAGGGACCCATGAGAATGGGTGAGATTTCTCATGTGTCCTGACTGACTGTTTGGATGAGGCTGAACATCTTTTTCTTAGTATATAATTTCATAAACTTCAGTATACTGGAATTGTCAGTCTTCCTTTTCTCACAGATCCCCAGTGCTTAATTAGCTTGTTTTCAGTATGCAGATCCTAGGTACTTTGTTTGTTTTCAGTATGTAGAAAAGCTTTCCGCTTTGCATGTTCTTCCTGTAACTCCTTTGTTGATGACCCTACTGTATTGAGACCTTTAGAATATGAACTGTAGGATGGTAATAGAAGGAGATTTCAGGGCTCCCTACCTTTGTCACAGGTCTGAGAGAACCTGGACCCTCCATGAAATAAATTTCTCTCACGTTCCTTCTCTCAGCACCTCTGACTGAATGAATGTTCATGTAACAATCAATCTAATAATCTAATATGGTCTTTCTTCCCCTGAATCATCTTTTACTGTCCATTCATTAAAGTTCTGAGCTTATGCCCTTAATTTGGAAGTGGAAGCTAGTGAGAAAAAATTCATTTTCAATTTTATATAGGTTTTATGACTACTTTTGAATGCATTGCCAAGGACCCTCCTACCTCCTGGCAACTTCACACCCTCATAGAGAGTATACATGTAAATAACTTTCGAAAATCACCTCCATCCTGCTTTCAGGACCTCACCCATGAATTTAGCCTTTGTCAAAGATACATTTTGAGGTGGCAGAGTTTGACTCCCCTACAAACATTTCCCAATTTGTTAATTGATTTTCCCCCTACTGAACTAGCCAGTGTCTTGTTCTCAGGGAAAGGGCCAGAGACCTGCCTTTTTAAATAGCTCTCATTGATAGCTTAAAGAGTAAATGTGGTCCTACTCCTCAAGTCAGGTGGTCTATCAGAATCTAGCACTTTGCAGAAATCTGCAAGAGACTAAGATTATTTCAAAGGCATTTTTATTGAGAAGATCATCTAGTGAACAGATGAGGAAGGAGATTTAAAGCAATATAGCGAAGTAACATAGAACAGTGTTGGTTCCCAAAAGATGAACAGCGATTTTAAGCACCATATCATTCTTCTAATCTAACTCCTCTGTCCACTGCTTGGAAACTTTGACCTGGGCTCCAGGATTCACTCACTGATGTGCATATATTTCATTGAGGTTTACTTTGTATGGCATTTACTTTACATGGCTTTACCAGTGGCTAACGTCACTGGAGATCAGCAGCGCATGGTCTAATACGGCTCAGTTGCCCTTCATGCCAGGTAAGTTATATAATGGATGGCATTAGGGGCTGGGGGATGAGGGAGGAAGATGTTGTGCTAAGTTGAGAGTGGGGGTAAAAGGTGGGAGAATGGAGTGAATGGAGGAATGCTTTTTCAATCAATAGTACAGTGTTGTAGCACTTGCCTTGACTGCAGCTGGTTCTAGGTTCAATACCTAGCACCTCATATGGTCACCCGAGTGATAGAGTGCGGGAAGGGTGGAACACCAGGTGAATATTGTTGGTCATTTTAAATCTTGCCTACCAACATTTAATCAAAATAACCAATATAATGGAGTTATTGGGGGGGTAGGAGAAAATAGCTGATAAAAGGAAGCCTCTAGCCAGATTCTCCTTCTCTCTACATATAACCAGAAGTACTGCAGGATCAGGTAGGGCTCATATTCTCAGATAAATAACAGATATAGTCAGAGTTTAAAGTCTTGGAGAGGTATCAGATTCTGGTAGGGCTTGGACACCCAAGCCAGTGGCAAGGTGCTGAGCACTGAAGTCTCACCCATGTGATGATGGCAGGGGATGGAGACAAGGAAACCCAGAACTGGATGACACAGTTGGGTACAGTCAAGAGAGACTCAGTGACAGGAACAGAGCACAGGGTGCTTGCCCACAGCATGGGGTTATAGCTAGGGACTAAGGAAATTTGAGATGTCAGGAAACCATTAGGGTACTGTCCAAGAGAGGTCCAGTGACAAGGTTTCAGCGTAGGAAAGAATACACTGTATTGAAAATGGCTGAAAGAGAACATATCATCTACTGGAGCTAAGTAGATGAGAGAGACAGGACTTAGGAAGTCACACATTGGACAGGATATTGTAAGACAGAATGAGTGACACCGTACACAAGTAAAAAGAGAGGCTTACACATTGAGGAGGAACACAGACCTACATGCTTAAAACAGTGTCTTCAACTTTGACTTCTTAAACTTCCAAGTTTTGTATTTAAATATTTCATACAATTCTCAAGAACCCACCAACACACAGGAAAACTCACCTTCACACTTACACAACTAGTCAGCAGTGATTTCTGAGCACAAAGCCAGGAATAAACCATGAGTACAACCAAGTGTGGTCCAAAAAGCAAACCAAATGAGCTTGAATAACTTGTATTAAAAATATGTAGACTACATAGTGTTTTGCCTTAAGGCAACTTCTCTGAGGCATGTACAGGTGCTTCTTCACAGGGTGACAGGCCAAATCCAATCCTCATTTTACCTCATGTGACATGTGCCAGTGAGCTGGTTTTGGTCACAAGCAATTCCAAATAGAAATAGAATTCTGTCCTTCGGTCCATACTTTCCTGCTCTGAGGAAGCCATGTGCTTATTTTTTTCATTTCCAAAACACTTTCTAAATGTCATTAAGACAGCCAGGAGAAAGACGGGGCCATAGTCTGGTGAAGAAGCAAGTGGCATCTTTGTCAAGGAGCATTATTTTTTTTTGACTAGGCCTTCATAGAAATAAATTGTATATTAAGAGTTCTATGAATAAGTTTAAGAAAAAACACCTTCTACTGGGGGAAAAAAGCCCCTAAATAGATGCTTTTTGAAAAAGATCCTCTTAGACAAAATATTTTTAACACAGTTACTCACCGTATCACAGCATGCAATAAATGTTTATTATTTTTTTCTCAATAATAACAACAACTTGTTAAAATGCTGTCCAACCAATCTGAAAGCTAAGCCGAGGAGGAAGGGGATGCTTGTCATTGCCTCCTCTCTTTCAAGCCACCACAAATATTATGCTCTTGCTATTTTGTTTAACTTGGGCAGAATTCACTTCATAGAGTAACAGGGAGGGAGAGTTGGGTCCATTAAGAATAAACTTCAAAAACCCTCTGGCTTTGGGGCTTTCTCGTGTTATTCCACCTCAAACCCAGAGGATATGAAAGATGGGAAGATTAGCTAGGGTTTTGCTCTGGCTGTTCTTTTACTGAATGGCTTCATAAATGCCAATTGAAATAATTATCAAGCCATTATGATGATTTGCATTAAAAATGGTAACTTAAGCAAGCAGTCACTGTGTTTGGAGGAGGGCAGTTGGGTGGTAGCTTTTAATATTATAAAAGGCCCATTGAAGCCATACTGGCTTTCTGGCTTTCTGAGGATTACCGCACAGCAGTTCACAAAAAGGTTATTCTTCCAACTTTATTTTTACTCTTAGTACGTACAGTGCATGCTCACAGTGCACCCATTCCTGGTATTGATTTTTGCCTCTGCCCAAATTATCTGGCACAGACAGTGGCTTCTGAAATGGTGATGCAATGCTTGGAAATGGTAGAACAAAGAAAGAGCCTTTTCTTATCAATACTTTCCTTTGCTGGCAAGTGTAGATACCAGAAGCACCAGGGACTGTTCCTACTCCACCCCTGCCCCCAGCTGCCTTATTAAAGTCTGCGACTTATTTTGGATCTCCTTGAGAATCTCCTTAAAAAAAAGAGGCAAGATATCATAGAGATTAAATTGTCGTTTAATTCACCACTTTTCTTGAGGAGGGAGGTAGTTACTTTACCATCTTTGTTTTGTAAACATCATAAAGGAGAGTGATGGAGAGAGGGGATTCTTTTGAAATACATTCTAGGTGACAGTTATGAAAGTTACCAGGGAAGATGCGCATTTCAGATCCAGGACTATGTAGCTCTGGTAACTGCTGTTACAGTGGGTGCAAGCACCCAAGTTCTTGTTCTCAAACAGTGAAAAATTAAAGGAACCAGTTATTTAATGACTGAATTCAGAAAAGATTTTAAGAGAAGGAAAAGGAATAGAAAAGAAAGAAGGAAAGCTTTATTATTAAAGAGGTCTGGGTTTCCTTATGCAGGATTCCAAAGAAAGACAGAACTGCCTTCTATTACAGCTTCGTAACAAAGAGGTGGGGGCATGTGGACATTTTCACTGAATTTAAAGAAATGAGCCTGTGAAAAGGGGGCATATGTTGAGATTATTTTCATCTGGTGTCCAGTCCTAAATAAGTGGGCAGAATCTAGATCATGCAGGTTATTCTGTACTACCAAGGCCCACCATTATGACATCCCATTATCAGTAATTTTCTTAGGCCCAGATTCCTAATTCCATCCTGCCTACACTCCTTTGGTTCCTATTACCATCTCAAAGATAAATGTCCAGAATACACTCCTCCAAATTAGGATACCTTGGCATATTGACTATTTCAAGTTGAAGAGATTTGAAAAATGACTTGTTTAGACTCTCTCACCTTCCTCTGAAGCAGTCATGAATCTTCATAAGAAAGATGGTCTCCCTCCATTCAGATATCTAAGGCATATGGAACGTTCTTATCTTAGAAGAGGAAAAATGCAGATTAATCTGAAAGAACAAGTCATTCTAGCATTCCTATAATTTACCATAATTAATTCATGCTTTATTCCATCATAGCTTTTCATGAGTTTTCAAAATAACTCAAAACTACTGCTAACAAAGTAAAAAAAACAAACAAACAAAAACTCAAGACAAAAACAAACAACACGAAAATCCAATGATGGTATTTCCTTGGGTCTTTCCGTCCTTCTAATGGTTCCTTGCCTACTTGTTTGCTCACCTGCTTTCTTATTGCTTTGCTTTCTTTGCTTCCTTTTTTGTTTCTGGACTACAACCAGCTGTGCTTAAAACTTACTTCTGTGCTCAGGGATAAATCCTGGCAGGTATGGGGGACCATATAAAGTGTCGGGATTGAACGTAGGTCTGACATGTGCAAGGCAAGAGTCCTACCAGCTGGTCCACTGGGTTCTTCATTACTTAATGGAGAATTTTATACCACATGAAAAATAGTAGAAAAATTAGCACTTTTTTTTGTTTTGAACATGTTTTGTTTTTATTTTTTTAATTATTAGTGAAACACCATGAGGTACAGTTGTAGACTTACAAACTTTCATGCTTTGGTTTCAGTTATACAATGATAGAGTACCCATCCCTCCACAGTGCCCATTCTTCACTACCAATGATACCAGTAGCCCTCCCCACCCCCCCCCCACCCCCCCCACCCCCCCCCGTTT
>JAOXYA010000045.1:1220015-1238878 GCA_028565675.1 Sorex palustris | reverse complement strand
AATTTTTAGGGAAAATATATTTGTACAAAATTATCGTTTCTGTCAAGCCTAATTTCTTAGTGGCAAAGCAAATGCTAACATGTGTGAGGCCTTAGGTTTGATCCTTGGTGTCCCCAAATAGTACTACTACTAATAATAATATTTGAATATTATTATTACTAAGAATGTTTCCTTACTACTTTTTGTAATTAATCAGATTTTCTTTTTATGAATGTTTATAAAACACGATATGAAACAACAGTGAATAACTAAAGACAATATGCATGTGTAATTGATAAATGATATAAAAACAGGTTAAAAAGGGCTAGTGTAGTTATAACAGTCTTCAGAGCACTCAGCATTATCTGAGACTAAAAATTTGGAATCACTTTTTCAAAATCAAAATATGATGTTCTCTTGCAAAAAAAAGTAGAAATAGACAGAAATGAAAATTTTGTGTTCAGAGTGGAATAATGTTATGTGGGGCATGTATTAGAGGTTAATAGAGAGAAGGTCTGTACTATTGTCGTAAAGGCAAATAATAAGAGACTTTGAAAACCAGGTTAAGAATAGTAAAAGGTCTTACACAAAAGTATGCAATTAAGGACATTTTCACATTCGGGATTAACATGTTCCAGTAAGTGGTTTAAGCACTAAATCTTAAACAACCAAGATTGAAGTTTGGGTAACCAAGGTAATTAGATATCTGTTTGCATATCTAATTGCATGCTGGAATCAAGGTTGAATTTCTATAGTTAAATTGGTTTCTGATAGTTTAAATGAAAAATAAAAGAATGACTAGAACATTTTGCAAGAAAATATATTGAACCCACAAACTAAGTGAA
This sequence comes from Sorex palustris, assembly GCA_028565675.1. NCBI lineage: Eukaryota > Metazoa > Chordata > Mammalia > Eulipotyphla > Soricidae > Sorex > Sorex palustris. The sequence goes on along the minus strand of JAOXYA010000045.1, from coordinate 1,238,054 downwards.
TGACAAAGATGATGGTAGGTAGAATTACTTTAGATTTAAGTTAAGCAGTATACTGAGACCTTTGATGGAGATGAAGTAGATAGCATGGACTTACAAGACATACTCACTTGTATTCATCTATTTTTCCTGCAATGCACTGTAAATTTGTACTAGAATTTAAAATGAAAAAAAAAACTGCTTTGGTGTTTAAAAAAAGTTTTTCAAAACTATGGATAAACGTCAAGCATTTTGTTCACAGTCTATATTTATAGTAAGTAATCTTCTGTAAGGTAGTCATTTTTTTTTGTGACCATATGTGTTCATCCATGGATATCTATGAGGTATTTGTTTTAGGACATCTACAAATACCAATATGTTTTGATACTCAAATCCAGTACATAAAAGATATATTATTTATATATTGTCTATGCACATTCTTTCATATGCAGTAAGTAATCTAGATTTTTTATAATACCTCGTACACTATAAATATTAACACTTTTTTTGTTTTGTTTTATTTGGGGGCCACACCACGTGGTACTCAGTAGTCTGACTTTACACTCAGGAATAACTCCTGGTGGGCTTAGGGACTACATGGGATGCAGATTTCGAACCTGTCATTTGCTCTACAACACAAGTGCCTTCCTCCCAATACTATCTCTCAGGCCCAATAAGTGGTATTTTAATAGCTAATACACTGTATTGTGTAAGGTGTAATTATAAAGGGAAAAATCTGTGAATGTTCAGTATAGACACTGCACATAAGTGAGGCCTAACAATATTTTCCATATGAGGATGGTTGAACTGGCAGATGTAGGACCTGTGGACATGTGGAGCCAAACTATATTCCTTTATCCTGCAGCAATGAATGTGGAATAAAATTATGTTTACATTTGTGTTCACATGTACCCATACATGTTCTTACAAGTAAATCATATATCATAGTTTTACATGTAATTTAAGCCTCAACCCATAGGTCAAATGTATGTTCATGTTGGGTGCTTGTGTCCCTATAACATGGGGATAAATGAATAACATATGTTCACAGGAAAAGTGGCTTCTATTGATATTTCTTTTGTGTCAAAATAAATAGGAGCTATGGGAAACGACCTTTTCTTTCTTCTGAGTCCAAATTAAAGGTTATTTGGGTCTTTTTTCTTAAGTTACAACTTAGGAACCTCACCCTATTCTGGATTTTGAGGTGTGGTATAGTCAACATGAGCTTAAACCACCTCCCCTCACTCTTCAGATTCTCAATTCAAGGAAAAAGCTTGAGGTTAGAACAATATTGTGTAGTCAACACCCTCTCAAACCCTGGGAAAGATGAAAGAGTCTATAGATCCTTTCCATTCTTTGTGACAGTTAAACCCTGTTTTGCTTTTCTTTAATACAGATTTATCCTAGGGCCTGTTCTTTTTCAATGTGATCCACTTGGCCGCACCCATTTGGAAGAGTCTATTACTATGGTCAGGGTTGGTTTGGCTTGCCCCAAGCTCATTGCTACATTCTTTTTTTAGAGCTTGCCAAATGTGGGACAATGGGTGTGTCTTGTTGACATCCTGTGGTTCATCAGATATGTAGGATAACTCTTCAGTACATCTTTAGAAGACTGCAGCTGTGCTGGTAGGGCCAGATCAACATGCTTCAAAGGAAGTCTAAACTCTGATTCACGTGTAAGCAAAATGCTTTTGGACATTCAGAACAGGGCAAACCTCAATTTACTAAATACCTGGGATTTCTCCTGTTGCCTTGATTAGTGATTTGTGTTGACAAATATTTACTTATCTCTCCAAGTCAGAACTTATTCAAAGAAATGACTGTGCCACTTAAACACTTAGAAGAAGACCCTTATTTTCAGGTCACCCAGTTTTTATTTTTCAGAGTCTTTGCCTCAAGTTTAACTTGCCACATATAAACAACAGAGCCATTTTTAACGATAAGATAGGAATACAAAGAACATCAGAATGTAGTTATATATATATATATATATATATATATATATACATACATATACCATCACAGTATGATACAGAAGACATATTTTCTCCCTGAGGGAGGCAGGAATATCTTATCTAATACAACCATGCTTCATCCCTAATAACAGATTAATTTCAGTGGATGACAAACTTATTTTATTAAATTTAATATTCCCTCAGATCGGTTGAGAGATTCTTTATTCACCCTTGAGTGTGAAAAACTTCAATGAAAAATAGAATTTTTTTCTGAGTACCTAGGATTTTTAGAAAATAAGAAGTGGATGTGATAAAAGCATTTTGCTTTATTCACAAAACCATTGAAAGAAACATTATAAATTCAAATAACTGCACTTTAGCACTGTCCTCCCATTGTTCGATTTGCTCAGGCGGTCCCAGTAATGTCTCCATTGTGAGACTTGTTGTTACTATGTTTGGCATATCGAATATGACATGGGTAGTTTGCCAGACTTTGCCATGCAGGGGAGATACTCTCTGTAGCTTGCCAGGCTCTCCGAGAGGGGCGGAGGAATCGAACCCAGGTTGGCCAGGTCAGCCAAATGCAAGGCAAAAGCCCTACCCACTGTGCTATCGCTCAGATAAATGAGAATATAATCAAAGTTCATTATGATCAGGTTCCACAGAGTATAGTTAACATAGGAAACAACCTTTTTTGACAGTTAAATTAAATATGGTATGTCTTTAAACTGATATTTTTGGTGCAATGTATAGGAAAACATTTTTACTTTGGAATATTTTGCATGTTTAAATTTTTCCAAACTATATACTCAGAAAATATTGTAAATACTGAACATTCGTATTGAAAAATTTAGTTAGATATCATCTGTTGATATAGTCAAATTATAACTGCTACCATTAATGCTCATAATACTCAGTAAGAATGGGGGCAATATTTATGGAAAGAGGATTGTGGATTGTGATGGGAATAAGGATGTAAAATAGGAATGATATATGGGTACCAGATATGAAAATATATGTGGGGGGAGGGAGACTGAGCATGGAAAATATGGTCAAGGAACACATTTTATGAGTCAATTTTGTCAAAATAACCAAGTGTAAAATTTTCTGTCATGTGCTGAGGTAGTCCAAAGTCAAATTAAGAAATAAAGTCTTGCCTTTGAAGTTGGATTTTCAATCTTTTGTTTATCTGTTTGGTTTATTGCCTTTATATTTACCATTATTAAATGAGGAAGAAGGACAGAAGGAGTGAGGAGATGGACTCTATATTTACTTAGCACATGTTTAGGTCAAGTTCCATTGTATCGATCTCTTTTTCCATATGCACAATTTAAATAAAAAAAAATGAAACAACCTAGGCTCAGAGAATCTTTACAATTTATTCTAAGTCACAATTTATCCCAGGTAACATGCAAGAAACGCAAGATTTTATTTGCTTCTAAAGACTTCTTATAGTTAAAAACATTTGTGAAAACAGCTTAGAAAGGACTGAAAGTGCATATCATCTTTTTCATTGTGAACTTCATTTTTTTTGTTGTTAACAACAATTATAAGTTTCATTCCCTCCATATTGGTTTCTGTGGAACTGGTGGAACTGCCTAATAGTGGTGTCAAAAGTCAGACATATATGACACAATTCTGAGTTCTGATCCTGTTCCATGAACAGAAGAAAGTCTCTTCAGCTCTGTAAAAAATAGCTTGCCCCTTTTTATAGGGGTTTAGTAGCTCTCCTTCGTCATCTCTCCCTTTCTCTGAGCTTGTAAGGTCATTGAAACAATGATCTAAGAGCTCTCCTCAAACTTTTAAAACTAAGAGAAGTATACAATTATTGTCTCTGCTGCTATTAGTTGGAACAAAGAGAATCAAGCAATACCTGGAACAAATAATATCTGGCCCCATTTACATATTACTCAAATATTTTTCTTTATTATTATAGCATAAACATAACGTTATATTTGCCCCTTATGAATGTTGTTTCTTATTTTCACAATGATAAAATCTGAATTTAAACTTACTCCTCCTTGTTCAGGTCAACTATTTCTAAGCCATATGTAAAATACAAAGTATTTAAATTTTCTTTAATGTTCTAAATTCCAGTCTCTTGTTTTACTGTAGCACATTTAAAAATAAAGAAAAATCATCCCCTGACTTTTTCACCAGACCTTCTGAGTAGGCTAAAATAAAACAATTTACTTTAATGTTTGATTTCATGTTACTATCACTGTTACTGTCCTCCCACTGCTCATCGATTTGCTCCAGTGGGCCCAGTAACATTGTGAGACTTGTTCTTACTGTATTTAGCATATCAAATACATCACGGGTGGTTTGGTAGGCTTTGCCATGCACTGACGATATACTCTCTGTAGCTTGCAGGGCTCTCCAAGAGGGCAGAGAAATCAAGCCCGGGTTGACGGGTTGCCCCGGTCAGCAGCCAAAAGCCCCACCCACTGTGCTATGTTGATTTCATGTACTACTGATTATTTTTAAAAAGATGTGTGTGAGTATAAACAATTTAGGATATCACATACACACAAACTTAACCCTTTTTATCCTAATATTACAAAAATGTCTTAGAAACCTTCCTACGTAAATTGATCCAGAAACAGACTTTTGTGAAGTTTTAAACTTGTAGACATATTAAGTGAATTCCCTTCTCCTGTGAAAAATTAGTCCATTCTCTATGATGAAATTCTAATTTATTTCTAAAACTGTCTCCTTTGAATCAAGCTTTCTTAAAGACTTTTATTTATATTCCAATGAGATTCTTTCTTTTCAAACAAAACCTTAATGAATTCCTTTAATTTCTGTTATGGATTGTATGGACAGCTAGTAAATAAATATCCGTCTTAGTTCAACTGCTCTTTTCTGAAATAAAGGCAGGAAAACACTTGAATTTCAGGATTCTGTTTCTGTGTTTGCTTTTGTGATGACTTCCTTTTTATTTAATAAAATTGTCAGAAGATAATAGTAATTCTTCTAAGGCAAAGATAATTTATAGAAGAAAAAATACTTAAAGTACTATACTACATGTATATATATATATATACATGTGTAGATATATAAAGTACTACAGTATATATAAAGTATTATATATAAAATACTATGCAATATATTATCTCTCTCAATTAAAATACAATTTTATTTAGAAAATAAATATAATTCACTTTTTCTTTTTCTCTAATATTAACTCACATACTTAGAGAACATAGTCTCTCAGAATGACAGCTTAAAACAATTTAGACAGAAAAAACAATCATAGAGTTCAGCTATTCAAAGTTGGAAATTCAAATTATGAAAAAAATTTTATTTGGAAGAAAATTTAGCATTTACATAAGAAAATAATTTGCAATGGAAATTAATTATTAGTTAAGCCATTGTAACGTAAACGTAATTGTAAACGTAAAATAGTAAATGTAAAGCATTAAAAATGCAAGAAAGCAAGAGAACAATTATGAAAATATTTCACTTTTTTCTTCATATCTTACATCAGTCCTGTGAGGTAGTATCTTTCTGTCCCTCTGTGCATGTTCAGGATTCCACCCACCAGACATTTCTTATCACATACATCCAGTTCCTGAGGTCATGACCTGTAGTTTTTCTCCTTTGTGTCTAAAAGATTTTGCAGAACTGGGTGTAGTCTAGTATATGCTACTTCATTATTCTCTATTCCAAAAGGTCAAAACATAATATGGAATTTCTTGAACTTAAAGGAGATCCCCAGCCTAGTTAACCAGCTCTACTCAAATTAAAATGTGCAAAAATAGCACTTCTTCCTAGAGCAAGGACTAATATTTTATCCAGGTAAAGAGAAATGTTTTCTAATAAGACTTTCATATTAAATTGTCAATCACTTTAATATTACATTTTAATGATATTACTTTTTAAAATTTGTTTCATTATTTAGTTTAGGTAACATAAAATTATAATAGTATTAACATGTATGTACAAAATATTTATGTATTAACGAAGTGTATTAATTCACCACCATCACAATGCACAGGGATTAATATTAACACCCACACCATAATGCACAGGAATCAATATTTTTCAAAATTAATAAGAAAATAAATGTCTTGCTCCTCCATTTCAATATCAGTAAAAATGTAGGTTTTTTCTACCTAAGTATAAATCTTCAGATTTTTTTAAAGAGACTGGCAAGTGAGAGAACTGAGTACTATATCTTAGATTGTTGTCATATATTGACGAAATCATACTTGGCCTAAGTTCTTAATGTTTATTTACACCTTAAATCTGATATTCTGGCATTGAGGCATTGAAGACTGTCAATATGGTACGTGGTATAGTGAAACATATTTTGCTCTTACATTGGGGAAAAAATTATACAGAAGTATCGATATAGATAATTTATGACTAGTTTTCTCAACCAAATGTTAAACTAGCCATTTTAAAAACTTCTAACAGCATTTTACGTATCATTTATAATTTGTTTTATTTGTATTTTTTTTAGCTAAAAAATGTCACTCAAATAACTCTTTTTTTTCTTTTTTTGGGGGGTCACATCCAGAGATGCTCAGGGGTCACTCCTGGCTCTGCACTCAGGAATTACTCCTGGCAGTGCTTGGGGGACTATATGGGATGCCAGGGATCGAACCAAGTTCTGCTGTGTGCAAAGCAAACACCCTACCTGCTGTGCTATGGCTCCAGCTCCCCAAATAACTCTTTTACCCAAAAGAAAATCACCTTATTTTATCTTATTTATGTTAAATATTTTTTTAATTTTTTAGGTTTTTTTGATTGATGTAGATTTACAATACTGTACTTGCTTTAGGACTACAGATTAACACATTTTCTTTTTTTTCTTTATTTTTTTAAAATTTATTTTGCTTTTTGGGTCACACCCCCGGCAATGCTCAAGGGTTAATCCTGTTTACACTCAGGAATCACTGCTGGCAGTGCTCAGTGACCATATGGGATGCTTGGAATCTAAGTTGGGTCGGCCGCCTGCAAGGCAAATGCCTTGCCTGTTGTGCTATCGCTAAAGCCCCAAGATTAACACATTTTCAAATGTACACACCCCACACCACTATGTAGCCAAAATCTTTCCACCACAGTCCACTTGACCACTCTATTCAACTTCTCCCCTGTTCCACTTTCAGTAAATTTATTTCTGTCAGAACCCAAGGTTTCTGTCATACTGTTCTGTGTTTCCTTGCTTTGATTATTTATATCCCACATGAGTGAAGTTACCTTGTCTTTGTCCTTTTATGTCTTAGCTGACTTAACCTGCCTCCCTTTAGTTTCATCCATATGTTATAAATGGCAATATGTTATCTTTTTTCTTTATAGTCGAGTAGTAGTCTGTTATGAATATATGACACATCTTCTACTCATTTTCCACTCATCAGGGCAGTTTGATCGTTTCCATATCTTGGTTATTGGAAAGAGGTTTGTAGTGAGCATAAGAGAACATATAAAATTTTAGATTAGTGTACCTGTATTCTTCAGATCAAGCCCTATGAAGAGGAATACTAGATCAGAATGCATATCTATTTTTAATATTTTGATAAGCTTCCATACTATTTTTCATAGAGACTTAAGGAGTTGACATTCTGACCAACAATGTATGAGTGTTCCATTTTCTCCTTACTCTTTTCAACACTTGTTTCTCTGGGCCTTGTAGTAGAGATCATTCTCATAAGTGTGCTGCAATATTTCATTGTAGGGTTTTTTCTTGCGATTTTTATACATTTTCTTTTCATAAAGTAGTTCACAATAGTTCATTACAGATAATATTCAAAGACCCACCCCACCAGCAAGCATCTTCCCACTGCAATAAGAGGGAAGTGTGTGAAGGTTGATGAATTTCTTCTGGAGCCATTTAAACCCACACATAAGAGAATACAAACAAGTATGTTAAAATCAAACAAATGTGTCCTACTTTAGGTACATCAATGTGCTACAGTGTAAGAGGTCAGGTAGCCACATTTGCAGCAACACGCTCCAGGAAATACTGCATTGCTCTCTTCCAGGGGCTTTATTTTACAGTCTCTGGATCTTGGCCATTGATGAGATTACATGGTGCTGGGGGCAGTTTGTGAATGTGACTGCCAAGCTCCTGGAAAACTGGGGAGCTGGTTGGAGGAGGCCCAGTATTTATCTGAATAGGTTTGGAGATCTCAGCCACGGGTCCCCCATACCTGGCTTCCTCTGCCGGTTCCTTCAGGGATGAGGCTCATCTGAGCTTGTGGAGAGTGGCCTTGAGCATGGCTGCGGCTGGGTTCTGGAGGCTTTGGGCTGCCAGGATTCTGCTTGGGGCAGGGAGGGGAAACTGAACCTGCCCCCCTCCAAGTTCATTGTAGTTTTGATTTGCACTTCTATGACTAATAAGAGTAAAGAAATATTTTTTGTGACTGTTTGTCATCTGAATACTTTTTGAGGGGGAAGGGCAGAGTCTTTAGCTTTTACTTTGGAGTGGGGGCTAAGGCTCATCTTGCTGTGCTCTGGGCTTACTCCTGACTTTCTTCTCAGGGATCACTCCTGTTTGTGCACAGGGAGTGCTATTATTGATGCTTTTGCTTCTCTTGGTGTTGCTGTCAAATCCTCAAAGATATAAGCATTGTGGTAGAATTTTCCTATTTGTCCTACTCTTTATTTTCTAATTTTGGCTCTAACAACCAAGTTATTCATATATATGTATGTGTATACATATATATGGATTTATTTCTGAGGTTTCAATTTTATTCTCTTGATGTTAAGCTCTTTTTATTCCTATATCACTTTTAATTATTATAGTTTTGTGGTTTAAGATGAAGTTGAGCAGCATATTTTATTTTTTTCTCAAATTACTTCCTAATTAGAGTCTCTTGTGCTTGTATAAAAATCCAGTAAATGTACATTTTATTCTCTTGAAAAGTGCCACTCGAATGTTGGTAGGGATTGCAGCCAATCTATTTATTGCTCTTACTAAGAGGACCATTTCAGGAAGGTTAATTCTTACAATTCATGAGCAAAGAACACATTTCTTTGTGACTTCATGTGTTATTTCAAAAGCATCTTACTGGTTTCAATGTACAAATTCATTATTGAGATAAAGATTTTACCCACCTGCAGCTGCTGTTACAAAAATAGTACTGTTCTTTTTCATAAAATAATGCATGTTTTCATAAATAAAACTCATTAACTTCTGATTTGGGTCTTGTTTAGACTTCTTTGGAGAACTTTGAAAGGTGCTCATATGTTGATAAGTGAAAATGAACAATTCCTTTTTTCTTCCATTCTGAGCATGCAGCCTTAGAGAAGGAAAATTGTTAAAGGATTGTAGAATGTCTCACAAGTGAAGCAAAATCACTGTACTCTAGGGGCCAGAGTATAATACAGTAAGTCAAATTTGTCTTGGATGAGTCCAATCCAGGTTTGATCCTAGGCATCCCTATGGTTCCCCAAGCACCAACAGGTGTAATTCCTGATTTCAAAGCCAGGAGTAAGCCTTGAGCATATCCAGGTATGGGGAAAAAATCACTGTAATCTAAATTGCTTTAATTTTCTTCCATACAGCATAGTTCAGAATGTTTAGTTTTCACAAACACCTTGTGCACTCATCACAATAAGAGGTGGCTTTATTTCCAAAACCAACAAGTATGCAAACTGATAACTGAGGCCCTTTTACTTTTAAATAGAATTATCCAGTGAACATTAGCTGAATCCCTACTGAAGTAAAAAAGAAAAGAATCTGCATCATCAGATCCTCCCACAAATACTTGAAAGTTAAACCACCTCCTTGTTCTTTGGGGTTTCCTTTTTTTTGGCTCTTTGGGTCACACCTGCTTATACTCAGGGTGTTGTTCCTGGCTCTACACTCAGAAATTACTCCTGGTGGTGCTCAGGGGATCGAATGGGATGCCAGTGACCAAACCCAGGTCAGTTATATGCAAGGCAAATGCTATACGCTCTGTACTCTCTTTGACCCCTCATCTTCTTGTCTTTATTTAATGTTTCAGAAACTTATTAGGGTTGATATGCTAAAATGTCACATCATATCATTTGTAAGTAAAGTAAATCTATTCAAATTTTGTTGCCCTCCAGGTGCATCATTATTTAAAAGTTTCCTCAATTGATAACTAAACTAATATTTTACAACAAAAAGCAATATGTATGAGGTGTATAGACACAAAAACTTTGCATAATACAAATTTATAATTTAGCTTCTTAGAAAATACTTTAGCTCTATATGTTAGGTGTAAAATTCCAGATATGTCAAATGGGAAAGGTGTAATTTTTCACTGTCACATATCACTGTCATTCTGTTGTTCATTGATTTCCTCGAGCAGGCATCAGTAACGTCTCCTTCATCCTAGCCCTAAGATTTTAGAAAGTGCCACACTCAAGGCTCTTTCAGGGTCAGGAGAATGAGATACATCATTGTTACTGTTTTTTGGCATATTGAATACACCATGGGGAGTTTGCCAGACTCTACCATCTGGGCAGAATACTTTTGGTAGCCTGCCAGGTTCTCCAGGGTAGAGCTAGATAATAAGATGTCATGCGGCTACAAATGTGGCTGTGCACTTCCGGGAGCTGGGTTTTATAGTCTCTGGGTCTTGGCCGTTGATGGGATTACACGGTTGGCCAGGGGCAGTTGGTGGGTGTAACGCCTACATACTAGAAGATGGAGGATCTGGGTGGAGTAGGCCCAGTCCCAAACCAAGCAGGCTTGGGGATCTAGGCCCCAGGTCTCACATACCTGGGTTTCTCTGCCAGTGTAATTTTTAAACAAGTTAATAGCAATATAAATCTTGTGCTTCACATGTAAGATAGTCAGTTCAGTGCTGAAGGCATGTTAATCATGCAGTCTTGTACCTCTGACAGTATTCTCCAAACCTCTGTAACTGAGTTAATACTATCACAATACTGAAAGAAAATAACTGTATTTCACTAACTCCCCTGTCCTACATTGTTGAAGTAGTCAGAAAAGCAGCATTAAAAACCAAACAAAAATTCCTTTGTATAGTTTTTTTTTCTTTTTTCAAAAGCATATCAGAATCAGAGCCTTAAGTAATCAGCAATGAAAATGAAAACTTGAATTGGGTCCAAAAAAGACTTCTTCCATAACCATACATTATTAATAGTGATTCTTACAGGAATCCTTTTAAACTGCTTTCTTCCATAATCAAAATAAAAGTAAGAAAGAATGGGGAATGTAGAGGATTAAGGAAAGATGGAAGGAAGGAGAAGAGAAAAAGAAAAATATTGAAACGAGTAAAACAAATTTAGAAAATAAAATTGAATTTTACTGACTATTCCTGGATGAAAGCAAAGTCTTTTGCAAGAAAAGCTTGAACTTTGAACTTTAAGAAGCTCAAACTTTGAACTTTGAGAATCTCAAGGCTACACATCAAAAACAATAATGCACAAACAATGCATTTGAGAGGGACAATGTATTTGTAACTTATATAACTTATTAGACTTTCAAACTTATGTCATTTTCCCCACACTGACTGTCACTAATGAAAAAAAAGAAAAACAGACAACATTTTAGGACCACTATTTTGTCTGAAACTGTGTTCAAGTCTTTTGGCTGTGTGTTACATTGTGTTCTATTGAGGTGTTAGCAATAATGTTGGCAGTAACATGCATCCCATTTTGGGGTGGAGAATGGAAAACTATTGAGTTCATGCTTATGAAGGGGAATTTTATAGTTGAGTGACTGATTAGGGGATTCTAATCTAGGTTTTTTTGGATGATGTGTGCAATTTGCTCTTTATCTATTTCATTCTTATACACTATTAAAATGATCTTCTCACAGAGTAGGAAGAGGATAGCAGAAATTAGAAATAGATCCATAAATAATTCATCAAAGATCAGGATATTTTGATAATTTTAGATGATTTTCTTGGCAAATAGCACTTTTATTAAAGAGTTTTGCTAAGATTGACATTATCTTTTTCATGATTGTTAGTTTCAACATAACAGGGAGTGCTATAAGAAGGTGCTTAGGTTCTCTTTGCCAAGCTATGGGAAATATGGAAAATGTTTCCTGGTGTTTGTGAAATTGAAATAATTTCTTTATGCTCTATAATTGGCAAATCCTGCCAAGCTACCCGTGACATATTCAATATGCCAAACACAGTAACAACAAGTCTCAAAATGGAGATGTTACTGGACCCGCTTGAACAAAATTAATGAACAATGGGAAGACAGTGTGTTTGACAGCTCTACAATCAGGGTTGGAGAAACAGTATAAGGGTCAAGGCACGTGTATTACAAGTGCCAAACTCAAGTTCAATTCTGCACCATAGGATACCTCCAATTCAATCTTGGCACCATATTGCACCACACCAAGGCTATACCCACAACCTCTGGTTATAGTCCTAGAGACCTCCAAGTATTGCGATGGTGACTTGGATAATCCTTCAAATCATAGGGCCCAAGCAGCTCCCAATCTTGGGCCCTTGCTGTGAAATACAAACCTGCTTGACTGGACATTTCTGTGGCAGGTATTTGGATTGAAAATATATCAACTGAAACTGTGACATTTGTGACACTGACCAGCCAGCTCAAAGCCAGAGACTCGAACTACTGTTGCCTGTTTGCTCTTTGCCAAACAACCACTATAATGACAACTTACAAAATATTAAAATTACTAGACTCTGAATTTTTTTCACCAGTGTGGGTTTTTTTGTTTTTGTTTTGGTGATTCTCTTATTTTTCTATTTTCACTAGAAATGCCTATTTTTTTGTCCTTTTGAGTATACATTTGAACATAAATAACCTCTCGACATTTTTTAAGCTATGATTTGATATGTATCACAGAGAACTATCTTTTTCAAGACCTAATAAATATAGAAGCACATATTTGATTTTTTGGTACTGATCTCCCAAAGAGTATATGGGAGTCATTCCCAGTGATTGTCAGTCAACAGAATTGGATCAGATAATATGGTTGTTGGGGAACACCAGAGTCATATCCTGTGGTACCTGAGGGCCTCTAGGGCTGTGCTTGAAGATGCTCTTAAAGACATGATATAGGGGATTGACCTAGGCTTAGCTACATACAAAACAGCCGCCTCAATTTCTGTACTATATCCCTTGCCCTGAAAATAGATATTTGAACACAATTTTGTTTGTATTAGATAATCTTAATGGAGAGGAGAGGACCTTCATCTTTAAAAGAATGGAATGAAGTTCATGTGTATGATTAGAAAATAAAAGGAGCATCAAGTGAATAAAAAGACTAGAAAGTATTGGTTCTGAAGTTATAAAATTATTCTCTTGACCCACCCCTCTCATAAGTACTCATGCACAAACACATACAAACACTCATTCACACCCATACTGAAACCTCACATGCAAACAAGATTTCACATGATGCCAGGGATTCTTTTGGTCTTTTTTGTTTTTTAATATTTATTTCACCAACATTCTGTAAAGATGTGTTTTCAAGTACAGGGAATAATACTAGGAATAAAAAAGGATTACAATGAGTCATATAGCATATGAAGTGACTCTAGGGGAGGATGAAAGACAGCTCTTGGCATCCATGAGGCAATACAAAGCATGCCCCCTAGAGAAGTCCAATATAGTTAAGACAAGTCCACTAGAGGCTCTCCCAGTCTGAGAAACTATTTATTGCTCGTGTATAACTTTTTCCAATGTTTTATCACATTCTTCTCCCAGTCATTTCAAAGATATTTAACTTCATTATCTATATCCCTAGGTGATTTTACAAAGTATCTAACCTTGCATTTCCTAAAGCACTTTTATGCACCTTGCTGTGAGTGAACTTGATGTGTGTTCCTTTTACTTTGGAGTTTATATATAATGCCAGTGTCCTTTGCTAGAGCTACATACTCCACCAAGCCTTACATATGATTGATAAATATTTATAGATAACAGAAATCTGATACCCTATGCCTAGAGGTCCTCTTGCAAATTTAGTAACTCTTCCCATATTTCCTTAAACATAAACAAAGACAAGTCAGCAGGAGCCAATGAGAGGTATCTGACCAAATCTATTTAATGGCAGAAGTCGATCTTTGCAAATGGAAAATAGTCTTAAAATTTCTGCTAGTTATCAATGCTATTCACCATATGTGCTGGTTATTTTTTCCATTCACATACATATTCTTGGTGACCTCTAAATGGATGTCAGGAAATACTGCACAAAATAAAGAACTGTCATGATACTTTCAGTTGCTTGAGAAGTAAGAACACTGTGTTAAGGTGGAAAAAAATTGTTCAGGTACTGCCTCTATCTATATTCACAAGACTGAATATATAGATTAAAAATCCTGTCTAAGTTATGGTTAGTACCTTGGTCATATTAGAATAAAAATTTTTACATTGTCTTTAGACTTTGCAATTAAATGCAAACCTACCCTAGCATTTTATGGAATTAATTCCTAAAGCTAGTCTTCAATGGGCTGGACTACAGCAGGTAGGATGTTTGTTTGGCTTGCACACAGCCAACGCGGATTCAATTCCTCAACCCTTCTTGGAGAGCCCGGCAAGCTACTGTGAGTATCCCGCCCATCCAGCAGAGCCTGGCAAGCTCCCTGTGCTGTATTCCATATGCCAAAAACAGTAACAACAAGTCTCACAGTGGAGACGTTACTGGTGCCAGATCAAGCAAATTGATGAACAATGGGAAGACAGTGCTACAGTGCTACAGTCTTCAATCAAACTAGCATTCCTTTCTAATAATTTGATAATGTTCTAAGTATATGTGACTAAGCACTCCAGATATTCTAATATATGTGATACTAACTTTTAAGAGTGAAGACGCTAATCCAATTAAATGGAAGAGCTGTTCTATAAGCAGAATTCAAGTTCTAGAAGTCTACAGCTCTTTTATTTCCCACTTTTTGGGTCACACCCGGCAATGCACAAGGGTTACTCCTGGCTCTGCACTCAGGAATTACTCGTGGTGGTGCTCAGGGGACATATGGAATTCTGGGAATCGAATCCGGATCGGCTGTGTGCAGGGCAAACGCCCTACCCGCTGTGCTATTGCTCCAGTCTTAGAAGTCTACAGATCTTGTATGTTGTTGAATCCATTCTTATCTATCAACTTTTTGAACTCAGTCCTGATGTGTAATCATTCGTTCTTGTTCTTCTACCTGGTGGGGTTGGAGGAGTCCAGTTGAAGAACCGATTCAATAAAGCAATTCTAATCAAATTATTAGTATTTTCTTCTGAACAGAAATGTTGTTCAGTGCCAGATATCCTAGGTTGCCCTCATCATAACATATTTATTTTTAAATAAATATGCCCTTTGAGTACCAAATATTATGACTTATGTTCAAGATCAGCACAAATCATTGAAAATTCACATGCTTCTAATCTGCTCCCTGAATTACCATATAAAGATCCCTTCAAGTTTTATTGCCACTTCACAAAAAATTTCTGTGGTCAAGGTTACCAAGATTTCAAGAAAAATATTTTTTTAAAGCTTCTTTTTCTCAAATGTATAATTAACTTTAAACTCTAATATAAATATTAATTCTATTAAAAGAAATATTCCTTCTTCTTAGAAAGATACTAAGTTGGAGTTTTACTAAGAAATAAAAACCTAGTTTATAATGTGCTAAATTTGTTGCAACTATTAGCTTGCCCATTCAACTCTTAATTAATCAGAGCCTGGTGGGTGAGACATAAAAACTATAAAGAGCATTTAATACACTCACAGGTATATGATTTCAATCTGGCTGTCTGAGAGTTAAATTAAGCAACAAGATCTCAGAAAATTACACATATATGCAATTTTCAGATTCAGATATAAGGTTTCTTCTTTAAAAAAATGACTGGCAACATTGACTTCACAGTTTTATTTTGGTAGTGTCTGGGCTTTTGTGTACACCACAGGCTATATCACTCCCAATTGTCTTTAACTCATGGTTTGGGAAACCTGACTAACCCATAATGCTTGAACTTGGGACATTATAACTGCTCATAGAGATACATAGTGTATATATGCATGTATCATATATGTTTACATAGCTTTAAAATCTGTGCAAGGAATTTTGTCATTTTTAAGTTTCATGCCCAGACTGCATAACTAATGATCCTTTGTTCTCAAAATATTCCGGTTTTTTTTCTGCTTTGTGTTAAACCTGCAAAATAGCAAATTAAGTGTGTGAAATGAGGGAGCCGTGAAAGGGTCAATTGCGTTTGAAGTAGCTCATGACTGTTTATACTGGCATCATTTCACCCTGAAGATTTTTCCTACTACTCTCTGGAAACACTCTAACATAAAGCATTTTTCTGGTTTTTAGATTCAAACACATTCTAGTCTAACCACCTGTGTATGCAATTGATTTGATTTCCACTTTAAGTTTCATCTCTGAACCAGACCTGGCACCTGCAGAAGAAAATACCCGGGGGCAAAAATAGAGCAAGCAGGGCCACAGAAGAGTGTAATATTCTCCCACTGCGGTTCATAGGGGATGCTGTTTCTTGGTGTACATTTCATCTCACGAGACTCCAGACAACAGAAGAACTAGACAAAAGGAAAACATGTGATGGAGCAGTATTTATATTGCAATCTTTCCAACATTTCAGAAGAGAATGGTTTACAGATGTATACCCTCCAATGACATTTACACATCTCTTGTTTGTTTAACCTCCTTCTCCATCCTATCACAAGATTCTTTTTGTGAAAAAGATGACAAACTTTTCCCTGCTCTTCTGTGATAAAGAACACATTTCTTCCTGATTACACGGGAAGACCTGGTGAGCTCTAGGACTGGCCTCATGTTAACGCAAAATCAGCTTCAGAAAATGGAATACTTTTATGATTACTTAAGCATTTGTATTTCATGCCATAAATTCTTCCCCGTCTGAAACAGACCACTTAACTCAGTCTTAGAACATCAAGCTGTTAATTTACACAGAATTCGGACAGGAAACCATTGACAGCAGTGAATTCTGTTGGGGGTTTTATGTGGTAAGAGATTTTAACAGAAGCGCATTTTGTCTTCTAACTAGTGAAGCAGTTTATTTTTAATAAAATCTCAGAAAGAGACGCTGTGAAGATGAGTTACCATATCTTGGTCAATTTTTAGAGATACTTTATAAAAAGTCTCCTGTTCTTTCAAACTTTCCAGCTACTTTGACTTGTCATTTTGCTTTATTATGATGTCAAAAACTTTAAAGTACTATTGGTTCAGATGCTGCATTTGGTTAAAAATACCTGTCTAGGATATGGGCCTTTTATTAATTTATTTTTCTTAATGATGATATATATCTTCTTCAAAAAATAAGATTTCAGAATTATTGACACTTTTTTCCCACATCAGGACTTTCTTTTTCTCCAACATAATTCTTTTTATGGTTGGTCAGTACAGAAATAAAAATAGTTTGTATCTGGTTTCTTGATCAATATAGAATTAAATGAAATAACAATTTGATGACTATTGCATTTCTCTCATTTCCTTCAAATCTTTAATTTGTTTTAAATTTTAGTTTAGATAATACGTTTTCAATAATGTTAAAGTTGATGGTATTGTTGTACATTATGGAATCACTCTCCCCACGATCACCAAAATGCTCATGGTTCTCCACCACTGACCTGTGTCACTTCTGGTCCCATTTTCATTCTTCAACCATACTTCTCCTACTGTTTGGTTATAATTCAAAGAAAGAGCTTGACACTGTTCTATATGTGTGACTCCTTATTTTATAGTCTCAATATTTCAGAAGAGTATGACTATCAAGTAATTTGTCCTTCTTATTTTGACTTCTTTCCCTTAACATGATACCCTCAGCTCCATCCAGGTTTCAGAAATCTTGGTGACAATTCCCTCTTTGCTTTTAGATGCATTGCGTTCCCTTTGTTTCTCTTGCTGTTGGATTTTAGAACCCAAATCCATTAATGAAGACAGTATCATGAAGTGTTTTACCAGTGTTTTATTCTACGTATTTTAAGGTTACACGGCAGTTGGTAACTGCCGTGTAACCCCAACAATGGCCAGGATCCAGAGATCATCACACTCAGCTCCCGGGAGCGAACAAGGCAGAGTCTCCTATCCTGTGCCTGACTGTCTGCACCAGGGCCCAACAGCTGAAGACCTGCGGGCCCCAGCCAAGACCATGCTGGGACCACTCTCCACACACTTGGATGAGCCTCACGCATAAAAGAACTGGCAGAGGA
>JAOXYA010000045.1:1157454-1169591 GCA_028565675.1 Sorex palustris | reverse complement strand
CAGAACATATTTCGGAATGAAGCATATATATATATATATTATAGAAAAAATGTGTTTCCATAATACCTGTTCACAATCCTTCTTGCTTGGTTTTAGCCCTTCTTGTTGACATTAGTAACAGATCCATTATAAAGATTAGCATACCCTATGTTTGGTGATTTTTCCCTTTTATTCAAATAACTAATAGTTGTGAATCTTCACCAATATGTAAAAATCAATATTTTGTCCAGAAAATGATGCTTCATTCATTACTTGTTTATCATTGTTTCTGACTTTCTATTCCCACTGAGATCCATAAGTAAATAGCATCATAACACAATGGTAACATGGACTTCACTGTTTGAGTTTGCTTTTAAAATAGTAATTAATGTCAGAGAGATAGTAAAGGAGTTACAGTGCTTGTCTTGCATGGGGCTGACCCCTGCTTTACTGGTTTCAAACTCATATGGTTCCCCAAGCACCACCAGGAGTGACCCCTAAACACAGAACCAAGAGTAAGCTTTCAGCACTGCCAAGAAACTTGGCAGTTTGGTTCCAAAACAAAAACAAAGAAAGAAGTAATTTGTAGAAAATAGAGGCTTATTGCATTGCTTAACTCTGAAAAATGATCATCCCATCTATACTTTCTCTACCTAGGGTGGATTCAGAATTGATCCTTATTTCTAACATGCTCTCCATTTGATGATATAGCTCGTGTGATATTCTACTCATCTATAGCAATGAATGAATTATTTACTGAAGAGTTTTACACTAACCTAAGACAAAGAAGCCACTTCTAAAAACTAATGTTTACTTTCTGGACAAACTTAATTTTCTTAATTTGACTCAGATGAAAACAGCAACAATCACAATGACCTATCTCAAAATGTACATGATATTTCTCAGCTCAAATTACACCTCGCGATCAGCAGTTATTAAACCTAAGATGTCTTTTTTAAAATTCCGTCATATGAATTGTTCTTAACCTTGGCCACAACTATTTCAGGGAATTTCAGAAATACAATTCCTGCATGACCTTGAATTATCTAATAGGAATCCTGGAGAAGCACCTCCGTATTTTCTGAAGTCCCACTTGTACCTCCAATACATAGATAAGATCAAAAAACGATCAGTCAGAGAAGTGGTTCTCAAACCTCAGTGTTTATCAGAGTCTAGATGATCATATTAAAATGTAAAATACTTGATGTCCCCTCCTAGGCTTCTTATTCAATAAGTTTAAAGTAGAATGCAAGAATCCATGTCTAACAATTTTTCAAGTGAAGTTGATGACTTTAGTTCTGGGACCACACCTGAAGAATCAATGTCTTACATTGATATTCCTGAAACTTTTAAGAGCAGAAATAAAGCTGATTTGTTTACATTGTAGAAAAACTAGTTTAATACAAACAACCATTTTAATAGCATTGTATAATTTTTAATTTGACAAACTAATGGAAATATTGGTGACAGTGCCAAAGAGCATGTTTTAATGGCTCTGCCTCCCTCCTAATTACAGAAGAAATCTAACTCATAAAATATAGTTCAGATGTTTAAACAAACCACTTATATGGTACTTAGGTGAAATAGCAACCCTTGTAAAATAGTCCAGATTGTAATCAATTTCATGAAGTATCTGGTTTATTTCATCTAGTTCGCTTGAAAATTTGAGCAGCTGGGCATCACAGAAATAGAATTGTATAATCTCACCTTGATTAGCAAGAGGCAATAATTCAAAATATTTATCTAGTTCACAATGTTTTTCTCATTCCTCAGGAAATAACTTTTATCAATTTTTTTTAAAAAATCTCCAGCTTCTCTGGCCTTCATACCAGCTGAGAAATATCACAGTAAATCCCTCATATGACAATAATATAGCTTTGCAGCATTGTATCTTATAAAATCTAATTTTTGCTTTGGAATTTTGCTTTTGACTACCTATGTTATGCCAATGGCTTTATGAATGATTTTCTAAGACATATAGCAGATATTTATATTGTCTTTATTAATACAGTGTATATAGCAGATATTTATATTGTCTTTATTAATACAGTGTGAAACAAAATTATTTATCAGTTGAATCATAAATAAGCGGTGCTATATTTTTACAATAAAGTACATAAACTCCTCATTTAAGAAGAATCAACAAATAGTCTCCACATTCAGTTGCCCTACAGAGTCCGCAGTCCATTCTTACTCAGACATGAAGAAAAGATTCCTCCAGGTGATTTGTGTTCCAAAGTTTTCAAGTCACTCCCCAGACAGTGTGGATCCGTAAAACATCATCCTCATTGAGGTCTTGTCCAACCTCCTAAAAGAATCATAAAAAATAATAGCTTTTAAAGTAGATAGCTTTGGAGGTATCTTGTTACACAGCACTAGTACCCAGAACAGTGTCTGTTAAAATTTTAGTTTTATTATAATGCCTTTTGTCGCTCTCTCTGGGTGATGGGGGTTTTCTCGGACCCCAGGGCTGGAGAGCGAGTGGTGGTGCCTGGGGCGCACATAGCAGGTGGGCGGGCCAGAGGGACTGCTGTGTGGCATTTTGCAGCAGTCGCTGGTGTTTGCCTTCCCCCCGTATTTTTTCTTCCCATCCCTTGACAAGTTCAGTAGCCACATGCGGAGGGTGCTTGTCCGCAGGCGATCGAAAGGAAACGGATGAAACAGACATTGGAGCCTACTTTTTGGATGCAGAAATCTAAAACTTAAAGCTTTAGCTTTAGAGCAAGAGAGCAAGAGAGACGTCGGGGCTGGAGGGAGTACTGTGGTTGGGCACTTGGCCTGACTCGGGTCCGGCCCCAGCGCCCAGGGGCCCTCGCCTCAGCCCTGCCGGAGTGCTCTCTGGGCACTGAGGTGTGTTGAGGAATCGACAGGTAAAGGAGGCCACCCTCCTCAGCACAGTCCCGCACCTGTTTACCGAACAGTGTGTGGGGCAGGGGAGATGGGCCAGTCGGGAGGTGCTTCCTTGTGTGCCCGACTGGGTTTGAGCCCCAGCACCCCTCAAGGCCTGGTCCAGGCTCGGCCAGAACACGTGGCCCCACGCCGCTGCCACCGCGCGCTTCTTAGGAACTGGTTCTCCTCTCTTTGCCCTCCGGCCTTTTGTGTCTGTCTCTCTGTCTTCCCCCAACACACACACGCATGCACATGCACGCACACACACACACGCATACACGTGTGTGCCAGTGCTTTGAGGGTTGCTCCTGGCTCTGTGCTCAGGGATCACTCCTTTAGGCGCTTGGGAGACCATAGGCGGTGCTGGGGGGGCAAACATGGGTCAGCTGTGTGCGAAGTAAGTGCCTTCCCCGCTGTACTCTCCAGCCCCCAGGATTGCACTTTTATTTATTTTTTGGTTGGTTTTGGCCATTTGGGCCAAACCCAGTGATGCTTAGGGGTCACTCCTGGCGTTGCTCGGGGGACCATATGGGATGCCGGGGATCGAATCCCGGTTGTCCACATGGAAGACAAATGTCCTCCCTGTTCTACTATTCTCCAGTCCCCAGAATTACAATTAGTATTAATGATTTTTTTTTTTTTGCTTTTTGGGTCACGCCCAGTGATGCACAGGGGTTACTCCTGGTTCATGCACTCAGGAATTACTCCGGGGGACCCTATGGGATGCTGGGAATTGAACTCGGGTCGGGCCGCATGCAAGGCAAACACCCTACCCGCTGTGCTATCACTCCAGCCCCAGTATTAATGTTTTTTGTTTAAACTTATTATTAAAAAAAATTGAATCACAGTGAAGATGCAGTTACAAAGTTGCTCATGACTGGATTAATCACATCATGGTCCAACACCCGTTTTTTTTAAAATTGCGGGTTCAGTTAAAAAAAAATGTTCCGTTTCAAATGTCCATTCTGTGTAGGTGTAGCCATGCTTAGTGCACGTAGGAAACGCACAGCCAGAAACCCGCGGCCACTCTCACGCTTCCTGTTCTGTGGCATCAGCCTCGGCTGCCCATCAGATCTTGTTTTAGTCGTGAAAACACAGTTTTACAAGTCCTCTTCCAATAAGAGCAGAGCAGAGCTGTCTTGCTGTGTTTTGGGGGTGCTTTGCTGTCATTTGGTTTATCCAGGTTTCGCTTCTCACTCGTGAGCGCAGGGAAACCCCAGTCATTCTGGTCAAGATGGGGCATCGGTGTTGACCCTTGTCACTGCACAAATCATCTTTGTTCAGAGATGATTTATCTGTCTTCCGTTCTGCTGTGAGCTCTGCGGCAGTTTCCAGTCTCCTAATTTAAACGGGAATCCTCTTTAGAAAGGGGTTCCCAGGGCCTTGGCTGGCCGAGGAGCCCAGGCGATCTCACCGAGAGACTTGTTTGGGTGCCGTGGCCTGAGTGTTTCTCAGCCTTTTCACAGTGTGGCAGCTGGCCTGAGGGGCCGGCTGATGGGGGCCCAGGTCTGCTGTTGGGTCATGTCTGGTGGGTCGAGGAACTTCCGGCCAGCCTGGGCTGGTGTCCCTGGCCTCTCGCCCCACTCAGGGCCCAGCAGTGGAGGGTCATTGGCACCCCTTCCTGGCGGGGGCTCGCTCAGAGTTGGCTGCTGAGACACTTGTTCTCCTTTTAGGTGAACGGAAGAGAACCCGAAGAAGAAAATCTCAATAAGTCTGAAGTCAGCCAAGTGTTTGAGATCGCGCTTAAACGGAACCTGCCTGTGAATTTTGAGGTAAGCTTACTTTACATGTTGAACTCTGTGTTAGAACTACTCTTGTCGGCCCTTTTCAGAACTGCTTTCTTCTGAGGAGCTTTCAAATAGGTGCCGGGGAGATGGGCGGCTGGCGGGGCATTTATTTGCCTTGCTTGCTGCTGACTCGGATTTGGTCCCTAACACCGCACACCACCCCCTGGGCCCTGCCAGGAGTGATCCCCGAGCACGGAGGCAGGAGTAAGCCCTGAGCACGGCCGGTTGTGTCCAAAAGCAGAAAACAAAATTGACGCTCAAATGAGCGTGAAACTCCAGATGGGAAATTTAACCTTTGCTTTTTAGCAAGGCAGTGTGTTTTCCAGTCAGCTCTGTGACTCCCCCACCCCCCACCCCGCCACCCCCTTTCTCTGCTCTCCTCCCCTCCTCCCTGCCCAGGATCGAACCCAGGGCCTTAGACACGCAAGCACATACATTCCACCACATTTCCGGTCTAGTGATGGCTCACTACGGCCTGGGTCGCCGGGCTGCTTACGGGCGCCCCACGCTCCTGCACAGGCTGTTCTCTCGGGGAGGGTCCTGTTTCCATAAGCCAGAGAAGCGCTCTGTACCCCCAGGTGCGCGGTCTCCTTCAGCGGCCCCTAGAAGTGCTGCGCGGGGGAGCCGTCTCCAGGCCAGGCGTTTGCTGCTGTCCAGCTCACCCTCCCAGTGCGCCCATTGTGGAGGCTTCATTGTCAAGGCTAGGGACCAGCCGTTTCGGGTGGAAGCTGAGGGACACTGGGCGGGTTTCCTTGCGTGAGGCTGTCCACTGCAGTGCCGGGGCCCCAGCTTGGCACCGTGCTCTCCCCCCGAGCCCACCTCCTGCACCCAGCCTTTTTTTCCCCTTTCTTTTTGGGTCACACCCGGCGATGCTCAGGGGTTCCTCCTGGCTCTGCACTCAGGCATGACTCCTGGCGGTGCTCGGGGATCCTGTGGGATGCTGGGAATCGAACCCGGGTCGGTCACTTGCGAGGCAAACACCTTCCCCGCTGTGCTAGCGCTCCGGCCCCTGAGCCCAGTTTTGATTCTGTGCCCCTTCCCGTGTCACTGTCGCTGTTGCCGGTGTGGCTGGCTGTGGTGCTCCTGGGGATGCTGCATTGTGTGGCCCACCCCAGCGGGGTTGTGCTTGCTGGGGTCACAGGTCACGGTCACTGGAGTACTCAGCTGTCTAGTGCTCACCTGCAGGTGCCCTGCCCTGCTTGGAAGAGACATTTGGATCCGACCGTCCTCGCTATTCTGGCCTGACAGTGTCTCCCCAGTGGGTTCAGTGCTCACTGGACTCTTGTGTGTCATGGTTGGGGTGCCCCTGTGGCCCCACGTGCTGCCGGCACTGATGGACGCTGCCCCTGGTCGCAGTGCCCAGGGCGGCACTAAGCCAGGACATGGGGGTTGCGCCTTTGCCTTCTCCTGGGTCAGAGCGGCCTTCCTGTGCCTCCCAGGCTGCTGGTCCTTACAGCATTCCTCTCGAACTCATCCCAAAGAGCTTTCTTTTGGGGTGTTTATTTTGGGGTCTCTTCCCATCTTCTGCTGTTTTTCTGGAGATGTTTTGCATCTCATTGTGGGGCTTCCTGCCAGTCTGAGCCGCTGTTGACCTGCTGCTCGGGCGTTCCTGGGGGCTTTGGTTTTGCCCAGTAAATTCTTGAGTTCTGTCGTTTCTGCCTGCTCTCCTCCTGCTTCCTGTGTCGGGTGCATCGCTGTTTCCTTGAGCTCACGGAGCATTCTCAGTGCTTGTGTCCTTACCCGAAAGGTATGATAGACATGAGCAGATACATACGGATAGGGTTTTACATCTGCGGCCTGTACTGGCTGTGTCTGCGCGTACATGTATAGAACCACACGTGGACGTGTGTGTGTGTGTGTGTGTGTGTGTGTGTGTGTGTGTGTGTGGCTGTACATGGATCCGGTCGGTCCTGGCTGCCGCGGCTCAGGGCAGCTGCCCGGCTCTCTGATGTGCTGGCTCCCTGCCACTCGCCTCTGGAGCCCCCGGGGGACACCTTCTGGTGCTTTCCTCATTCCCTGGGAAAGCCATTTGGACCGGATTTGTTGTAATTAAGTAGTTGCACAGAGTCAAACATCATGCTTCAGGAAGGCTTTCGGTGTGTCCTTAATAAACAGTGTAAACAGTGTGTGTGTGTGTGTGTGTGTGTGTGTGTGTGTTCCAGCATTTGAGACAAGATCACACCCTGCATTTAGTTGACCTGTTTTCTTTCGTCACCCTCAGTCTTTAACATTTCCTCAGCCTTTCTTTGTTGTGATGGTGTTGAATCTTTGTAGTTGGCTTTGGTGTTGGGGCCACACCTGGTGGTTCTCAGGGCCTGCTCCTCGCTCTGTACTCAGGGATCTCTCCTGGCGGGGCTCTTGATGGGACTTAACAGATGTGTTTACTTTTGGGGGGACAAAGTGTGTTTGGGCCACACCTGGGAATTCTCAAGGGTTACTCCTGACTCTACACTCAGGAATTAGCTCCGGGAGGTTGCTCAGGGGACCATATGGGATGCTCGGAGTCAAACCCCTGTTGGCCACACGCAAGGCAAACACCATGCCCCTGGCCATGATGTTTTAAAAAGAAATTTTAGGCACCGTGGCTAACAGTCCAGTAGAAGGAAGGGCTTCATGCCTAAAACATTGCAGCACCACGCCTGCTGGCAGAGGGTCGGCTTTCCCCCAAACCCCCGCCCCCTTCTCCTTCCGTGCCATGATCAGCTTCTTATTGAGGACCAGAACGAAGACACTTCTTTTCCCTTTTTTTGGATGGGGGGTTCGTACCCAGCAATGCACAGGGGTCACTCTTGGCTCTGTACTCAGGAATCACTCCTGGTGGTGCTCGGGGGACCACATGGGATGCTGGGAATCGAAACTGAGTCGGCCGCATGCAAGGCAAACGCCCTCCCCGCTGTGCCATCGCTCCAGCCCCAAAGACACTTAACACACACAGAAAAAGCGAGACCAGGCTCGCGCCCAGCTGGTGTCCGAGAGGCTGTTCTTCCCTTCCGTGTAGCCATGTGGCAGCTCTTTGACAGGCACAGCTGCGAGCAGAGCCCGCTGCGCTCCGGTGCTGCCTGTGTCCCCGCGGCCCCGGGTGGCGCTCAGCTGTGGGCAGCCTCTGACTGTTGCGCAGAAGGGCAGAGCAGGGGGCGTCTGCCTCTCGTTCCTGTCTCTGAAACCAGGGTGGCTCGCCTTGTCTGGGGGCCACACCTGCTCAGGGGTCTCTTCTGGCTGTCCTCACGGGCTGAGCCCTGGCCCCCCTGTTCCTGCTCATCCCCAAGTTCCGGGGGTCCTGCCCGTCCCTCCCTCCCTCCCTCCCTCCCGGGAAGCCGTGCGTGTCCCTCCGCTGGTGGAGTGTCTGTCACGCTTTCACTCAGTCTTTCCCTCTGAAACAGGTCGCCCGCGAGAGTGGCCCGGCCCACATGAAGAGCTTTCTGACCAGGGTGTCTGTCGGGGAGTTTGTGGGGGAGGGGGAAGGGAAGAGCAAGAAGATCTCCAAGAAGAACGCCGCCATCGCCGTCCTGGAGGAGCTGCGGAAGCTCCCGCCCCTGCCCGCGGTGGAGCGGCCCAAGCCCCGGATCAAGAAGAAAACCAAGTCCATCGTCCGGGTAAGCGCTGCCCGCCCGCCTGATGCCACTACGCCGGCCCCAGCTCCGGTGCGGCCCAGGGCGGCTCCGGGAGGCGTGTGGCCGCTCCCTCACGGTGACGACGGTCCTGTGGGCGCGCCACTGAGGGCCTCCGGGCCTTGCTTCCACTACAGAGCAGCCCCGAGTGCGGCCAGGGCATGAACCCCATCAGCCGCCTGGCCCAGATCCAGCAGGCCAAGAAGGAGAAGGAGCCCGAGTACACGCTGCTCACGGAGCGCGGCCTGCCCCGCCGCAGGGAGTTCGTCATGCAGGTGGGTCGGGGGCGCCGTGCAGAGCGGGAGGGAGCAGGGGGTGGGGAGGTGGTGTTTCTGGGCCAGATCTCTAGGGCTGCAGTTTGTCTAAGTCGTCTCGTGCTGGTTCCCACCGAGGCCGAGTAGCCCGGCTCCCACCCCAGCGAGCCAGGCTGTCCCCTCGCTCCTCACCCTGCCTGCGCTGCCCTCCCACCTGCTGTTTCTGTTCATCTGTTTGTTTATGGGCCACACCTGGCGATGCTCAGGGGCCGCTCCTGGCCCTGCACTCGGGAATGACTCCTGGTGGTGCTCGGGGCCCTGTGGACGGCCGGGGCTTGCGTCCAGGCCACCCGTGTACAGGGCAGGTGGCCTCCCTGCCGTTCGTTGCTCCAGCCCATGTTCCCGCGCTTTTCTTTGGGAGGTCATTCTCACTGGGTGAGCTGGTACCTCGCTGGCACTTCGATTTGCGTTTCCTGCTGACCAGTGACGAGAAGCTTTTCTCCTGGTAGTTTTGTACCCTGTGGTCTGCTCTGAGACGTGACTCTTGAGCGCTTCCGTTTCCGTCGTTTTTGAGGAGGTATCTGCTTTCCCGTGGCTGAACTGTGCGAGCCCGGGAGCTCGTGGTTCGCTCCTGGTCAGACTATGAGGAGTGATGTTCTCTCCCTTCCCGAAGGGTGTTTCTCTGCTCTCGAAGTAGAAAATAGTTTTTTTTTTTTTTTGGCCTTTGGGGTCATACCCAGCAATGCACAGGGGTTACGCCTGGCTCTGCACTCAGGAATTACTCCTGGAGGTGCTGGGGGACCCTATGGGATGCTGGAGATTGAACCTGGTTCGGCTGTGTGCAAGGCAAACGCCCTTCCTGCTGTGCTATCACTTCGGCCTTCGCAGTAGTTTCTTGTCCATCTTCTACACCTGTGCCATTGGTGGGCCTGTCGGCAGTGACACTGACCAGCCCACACGGTCCGCCACTCAGCGAGCCTCTGCACGAGTCGATGTTTCTGTTTATATTAACGAGTGGCCTGAAAGCTCCATGAGAGGCTCTGGGTCTCCCCCCGGCGGGACGCAGCATGGTGACCGCCTGTGTCCGTGTAGCCGGTCCGTCTCTCGCAGCACGTGGACCCCTCCTTTGTGATGTGACGGGTCCGGGCAACGCCGCCTCCCCGTCCTTCCACGTGACCTGGGACCCCAGGCACAGTGAGGGAGAGCCTCAGAACCCCAGAGCCTCATCACAAGTATTTGAGGAAAGGAAGAGCTTTCGGTTCTGCTGCCTCTGTTAATTAAAGTAATTATACGCTTAGATAATTGGATGCTGAGTAATTGCGACCTTGAACAATGGCTGCTGGTAATTGGTTCTGGCAGCCGGTGCCAGCCCGCTCCCGGGCAGCGCTCTGCGGGCCCTGCCTCCCTCCTCGGGGCCTCCCGACCAGCTCGGTCACCGTCTGGGCCCTTCTTCCTGCAGGTGAAGGTGGGGAACCACACCGCCGAAGGGACTGGCACCAACAAGAAGGTGGCCAAGCGCAACGCGGCCGAGAACATGCTGGAAGTCCTGGGCTTCAAGGTGCCGCAGGCGCAGCCTGCCAAGCCGGCCCTCAAGTCCGAGGAGAAGGTGACTCGGGACGGCCCTTGCCCTCCTCCACTGCTGGGGGCGGCTGCTGACCTTCGGGGGCTGTCTCTGCTGGAAGGCCGGTGGGGAGGGCCGGGCCAGTGCGTGGGAGGCCGTTCCTTGGAGCAGGCTTCGGTTTTACCGGTTGACACCGGGTTGAGGGTCAGGACCAGGTTTGGGGGTTTCTGGGGTGTTCGTGGAGCGCCGGAGATGGCACAGCAGGGCGTGCGCTGCCTTCCGCTCGGCCCCTGGCACCCCGTATGGTCCCCCGATCCCCCCAGGAGTGTCCCCGGAGGCTGTCTCCTTGCCAGTCCCCCCTTCCGAATTGGGACCAGCTCCATGCAGGCTTGATGGCTCCATGCTGGGGCAGTCCTCGGGCCAGGCAGCTCACCTGGGGCCAGCTCAGGGTCCCCATCGCTCACTCTGGACTGTTACTGTGTCACACGCGAAGGGGCACAGGGACCCCTCCCGCGGAAGCTTAGAGGACTATATGTATTGCCAGAGATTGAACCGTGCTTGGCCACCATGAAACTCCTCAGGCACACGGTCGGCCTCCTCCCTGCTTACAAGGGGGCAGTCTGCAGCCCTAGCGCACTCCTCCTACGTTGCTCCGAGACACAGGCTTCGGGCCACGCCAGCCAAGCTCGATTTAAATTCAATCTGCAGCTGCTTCCCTAAGCGTTGTCCGCGGGTGAGGAGGAGCGGAGTGGGAGAGAGGGCAAAGCTCCCAGGCGGCAAGACCCTCGGCTGGGGGTCCTTGCACTGCACAGCCTCGGGCCCGGTGGCCCAAGGGCAAGGAACTTGCTGCCAATGCAGCTAGGGAAGAATGCATGTTTGGACAGTTTGCGCTTCTGTTTATATTCCCGTCCTCTCTTTTGTCACTTAACACATCTCTGGGGACAAGGGGAAGCAGGTCCAGGCGGCCTTGTCCGGGTCTCTCCTTGCACAGCCCTCTCGCTGCGCCACTGGTGCACGGGACGGCAGCAAGCTCTCAGTTCAGATTTTCCGTTTTTGTGTCCTTGCCAACCCTGTTCCAAATGTGGTGTGACCCCAAATGTGGCGTGCTCGGGGCTTACTCCTGGCAGCGCTCTGGGGCCAGGTGGGATGCTGGGGACGGAAGCCAGGCGTGCCAGCCCGCTGAGACACCCCCACTTCCGGCATGTGCCTGGCGACCTTGGGGCGGCTCAGCAAGCGGAGAGTCCTGCCTTTTCCGAAACTTGGGCCCAGCTCATGTAGCCTATAGCAGCAGAAAGCAATTTCCAGTGGTCTGATTTGTGCTCATGGTCACCATCGTCTTCTTTTTCTCTAAGACACCAGTAAAGAAATCGGGTGATGGAAGAAAAGTAACCTTCTTTGAACCAGGCCCCGGGGATGAAAATGGGACTAGTAAGTGCCGTGCTCACACCCTCTCCCTTGGAGGGGGCCTTGGGGAGCAGCCGGGCCCCTGGGTGTCGGGGTCGCTCTGGCGGGCATGGGGACCCCGTCTCCCGGGGAGTGTGTGTTGATGTGCCCCGCCCCTTCCCAGGCAATAAAGAGGAGGAGTTTCGGATGCCTTATCTCAGCCATCAGCAGCTGCCTGCGGGGATTCTCCCCATGGTGCCCGAGGTCGCCCAGGCCGTGGGAATGAGTCAAGGACATCACACCAAAGATTTTAGCAGGGCGGCGCCAAATCCTGCCAAGGCCACGGTAACTGCCATGATAGCCCGTGAACTGTTGTATGGGGGCACCTCGCCCACCGCCGAGACCGTTTTAAAGAGTAACGTCTCTTCAGGCCCCATGTCCCACGGACCTCTAACGAGACCCTCCGAGCAGCTGGACTATCTCTCCAGAGTCCAGGGCTTCCAGGTAACTGTCAGGCCCGCGCCCAAGGCCACTGTGGGACCCTGCGCTCAGCTTCTTGGGCTCGGGGATGGACGAGGAGGGCGGAGAGCTGTGCGGTGACAAGTGTGGATGGAGGGAGGGAGAACCCTCGTCCTTCCATAATAAAGTTCAGACAATTCAATCTAGTGGGTTATAT
>JAOXYA010000045.1:1100269-1110494 GCA_028565675.1 Sorex palustris | reverse complement strand
ATCTTCTACAAGATCATTGTTGGTGATTTTAATGCCAAGATAGGACCAAGAAGATCAGCTGAAGAACTCCACATTGGGACCCATGGCCTAGAATAGAACAAACAGGATAAAAGACTGAGTTAATTATGTCGACCAAGACCATCTATGGTAACTCACAGTTCCAGAAAGCCTAATCTAAATGTTGGACTTGGGAATATCCTGATGGAGAGTTCCACAACAAAATAGACCACATCATATTCAATTGACAATTTTGCTTGACTGATTTTGCTGTTGTCCCAAAATTCCAAACTGGATTGGACCACCATATCCTTCATGCAAAATTCTACCTCACGGAGTGGGGAGAAAGGGCTACAAAGTTGAAGAAGATAACTCCCAGAATGACTACCAACTGGAAGCTCTCTGGCACTATTGTGGCACCATGGGAAGATGCCATCATTGATGACATCAAAAAAGAATATGATCGATCGACTGGTTCAGCACCTCAATGCTTGTGTGAGGAATGCCGAGAGAGATAAAGGCACAAAAAGACATCTGCCTTCAGAAACTCTCAAGCTCATTTGCCAATGTGGCTTGGTGTAAGCCTCAGGCAATGTGTGAGCTCACAAAGCAATACAGAGAATCAATAAAGGAAGACCTCAAAGAGAGAAGAGCAATAGTGCTGGCTGATGTGGCAGAAGCCAGAAGAAGCATTCACAATGCCTGCCTGTCTATCGCCAACTACAAGACCAAGATGACTTCCCTCCAATGTCCTGACGAATCTATCACAACTTCCAGAAGAGCAATGGAGAAGATTATCCATGACTTCTATTCAGATCTCTTTGATAGCCATGTCCACTTGCATGCATACCAAATTCCACAGGATGGATATGTTGTTCCCAATATTCTTCTTTCCGAAATTCAACACACCATTTCATTGGTAAAGAAGCGAAAAGCACCTGGCCCAGACAAGGCCAGACCCGAACACCTGAAGAATCTGCCATCATTACTCTTCAATACACTGGCTCGGCTCTTCACACACTACTTGTCTGAATGCAAGGTTCCGTCCCAGTGGAAAACCAGCAGGATCATTCTACTGTACAAGAAAGAAGACATCTACGACATTGGTAACTATCACTTGATTTGCCTGTTGTCTCTCATCTACAAGCTGTTCACTAAAGTCATCCTAAATAGGATTGGCAAGACACTATATGAAGGACAACCATGTGAGCAAGCTGGCTTTCAAAAAGGATTCACATGATCAACCATATCCACATGGTAACCAAGCTCATTGAGGTTTCTCGGGAGTTCAAGATGCCACTCTGTCTAATGTTTATTGATATAAAGAAGGTCTTTGATTCTCTTAAGACTGAAGTGGTCATCCAAGCCCTAGCCAAACAGGGAGTGCAAACTCAATACATGAGGATTCTCTGTGAGCTGTATTACAGATTCACTACCAAGATCTCACTATTCTACAAAGAAGTGATCATCCATGTCAAGAGAGGAGTTCAGCAGGGTGATATTATTTCACCAAAACTCTCCAGTGCCACCCTCAAGAACATCATGAGACAACTGGAATGGGAAGGGATGGGAGTGAAGCTAGATGTTCGGCAACTACAGCACCTCTGCTTTGCTGATGACATCGTTCTAATAACACCAAACATTAGCCAAGAAGCACAAATGCTGGCCTACTTCGACTGTGAGTGTGGAAAGGTCGGACTGCAGCTGAATCTCACAAAGACAATATTCGTGAGAAATGCACTTGTTCCTGATGTTCCATTCACTATCAACGAAATTACCATATCCGAATGCAACAGTCATGTGTACCTAGATCAAGGACTCAAAATGACAAATGACCTGGCACTTGATTGCACAGGAGGAAGAGAGCTGCATAGAACACCTTTAAGTGTGTTGAAGAAATATCTAAGAGGACAAAGAACCTCCTGCTCTGCGCATATCTCTTTGACTCACCATTCTTCCTGCATTAACATATGCCTCAGAGACCTCAGCCCTATGAAAACAGGATAAAAATGCTATTTGGGTCTCCCTAAGAGGAATCAAAAGAGCTATTCTTGGAGTATTATGCTTCACTTAAATGAGAGAAGGAATCCAGAGTTCCAACCTCCATCGATGATCCAGAATCAGGGGCACGGTCTCATTTGCCAAGGCATCTAAAGTCAGATGGGCTAGACACATAATGAAATTTGGAGATGACATCTGGACTAGAGCCATTACCGACTGAATTCCACTGGACATCAAAAGATCACATGGCCGCCCACCTACGAGTTGATCAGACTGCGAGCAGATGACATTGGGCTACACTAGCACATGACAGGGACAAATGGAAACATTCCTGGCACCCACTTGAGCAAATCGATGAGTAACGGGATGTCAAGTGATCAAGTGATCAAAAGTGATAAGCTGGAAACATCCTGACAGAAATATAATGAACATTTTTGTTAATATCCTTTAGATTTGTTCCCTGTCTTACTATTATTTGACTGACACTAAGTCATAATCTTTGTGGATATGGAACAAAGGAATGAAAATGGCTCCAAGAATCTAGAGCGCTATGAGAGAACCAATGTGGCCGACAAACTGGAGGTTACAGGACAGCAGTAGAAAAGTAAAAGCAATATGGGGGCTGGAGAGATAGCACAGTGGTTAGGGCATTTGCCTAGCATGCAGCCGACCTGGGTTCAATTCCCAGCATCCCCTATGGTTCCCTGAGCACCGCCAGGAGAAATTCCTGAGTGCAGAGCCAGGAGAAACCCCTGTGCATTGCCGGGTTGAACCAAAAAGCAAAAAAAAAAAAAAGCTAAATAATGTTAATTATATAAATTTATATCAACTTTTCAAAAACATATGTTTGCTACTTTTTTTCTTACCTGAAAACTTTGAAGAATTTTAGAATTTGGAATGTTAATAGGGTGGCTATGGGGTAAAGAGCAGAAAGATTCTCTTTCCTGAACTACTAGGACAAGGCATCTCAAGTGGGGAGGCATTTGGGCATTAACCTCCCATGCCCTTTTAACCACTCCCTTCCTGAGAAAAGTCCAGCAACTTTGGGTAGTGTCTTGCTTTCCAAAGACCTTTATTTTTTAATGTTTATTTGCTTCCAGTGACATCATTTTCTCCATCATTTGCCTGCCCAATAAAGGATGGACAAGAGATGGCAAAAGAGTTGAAAGCCAATCAAATCATTCTGGAGAAATTGTTAACAGACCTGGATTAAGATTAGCCAAGAAGCATTTAGCTAAAATGAGGTTTGGGGGAACTTTGTGGGTTTCATTTAGATTGTGTTTACATGACAACAAAGCATCTGGTCAATTTAGTGGAAAGTAGGCAAATTGTTTATGCAGTTGTGTAGACAAAACAGCAAGTTGATCCAATAACTGTATTTTCAAATTTATGGATTCTGGCTTTCATATATACTGCCCTTCCCATATCATAATCATGAATATTTAATAGTTTTATAAGATAAATACTATTTTTATATTAAAGTAATTAATGCCTGAATTTTCAAATGTTTTTCCTCACTTTTTAGGTTGTAATTTTTCACTATATATGTATATATAATATCTAAATATGTTTGGAAATGTTAGAAGAGAGAGTGAATGTTTACTTTTACTGAGATTCTTGAATCATATTCATGTATATGTTTGGGGTCACAGCCAGCAGTGCACTCCTGGCAGTGTTCAGGGAACCACATTGGTGCCAGAGATCAAACCTGGGTCTGCTATAAGTTGGGCAAATACCCTACCTGCTATGATCTCTAGTTCTTCAATAATATATTTTTTTGTTTTTTGCTTTGGGAGGCCCACCCCCAATGGTGCTTAGCACTTACTCCTGAATCTGCATTCAGAGATCACTCCTGGTGATACACAGGGGACCATATCGGGTATCAGGGATTCAACCCAGGTTAGTCACGTGTGAAGCAAGTGCTCAGTTTACTGCATTATCTCTCTGGCCTCCTTGGATGATATTTAAAAAGGGTTTATAATTAAATTTAAAAAGGGTTTATAATTATAATTAAAAAGGCTTTTTGAGATCTGTTTTTAAAATCGCTGCTTCTAATGAGGATGTTTATAAGACTACATATACTAAATTGTAATTCATTCTCAAAAATTAGCATGTTAATTTATTAAAATTTAACGTATAAAAACACTCAGAATAGCTGTGTGTGACCCCAAAAGATTAAAAAAAAGTTAATGTTTTATCTATAGGAGCTAGAGAGATTGCTCAATGGACTGATGTTCCAGCTTTGCATCAGGAGGCCTGAATTTGATCTCCAGCAACTCAGAGTATCCTGAGCATTATCAAGAATTACTGCCCCCACCCCCTGCCAATTAGAGTCAGAAGTAGTTCCTGGGTACTCTCAGGTATGGAAGAAAAAATGTGGGGTAGAGGTACTCAGAGTATCAAGCGGTAGAGACTCAGCTACTCTCCCTTGTAATTTTCA
Organism: Sorex palustris; assembly: GCA_028565675.1. Classification (NCBI taxonomy): domain Eukaryota; kingdom Metazoa; phylum Chordata; class Mammalia; order Eulipotyphla; family Soricidae; genus Sorex; species Sorex palustris. The sequence continues at coordinate 1,106,056 of JAOXYA010000045.1, read as the reverse complement.
GTCAACAAGGCCAGCAATTAAATATAGGGGGCCAGGGTATCCTGCTTTCGGTATCTGCAGGGAAGCGGATACCTGCAGTCTTCAGGGCTTCTAGGGTTTCAGTCCTTTATGTCTGGAAAGAAACGTGAAAGGCCAAGGACCACATCTAGATTGGCTATATGCAAGATATGTCCCTCACCCCTGTGCTATTTCTTCATACACACCCAAGACACAAGTACTTGAACTAGATAGCATTGACTATTAATTAATAATTAGATACCATGAATATACAACCAGTAAATTTTGGAATTAAAAATATTCTTGACTTGGGGGCTGGAGCAATAGCACACAGCGGGTAGGGCATTTGCTTTGCACAAGATGGACCCGGGTTCGATTCCCAGCATCCCATAAGGTCCCCTGAGTGCCGCTAGAAGTAATTCCTGAGTGCAGAGCCAGGAGTAACCCCTGTGCATCGCTGGGTGTGACCCAAAATAATATAAATATTCTTGACTAGGACAAAGCTATTGTCTACTCTTAGTCATGAAATTTCAAAACCACATGCAAGATTCTTTTATATCAAAACCCAATAACATGTTATCAACAATAAAAGGAAATTAAAAATCAAAACTGTGTTCTTGAATTTGGCAATGCTGCTTGTTCATATGGTAAAGAAATTTGTGCTTCTGGATCAAAAAGATGCCAAAATTTCTTACAAAAGTAGTCCTTACTGATGCCATTTGGCCATTAAAGATACAGCATTTTGTCTACAGGACATATTTCACTATGTCTAACAAACAGAGCTCATTTTTTGGTGAATTTCCAAGATGTCAGTCAATATACTACATGCTATATATTTTTGTAATAAATTGCACATCTATCATTTCTTACAGTCAAAAGCACATTATACATTATAGCATCCTATTGATTAGAGATATTAGCATTACACTAGAGGAATGAATAATTATACTAAGGAATATTTTCTCAAAAATGATGTGTTCAAGGTACTGAGCCATGAATTCAAGAGTTTGGACAAAAGTCCAGGGAACCATAAATAAGAAAAAGAAACAAAAAGTGAAGGATCATTGAAATATTTTTGTTCCAAAAAATGTGACAGATTACATTTATTATTATAATTCATGTACCTCCCATACCAGTAAAAGGTGCTGTAACATTTTTTTTCATTAGACTGCTACATGAAAGACTATGCATTTTAGCTCAGAAAAACTATGTTGAAAGTTTGGTCTTAAGTCATTAGATAAAGTTCTTTTTTTTTGCTTTGGCTAACAATTTAATAATAATACACATGGAAGCATTATTTTCTTTAAAAATTGCAAATAAAACTCTATGAGTTCAGGACAGATAGATTGCTTTATAGCTGGAAGCCTGCCTCATGAGCAAAGGGGAGAAGGCAGCCAGAATAGAGAAGGGATCATTAAGAAAAAGATGGCTGGAGGAATCGGTCGGGATGGGAGATGTGTGCAGAAAGTGGATAAAGGATCAAACATAGTAACCTCTCAGGTTCTATATTGCAAACCATAATGCCCAAAAGTAGAGAGAGATTATGGGGAATCATGTCTGCCATGGAGGCAGGGGGAGAGTGGGAAAAGGGGGGTATACCTGGGATATTGGTAGTGGGGAATGTGCACTGGTGGAGGGATGGATGTTTGATCATTGTGTGATTGTAACACAAACATGAAAGCTTGTAACTATCTCACGGTAATTCAATAAATTTTTTAAAAAGTCAAAAAAAATTTTTCTGGTTCAGAATGTTTGTACATTTTAAAGATTTTGGTAATACTGCTGAATATGCAGCAAAAATAACTCTGTTCCTTACAACAGCATAGGACAGTATTTATTTTTGTGTTTTGCTACCATGAGGAGATTTTATTAAAATTGGGGGAACAGGTCCCTTTTAGGAGAACTTTGGTATTGTGTTTTACAAAAACTCCCAATTAAATGGCTTAAAAGCATATTATGAAACTGTGCTTTATTATTTGCTTACATATTTTGGAAGTGTGCTTCTAGAATTAATTAGAAGTATTAAAATTTTCATCCATCCCTTGGCTATATTTGGAAAGTAAAATATCAGAGTAATAAGCTGGTTAAGGTTTCTTTAAAACATCTTTATTTCCAGAGTCTGACTTTTCTAAATATCTTTTTGATCCAGTCTTTCATTTACTGGCTTTTCCACTGCATTACTTCCGTACTAAGTATATTAGCATCGAGACATTTCTTAACAGTACCCTACTATGGCTTCCAGAATTTTTTCTCCTTTGTTAACACCTCCTTCCAAGTTTTCATGCGGGAGGTTTCTTGATCTCAGAAGTGTCAACAGAAGGTTTTTAAGCAGTCAGATGGTCCTTAAAATGTTTGTTGATGGAAATATGGAAGGATTGGATCCTTAAGCCAGTTGAACAAACCACCAGTTCTTATGTATGCTGACAGGAGTTGTGCAGTGTTGTCAGTGATTAGATGGTCCTGCTTTGAGGATTTAAAATCTTGAAAAAATGTGTCTTGTTAATAGCTAGGTCTTCCTCTTATCCCTCTATCCTTACTTTCCCTGTCTAGATATTTCATTGTTAAAGAAAAGTTAGAAGAGGACCTTGAGGGAAAGATACTTGTGATGGTGCCTTCCTCTTATATGTCTACAAAAGAAGGAAGAATATGCTGCAAAATAAACCCTCTTTGTATCACTGTTACACACATCATGTATGATGTTATATCCTGTTGGCTGTGCCAGTGTGTGCGTGTGTGTGTGCGTGTGTATGTGTGTGTGTGTAGGATCTAGATTTCTGGTTGCTTCTTATGTACTCGTGAGACTGTAGCCACTAAGGACACATTATTCAGTTATAGACAGGAAATGAGGCACCAATTCAATGGAAGGAATTTTTCAGGCAGAAATACATCATATTAATGATACTGGCACAATTACTTCTTATCTTTTTTCCCCTTCATTTTTCCATGTGAGAGTGAAGGCTGTTCATGCCTCTTCTCCCAGGCCGGATTCTGGAGACCAGATTCCCTTACAGATAGGAAAATGCTTTCCTTTCTGTATTCATGTATAAGGTAGACTTTACTGTCCTGTTTTGCTTTTTAATTTTTTTATTTTATTTTGCTACTGTTAATGTGGACCACACCCAGTGTTGGGTTTATGGGGCGGAGTCAGGCAGTGCTGGGGATTGACCCCGGACTTTATATGTGCCAGGAATGTGCATTCTTGCTTGAGCAGGCTCGGAGCCATATGTGATGCAGGGGATCGAACCCAGGTCACCTGCATGCAAGGCAAGTGCCCCTGTCCACTGTACTATTGCTCTAGCCCTGGAATGTATTTTTAGGGGGTGCTGTCAGAAGAAAGAAAATAATGTTGCAGAACTTTATTTATTCTTGAAGAGATTTGTACTCTGACATTTTCCCAGTTGCTTGTACTTTGTTTCCTTCAAGAATATTAATGTTTTAAAAGCAGATTTTCTGAATTTATCCTTGAAATTCTTCGGAAGTCATACATGTGTTGCGTATCTATTTCTACAAAGAAAATAAGTGTATCTCTTAAAACACAGAAGCCACATAAGAATCCCTGACCGGACTTAGGTGTCAGAGTAAAATCAAGTCTGGCCGCCTGCAGTTTGCTTGCTGCCGAGGTGTTGGTGAAATCATTTGCAGGGCTCTGCAGGCTGAAATGGCTCTGCGTTTGGAGTCATACACTTCCTGTAGTTTTTGGCAGAATGCTGCTAGTGAAGGAAGGATACAAAAGGTTACTGTGGCTGGAGAGAAAGCAGGAAAAGATTGTGGACTTTAAGGGCGGCTCCTTGCCTAAGGACAAACTCAGAGCAAACATGACACCCTGCCAAATGGCTGAATGGCCAGTGGTGTCAGACTGTCGCACCTAAAGTTTTTGCTATTTTTATTCTTTTAAGAAATGCATTTATGAAGAGTTAGGCATATTACCTAATAAGTTAGTGTTAAGTTTATGGGCTGGGTTATATTTTGGTAAATTTCGTCAGCAGGGAAGCTTTTAAATGTAACTTAATTTAGCTATAAGCAGTTAGCTTTTTATGGCCATTGCTATTAAGGAAGCATTTGTAAGGTTGTTTGAAATGGAGACTGAATACTCAGAGCTTTCTCTTCTGCTAATCTTGTTCTGTATAGCAACAAGAACTGTTGCCTTGGAAGTCCATCAAGGCAAAATTGAGTTGTTTTCTGTGTTCATGTCCATACATAAGAAAAAATTTTTTGAGGTTTTTAGCTTGCAGACATGCTTAGCAATACATTCAGGGGAAGCTACTTTTTCTTCCCTGGGAATAATTCCTAGAATTTTATTTTTAAAGTTTTAACAACTTCATTAAAAGAAGAAATGATAGCTGTTAGTAAATGTCAGGAAATTTCGGCACATGATTTTCCTGGTAGAATGTTGCGCCCCCCCCACCCCCATGGCTACTTCTTAGCACACTTGAGAGGGTGAAATTCATGGCTTATTCTGCTACCATTCTTTCCCTCCTTTCCTTTGTTTAGAGAGAGGCAAATCCAAACTATGGTTCTGAACTTTTTTACATGTTACTGTGCATAGGACAGGGGTGCACATCTTCCTTTTCTGTTTTTCTGTTCTTTGCCTGATGATCTTATGCATGAAAATTTGAGTTCCATTCTCCAACTAGTGATTCAATCCAGTGCTTTAAAATAAAAAAAAAATTCCTCTGTCTTGTCTCCACATTCATTAGCTTTAGTTTTTGTCCAGGATTCTTTAAGTTTTTCTATATTGCAGACTAAAGGGCTTATATTGAGGTGTTTTACATTGGGTACTGATATAAACACTCTGCATGTCTCCCCAGTATACCTTTGGGGACTATCACTGTTACCTCCGTTTTACAGATGTGTAAGTAAAGTAAACTCACTTTCTCGGAATCTTCCACTCTTTGCCCTCCTGGTAATCTAGTTGTAGGACACGGAATATGCTTTAGTGGAATGCTCGCTTCAAGCGTGTGCAGTCCTGGTGACAGTCCCTGGCAGCCCCTCTCCTCATCCCCCCGCTGTGCCACACAAGAAATATCTAGTGCTGGGCACATTTTGAAAAAAACATTGGAAAGTGAAGGACATTCGTATGTAGTAAGAAGATGACCATTGCTTGTGGTGGGACCAGAAATCATGCTGTTTGGGAAAATTAATGAAGGCACAAGAGATTTTCTTTTCCCATTTTTTGAAGTGGCTGGGGACCGTACCCAGTAGTGCTCAGGGATCACTCCTGGAAGGCTTGGGGGACCTTATGGGATGCTGGATATCAAACTTAGGTCAGCAGGCAGCTTGCAAGGCACCCTACCCACTAAATTACCAATCCAGCCCCTTAAAGTAACAACAGATATTCTGTATACTGCAGTTTAGAATTCCTGTGTATGTATGTGAATTAAATCCCAGTTTCCTGTAACTCTGAAGTATAAAATTAGGACCAAGGGGTGGAGAGATCAGGATGACAAAAGATCATCTTGAGTTAGAGCAGATGTAGAATGGAAGGGTCTTTGTCCTCTCCAAGTGTTGAAAAATAATAATGGAGCAATTTTTTTGTTTGTTTGCTTTTTTTTCTGGGCCACACCCAGATCTGCAAGAGCTTTCTTTTGGGTCTGTGTTCTGGGATCACTCCTGTTGATGCTCAGGGGACTTACTGTATAGGTTTGTGAGATCAAACCTAGGTCGGCCAGACATGCAAGGCAAACAGTGTACTACCTCTCTGGTCCCTGGTTCAGCTTTTATTTATTTATTTTCCTTTTGGGTCACACCCAGCGATGTTCAGGGGTTACTCCTGGCGGTGCTCAGGGGAAC
>JAOXYA010000045.1:909862-921449 GCA_028565675.1 Sorex palustris | reverse complement strand
CGGTAGCTTGCCGGGCTCTCTGAGAGGGGCGGAGGAATCGAACTCGGGTCGGCTATGTTGGCTGCGTGCAAGGCAAATGCCCTACCGCTGTGCTATCGCTCCAGCCCCAACACAAAATGTAAAATGTAAAAATAAAGTAGAAAATATCTTCAACTCCTGCCATGTTGGCCATATACAGGCAAATACCATTGGATCAGAGTATTTGGAAATAGAGTTAAGTTCAGACTCACTAATAAAGCAAATCAGGCATTGGAAAATCTACATTTTGCCAATTTTCATTTGATAAAATTTTAGAGAATATGAGGGTGTACATATAAAGTAGTTCAAAACAAATTTTTGTCATCCAGCTTTCTGAGTTTCTGGTTTTCTTATAAAATCAAACTTTAATGGCAAAGCTGAATCAGAAACTATTTTAAGTAATGTGTTTCTGATGAAACAGCAGATCTTTTAGTTGAGAGAATATATGTGAAAATTATTTATTTTGATTTAAACATTTTATGAATAATCCCTGAAGTACTTAATTTTCAGTCATTTTTTTTCTTTTTTGTTTGTATATGTCCTTTGTCTTATAAATTATCTACCTGTCCTTTTTTTAGCTTGTGTTTTAGAATCTTCACTCTTTTACTTGAAATGAAATATTTCAAAATATTTTCCAAAGAAAGAGACCAAACAAATATGTGATAGGTGGCAAACCACAGACTACATAAGCAGAATGCGCAGCGTGCTCAATGGGACTCTTCATTTCATATCTCCGTTAGTTTAATAACAACCCAATGAAGAAAGTATTGGCATCTGCATTTTTGACAATGGAAATATGCAACACAAAGATTTGTAGCAACTTGCTCAGAAATGCATGCAGCACAAATAAGAATTCCAAAAGACTTAAGGTCTCTGCCATATAGTTATATCGGTGTTGCAAAGCATTGAACTAAGGCTTGTTTAAATACCGTGATCCAGATGCATCACCTCTCTCCTTTCTATATGCTGTGGTTGATTTGGATAACCTGGGCATTTCTCTTTCATTGGTGTTGCATGCAGTGAGACTATAGTACAGGATGCTTGAAGGCTAAAGCTAGGAATCAAAGAAAACAAGAAACAAGGAAAGAGAGTGTGTGTGTATGCCTATTTGTTGCTCCATTTGAAGTGGGATGAATGTAAGCAACAAAGTAGTGAGTCGATTTTTATCTTCTTCAAAGAATTAGCATCCTTCATTTGAGGACTCTACTAGTTTTCTTTTTAAACACTGAGCATTTTCAGACTTGACAGTCAATGAAACATATTAATGTCTTCTACTTTTGGTAAACAGGGGTTGAACAGCGTAATGAATAGACCACATGGGGAGGTATACATAATCAACCCCCACACCCGGCCATTAATATCTTTTCTGTGAAATGTTTATGATTGTAATTGCCGTTCTGATTATATATTGTGTGAACTTGCAACACACTATTATACTGGGTGACTAATGGAATTTGGTGACAATGCACAGAAATTGGTATTCTGGAAAAGACTTAAGTTTTAAATTGTATTTTTTCCCGAGTTTGCAGTGCATTTCATGGCTCATCTACCTCACAGTGTGTTGGTGGCTGATGGATTGAAATCTTTCTGCTGAATAGTAAACATCAGAAACAAATTAGTCTTCACTTAGCTTGACTTTCTCCCTTTTTTGTCACTCATTCAAAATATAAAAACCAAAACCTTAATTATTGATAATTTAGTTTTAATCTATACAGGTGGGGGCACATTCACTAACATTTCTGTAGATGTATTGGGGTGCTAGAAGTTAGGTTTCCAAGATTTGCAGGATCATTGTATTCCTTGGCAGTAAAGAGGATCTGCTAGCTCATTTTTCTTTTACCTGCCATGCAACCTCTACAGGCATTTTCAACATCAATCCCCATTGTTGGGTGAATTTCAAGGTGAGAGATGATATTTTCTCTTTTCTCACTATTATAAGTATTGTGAGTCTCTAATACAATGTGGCATGACATAAAACTTACATATTATCAAGATATTCAGCAAATATAAAATTACTTTTATTGAGTCTCTGAATATTAGGAGACATTCTCAGATTTAATATTGAGAACAGGATTTCATGGCATTTATCATTCAGTTGTTTTACATCAACTGAATAAATTTAATCCTACATAATTCAACTTGCACATTGTTCTGTACTTAGTTTGTGTAATATTTTTTATTTCAAACTACCTTACATAAAGAAATTGTAGATTATTTAATTTTAATTTTTATTTTTCAGCACTGGAAGTTGAATCCTGGTGTACTGCACGCAACACAAATACTGTACCTCTGAACCATACCCCCAGCTCTGATAATTGTAGGTTAATTAACATAGGATAGTGTAATATGTAAGTGACATCATTTTTTTTGTCACATTCTCCTAAAATATCTCATAATAAACCCTATTAGGGATCTGTGAATTAGCTATATCAAATCAACTTAGAACTTACTAGGATGTAGATTCTCAGAGTTGTCCCAGATTCACCAAACAAAAATGACAAATGGTGTTTAGTCAGTGTTACAACAAGTCTTCCAGTTAACTTTGGTGTGGGCTATGGTTCAGGAATCACTGGCACAGAAATTATTATCAAATTCATTTATGGATGATAAAATTGATGCTCAGCATGGCACACTAATTTGCTGAATATATAACTACTTAATTTGAGAGCACTTGCTGAAAACTACCTTTTTGGCTTAGGTACAATAAACCTTTTCTATTAGATTCCATAAGGTTGGAAACCTACATCCCCCACCTGTGCTTAAAAGTTATTATGTTTGTACCCTTAACTACTTTCAGTACTCAGTTCTTGTCCATAGTGATCATTTCCAACTATCCTTGTTGTAGCAGTCTCTTCTCTATTCTAACTTCTTTACCCACCCACCCCATCACCACTTGTGATAAGCTTCCCCATGGAAACTGGGGACACTGGTGGTGGGAAATCTACACTAGTGAAGGAATAGGTGTTGGAGCATTGTATGACTGAAACCTTATCACAAACAACTTTGTAACTATACATCACACAGTGATTCAATTAAAAATAAATAAATAAATAAAAGAAGAAACTCTACCTCTTAGCTGAACTGAGAAGAGGACCATTTCATTGCCCTTCTAATAATGAGCACAGTTGCAAAAACAATTCAGAAAAGAAAATTAGCCTAGAAAAAGTTTTGAGAGAAGCCACATTTTTGTGATCCTGTGCATTGGCTTTTTCATTATCTTTTTAGTGAAAGAGAGGATGCTATGCAGTTAAACCCCAGAGGGGCGGCTGTTGCATGTTGAGAAGTGGGAGACACTATTTTAATCATTGCTTTTTTTGCCAAATGAGTCCGTGGACAGCCTTTCCACCCAGCCTATCCCATGCCACATTACCCACGTTGATAGTGCCCTGTGGTGATTTTACTGCTCACACAATTTTACTTGCGGGCGAGAGAAGTTTTTTAGGCCCTGTGGTATCTGAGTGAATCCCCAGGGTAGCTGGCTTTAACTATGCTCTGTGACTTGGGGGATGCTTGTTTCCTCTGGAGTTGAAAATAGAAGAAAGAGAGAAAATAAAGCTGTTCATTTTCTCTAATACAAAAGTTTATATAATGACTCCTGCTAAGACATGGGTTCTTTGTGAACTCAAGCTGAACTTTGAGTTTATGAACAAACAAGCAATGTTTAAGTCTATTGTTTGCTCAACTGGGAGGAATTTTCATGAATATACAATGTTGCCACAAATGCAGATGAATGCCATGGATGTATGGTCTTTATTCTGCATGTCTATAAATATCACTCAATGCATATGGAATATATTGATGTACTTGAATTATAAGCATGTTATAGAAAAGTTTCAAGGGGACGATAAGTATGGTGGCGATTGTGCAACTTTCCCATACACATTGTCTGTTTCTCATGGAACTTGTAGTTTTCTGTGCACAATTTTGTATCTGTGCATTTGTACTATTTTCTCTCTTTCTCTCTTTCTTTCTCTCTTTCTCACACATACATAAACACATACACTCACACATCATTACCTATGCATTGACTAAGAAGAGCTGTATCCTTTTGTAGCTGCCATATGCACTGCCCGTTTCATATTCCCCCCAAGGCCCCAGTCTCATTTTTCCAGGATAGAACCAAGGACCTCACATATGTAGGACAAGTGTTCTGCCCAAACCCTCTGAGCTTCACTCAAAAGCATTTTAGCATCTTACCACTTATTTTTTTTAATTTATTGTCATTTATTTATTTTTGGATTGGGCGGCACATTTTCTGGTATTCACAGTTAATATCGGCTCTTTGCTCAGGTATCACTCATGGTGGTCTTGCAGGACCATATGAGATTCTGAATCTAATTTGTGGTTGGCTGCATGAAAGGCAAACACCTTATCTGCTGAATTATAGCTCCAGCCCCTTCTTCCACTTTAAAAAAGTCGATATAATGTTGCTTCACTTTTATTCAGGATCTAAGTTAGTGCCTAATTTTTATGTTAGCCAAAGAAAATCCAGTTAATATTTTTGGAGCGATAGCACAGTGGGTAAGGTGTTTGCCTTGCAAGCGGCCAATATGGCCGACCCGAGTTCGATTCCTCTGCTCCTCTCAGAGAGCCAGGCAAGCTACCGAGAGTATCTCACCCGCACGGCAGAGCCTGGCAAGCTCCCCGTGACGTGTTCGATATGCCAAACATAGTAACAACAAGTCTCACGATGGAGATGTTACTGGGCCCGCTCGAGCAAATCAATGAATAACGGGAGGATCATGATCTGTGATCCGTTTTTAAGGACAAAGGTGAAAATGATAAAAATAGTATTCAGTGTTAGTTTTGTAGCAGCTGGTTTTATATTTCTCGTCTAATAACATATAATTCCTGTTTTTACTCAATATTAGTGTAATTTTTACTTTAATGTTCTATTTGGGATGATTTAGTAGTTTGCTTTTGAAGTTTGGTGATGAAAAATATTTTTATATAAGTTAAAAGAAGTGGTTTCTTACTTTGCCATTTCTCTATATAAAAGGTTTCTTGGGCGTGTTTTACTTTTAGATAGCAGGACAAACCTGTATAATACTTGGATTTATGTGCAAACATCTCAAAACATTTTTTCTTCAAAAATTTATTTTATTAAAGGACCATTAATTACAAAGTTATTCATGGTTGGGCTTTTGCCATAACGTGTTTTATCACCAATTCCACAATCAGTGTCAACTTTCCTCTAGCAATGTTGCCAGATTTCGTCTCTTACCCCCAACCCCAGCCCCAACCTGCCATCTCGACAGGCACATTTTTAAATTTGGTTATTAAATTTGGGTCTCCTGATTTCAGCGTTGTTGACTGTGTAGTTTGGATATTTAACTCTATCATTCCCTTCTATCATTCCCTAACACCACCCATGTACCTAAATTCCCTTGACCTTGCCCCCGTTGCTTCTCATCTATCTCTTCTCCCCTCTGCTTCACTCTATTTCTTCCTTTCCTTCTTTATATTCTGGGGTCCAGCATGAATAGTTATCCATATTTAAACCATTGCATTTCCTCAGGATTTTTTTAAAGGGTTATGATGGTGCTTGGTGCTATTCTTGGCTCTGTGCTCAGGAATGACCCCTGATGGTGCTCACAGAGCCATATGTAGTACCTAAGATTGAACTGCAACTGCTGAGTGCAAGGCAAACACCTTAACCTCTTTAACCTCTTGGGCACTTTTTTTTGTCCCATTCCTCAGGACTCATTGCAGCCTTCAGTAAATAATGCTTGAATGAAGTAATCACAACATTTCCTCTTGAATTAACCATGGAACCAACATCTCTAAAGTGCATTTGCATTTTGCTCAAGCTTCTGAGTTGTCATTGTGATGCAAACCCTTGCTTTTTATGACTTTTCTCTTTCCTTTCATTAATTTTACCTTTGTGTTATCGCTCTCATCTTCCTACCCATCCTGTTTCTCAAATATGCAATAACTTTTGGGCTTCAAAATTAAACTTGAGGCTTGTTCTTCCTGTTTCTGCTCTTACAACAATGTTTTGTTTGTTGTTGCTGTGGAGATAAAAACAATAACAACAAATCCTGGGCCAACAATGTCACTTCCTGCTTTCTTATATATTTGTCTAATTGAGCATTGAAACCTCTGGTTGATACCTTTCTTTTCTAACACTCGTAAATACTTCTGATCATGTGGTCTTAGGGGAGCAATGCCACTACTTACTCGGTCCTGTCCTGCAAGATTGGCCTGCTGGGTTGTGACCTGCGAAAGACCAAGATTTGAGACAATTTCTGTAGAATCACTCATAGTAGGAAATCAATTCAGAAAGCTTCAGAAGTAGGGGAGAGGTAACATAAAGTGTGCAGAAGAACAAAGGATGTTGCTGTGTGTTGAAGCCAGGTGTAGGGAAGCTGTTTAGGGTTGTTTGCATCCTTATTGAGAGATTGTTTGTCCCATTAATTCTTGTACTGCAGTCATGAGATTAACATTAGATATAGGTAAAGTCAGGTGGCTTGAGAGATATAGTACACCACATAAAGCTCTTCTCTTGTAAGAGGTCAACTCTGTTTTGATACATGGTGCCCTTAATGCACCCTGAATCCCACTGTGAGGAGTGTTGCCTGAGAAAAGAGTGAGAAATGAGCCCTCAGCACCGTTGGGTATAGCCCAGAATCAAGAAAAAAACACAATAATATCATTTTTGGTTTCACACCATACCTGTAAAATAGGTACTGTCTGATCAGAGTAGTGCCAGTGTCTTGTATTCGGGAGGGTTGGAGTTGATGAGAATGTGTATCACTTCTTCCCAGAAGATCTATGGGATGATAAATTGCAATGCAGTGCCTCCTACTGAGAGGAGGAGCTTTTCAGACTCGTTCCAGTGGCTCATTATCTAGAAAGCGTAGCCTAGACAGCCAGAGTCATGAAAGGATGGCTGTTCTCTGGAATTGGGAAAACAGTATAGGAGCTTGAGTGCATGCGAAGTGCATCCCTGACACCATACAGCTCCTCAAGCATCCTTGGGGTGAGAGAGAGCTAAAGGTCCCTCAATACTGCCATTGTCGACATGGTGGCTTCCAAAGCACCACAGTAGTGTCTCAGCTGATCCTTGTCATCACAACACCCAAGCAGCATTTCATCCTTGGTTCCTATCATTGAACTACCTGGCCTAATTGACTGACTTCTGGAAGTGGTCCCTAGACTCTGATCACTCCTTGGGAGACTTGTCCTCACCCCATGATGGCTCTGCTCTTTGCATCACTGTCTGTCCTTCTTGGTGTTGGGTGATACTGCATTGTGTGACTTGTTTTCTTATTTCACAGAATTGTAGCTCAGTATCCTTGGCCTGGCTTCCAGGTTTCTTAACCTTTTACCTATGACCATGCCAGTTTTCATGGCTTGTGTCCTGATCCTCAGCAGTGGGTGGCTGAATCTCCCCTGTGTGAGCACCTTAGACTATGTCACTCTGCTATCTCATTCTCCTTGATGTCTCTTTTTCTCCTGTAGAGACCCCGAACTGCCTAAAGACTGGTTATCTTCCATGGTCCATACAAACTCCTCCTTTTTTTCCTTATCTGTGTTTGTCCTTGTTGAACCCACAACCTAGATGAGCTTTCTTTCTCCCCATTTATCTTCTCTATAACTTTTCCATGGACTTTTCTCTTAGCCTATAAGGAGGGAAAAGCTAAAAATGATCAGAAACCTATTCTCTTTTGACTGCTCACCCCCTCTATCAGTTAATTTTATTTATTTATTTGTTCTTTGGACCACATTTGATGGGACACTCAACAGCAACTCCTACCTCTCCGTGAATTACTCCTAGCAGACTTGAGGGACCAGGTGGGATACCGGGGATTGAACTGGTTTGGCTGGGTTCAAGATCAGCACCTTACCCACTGTGCTACTGCCCCAGACCCTCTATCAGTTAACTTTAAATTTGTATTGAAACTCTCTGCTAGCTCTTGCTCATATACATTTGTTAAGGAGCAGCCATTCCTGGCAGTGCTGGGGTGAGAGAAGGGTTCCTGTGTGTGTTCCTCAGTGTTCAGTGCTCTGGCCCAGTGGTGATTTGCATGGACCTGCCCAGCAGTCCTCAGGGAACCATGCATGGTCCAACTCAGCCACGTGCTTCAGCTTTGGAACCTTCTTCCAACGCCCCCCCTCCCCATGTGCATTTTATAATCCTCCACCCATTGGATATCAGCAACATCTGAAAAGTTATCTTATCTTCTATGTCTGATGTTCTAGAATAAGTTTCATAAAGAGTGTTCAGTAATGTATAATGAGTGGATGAGTAGAAAGATCATGGTGTAAGATCTATGTGCAAAAGGCTAAGAACTGAGTGACTCATAACAGAAGCAAATCATTCATTTACCCTGGTGAGGTGAGCTGGGCTTCCTGTAACTTGATGGTGACATATCCTTCTACTCTTCCTCCCTTTCCTTCCTCAAGGCTCACAAGTCTCCGTGCTTAAAGTGACTTAATATTATTTTTCAAAGAGTGGAACAAGAAAAACTGATTTGGCAGAATGTAGGAATGGCTTGCGATTTATATTGGAGACCCAACTGCTCCGTTATACTTTGAAAATATATTATTCACATAATATAACTGTCAATATATTTTATGAGTTCTATAATTTATGAAAGTAAGAAGTTTGCAGCCTGCTCTCATTTTGTTTTTGTTCTAATTCGATTGATATGTGATGCAAGAAGCAAACAGATCTCAACTGCCAAAAAATCTTCAGGCAGGTCTCCAGATAATACTCTTCCCTGGTGATGTCAATGGTATAAAACAAAGAAAAGGTACCTGTGTGGTTGCCTAATGATTTCCTATGTTTGCCTTTCAGGAGACAGAGCTGTTAGATCTCAGCCTTGTCAAGGATGCCAGATGCGGGAAGCATGCCAGAGCTCCCAAGGTAGGAAGCAGAGCGCTGCACACACACCAGATGCTGCCTTGATACTCTCGCTGGGTCATGGGATTCAGTAATTGCCCCCATTAAAAGCTTCTCTGATGTCAGCGTTGTAAAACACCACGAAACAGCTAGTCCTTTCAGCAATCCAGATGCCCTCTACATGTCTACTTTTTTTAAAAGAAGGAAAGCGAATAAACACAAAACCAGTTGGACCTAAAGTCTTGCTTCTTGCCCTCTAATTTTACTTTGATTTCAAAACAGAAGCACCATATGCAACACAACGTTAAAGTTATTGGCAATAGAGATGAAAAACTAGCACAGTGTGGTAAGGTGCTTGCCTTGTACACAATTGACCAGTTTTGATCTCAGGCATCACATATGGTACCCCAGGCCCTGCCAGAAGTGAACCCTGAGCACAGAGTCAGGGAAAAGCTCTGAGCATGCTTGGGTGTAGTCCAGAAACAAAGAAATTATTAGATAATAGGGGCTGAAGCGATAGTACAGCTGGTAGGGCGTTTGCCTTGCATGTGGCCAACCTGGGTACGATCCCTGGCATCCCATATGGTTTCCCCCCAGCACCGCCATGAATAATTCTTGAGTGTAGAGCCAGGAATAACCCCTGAGCATTGCTGGGTGTGACTCAGAAAGAAAAAAAAAGAAATTATTTCATAATAATAAATATTTAAAATATGGTTGGAATTAATTGTAGAAATTAATTCTTAGAACCTTATATGTACACATGAACTAGGCTTGATGTTTTGATAAACAAGACCCTGTAGTGCTCAGCTGATGTGCTGTGAAGCCTCATCCCCCTTCATGAAGCCAGAGTGTGCAAATCTTTTTGTGAAAATATTGCTTGGAGGACTAGCATGCCGTGAGACATGGAAGTTTGTTTGTTGAAAATGTTTACTACAGAAAGCATCACAGAAGCTTTTGCACTTTGGTTATTTTTGAAGATGATTTTTTAAATATTGCATATGGGACACACACATGTGTGTGATTATTTTAGATTATCTGGTCTAGTCTATGAGTGGGATTGCTGACTGGCCACTCAAATAGGAAATGATAATTTGTCTACTTACATATTGTTGCTTCAAATATGTCCTTTCTAGCAGAGAGAAAATTGGCAAATAGGCAAGACATCAGCCAGGAGTTCCATCCCTCTTTCCAAAACTGATACAAAACTAATGATTTTCTTATTTTATATATCAAAATATCTATATTTTATATACATATATATATGCCTAAATCTTTTGTAGTATTCTTTAAAAGTCAAAATACTTTTTTTAGCATCAAAAAGAAAATCACCTGAAATAATTATTCTTCAGATACATAATAAGGCAACATTTGGTGGAAAGTTCTGACATAGGAAATGCTCACAGCTGGATTTTTTTTTATTAATTAAAGGGTTATAGCGATCTCCAGAAAAAATGTGAGAAAATGAGAAAAAATAGAATTATTTACTGCAAAGTTCTATAAATATTTCATGTGAAAAATAATCTATTATTTACACTAATCTCAGTAAGAGAATGGAAATTTTAATATTGTCATTTTTTTATGTCAGGCATATCATCATTAGTGATATGTTGATGATTTAAAAGTATTCACACTTGTCACTGTAGGAAAGAATATATTTGTCTTTTCACACAACATTTAGCCAACTTTCATCTAAACCTGTTCATTCCAAGAACCATATTGCCAGCATAATATTAAGTTTTCCCTTTAACACAAGCTTAATGTTCTACCTTGGAATTTGAGTATCATTGTTGGTTAAAGACTGTGGCGTGTTGGGCCTCAGGGGAGAGGCAGGTGGCAGAGGAATGGAGGTGGTCTCTAGACCTCAGGGGTCAATCTTGCTTCCTCTGACACATGGAGAGTCTTTTTGAGCATTTTTCAAGCTTGAATTTGTCTCTTTTATTGAAGCACACAGCCAGCTTATCAGTTAAGTGTTCACTTATGGATGTGGTTTGGTAAAGGTCTATCAGTCTATCGAACGTTCATAAATGAATAGAATGAGATTCTGTACTTTATTTACCTGATAAGCCACTATTAGATCATAAAATGTTTCTGTTAAAGATAGACATTAACACTCCAAATACTCTCTAACTCTTTCCTGCCTGGGATGGTGGTAGAAGCTTGTTTTGTTTTATTTTCACCAAAGGCTGTTTTTTGGGGGTTTCTTTTTTTTTTTTTTGGTGAATGTCCAGGTTCTCTACATATTTTTCCCTTTCGTATTCCTTGTTATTGTCCAAGAACCCTGATATTCTTTAATATTTTCCAAGCCTGACTCCCTTTCGTGTGACCTGGGTAACATCATGGATTCAGACCTCTTCGTCATTGTCTAGGTAGATGGCAATGATGCTGATAATAAAGGAAACAATATCATCATTATAAGGATTACATGAAATGATTCATTAGAAACCTTAATCAGGGAAGTCTCAGATGACTGTCTTGTGAAACTCCTAAAGAGCTTTAAGAAATGCTTAAACATACTTCTTACTCCCCAAGATGCTGCTGCTGAGTGATTTAGTGTGGTTTGGACATTAGGGTTTTGAAAAGCATATTTGCAGCAAAATTTGCTTTTTTACCCACTCTAATTTATCATTACTACTTAATAAGCATCTATTAAATGTTAACCATTATTGTTCCTGCTATAAATTTTTGTTTATTCATTATTATCAAAAATTTAAAGTCAGGCTT
>JAOXYA010000045.1:743946-754218 GCA_028565675.1 Sorex palustris | reverse complement strand
AGGTCTCACTCTCTCTAAGAGGAAGAAAACAGGATTTGTGCTCTGCATTTCCTTGCTTCTGGGGAGTGCTAACACTAATTCTTAGTGTTCCTTGCCTATAGACACATCACTGCAGTATCTGCTTCCCTTTTTGGTTTTTGGGCGCTACGCTAGAGGTTATCCCTGGCTGTATATTCAGAAATAACTCCTGGCATTGCACAGAAGACCGTATGGAATGCTGAGGATCTAAACTGGATCATCCACATGCAAGGCAAATACTCTACCAGCTATCCTGTCACTCTGGCCCCCAAGTTTCTTTGAATGATATCTTGAAAGACATCATTCAATCCTGTACATGTGCTAAGCATCTGTATGCTCATGAGTCTGTAGATTTCCTACAGCAACATTGTGACATAGGAACACCTGCTGGAGTTCTTCCTGGTATAGTCCCTTGACCACTAGAGGTTGCAGGGCCTGTGTGGGGTGCCCCAGGTTGCAGCTTCTCTGGCAACCAGGCTGTTGCTGGGGGAACCTGACATTTTCAAAAAAATAACATAGATTGAGTCTGGCGCCTTAGACCACTCGGCCATCCTGACACACTTTACTTTGATTACAGTTTGTTAACATAGATTAATTGACCTCATTATTGATAACAGCCCATATCTTAAGATGTGGGAAGCAGGCATCTTTAGGCATCTGCAATATTTCAGCCTTGCCTTTGCTTTGGAGCCTACAGGACAGTGCTCTATCAGCTTTATCCTCGTCATAACAATGCCCTTTCTCCATCTACCACCTATTCTTTAGTGCATGTAGGTACATTCCCTCAGCCTCTATTCAACTATTGCCTTTCGTAATAAGTTTTGCTATATGACTATAAGGCTATGACCCATGTGGATAACTTTGCCTAGGCCATGCTGTGCACAGGAGTCTTTGAGCAGCCTTTACCCTAAACCAAGGGATTATCTCCATGTTTCTGGTGTGCAGGTAGTTTCATGATAACTACAAACACCCATATTGGACAAATAAGAACTCAAATGTCAGTGAGGCTGTTGGTCCAAAAAAGGACTGTATAACACAAGAGCTTACCACAGGGAGTCACGATCATTAGTTGTTTGCAATTTTTAATTTTAATTCTTTCATAAGCACTAACAAAGCATTTTGTGGGGGCATATCCTAAGAATTTACAAACATTGACATATTCTCTTTTTAAAATAAAATTAGTAGTACTAAAACCTCATATTTTGCTAGATTTATAATTTTTAAAAGTATATTTTAGTTTAGTTTCCATGAGTAGTTGATATTAGAATGAAATATTCTGACTGAGTGCTTGAACACCGCCATAAGTGATCCCAAAAGAGGACTAAATAAAGATATTATATCTTAGAGGTGAGAAAAGTCTTTACATCATGTTAAATCATCATTCTCTATGATTTTCTATAACACAGTGCCTTACTGAATTCTTAATTCAGTGATATTCTTAATTCTCCAATGCTAGTTATAAAATGAACAGAATATGATCAAATATAATTCAAAGATGTTCTCAGCTCTAGAAAATTATATGTGAAGCTAACTGTGAAAATTGTCCAAAACTTTTTTAGAAATATAACAATCACCATCATCATTTAACAGTTCCTCGGCCGGGGGGACCTGACATATAATAAATATAACTGAAAGTAAAATCTAATTCCCTAACTGAAATTTTTATATCACTTGAGAACTATGTGAGCATGTAAACTACGTGCCAGTGAATTGGGGGTCAGACAAGTTGTATTATATTTTTCCTTTTGTTTTCTTAATCAGTCATCTGATTTTAATGCTGGATTAGAGAGGTATGATACTTTTGTTCATTATCTATGTTATGACATTGACTTATATGTACTGAACTTGAAAGCACAGTGAACACCTACCTCTTGTGTTTTTAATAGAAAAAAATTTTTTTCTTAGGGCTATAGCAACTTTATCAGCCATCTTGGCATACTTTGGCAGGTTTTCACTGAAGAAGTTGAAAGGTGAAGTCATTCACATCTGCCCACTCCTACACAAAACAGTTCAGACAAAACTATGTCTACAACTTCTCACAAATTTCTTTTTTATGATTATTTGCATATCAACAAACAGATTATTTGTTTATTGATTTATTTTATTTGTATTTGTTAAGGAGTTATACTTGGTGGTGCTAAGAATTTACTCCTGTCTTTGTGCTCAGGGATCACTCTTGGTAGGGCTTGGGGGACCATATGTGCTGGAGATTGAACATGGGTCAAGTGTGTACAAGGCAAGTAAGTGCCTTACCAACTGTTCTATCTCTCTGACCTGCTGTTCATTTCTTTATTTACTTACAAGTTATATTCTGTAAGCTTCTGGTATTAAGGTAACTTGTAAAATCCTTACAAATTGAAAAGAACACAGTGAGACTGCCAGTCATTCTAAACATTCTATTTAAAGGAGCACAATAGCCACAGAGTGCTAATGAGTTAATGAATCCTCAAAGTGCGGTTCATCAGCATTGAAATGTGCTGTAAATACAAAATAAATACCAAATTTATCCAAATTCATTTTTAAAAAAGTAAAGGCTATAAAATAGCATGCATTTCTTGTATTGATTCAACATTAGTTGTATGTTGAAATGAAATGCTTTGCATGGGACACAAAAATGCATTAATAAGATTATTTTATTAACTTATTTTTACCATTAAAGGTATCTTCTAAAAAATTTAACTCAGATATGCAGGAAAATATCAAATGTGAGATTCACATAATATTTCTATTGAACTTAGATACCATCAATCAGTCGATGTAATTTCTGTTCTATAACACTGAATTCATCTCTGTTTCTGAGAATAGGGAGCATGGCTCAGATAATTCCCTTTATCTAATTTAATAATACTTTCTTGCTCTTCCAAGAGAGACAAACATGTTCCTGGCATTAAATTACCAAAAAAAAAAAAATCCTCTGGGTACTTACAGGCAACATTAGAAATAATGAAAAACAACAGAAATAATGTCTTCCACCTTTTTTTTTTTGACCTTTTTTTCTTTTTAGGTAAGAGGCAGGAACATTGTTTCCTTGCTTATTTTTTTATGTTTTCCCTCAGTAAATAAAATTCCTAAGCATCCCAGAAGAAACCTTTCCTCAAGAGATAAGACCAGGGGGACCTTAGGACCCTTACTATAACTATTCATCTTCTTATGACTATTCATCCATTCATTCCTCTTGACTCACATTAAAATCTTGAACTAACAGTTAGTTTGGGGCCTTTGGACTATTTTGTTATTCATGATGTCCAGTGTCTCTGTGAGCTCTGAATATAATGTGGAAACAGTTCATCCAGAGATGGCTTCTAGAAAGACTCAGAGAACATTGATTTTGTGTTGCCCAAAAGAGCACAGGTGGCACTTCTTACTTCTCCTACATGTTTGTTTTTGAGTAAGTGGTAGTGCTGTTCTCTATAGTTTATCCTTAACCAAAATGTCTCACTGCATCAGTTTCTCCTGAATTTACTGGAGATGGCCCTAATTAGTGCTGGATTGTCAAATCCAGACATAGAGAATGCTAGTGCTTGTGGAGTGTTTCAGATAGACTCACACATTACCCCTTGCCTTGGTGTGTGTGGTTGATTAAAGAAACAAACTTGGGGCTAGAGAGATAGCACAGCAGGTAGGGCGTTTGCCTTGTATGCAGCCGACCCGGGTTTGGTTCCCAGCATCCCATATGGTCCCTCGAGCACTGCCAGGAGTAATTCCTGAGTGCATGAGCCAGGAGTAACCCCTGTGCATCGCTAGGTGTGACCCAAAATAAAATAAAATAATATACAATAGAGAAACAAACATGTCTTGACTGTGCTGATGTCTTGCTACAAGTGCCAGTGAGTGTATCTTTTGTTTGTGCTGAGGTGGAGATCACTCACTTCTGCTGCTCTATTATGATGATGATAAATAATCATATCTTCATTCCAGATGGAAGGCCATTACAGTCCTGCAATGCCACTCTGGAGTATTAGAATTGAGCCTTGAGAGTAGATTATGGATATTATCACTGCATAAAATGCAAAAAAATTAATAGAATGTTTTGCTTTCCTTCTTTGTATCTAAGTACCAGCTTCAACCCACTGCCTCTCCATTTGGTGCCATGGACACAGTTTCAATTCAAAAGTCAGCCAGCAGAAATTAGTGCCAGCAGATTCTAAGAAATTCCTACCTGTTCCACTTGATGCAGTTGAGAAACATGGAGGTAGAATGTGATGTAATTACTATTATATATGGTTAGCTCCTTTTGTCTGCAGATAAAGGAGAAAAGCAGAACTTTACTTTTTACCCCACTACTGTTACTTACATTTTTTTCAGACTTTATGATGTCATAAATATGTTAAAAATCAGTAGACACCTAGTTTGAATTATGACAGATTCCCAGGCTTGCAAAAAGCTGTAGGCTACTCTCTCCTGGTACTGGGAAGTGGCATCAGAAATCAGTCCCATCAAACCATAATTCCAACAGGAAACAGTCATCATTAGCAGACTGTTTTTCACCTTCAGTGCAGTTCTAAATGCAGTAGCCCAAGACAGTCAACACACACACATGCTCAGTCGGCTTTGTGTTTCATGTTTTTGCCTAACTCTAGGCTAATCTAAGTGTTCTGAGAAGATTTAAGGCAGCTTAGCCTACACTGTGATATTTGGTAGGTTACGTGTATTAAACACATCTCCAGTTTATGACTGTTTTCAACTTACAATGGGTTTATTTTGAATTTCCCCCCTGGATAGAAGAGGAAGATCTGTATTAATGACATATTTCTACTATCAAAAAAGCAAGAAATCAAAATGCCATACAATGAGCTGTCTGCAGGTATAGCTACACTGGTTTTCTATTTTCATTTTCCAACATCCCAGACACAAAATGCAGTACTCTGCTTACTCTCCTGCTAAGATGCAATAAACATTAAGTTCACTGAACCTCTTGCAGGATAAAGATATCTAGAAATTATACTATGCATGCAACATGTTAAATGAAATACTTGAAAGCCTTTGAACAATTTATTAGGGTCCAGAGAGATAGTTCAAAATGTTAATACATGCATTGTATGAGGCAGTCCCAGGTTGGATCCCTGGTACCACATCACCTCTGATTACTTATTCTAGTGATCTCTGAGCACAAAGGTAGAAACAGCTCATGAAAACCACTAGTTGTAGCCAAAATAAGTCAATCAATAAATAAACAAAATCCTGTATTTTGGTTCTCCCAAAGAAATTTTATTTTTTCTTAGAGCCCTCATTAGCTCTCCTTTCTTCCTCAACCTTTCTGGAACAACACAGTTCCATTAATTCATTCTTTCAGTTCCATTAATTCATTCTTTATGTCTGGAGAATCTGCTACAGCATCAACCTCTCCCTTAAATGGATTGTCAGGAGTTTCTTTCCTAACTCAGCACTCTGTCTGACAGAAACTCTGGTGAGCAACCTTCTGTCCACCTTGCTATGACCTGCATGCTTTATGAACCAAGCTCTGTGTCTCTGCAGATCAGAACCCAGCAGTCCCGACCATGGCTCATCAACAATTGAGCAAGATCTCGCTGCCCTGGATGCTGAAATGACCCAAAAGTTAATAGATTTGAAGGACAAGCAACAGCAGCAGCTGCTTAATCTTCGGCAAGAACAATATTATAGTGAAAAATACCAGAAGCGAGAACATATTAAGCTGGTAAGACCAAAAAAGCATGATTTATGTTCACAGAGTTCGAACTCTTTTACAACTAAAAAAAAAATTTTTTTATGATGTTGGATGACTTAAAGGAAGACAGAGGCACATCTGACTAAATTTTTTTTTTTTACTCAATAGTGTTACTGTGAAGCAAGGTTATAAAGAGAAAGAGATGTAAGATGTATATTTTCATATCTCTATTATGGTGCTGATTTACCAAGCACTGAACTTAAAGCAGAAATAAAACTCTGTATTCAGGTTTTTAAAAAATCATTTTTAGAATTGAAAGTTGAATAGGTTTCATATTCTCCACCATGGTCACGGTCACAGTCACGGTCCTCCCGTTGTTCATTGATTTGCTCGAGCGGACCCAGTATCGTTCCATCATGAGACTTGTTGTTGCTGTGTTTGGCATATCGAATATGTCACGGTAGCTTTCCAGGCTTTGCCGTGTGGGCGAGATATTCGCGGTAGCTTGCCGAGCTCTCCGAGAGGGCTGGAGGAATCAAACTCAGCTTGGCTGGGCTGGCTGCGTGCAAGGCGAAATCCCTACAGATCCATTATTCCATCTTTTTTAAAAACACTTTATTCTTTCATTTTTAAATTTAATTATAGCTTGGGTCACGTGTTTACAAATTTTATGTTTGGTTTTGTTTTATCAGTTATTTAACAGTTATTTCACTTCTCCACCACCAAAGTGACCAAGTTCCTCAATCCCTTTTATTTCCTGTTCACCTCATATTTTCCCACCACTGACTTCCCCATTTTTTATTTGTTACTGCCAATTCTGTAATACAGGGACAAGTATTTTGATATCATTTGATACTGCCCAATCTCTTGTATTTCTTCTTTATATACTACATACACCATTTGTCCTTGTTATTCAACATTTTTGTTATCCAATTTCTTTACCAAGCATATACTGTTCTGTTGCATTTATTCTCATAACTTTTTTTGCATTAAAACCATTTTTGAGATGTTTGAAGTTTCTGGGTAATTAGAAAACACCTATTTTTTTTGAAGTAAGAACAGACTGCAAATAATTTTTCACTTCTTTTATATCCTAGGGATTTGCACGAAATAAACAAAAATACTTGCAGTTGCTGATCTCACATTTTTAAAAGTCAAGGTCTGAATGGCCAATGTGGAATTTTCCCACCCAATTCCCAAGACTCTCTCTGAATGAAAATGCCACCATCTCCATTAATATCAGTGTTGGCCCCCAGGTTGCCTTCTCCTGACTTGTAACATTCTCTCCATTAGTGTTTCTGCCTTGACAAATTGTAAGATCATAACAGATGGTGACAAATTTAAATGAATCAACAGTAATGTAACCTTGAGAATAAGATTATGTTAAAAACAAAACAAGTGGGTAAACTTAATAAAAGTTAAATCTGTATACCGGGGGAGAAAATTCTGAAGCTGTTTCTGCTTGCATGTTGACAATAAGTGGATGGTTCTGGAATTACTATATGAGGGATGCCTGTGTGTTAGACTACTTTTCTGGTATCAGTTTTCCAATGACAAAGTGTAAATAAGCAGTCAAGATCACATGAGGCTATATAAAAATCAGATTCCACTAGGTAAGTTATTCTCAACTGAATTATACATCAGAATCACTGGAGTGCTTATTACAACAAGAAAAAAAATCTGATCCTCTTCCAAATTTAGAATTTTGCCCTCTGATAGGGCTGGAGATGCTGAGCGTTCCGATCCCAAAGACACACTGCTCACTCCCTACATGTGATGCACAGTGATTTATTTTTACAAACTCCTCCTGATTTTTGGCTGTGAGCTGCTGAAATAAGCTTTGACAGGAGCTTGGGAGAGGGTGCATCCAGCAGTTCTCATGGGCTACTCCTGGCTCTGTACTCTAGATTGCTACCAGGTATGCTCAGGGAACCATGTAGTGCTGAAGACTGAACTGAGATCAGCCACATGCAAGGCAAGTGACTAAAGCACTGTGCTATCTCTCTGGTCCCTGAAAATAAGATTCAGAGTATAAAAGACTCATTAGGCAGGGAAAGTTTAATGTGCAGAGGAAACTCCTTAACCCCCCAAATATTAAAGTGAAAATTTTCTATGGGTTTTGGGCCATACCTAATGATGTTCAGGGCTTACTTCTAATTCTGTGCTCAGGGATCACTACTCAAGGTGCTCAGGGGACAGTGCACAGTGCCAGGAGCCAAAACCAGGCCAGCTGCAAGGAAGGCAAGTGATCTACCCTCTGTCTCCCCAGCCCAAAGTAATTTTAAAGAAAGAGACAGATTTGGGGTCCTAGCTACAGTCACTGCTATCTGATTTTCCTTAGGCATCCAGAAAATAATACTAGAATAAGTATAGGACTTGGCATGAATCAGACGGTTAAGCCACGTGTAGGAATAGTCCGATCCAATCCCTATGCCAAAACCCTCACGGCACTTGGTACTGGTCAGCCACTTTGAGATACAAAAGCAACTTACAGAGAAATTTCACAGCCAGGAAAGTGGATGCTGTTGGTTCTCTAACTGGAGAATTCCTGCTTTATAACCGTTGTAAAGATCAAGCCCTGCTTCTCAGAATAACATCACATAGATCCACAAACACCATACATAATCAAATTCTCATTTCACTGGCTGTGATTCTCTGGCCCTCTCCTCAACAATTATAGTTCACAGCTCATACAGTAAACATATTCAAAATTCCAGTTTTAATTACAGAGTTTTCCAACTCTGTGGATTTGACTTTTAGATAAAGACCCAATGTCTTTAAACATTCCTTTGTTAAGAAGGCTAAGGCATAAGTATCTTGGATTTAGCAACTGCAGTTACTTTTAGGACTGTTTGAGAGTATGTACAATTTATGGTACATATATGCAGTTGGTGTATTTCTATTAACTTTTATTAATGCTATTTGTAATAACCAAAAATTACTCTGCCAGGAAATCTTTTGATGGAAAGGCCCCCAAAAGTATTATCTCTATCTTTGGTTGTGGTTCTGAATTATGAACATTCCTCTCAGGCTAAATTAGACAAATGGAAGTGTAATTAAAAAGCAAGTAGGCCCCAGGTAAAAGAAAAGTATTTGGATAAAGAGGAACATTAAGCAGGTGATATTTCATCTCTAAAGTTGCTTGGGGAATTAAAAATAATTATGTTTTGGTTAAGGACTCTGCATTTCACATGCCAACACCCAGAGTTTAAGGATCCAGAACAGATCAAGGATCAGTAGCACCAATGGTCTCTTTGCAATTTTTTTTTTCATTTAAAACTTCATATTTGCACAGTGCTCTGAAGGTATGGCAAACAACTTTAATGCCATATGATAGATGAATAATAATGAGATCAGACAATCAACATGCAAAGGCGGGTGTGGGGGGAAAATTTCTGATTCTATTAACTGACCATTAGCAAGAGAATATTTGTTAGTAACTGTTCGTGCTGTCGTGGCAGGGATAGGGGAGAGGGTAAAATGTGTTGTAACGTTTCATAAACTCTGGAACCTCGAAGAATCTTTTCTACCAGTCTAAGGATCTTTGTTCTTTTACTATTCCACTCTCTTCTTTCAAATTGTAAGATGACTGAGTTTTTTTTTTAATTTTTTAATGAATCATCATGGGATACAGTTACAGATTTATAAACCTCTGTGCTTACGTTTCAGTAGTATCGAGTACCCATCCTTCCACCAGCGCCCATTCTCCACCATCAATGTTCCCAATATCCTCCCACATTCCCCCCATCTCCCCATCCCTGCCTCTGTATCAGGTGGATTCCCTTTTTACTCTCTCTCTCTCTCTCTCTCTCTCTCTCTCTCTCTCGCTCTCTCTCTTTCCTTTAGGGTGTTGTGGTCTGCATTGCAGGTGTTAAGTGGCCATCATGTTCGGTCTATAGTCTACTTTCAGTACACATCTCCCATCCCAAGTGGGTCCTCCAAGCATCCTTTACTTGGTGGTCCCTTCTCTATCTGAACTGCCTTTCCCCCCAGCATGTGAGGCCGGCTTCCAAGCCATGGAGCAAGCCTCCTGTTCCTTGTCTCTGCTATCTTTGGGTGTTAGCTTCCCATTTTGTTACTTTATAGTCCACAAATGAGTGCAATCTTCTTATGTTTGTCCCTCTCTTTCTGACTCATTTCACTCAGCACGATACTCTCCATCTTAATAGGATGACTGACTTACAACACGTCTTTTTGGTTTAGGAACACAGGTTCATATTCTTCAAACATATGTTAGCAGACCATTTCACCACAAAAGGAATCATTCATCACACGATTGGACTTTCTCCTTCACTTTGCTCCTGCCCCAACCACCGCATTTAGGGTAGCAAGGTTGTTAGACTTGCAGCATCTCTGCATTCAAGGGAATTTGATATTAATACTTATCTCTGTTGAAAATGAATTTGCGCTAAACCTGAAGGTCGTTCCAGTTACTATAAGTGTATAAACTCACACAAAAGGGGGCACGGCACACAGCGGCGGTGGTTCTATCTCTCCCGCCGCCCGCGTTCAGTAGTCTCACCCTTCTCCCACCCAGGGAGGTCGATGGCGATGGTCAGGCGGAGGAAGGAAACGAGGGCCAGGCTGGTTGGTATTAGTAGCAGTTTATTTCATTCCTCTCTCCATCT
>JAOXYA010000045.1:520619-537052 GCA_028565675.1 Sorex palustris | reverse complement strand
AAGCTACCGAGAGTATTCGATATGCCAGACACAGTAACAACAAAGTCTCCAACGGAGATGTTACTGGGCCCGCTCGACCCCTGCAAATGTACAGAAATAAAATCAGGAAAATGGCAGGGAGACCAGGAGGATCCTAAATGATTTCCATTTCCCCGCTGCATTCTCCGGTCCCTGACATGCTGTGTTTCTCACATAATCACTCCATCTAGAAGTTCTACTTTTTCTCCCTTACTGCAATTCTTTCCAATTAGCAACCCGAGCCACTGAGCAGCCTGAGAGATGGAATTTCCATGTTCTTCTGGCAATATCTGATTCTCGTCCAAGTGCACAGGAGTTTTAGGGAAACTTCAAGAACACAGGCAATCCCGAGGCGTGCACTTGGCGTGGGGATGGGGGGAATGGGAGGAGGAAACACACTCGATCTTCAATTTGCCCCTTCCCCTGCGAAAATCACTGCTTTCTGCCTTATTCCCTCCATTTGTAAAAATCCAGGGGCCGACATGAAGGTCTGCACACACTTTTGAAGCTTTAAAGGGAAGGTGTCCTCTAACTACTAAGAGCTGCTATTATGCCTAACTGTTAATAACTCGACTGTCTCCCCCATTGCTAAACCAGGGAATTCCTCCTGGTGATAACAGTAGTCACTTGAATAATTAGTAAGTCAAGGACCTCCATGGCTTTAAGGGATCAAGAAACATTTAAAAGTAGGGCCTGGAGCACTAGCACAGCGGGTAGGGCGTTTGCCTTGCACGCGGCCAACCCAAGTTCGGTTCCCACCATCCCATATGGACCCCCGAGCACCGCCAGGTATAATTCTTGAGTGCATGAGACAGGAGTAACCACTGTGCATTGCCGGGTGTGACCCAAAAAGAAAAAAAAATGCATTTAAAAGTAGAAAGCAAGCAACCAGCATTGAGCTTCACTGAATTCTAGACCTTAAAACTGAGACTAGTTGTTTAAACTTTTGGGGGGGGGGGACGGAGGAGGGCAGGTTTTTATACTAATGTCATGTTCCATCTCTCAAGGGGGATGTCAGCTCTGGGCAGAAGGGGCTTCTTGAGGATAATTCATGTTGAGGAGGAGACTAGGTCAAAAGGATAGATAGCATGTTACATAAGGATTAAATTCATTTAATTAATATTTGGGATGCCAAGGTCTGAACACAAGGCCCATACATAAAAAGTATGAATTGGTGTGGGGGGGAGATTATTGGGGAGAGGATACTTGCCTTATACACAGCAGACCTGGTTTTGATTTCCAGAATCTTCTATGGTCCCCGGAGCCACCAGGAGTGATTCCTGGGTGCAGAGCCAGGAGGAACCCCTGAGCACCACTGGGTCTGGTCCCCAAACAAAATAAAAAGCATGTATTTTGCCATTAAGCTGCAACTGAAAGCAACTTAACTTATTTTGCCATTCTCTGCCCACCCCACATTCAAGATTTATTGTTACTATTATGGTTATTATTATAGTTTGACAGCCACACTTGGCAGTGCCTAGAGCTTACTCCTGACTCTGTGCTCAGGGATTATTCCTGCCAGTGCCAAGGCGGTGGAGGTCGGGGAGAAAGACCGTGTACGGAGCCACATCAAAGTCAGCTGCATGTAAGGCAAGTGCCTTGTTCTATCTCTCTGCAAGGTTTTATTTTTTATTTCCTAACCATGCTTCCCGGGATGTGAAGAGTTAACAGGCAGATCGGCAAAGACAGAGCTTTTCCCTCCCCCGAGACTCTGGGTTATTTCTTTAACCCTTTCACCCAGTCCTCTTGGCAGCAAGGGAGTGGGGCTGTGCCTTCTGCCACAGGATTGCTCCCTGATACTACTCTGAATCCGACATTATGTAAGAAATGTAAATGATCGCCTTTATCCAAATAGGCTCTCCCAGCAGCGCCTGGCCAGCAGCCAGCTGCCTTTTCAAAATGGGCAAAACCTGCCCACTCTGGCCCCAGGCAGGCGACAACACGGTGCGGGCCTGGCTGGCGCACTGCAAACCCATTCTAAGAAAACTGATCTCGAGTTCCTCCTTGCCTTTTGGGATCTTCCTCAAGAGAAGGCAAAAATCTGAAGAGCTTGATTAGAAATGTACAGAGAGGAGCCGGGCCCTGCGCTAGGGAGAAGCAGAAAAATCAGCGGGCCAGCCTGGCGGTCCCATCCAGTTCCTGGTGAGGGAAGTCTGGAGCTTAGTGACCTTTGTTACTGCCCCAATCTGGATCTACTTCCCTGAGGGAAGGGAAGCGAAACAAGTTGGAAGTCTGCTGCTCTGCCCCGCCTGCAGTGCTCAAGCTCTGCAGAGAGGTCCTGAGCGGAGGTGCCTCCGCCCCTCCCCATCCCATGGTACTTGACAGCCTCCCAGTCACCCTCCTTGAGAAGTCTGACCTGTCCGGCCCCCCACCCTTTCTTGCGCCCAGGACTCCTCAGGATTCCTGCCCTACTGTCTTCTTGTTCCATCTTCCTTACTCAGCCCTGCCCCTCCAGCCAGAGCCCTCGGTCAGGTCTCGGACTCTCCTTGGGAAGAGAGGTCACTCACGGCAGCAGGGGCCTAGGCAGGTAAGTAACCACTAGGGGGTGACATAATTACAAGTATTCCTTGGGGCCTGCCTCCCGCTGCGCACCTGCAGTATCCAGCCACAGTAGGGACAGGGACCCAAACAGGCACTGTCTCGATGTGACCAGATGTGTGTGCGGGCGTGCGCGCGCGCACATACACACACACACACACACACACACACACACACACACACACACACTAGCCTCCTTTAACTAGCAAATCAAGCCCCTCCCGCTGTTTCTAAGGGAAGCCACCAGGGCTCCTAGGTCAGTCCACACTTCTTCATCCCTGTCATCTTTTGCATTCGTTGCCATGTCTGTAGTTGTGGTCTTATGGCAACTTCCATTGCTCAAGCCCCAGCACTCAAGGCCTGAGAATGTGGTCTCGGGACCTAGACCCCTGAGTTCAAATTCCAGTTCTGCTATTTGTCTGGTCCTGAGCAAGTGGCTTCTCTGTTTTCTCACCTCTCACATGGAGGTGATGAAGGTTTGCTCTTGTGAATAGAGAATTTCCTATAGGGGCTGGAGCAATATAGCTCAGTGGGTAGGGCGTTTGCCTTGCACGCGGCCAACCCGGGTTCGATTTCCAGCATCCCATAGGGGTCCCTCGAGCACCACAGGAGTAATTCCTGAGTGCAAAGCTAGGAGTAACCTCTGTGCATCACCGGGTGTGACCCAAAAATAAAAAAAAACACAGAGAATTTCCTATAGGTAAAAGCCTTGAAAAGAATGCCTAGTAAAGAGGGCTGGAGCAATTGTACAGCAATAGGGTGCTTACTTTGCACATGGTCAACCCGAATTTGCTCCCTGACACCACCTATGGTCCCCCAGGCCAGCCAGGGGGACCATATGCATTCTTGAGTGTTGAACCAGGAGTAACACCTGAGCACCATTGAGTGTAGCCTTACCCTCCCACCCCTCCCCACAAAGGCCTAATAAGTAAATAAATGCTCAATAAATATTTTCATTTTGGTCAAGTTCTGTACTTAGGATATTACATCATTATCCCATTTAATCCTCACAACATTCCCAAGATACTGGTATCATTTTATAGAGAAGAAGGATCTGAGATTACAAGTGGTTAATACTTTGTCAAAAGCTAAAGAGCTGGAGGGGTGGTTGAGAACATTGGAGACAATGGTGGAAGGAAGGTGTAATGATGGTGGCATTGGTGTTGGGAAGAAAGGAAGGAAGGAAGAAAGGAAAGAGAGAGAAAGCAAGAGAGAGAAAAGGCGAGAAAGAAAGAGAAAGTGAGAAAGAGAGAAAGCAAGAGAGAAAGTGAGAAAGAAAAGAAAGAGAAAGGGAGAAAGAAAAGAAAGAGAAAGCGAGAAAGAAAGAAAGAAAGAAAAAAGAAAGAAGGAAAGAAGGAAAGAAAGCAAGCAAGCAGGAGCTGGCCAGAGCAATGGTATAGTGGGAAAGATGTTTGCCTTGCATATGACCAGCCCAGGTTCAATCCCTGCCAGAGCTCTGCCAGGAGTGATCTCTGAGTGCGGAGCCAGAAGTAAGCCCTGAGCACTGCTGGGTATGCTCCTCCTCGAGAGAGAGAGCAGAGACAAGGTTTTGTACTGTTCAGTTTTGAAGCCGTGTCCAGCAGTGCTCAGGAGCTACTCCTGGTGGCCATGCTCAGGGGACCACATGAAGTGCCAGGGATGGAACCCTGTTGGCAGAGTGCAAGGCAAGGGCCCTCCCCACTCTACTATCTGCAAGGCAAGTGTCTTACTGCGGTACTATCTTTGCCCCCTTCGCTCCCAATGTTTTAAAGCAGAAGGAAGAAACCTGGGTGGTGAGTGGTTCTGCAAGTCATTCTCCACGCAGGGGACCGGGGCGGGGGAGGGGGTGGGAGGGGGTGGGGGGCGCTAGTGGGGCTGGGTCAGTGGGGCAGGGTCAGTGGCTGCGGAAGCCCAGAACTGCTAAGAATGCAAATGCCTTTTGCTTCAGGCACTCCTGGGGGTGACTCTGGTACCTACTCAAGTTTGAGAACCTCTGCTGTGAGCTGAAGTCAAAGGCAGCAGAAGGGATGTTTGTCTAACAGAAGGAAGTTCTAGAAAGTGCTGCCCTTCCAGACTGAGAAAATGAGGTGCCAAGAGAGGGATGGCCCGCTTTCACTGGCAGATTTTATTTCGCTCGCGCATTTCTGCTATGTTTCTGTTCTGTTAACCCCTACATTTTTTTTTCTTTTTTGGGGCAACACCAGTCTATGCACAGGGGTTCCTCCTGGCTCTGCACTCAGGAATCACTCCTGGTGGTGCTCAGGGGACCCTATGGGATGCTGGGAATTGAACCCAGGTCAGCCGCGTGCAAGGCAAACGCCCTCCCCGCTGTGCTATTGCTCCAGACCCCCCAGGGATCAGCTTATCGAAGACTCCGACAAGGGAATCCACAACTGGAAGGCCCTCACATTCATGAGCCAGTGAAGAAGCCCTTCTCCATCTCTGCCTGGATGTCTGTGAGCTGACAAGCTCTGCTGTCAGGGAAGAATAAAGAGGGCCAATGAGGAAGACACGACAGGGGCCGGAGAGATAGTGCAGTGGGTAGGGCACTTACATTACGTGTGGCCAATCCATGTTTGATTCCTGGTACCCCATATGGTCCTGAGCACTGCCACGAGTAATTCCTGAGTGAAGGGCCAGGAGGAACCCTGGAGCATTACTTGCATGTATCCTTCCACCCCGCAAAAAGAAAAGAAAGACAGGATCGTAAAACTTATCCAAAGCATTTCAGTTTCAAGAACAGTAGCAAAGTTCATACCGTAGATGAAAATTTTCTGACTTCACGTACTAAGTTCCGATTCCAGAGAAGAATCGAGTGTTCAGATAAAGGACTGAGGAGCCAGAGGGATAGTCCAGTGGGTAGGGCATTTGCCTCGCACACAGCTGACTGGATTTGATCCCCAGCACCCCACATGGTCTCCAGAACCATCCAGGAGTGATCACTGAGCACAGAACCAGGAGTAAGCCCTGAGCACGGTTTGGTGTGGCCCAAAAAAGAAAGAAGGAAAGGAGGAAAGGAAGAAGGAAGGATGCGGCTGACCTGGGTTCGATTCCAGCATCCCACATGGTCCCCTGAGCACCACCAGGAGTAATTCCTGAGTGAAAAGCCAGGAGTAACCCCTGTGCATTGCCAGTGTGACCCAAAAAGAAAAAAAAAACCTTCTTTCAAGTGCTTGGCACCCTGAAAGGCACCTAAGCTTTTTGTTTTAGGGATGACAGATATTTTTTTTTATAACAAGTACTTTAACTGTTTACTTATTTATTTATTTGCTAATTGAGTTGGCTTTTTTTTTTCCCCAGCAACATCCAGGAGTGCTGGGGGTTCCTCCTGGGTCTGCACTCAAGGATCACTCTTGGCAGGGTTCAGGGGACTACGTGTGATGCTAGAGATCAAACCCAGGTCTCTGTGTGCCAGGCAAGCAAGGCAAGCACCCTACCTGCTCTACCATCTTTCGGGTCCCATTCCCGAAACTGTTTAAACATTTGTTTCCCTTTTTGTTGGGGAAAGGGGCCTTCCCAGCAGTGTTTGGCACCCCAGGCTAGCCCTGACGATACTTGGCTGGTGGTGCAGGGCCTAACGTTTGGAGCTGGGCCTGGTGCCTACAGCGCAGTGTAGGCCTGGCAATGCTAGAAGAACACTGGGGCCACACCCTGTGGTACATAAAATGCCTTGTGGTGCCAAGGAGTGAATGTGAAGCCTTAATAATGCTAGGCATGGGGCCGGAGTCGTACAGCTGGTAGCTTACTTGCGTTGAACAAAGCTGATCTGGGTCTAATCCCCATATGGTGAACTGAGCCCTGCCAGGACCAGTGATCTCTGAGTTCAGTGCCAGGAGTACATCCTGAGCAGAGTCAGAGTTGACCCCAAGCCAGCACACACACACACACACACACACACACACACACACACACACACACACTGCTATGCATGTGTTCCAACCCAGGAACTTAAGCTATCTCCTTAGCTTCTGGATTTGTATTCATAGTAATAAGGATAATGGTGATATTTAGGAGTATTCTATCAAACTATTTCTAATACTTGAGTCTGATGCCTGAAAATATATAAAATATCGGAGTCGACAACTGTTACCAGTTACCAATGGCCAGTCCTCTTTCCAAAATTGAAGGAGGGAGTGACTGTTTATCTGAGGGTGATTATTAACTGTGCCTCCTTTCACTCTCACAAGTGTTTCCAGTGTGGTAATAAACTGTACAGTCATCCTAATGAGAGGCTCTAGCTGCACAGATCTTAAGTCCTGATTTTTATTGCGGTGGATAATGCTTGTGTTCACAGGATATAGCAAACTAGTAATGTGGAAGGGAGTAAACAAATATTTCAGGGTGTTCTTGGTATTTTTTAAAAAAAATGTACAGAATGGTTGATGTATGCATTTATTTTTTATTTATTTCTACTTTGGGGTTTGGAGCCACCCCCAGCAGGACTCACGGGACCCTATGGGGTGCCAGGAATTGAATCTGGTAGATTGGCCATGTGCAAGGCAAGCCTCTTCAGCCTTGGCAATCTGCTGAGGTGAGAACAGTTTCCCCTTTCCCTTTCCATTTCCCTCCTTCAAACTGTTAATTCTGTTTTAACCTTTTAACTTTTAGATATGGGAAGAAACAGGAGATGTACCATATTTTTGTTCTGGGCTTTGGGACCACACCCTACATGTTCAGGGTTTACTCCTGCCTCCACGTTCTTTCAGTGGTGACTCCCGGCAGGGCTTGGGGTGCTGAGGATGGAAGTGGGGCTGGTTAGTGCAAGGCAAGTGCTTTAACCCCCAGACTATATCTCTGGTCCCCGAATCTTAACCATTTTTATTTTTGGAAGCAAGATTGATTTTTGTTAGGTTTTTGTTTGGTTGGTTGTTTTTTGAGGTTTTTTTTTGTTGTTGTTGTTTTGGGTCACACCTGGCAGTATTCAGGGGTTACTCTTGGGTCTGATTCAGGAATCACTCCTAGTGAAGTAATTAATCGAAGTTTGGAAGGAGAAAGTAACGTTCGGAAGATAACAAACTTCTTGTTTCTTCTGTAGCATCCTTATTATCTGTTTCTGCAGATTTGAGCTTTCGTAATTTACTCCTGAAAAATATTTGAAAATCCACATTTATTTTGTGCAGTCAAGAGAGAGGATGCCAGTTATATAACCAATCACTTGAGCTTTAGAATGTGATATATCACTTTAAGGAGAACTGAAAAATGCCTCTTAAAATGATCTACGTAGTTTAAAATTCAACTCCAAAATCTGGTGGTAAACAGATATGTTCAGGTCATGCCAGGGATGTGATGACGAGTCAGATAAGAAGTCATTTGTTATTGATTAAAATCTGTGGAGAACCGAATAAGGGAAATTGAATAAGGTGCAATTTTCCTAAGTCACTGACATCTGCATGTACATCCTCCACCCTGGGGGGTGTTGCTGTATTCATGTTTAGTTATCTAGCCAGAAATGCTTTTGTGCTATCTTCCTGGGCACTGAGCTGTGAGCTCAGCGTTATCTGAAATGTTTTATAAAGTCTCTCATCTGTGAATCTAGAATGATTCTATTTGTGAAGCGTCTATTGAGAAAGCAGGTGCTTTATAAACTTCAGATAGGATTTTTATTGACCCAGAAACAGCATAAGTTGTTGACTTGTTCATTAACAGTTAAAAAAAATCCCAAAAGCCATTTCAGTAATCTTATACCTTGCCAAATAATCAGAGTCTACTACCCAATCATAGCAGATAAACTTGACAATTCTCTCAGAATGTGTGAGTTTAAAAGCGGTAAGCAAATAGAATACATGGTCTCAGGGTAGTCGTTATATCAAGTATTTCTTTTTAGTTATTACTTTAATCAGGGCTGAAGGTAATAGGAGACAGAATTCTGTGATGATAATTAAAGTTATTAATAACAACAGAATTCAAATTTGCCCTGAAAATGTCAGTTTGCCTTGACCCTAACCAAATTTCTGACTGCTGACTTTGTGGAATGAAAGCACTAATATAGAATGAAGTGTTTTGCTGAGCTGTCTTACAGTTTTATAGTCTATTTAATGTTAATCTTTAAGAACTCGTATGTAATGATGCCATTTCCCTGGTTTTATTTTATATGAGCCACAGTTTTATATTCTACTGCTTATCTAATTTGAAGATGGTTGTACTGTTTGGAGAAAGTTAATTTTGAGTTATGTCAAAGCCTTAATAAACTTAGTCTTGAACTGATATTTCAGGCTCATAAGGGATTTCTGCATGCTGATAGATTTTAATATTACAGAAATGCAACAGTGACCTTTCCATAAAATTTTAATAAAATTACTTCGTGATATAAACTACAGAGAAGATAGGAACTTTCTTAAACAAGTGTACGTGATTTTATCTGCATTTCATGGTTTATGGTATATCTCATTTCTTTAGATCTATTGTGTTTTTCTTTCTTTTTTAAACAAACACTGTGACTTCCATAATTTTCATTACAAACAGATGCACATTTTTTAAAGGCACAGTTTTCTTTTGCACCAGTGTTGTTTAACTGTGGCTGAGATGCCTATTGTCTTGATAATTCTAATATCTAATATTAAAAGAAGTTTATAAAATAGAAAATTTTACGAGTAGTTTTTAGCTATTTAATATTAAACATACCATTTGGGGATAGTAAGTACTCATTGTTTTGCAGCAAAGCCATATGCTACCTTTTATGACAAGAGTTAAGGGTACAGTAGCCAAATTATAAAAGTTTAAGGGATGACAATCAAACTGCAAATTTCCAAAATTAAAATAATGGCAGATATCCTGAAATTTAATTTTTTTTCTCAGAGATTGGCTTACAGATTATAGAAAAACATTGGTTTGTGCTTTCTCCTCTTCCACAAGGAGTTTAGGTTTATTGGGTTATGCACATCACAGTGCTCCCAAAGTATTTCCATTTCCTTTTTTAACTTCTCTTTAACTTTAATTCTCTTTAATTTCCATCTTTAACTTATCTGTGCTCTGCTTTCTCTATCTGTTAATCATTAATTTCCCCTAAGCACTGATTTGTAAAGTGACGTGTAAAGTCAAACTCTTCAGAGATCTCTATATTTGTATTTATAAGTTAAATATCACTTTTCTCTTTTGTGTCCTTTGCATAGTTTACTTTAGATCAATGTCCTTTTTGTATAGACACAGGAAGACAGTTATACTATGAGTTTGTAACATGGGAGTTAATTGACTCTGAATAACTTCTGAGTATCTGTCATATTTACTCGACTTAAGCTTCAGTTGCCCTTAGTTCCGAACCCCCACCGAAAGTAGGGTTCCGAGGAAGGGACTGGATAGACCCAGAGCAAGCTGTGAGCTACCCTGGCATCAAAGCAGGACAGACTAAGTGCCATAATACTTTATAAGTTAAGAACACGGTCATGGAGAAATTCTGTCATGATACAAAGAATAACAGCTGGGTAAGGACCTTGCTAGGGTTAGAAAAGAGCTATCTGGCCTGAGCACTGTAGTCTGGGATCTATAGCGAGATGTCCCCAGGATTGTGTCCATACAAAATGACTAGATAGAAAGATTAGTAGCACTGCACTGTAGCACTGTCCTCCCATTGTTCATTGATTTGCTTGAGCAGGCACCAGTAACATCTCACAACAAATTGTGAGACTTGTTACTGTTTTTGGCATATCGAATATGCCATGGGTAGTTTGCCAGGCTTTGCCACGTGGGCAAGATACTCTTGGTAGTTTGCCGAGCTTTCTGAGAGGGGCAGAAAAATCAAACCCGGGCCGGCCACGTGCAAGGTAAACGCCCTACCCGCTGTGCTATCACTCCAGCCCAGAAAGATTAGTAAATAAATCTAAGATGGTTTTTGTTTATGGACTAGGGAAAGAAGTTATGTCTTTAGCTAAAAACATGCCCTTGAGTGGATCTTCTAAAAGATCTTTGTCTTAGGAAAGCTTCCCAGAAAGGAAGGGCTTTACATATGTTTATTGTGCTACCTGAACTAGGTGTCATTGGTTGTTCCCCCAACCTTTGGGCAGGTAGGGCACTTCATGAAGACGGTGGGACTGAACACAGAGAGACAAGCATAGTGACAGGAGGAGACGGGAATGAGGGGCAGTGTGAGACAGGAACAGGCGTGTGAGAATGGAACAAACAGCAACTGATCACCAACCAGCCTGGTGGACCTGTTCCCTACTTCATGTGTCTGTTGGCAGTGACTGCAGCCCAGGGTGGGGGGAAGCCACCAAACGCACATAGCGGGAGAGAGTCTGCACTGTGTGGCTCACTCATTTTGTGAACCCACACAGATGACCAAAAATGACCAAATCTGAAAACCAGAGTTTTCATATTTTTTTCCCAGCTCTGCCTTTAGAAAAAAGTTTTAGTAAATGTAGTTAGTGTGACTCATTGTTCCTGAACTGCCTTTTGTGGTCTTCTCGTTGGCTTGGCTCCTTCAGGAGTCTCTTTCAAGTCCACAAATCAAACACAAGATAATCTCTGTTAAGGAGTAGAAAATTGTGCTTCTTATTAAATCTAAGGCTGCAGGTGTGAAATTAAGACAGTCATTCTCCCATCAACCCTCTGTATCTAGTTCTTAACTACAATTTTAATCAATATTTTTGTGGAAAATAAAAACCAAAAGCTTTCCACTGTGTACTTGAAGTATTCTTATGTCTTTGGGATAAAGGCACATTTAAAAAGCGTCTGATAGGTCCTATAGATCTGGACTAATTTCAGCTCTACTTTGTGAAGGAGACTGAGTATTTAATCCTTCTCTCACCCTGTAACAATCCTACTCTTACCCTATAACAATCTCTTTATAACGTCTCTAAGAATAGAGCAGTTTCTAATATTTAACTGACTAGAATCATCACACTGTGCGTCTTCTGATTTCATAGTTAAAATACCTTATTTTCCTGATGTTGATTTTAAATGTATAGTCCTGAGATCATTAATCTTTGCCACAGAGTTTTACCTCTGACTGAACACTGTATTACTCCCTCATCTATGTGGATGGTTTTCAATACTTGTTGTGAGTCAAAATATGATGAGGTAGATATTGAACTGTAATTCAAAGAAGTCTTTCCGTCATAGCTTCAATAAAACTATGGGATATTGCCTAATTCACTTGTTCTTGACCTTTCTTGTCTCATAGTTAGAGGAAAAGCTCAGGTTAACTCTGGAATCTTTTATTTTTGACTATTAATGTTTTTTAACAATTATCTCTTCTTTATCATCCTATTAAAGTTGGAGCTCACCAAACATTGTGTTTTTATATAAAAAGCAGTTCTTATTGTGTTAGAGAAGATTCTTTGTCATAAACTTTTGTGAGATCTTTGTGTGGACCAATTTTGCATGAATGTTGCTAATTTGATCAATTCTTTTAGACAGTTGTTTGGTAACACTGGACTCAGTCCGGGACCTCTTTGAGTATTTGCAATGCTAGAAAGAGGTAAATATGTCTTAGCAGTAAAGTGAAAAGGGGATGAAATTCTGGAGTGAAGAAAATGAGTATCCTTACAGAAAAGTTAAGAATTGTCTTAGAAAGTAGAACAGACATTGAGGACCAAAAGTGACAGAACAGTGTTGAGGGACAGACAGCTAATGGGAAGGGGATCAGTAAGGCTTAGGGGGAAAGTTGTAATGTTCTGGAGGGGTTAGTAAAGGTCCAGTCAAGTCAAAGACTTGAGGATGATAAAAGGACTCACAAAAACATTTTAGACAGAACATACATGTTAGGTTCCATACTTTCTATAAGTATAATCATCTTTTTGACTCCACCGTTCTTCCTGCACTAACATACGCCTCAGAGACCTGGGCCCTACAAAAACTGGATGAGACGCTATTCGGATCTCCCAAAGAGGAATCAAAGGAGCTATGCTTGGAGCACACTTCACTCAAGTGAGAGAAGGAATCCAGAGTTCCAACCTCCATCGACGATTAAGGATCAGGGATGCTGTTTCTTTTGCCAAGGTGTCGAAAATCAGATGAGCCAGACACGTAATGCGATTTGGAGACGACCGCTGGACTAGAGCTGTGACCGACTGGATTCCACGGGACGTCAAAATAACACCTGGCTGCCCACCTATGAGATTGTCAGACTTCTTCATCAAGACACTGAACAAACAGTTTGATGCCCTTCGTGTCTCTGGAGTGAACAGATGCCAGTGGGCTACACTAGCACATGACAGGGACGAATGGAGATGTTACTGGTGCCCTCTCGGGATGACAAGTGATACAAGTGATACAATCAGCTGATAGGAAGTGGTAATATTGAGATCAACTTCCATTACTTACAATAAAATGTATCCCAGAATAGTGTGACACATAGGACCAACATATAACCTTCATTTTCAATCAGATTTTTCTGAAACCTTCAATGGTTATTTTAGCCACAAAATCTGAATTAAATTACCATTACTGTTCATGTAATAGTCATAATCCAATCCCATTTCCTTTTTAATTTTCTGTTTTATTTCGGGGATTTGGTTATAATTAGGGCAGGATATAACTAAAACTGACATATAAATATATATATAACATATATTTATATGTATTTAAAATATATATTTAAGTTTTATGTATTTTATGTACATATATTTTAATTTTATATATTCAATTTTAGCTTGCTCACACTTGTGCTTTCAGCAGAACTAAATATAGCAGCTCCATTAATTTTATTAAAATGCCCACCACAGATACTCCAAAATAGCACTAGGCCAACTGATGTCATAGACTAAATGTCTAAAGCCTAATGTTTTGATAAAACTAGGTTTTCTTCACCACATTTACAATACATTAAAGACAGTGATCCTTGTGAAAAATATTTTATGAGAACTCACAAAATAGGTTTTTTTTAAGAATTTATTTTTCTTTGGACTGGAGCGATAGCACAGCAGGTAGGGCGTTTGCCTTGCATGTGGCTGACCTGGGTTCGATTCCTCCACCCCTCTCCAAGAGCTACTAGCAAGCTACCGAGAGTATCTCACCCACATGACAAAGCATGACAAGCTCCCCATGACGTATTTGATATGCCACACACAGTGACAGCAAGTCTCACAATGAAGAAGTTACTGGTGCCCACTCAAGCAAATCGATTAGCAATGGGAGGATAGTGACAGTGACAGTGATTTTTCTTTGGGAGATTTTAAAGTATTTCCAAATTTTGGAAGCTGAGTTAGTAAGGGTCTCAATCCTCAGGTAATTTCAGAGGGAAATTAGAGAGCAATAATAACATAGGCCTCTCCTTTGTGAAGGCAGTCCTTGATGTGGGTCTAACTCCTCATTAAAACAACAATACAATTCTAGGACAGCGTAATTTTCTCTCATTTCTATCAGATGCTATATCTTCAAAGAGTTTCATTAATTGAAGGAACTCCTCTCAGCAGAACAAGGTTAGGCAGTGAGGCTTTATAGCCAGGAAGTTTCAACTCTGCTTCTGTTGTAATTTAAGGGAGGCTATAACTGTCTTAGCTCTGTAGTTGAGCTAAGAATTTCAACCTGACAGGCTCAAAAGATCGCACTTTCTTTCAATGGTTTTGACACTTGCCTTGCATACAGATGATCAGGGCTTGATTGCTGGCACTACCTATGGTCCCCCAAGCACTGCTAAGAGTGATCACCGAGCACAGAGTCAGGAATAGCTCCTAGACATTGCTGGGTATGGCCCCCAAACAAAAAAAATTATATATA
Organism: Sorex palustris; assembly: GCA_028565675.1. Taxonomy (NCBI): domain Eukaryota; kingdom Metazoa; phylum Chordata; class Mammalia; order Eulipotyphla; family Soricidae; genus Sorex; species Sorex palustris. The sequence goes on along the minus strand of JAOXYA010000045.1, from coordinate 522,865 downwards.
TATAGATAGATAGATAGGTATAATGTATAAATACATATTTGTATGTATATTTCTATCGTCTCCCCTTTCTAAAAGCTGCACTACTCCAATTAAAAATATAAATGAGGGCTGGAGCGAAAGTACAGCGGGGAGGGCATTTGCCTTGCACTGGGGATTGACCATATGGTCCCCCAAGCACCAGCAGGAGTAATTCCAGAGTGCAGAGCCAGGAGTAACCCTTGAGCATCGCTGGGTGTGACCCAATATATAAAAGAAAAACTGGTTTTAAAAACATTTCAACTTGAAGAGAGGATGTGAATACATATTTTCCTTAGTAAAATGTAGACTCTTACAGTTAGATGGAGATGGCGGGTACTTCCATGGAGAGGCGGGATCACCAGACAGTAGCTGCCAGCATGCGCATTTAGAGCTGAATAGTGGCTGGAGCTCCTTTATTTCTCATCAGTGCATGGGGTCTAGATTCTCTCTCCTGATGTGACTGTCTGCCTCCTCTCTCCAGGTCAGAATGTTAACTTCCCTCTGGAGTCTTTGAAAGTTGCCTGAAATCTTGTAGCACTGGAGAACATGCTGGGCCAAACTTTACCCCATAAGAAACTAAATAATTAATTGATTGCAGACACAAGGAATGAAGCAGTTTTCAGTGACGGCTTATTAGTGCCGACACTTGGGGGAACTAAGGGCTCGTCTAAATAGGGGTCAGGGAATTTAGTTAAAGAAGCTCCCTTTTCTTCTCTGCTCTCTTTTTCCCAGCCTGCTGATATGGTTTGAATTAGAAGTTAAAGACATTTGCTAAAATAAAATCCGGCGTGAACTCTTGGGAATAGCTTCACATCCGACTCTCTGACCTCTGATATCCTTCTTCCCATTGCCTCTGGGCCTTGTTCGAATAAGGGATGCTTTTCAGTTTCTATAAAAGCAGTGGAAGCAAACACATTTTAAAATAATCCAGTAAAAGCACACATCTATGAAAGGAACAATTATTTGACGACTGTTGACCTTACCAGAATTGGGCAAGCAATTGGCATCTTGAAAGTCGGCTTTGATACTGAAGAGCTGTTCTAGAAATGTCACCATGTTATTACCCTGTCAGTTGCTCTTCAATACACAATAGTTACACATTGTTTTTAATCTTACTCGGGGCCATCTGTGTGCAGCTTTCATTTTAGGAAATGAAATACATCTCAGGAAGGACATACATGGTTTTACAATAACATCTGCATTTATTCAGAATCCAGATAAATAACTGCTTAATCAAACTAGTTTGAACTAGTGAGGTTAGGAAAATGACTTTTTGGGGATATGACTTTTATATCTAAGGGAAATAAAAGCTCCAAAGTTTAAGGGGAGTTTTTAAGATTATACAAATAGTTGAGGCATTGCTGGGACTGGAATTCAGGTCTCCCTGGATTCATCGTCCATCTCTGATTACCTTCTTTTTCCATTCCAGCAGACTGTAGAGTTCATACTTCATATTATTTGTGGAAACACTGAAATCCATAGTTAAAGTCAGACCCATTTTAGCTTATGGCCATATTACAGAAGAGTAAACTTTGAATCATTCTAATGGAACGCTGAAAGACCTATTTTAAATCATGTGACCACTGCTTTCTTGGGTAAATTAAGGCCCCATCCAACAAAGATAACATATATAGCCCTGCTTTTATCTAGGTACTTTTTGTTTCTTTGATTGATTTTGGGGCCACGCCCAGCAGTGCTCATGGCTTACTCCTGACTCTGTGCTCAGAAATCACTCCTTGCAGGCTCAGAGGACCTTATGGGTTGCCAGGAACCAGACGTAGGTTGGCCATATGCAAAGCAGATAGACCTGTATAAAGAATATATCTGCTTTACTACCACTCTGGCCTCAGCTATGCTCTAACTTGGATGCATTTCCTTTTAGACTGTATTATGTGCATCAGATAACATAGAAAAAGAAATATTTGTGCATTTAAAAGATTTTTCAAAAATAGAAAAACATGATTAAACCTCAAATTCCTCATCATATTTTTTTCTTTCTGTCTCTGTTTTAGTAATTCTTTCACTTGATTCAAGATCTTAATGAATTGCAATAGAACAATTTTTAACTTTATTCATAAGAGGATCAGTGAAGATGTGGGAAATTTGAGGTTTATTTAGTTTACATCTCTTTCAGCATGCCTTATTTTCGGGTGATGTATTACTCCAGTGTATTTGAACATGTAAGAATTATTAGTTTTGTATATATTTTAGTTTAAAAGCCTAAGAAA
>JAOXYA010000045.1:491352-501864 GCA_028565675.1 Sorex palustris | reverse complement strand
CACTGAATTAGAAACAATTCAGAATGGCCACCAGAGAAATGATCAACAAAGCAAAAATCGATAGACAGACACATACCACGTATGCATTGACCAATTAGTTAGGGAGTGGGGGGAGTCTATATAAGCAAAAATCATATTAAACATTTTTAGAATGCTTTATTCTCCTTCCATCACTCAGTGTGTAAATGCTCTTATGCTTTATGTGAAAATGTATGTTCACTGTGTACTACTGTGTATCTTCAGGAAACTGGAAGGAGAGAAAAGATTATCAGCCTTTTATTGCTTTGGTCATTGTAAAGGGGTTTGTATCACCATTATTTCTTTAACTAGCAATTCATGAGGAGTGTTAGATTTACTGCCCTCTTCTTCTTACTATCCCCCTTTTTCACTACTCCTAAAATGTGTGTACCAGCAGAAGAATCTCAAGAGACCTGCTGAGTTATAATCTGTGTTTAAACACTTCAGGCAGGTTCTCTGTACATTCAAGTGTCCTTTCTCAGGGCTGGTGTGATAGTACAGCAGGTAGGTCATTTGCCTTTCACATAGTTAACCCAGGTTCAATTCCCAGCACCACGTATGGCTATCCAAGCTCTTCCAGGAATGATGCCTGAGTTCAGAGCCAAGAGTAAGTTCTGAGCATCCCTGGGTGTGGCCCCCAAACAGAACAAAAAAATCTTTTTAAGGTTTACTCTCCTAGTGGATAAGCTCTGTTCCTCCTTGAATTGCTTAGTGGGCTTTGGAAACAAAGGAGTATCATAAATCTTCTGATATTCTCCATAACGAATTTAATCATGAAAATCTGTCATTCTAATAGTAAATTCTCTGATACTGGTGGCTCTTCATCCTATCTATTAAATTGATAAAAACTTTCTTTCTTTGCTTATAGATTAGGCAATAAAAGAAGAATCTAAGCGAGTTAATAGAGGCCTGCACTATGAACTCAATGATTAGATACTACTGCCTACTCCACTTGCTGTGTAGTGAAGATCTCTAATCCTAAGTCAGTTTCACCTTTATTTCCTGCTTTGTAATGAGAAGCTAAATTGATTTTAGTTTTGCTCCCGTTCTCTATTTGACTTCTACAGAGACTATTCAAACTGAGAGGACTACAGAATTGCATGAAGGACACAAGATGTAAATCAAAATGAGAAAGAGATGGAAAATTCTTAGATGCATATAGTAATCAAGAATTAGCTTGATTTTCTTGTTCCCAGTAATCTTCTCCCTGACTTGCACACATCATCATGAGTACTAAAACTGATTTTTAATTTTTTGTATTTTGCACCTGAAAGACTATAAGAAAAAAAAACAAGATATCTTACCATTTATAGTATCTTTATTTTTTAATACATAGGCAAAAAGAGAAAAGAAGGCATTCGGTTTTGTGAGTAAACTTACCATTGCAGATAATTCTTTTATCATCTTTATATCTCCTTAGAATATTATTTATATATCTGTCGGCATCTGTCCTTCCCAATACTTCTTGGATTGATGCCTTTTCTACGTAAGAATAAATACATAATAAAGGAGGTATGATCATTATCATCATTCACTTGACCCCAGTTCAGTGACCCATTTTCATCAGAATCTCATTTTCTGAAGCTCTGGACATTATGTGGCAAATGCCCCAGGCACACTGCTTCCCCAAATCACAGTGAAAAATCCTTAGTCCAACAGATTGGTGAACACATTTGCTTCACTCTTCTTTCGTTCCTATGGAGCTCTTCTACAAACTTTTTGCTCTGAGGTTACCTGGAAATGATCTTTCTTCATATGTTTTTGCATATACAGATTTTAGTTGGGGTAGAGGGCTGGAGCGATAGCACAGCGGTAGGGTGTTTGCCTTGCGCATAGCCGGCCCGGCTGACCCGGGTTCAATTTGTCCGCACCTCTTGGAGAGCCTGGCGAGATAACCCGGCAAATTGCCGAGAGTATCTCGCCCGCACGGCAAAGCCTGGCAAGCTACCCGTGACGTGTTCAATATGCATATTCGATATGCCAAAAACAGTAACAGCAAGTCTCACAATGGAGACGTTACTGGGCCCACTTGAGCAAATCGATGAACAATGGGAGGATAGCGCTACAGTGGTACAGTTTGGGTAGAAATACACAAAGTTCCATTCGTTTCCTTGCTTTTACAGTACCCCAGGCACACTGCACTTCCTTTTAAAATGTGAAAATTTTAGGGAAAGCACAAGATGATGCCATCTGATAGAGTAGATCAAACACAAATGCAATTTCATGTTGTTGGCTCTTGATGTGATTTCCTGCAAATGCCTGGGGTAAGGAATGATGGTACATGTATCTTAGGACTTGGTTTTCCCAGCTGATGCTTCTGTTGATTGAGGTAGGTGAGGTGTAGTAGTGAGTATTAGACCCCTGGGCTAAGTTTTAATATGATTTCATTGGAAGGGCATATCAAATCTTTAGCATTCTTCTATCCTTGCAGGTCTTAGGTAATTTTAATGATTTGCAAATATATTAAAATGCATACCTTTACATGTTGGAGCAATGCTTCTTAAACTGGAACACATCAAAATCGCCTGGAAGGCTTGTTAAAACACAGATTCATGGGTTCTACTCCAGAAAATCAGATCTGGTAGGTCTGGGGTGGGGCCTGAGAATCTGCACTTCTAACAAGCCCTCAGGTGAGTGTGATGCCACTGCTGCTATCGACAGAATGTGCCTCAAAGTAACCCAGATTAGAGCACCCTCATATGTGTATATAAACAAAAACACCTAACAATGTCTGGATTCCCTCTGCTTTTGTTCCTAACTTCCCACTAACCCTGCTTTCTCTCACTTTTTGATTCATATGGATTTGCCCCATCATCTTCATGAGTCCAGAGAACTGTATGTATATATACTGAGTATATATACATACTGCATAGATCTCTAAATCAAAAGACAATTTTAATAAGGAAGAAAAGGAGTGGCCAACCATGGAACTGCAGTGGGTCTGAAAAAGGATCTTTTTATCCACCATTATCTTCTTCCATGATATTCGTTACAGAGACGGGAGAAGGAATGTGCCTGGATTTTGTGTGTGTGTGTGTGTGTGTGTGTGTGTGTGTGTGTGTGTGTGTTTTAAAACAATGCATTTTCACCAGAGAGTAGTGCCTGCCATCTCCTTGAATAGCGGGTTCTTTACTTGCATGGCAGCCATCCATTTCTTAAACAAGATGTAGCATGCTTTCACGTGCCTGGCCTTCCATGGTCCACCTCACAACTCTCTACCTCTGTGTAGCCCACAACTTTGTTTATGGTCTTAAGGCTGGTACTAACTTAACAGTTTCTGCCCTCCCACATGCATGGATGTGAGCTGTTGTGAGCTGTAATTTCTTAGATTACAACAGAAGCATGCTTCATTGGGACACATTGACAAAAAGATATTAACTCCGTAAAAGTTAACCATCTTATGGGGAGGGGAGAGAGTCAGAAGAGACTAGCCCACAAATGCTTCAAGAAATTACCTTAAGCGACCTGTTGGCCAAAGACATCCATTCTGTGCAGCCCACCTTTGAAATGATCATTTGAAAGCAAATGGGAAAGGGAAATCCATATGAACCTTTAATTAACAGTTGTCTCTTAAATACTTTTGCTGGTGTTTGTAAAGTCTGTGCATATATTTGGGTAAAGAGTTATTCCCAAGATCCTAGCTGTTGACCAGGTCTTGCTTACACTTAATGATCTCCCACTCTTCCATTAATTATCTCCCACTGTTCCTTTAGTGATCTTCCACTATTCTCTGTAGTTGATGACTGACCAAGGACAGTGTTTGATCCTCTTCTCCACAATGAACAGTAAGGAAGTTAGTGGGCCCAGTACCTCCAGGTACAGACACACACGGACACACATACAAACACACACACAAACACACATGCATACACACTAAGTTAGTAAGCTAGACTTTATTGAGAATTGCTGTGAGGTTAGGAAAAGAACTGCAGGAGCAGCATTGGTCCTTGTGCTTCATATAGTCCCAGGAGCACACAGGTGCTTCTGATATCATCAGCCTCATAAGTGCCATGATCATTCCTACTTACTGTCTTGAGAATTTCAATATTGCAGACCAAGTTAGATTTCACAGAGAAAAAGACTTTCCAAACTACAATATTAAAATTCAGACTTTCATATTGTTTTTAAGTGGTCAATGACCTGGTGCTGATTACTTTCCATCATTATTTTCGCTGGTTCATTCTGATAAATATTTACACAAGAAAATGAAGTCTACAGAGTGCCCAATATTTTATTGATATTGAGTGGGCCTAAGGATAATGAACAGCAATTGCCTATTTGAAATTTTTTGTTATCATTATTGTTTTTGTTTAGACATTTATATGTACTAATAATAAATATTATTTTATCTATCTGGGAGACTTTAGGGGTTACTTTTGTATTTCCTCTTAAAAAATATTTTGACCCCTCTTGGATTTTGATGCTAAATCCTCTTCCCTATGCTATGAGAACTAAAAGACAATACAGATAACATACACCTCATGTTATGTATCCTTCAACTTTTACAGGGGGGAAAATGTGTTTCCATAGTCTAATGCACTAATCAGTGAGAGAAACCAACAAAATACTCCAGGATTTGGATTTTTTTTGAAGACTTTTAGGAAGAAAGAAAGGAAGACAGTGAAATTCTATATTTGTAACTATAAATATGATATTCTAGACAGATCTTGCTTTAGAAATTATGTGTTTGATTAATGTGTAGTGTCCCAAGGGCAAGAAATGTCGACCTAAATGGAATTCTTTTCTCATCTTAGCATCAACGAGATCCTCGACTGAATGAAATTTTATTCCCATTTTATGATGTTAAAAGGGCAATGCAGATTATTGAAATGTATGAACCTGATGAAGATTTGAAGAAAAAAGGTAATGAAAGTAGAAAATATAAAAAGAAGTGATTATTTGAGTTATTTTCAGTTAAAGGTTTCCTTAAATGCTGTGGACCTCCATAAACCAAAAATGGACTGTTTTTTTTGTTTCTGGTCTAGATATAAATTTTACCTCGCATCAGAATTTTTCCACACCACCTAAATCTCATGCTAAGCTGTTTCATTAATACACAATAGTGATATTGACCCATGTACTTTCATATTTTATATTTCAGATTCATAATGTTTAAAATGCCAAATATAGACCTGTAATCTTTGAAAAGAATTTTCTTCCCTATAAATTTTACCACTTCCTTTTTCCCATTCATTTAGCTAAGCCAAATAAATTTAATAGAGGATTTGATGAGCCTTCTCTCCCATCATTTGACCTCTGGTTGGGAAGATAAATATAACTGATACAAAATTAAATACAAATAAATTGTAGTAAATTATGGGGGATTCTGAACCTTGGCCAGTTTAAGTGAATCTTTGGAAGTTGTGCATGGTCTGTTTCAATATTTGATAAAGGAAAGACTTGGAGAGGAAATGTAAGCTGTTCCCAGAGCAGTGGAAAACCATCTAATATAATGGGACAGGAGCGTGGACAGATATCTGAGCTCCTGGGCTCAGACTTTATTCGACAGTGAAAAGAGATGTAGGTTCAAGTTGCCTCTATTTCATTTACTCAAACTTGTTCTGATCTTAGTTTAGAATAAGTCTTCTTTTTCTTTCTTATCTCATGCTGGCAAATTCGACTGAAAGGTTTATACATTCACTGAAGAACTAGATTCTATTTATGTCTCTGTGTAGACCACCACATCACATAACCTCACCAACTATATTTTCCCAAGCCATGAGTTTGCTCTTATCATCGTCATAATTTTTATAATTTCTGCTAGGACCTCAACTACCTGTTTCACCAAGAGTGCTTTATTAATGAATTCTATCAGTGTTTTGACTATTAAAATATTGTGATTTAAATAAAAGGAGGAGAGAAGTAATATCAAATGTAGCACTTTGTAGTGCTACAAGACACTTTAATTTATTTGCTACCATGTCATTGAATTACCATGAGCAAAGAAACATATTTCTTGGTGCCAGTTTCTTTGCTTATGAGTCGACCAGGTTCATGCAATCAGTTAGCTATTTTCCTGTCTCCTGTCTTAATTGTGAAAGTTTATAAAAGGCTGGCCGAGCACCAAGCATTGTGCTAAATTCTGAGATTTCAGGAGTAAAGCAGCTGTAATATATTGAAAGAAAAAGGCAGACTCACCACTTCCTAGGCAGTGTGATGAATGTTCTCATAAACATTCTGCTTCATTTCTAAAGTCCTTCTGAACTCTAAAAGTCTATGAAATGACTATCAACATCTTTTTTACAAATAACTAATTTATTTTTTGTTTGTTTGTTTGTGGCCCACCACCCTGTGGTGTTCAGAACCTACTCCTGCCTCTGTGCTCAGAGATTACTCCTGGTTATCTTTAGGGGCCATATGTGGTATCAAGGATGAAATGCTATTTGGCCATATGCAGGGCAAACATCTTACCCACTGTACTATCTCTCTGGCCCCAGTGAAACATTCTAAAGTCTGTGACTCTTTTTTTTTCTTTTTGGGTCACACCCCATGATGCATAGGGCTTACTCCTGGCTCTGTACTCAGGAATTACTCCTGGCAGTGCTCAGGGAACCATATGGGATGCTGGGAATTGAACCCAGGTTGGCCGTGTGCAAGGCAAATGCCCTACCCACTGTGCTATTGCTTTAGTCCCAAGTCTGTCACTTTTAAAGTATAGTTGAGGCTCAAGTGCAAAAGGCATTTTTTGAAATCTTATTGTGGGAGCCTAGATTGATATAATCAGCAACCTTGATGAATGTTTTGACAATAGCATAATGGAAACTATGCCCTCCTTCTGGCCAGCCTTTCTGCTTCCAGTGATTCACCTTGAAGAATTTCTGTAATTCCCTGCTCTGAATGCCAGAGATGTAGGTTCATTTCTTAGATCTCTCTTTCAATTTTGCTCTTTTTTTCAGGTGAGCTCATCCAGGCTGATGATGTTCAGTTTCTTTTATTCACCTTTGACTTTCAGATTAAGCGTTCTGCTTTCTCTGAGCTATTGCTTTGCCATAGAACTTTTGTTTGGATGTTAAAAGGACATTCTCGGTATCTGTGCACATACTCCTTGACCACAGAAAAGGGTACTATCTTAAACCCAGATTTACACTCCAAAACTCATGAACCAACTTCAAATCACCATCTCCATCTGCAAACTTTTCAAGATTGATCCTGAAAACAAATCACATTTCACCGTCGCCACCATTCCGAGAGTCCTCATCGTGTTCCCAGGAGAATGCCCATTCCACTACAAACGCCAGTGTCAATCTAGACACCTCTTTTCTTTCTTATACCCTGAACTTCATATGGCAGTCAGAGTAAACAACTAATTATGCTAGTTCACTCTTCAAAACCATCAAGACTTTCCAGCACACTTAGAATAAAGTCTTAATTACTCAGAGACGTTTAACATACAACTAATGTAGCCTTTGACCCTCTCAGCTACTGTCTTCCCATCCTGCTGTCCTGCATCAAGGCCTTTTTTGGGGCATGTGCTGATATGTCTCCCTGGGGCATGTCACTTGCTCCTGATGCATGAATGGGACCTATCTGGAAAGGCTCTTACTGCGCATGATGCACAGTATTCTGCTAATTCCTTATCACTTTTGTTCCCCATTACTCTTTCCTTCTCCCATTTTTATAACACTATACTTTTTAAGTATTTGTCATTTATTCTTTCAACCATAATCTATATTTTCAAAAAGGTAGGGCTTGTCAGTCGGTTCAATGACTGCATCTACTCTGATGGCTTTAAAGACACTTGCTCTAAGAATGAATGTGCCTAGGCAGCAGATACATGCATTTTTACTGAAATGATTTTAGTTATAGTTAGAAATGATCTAGGTATCTACCAAGAGAATAGTGAATACTAAATTGTGATATATTTATATATGGTTAAACTATTGTACTTCTTACTCACTACCTACCATACATGTTACTATAGATTATTTATTAAAAATAAATGAACATGGCAGATTAATTGAATAAATTCCAAGAATATATAGGGGAAATATAGCAAACTGCAAGTACAACTAATTGGATAACTAAGATATAAGGGTTTTTTAATATTTAGAACCACATATTTGGATAAGTGCTTTTGTAGTGAAGTTATAAAACTACTTTGGGGAATATTAAACATAAAAATTCAGGTAATAATTGTCAACATGGGAGTAAAAATATAGAATAGAATGGATTTGAAGATGGCGTACCAAGGACACTATAATGACATTTGTAATTCTATGTTCCTTAAAAATATCTTGTGTAAAATTCACCAGAACTTTAGTATTGAATCAGTGACAGTTCATTATGCTGTCATCTATGCTGGAACGATAGCACAGCAAGGAGGGCATTGCCTTGCAGGCAGCAGCCGACCTGGGTTCAATTCCTCCATCCCTCTCGGAGAGCCCAACAGCCTACTGAGAATATCCTGCTTACACAGCAGAGCCTGGCAAGCTACCTGTGACGTATTCGATATGCCATAAACAGTAACAACAAGTCTCACAATGGAGATGTTACTGGTGCCCGCTTGAACAAATCAGTGAACAACGGGAAGACAGTGCTATAGTGCTACTGCATTTACCACGTAGGCCCTGCCCCATGTCCCAAAGCTGTGATTGAAATGAATGGTGGTTTCTGCAGCCATACTTTAGCAAACATTGCATACACTTCTCAACCATCTCACACTCAGCTTTTGATACAAAATAGGAAATGTTCAGTGGTTTAAATCCTGAGAGACTGTCAATCCCTCTTCCCGTCCTGTGAGAAAGTAATGCCCTTTATTTGTACACTTTCCATTTTTAAGCTTACCTTTTTATATATATTCTCATTTGCCCCCCGTGCCAGTCCTGGGCAGGAGGTGTTGCCATCATTTTCCTCCATTTGACAGAAGTAGATGAGACCCAAATACATAAGGAATGAGTGACAGAAGCAGGAAGACACGGATCTCCTTGGTCCCTGGTCATAGTTGCTCAAAATTCAGAGTGCTTCTGAATTTTGGGAGTTGCCATCTTCTGCCGTAATGGATAAAAAAAGCAAGTTATCACCTATTTGTGAAATGCATTAAGTTATTTAGAATGTACAACTCCACTGTTTCATTCAAGATGTTTTTTGTAAATGAACACAGAAGGTGACTTGTTTTTGACATATATTAAAGTTGCCTCAACTTCCATGAAAAAAATATGGGCTGTGTATGTAAGTCTACTAAGATGTTCTTTTCTTTCCTAGGCCTTATATCAAGCGATGGGTTTTGCCGATACCTGATGTCAGATGAAAATGCCCCGGTCTTCCTAGATCGTTTAGAGCTGTACCAGGAAATGGACCATCCTCTGGCTCATTACTTCATCAGTTCTTCCCATAATACCTATCTCACAGGCCGGCAGTTCGGAGGGAAATCTTCAGTAGAAATGTACAGACAGGTGCTCCTGGCTGGTTGCAGGTCAGAAATTCAACCCAGATCTCTGTCTAACTTTTTCCTTATGACACCCTTGGGCTGGAGCGATAGCACAGCGCTTAGGGCGTTTGTCTTGCACGTAGCTGACCCAAGTTCAATTCCTATGTCTCACTCGAAGAGCCCAGCAAGCTACCGAGAGTATCCCGCCTGCACAGCAGAGCCCGGCAAGCTTCCTGAGGTGTACTCGTCAAAAACGGTAACAACAAGTCTCACAGTGGAGACATTAACTGGTGCCAGCTTGAGCAAATTGATGAACAACTGAGGACAGTGCTCCAGTGCTATGACACCCTTAAATTTAATGTTCTTTTCTTTAAAAAGTCATGTCATATTTAGAGTGAAAAGGACATCTCTTCTTCCGTTAGTGGATTATGATAGCCATTTAACCTTGAGAAAAGAAAGACATATATTTTTCATAAAGGTCTGGAATCTTACTGTGCATCAAAAGATGTATTTTGCTGTAAATTTAAAATATGTCCTGCACAATGCAAAATGATGAGTTTCCAAATCACCAGAGACACTTGCAAATTGAACTTTATCTAATGTTAAAAATTTTGAAATTTTCTCCTGAGACTCAGAAAGATTATTGAAAGTAGTTCTCTTTTTTTCAGAAACTGTTAGATCCTTGAATGTTCAAATATGAAAAAAATGTAGAAAATTAAACTTGAGAAATACAGTTTTATTCTTAGTTATTAGTTACATATATATACATATATACAGTGTCTATATACTTTAGAAGAAATTAACTCGGTACTTCTGTCTCTGAATAATTGAATCATAAAAAGCTAAAATAATGAGTCTGTGAGGTATTGTGACATAGCAAAACAACAACATCTCACCTAACAAAGTTAAAAAAGAAATCTTATGATCACCTAAAATCCAACCCATATACAAGCTTGTCATTGTCCCTGATTGTCATTTATTGCAGCTTTGTCCAACTAGGATTTATCCAACTGATTTTGACTTTTTTTTAATGCACAATGTTGTGATTTCACTGTGTTTGTAGATGTGTTGAACTTGACTGTTGGGATGGAAAAGGTGAAGACCAAGAACCAATAATAACTCACGGG
>JAOXYA010000045.1:457884-469047 GCA_028565675.1 Sorex palustris | reverse complement strand
ACACGGTGCCAGGGGGCCAGTTGGTGGGTGTGACCCCTGCCTACTGGAAGATGGAGGATCTGGGTGGAGGATGCTCAGCACCGATCCAAGCAGGCTTGGAGATCTCAGCCCCAGGACCCACACGTCTTTGTTCCTCTGCTGGTACGGTACCTTCACGCATGTGGAGAGTGGTCACACCCACCAACTGGCCCCTTGGAGCCGTGTAATCCCATCAATGGCCAAGACCCAGAGACTATAAAACCCAGCTCCCGGAAGAGAACAACGCAGAGTCTCCTGCCCCCGCGCCTGGCTGTCCTCGCCAGGGCCCCTTGCAGGGAAGCAGGTTGAGTTTCCCTCCCCGCCCCGTCCAGGGCTCCGGCAGCCGAAGACCTCCAGAACCAGCCACAACCATGCTGAGACCACTCACCTGTATCAATGTATTCATAAAAATAGTAGCTTTTCAGAGTTCTCAAAAATATATCCATCACTCCTGAAGGTGTTATTAATGTTATTAATCTAGTTGGTGATGTTAATCTTGTTTATTTCTGACACCAAGAAATAAACTAAGCTTGTTGTCTTTTTTTGTCTCTGTGCAAAATACTGCTGTTTGTATGTATGCATCATGTATCGTGGGTTATCAGATTATCTGGGACATAAGAGTTTTTCTTTAAAAAACTACTTCTATCTTTAACTTATATTCTAGGGCACTGTTCATGCAAGTGTGGTCTCCGGTCAGCCACATCATTAGCACTTAGCGTCTAGTCGTAAATGTATGGACTGGAGATATAGTACAGAGGGTGGGGCGCTTACCTTGCAGGTGGCCAACTGGGTTCAATCCCTGTCACTCCATACTGTTCTCCACGCTCCACCAGGAGTGATTCCTTAGCACAGAGCCAGTAGTAGTAAGTCCTGAGCACTTCTGCACGTGGCTGAGGAAGGGAGGAAAGGAAAGAAGGGAGGAAGAACAGAAGAAGGAAGGGAGGAAGGAGAGAGGGAGAAGGCAGGCAGGCAGGCAATGTTTGCTCCTCACACGAGACACACTTCACTTCAGCAGAAGTTCTGAGGTTGATACCCAGGAAATTTGAGTACAGTAGCCATTTACTGAGCCAGAGGCAAGCCAAAATTGAAGAAGCACCTTGTTTTGTTTTTTTCTTCTCTTTGTGCCTCTATTTGTGGAAAATATGAGCAGTAATAGTGCCTCTGTGTATTATTTCATAGCGTTATTGTGAACTTCCCTGACAGTCTCTTAAATATTTTAAAGTCCTTTGGAAAACACACAAAAAAACCCTAAAATGGTAACATAGTCTCCTTGTCCATTATTTAATGCTAGTGTAAACATTAAACCTTAAAATTTTCCTTTCACATATAATTGAGGAAGGAGGGGTTGGTGTGATGCCACAACAGGTAGGGCGCTTGCTGTGCATGTGGCCGACTCAGGTTTGTTTCGTGGCATCCCAGATGGTCCCAGGAGCCTTGCCAAGAGTGATACCAGGGCAGAAAACCAGGAGTAAGCCCGAGCACGGCTGAGTGTGACCCAAAAGACAAAACATTGAGGAAGAAAGGAGAGGTCTTTCCTTTACTGAGGAAGACTGGAAGTCACATTAAAGCCATTGATGTGTCTGTTCCCCCCTGTGCTTGTAGGGCCTGGTTACCGTCGAAGACGAGCAGGCGTGGATGGCATCTTACAAATATGTAGGCGCCACCACCAACATCCACCCTTATTTGTCAACAATGATCAACTATGCACAACCTGTAAAGTTCCAAGGTTTCCATGTGGCCGAAGGTAACACCAAAGATTAAATTCTTCCATCTTGGCTGTCTGCTTCTCTTTGGTTGGCCTGATTTGTCTAAAAAACTGCTTTTTCTTTTCCGGGCACTGAAAGGTGTCTGTCCTACACAGTGTAGCCCTCGTTTTTGGCCTGCAGAAGCGCTGTGCTGTCATTCCAGCATTGTCCACAGGGGGCTCTGTGAGACTATGGATTTATTAGCATTTGCAGTGGAGGGTCTTATTTATTAGACATATTTCGTATGTCCTCTTTTAATCACCAGCTGGTCTCCAAATATATAAAAACTGTTTGCGACTTTCAGTAATCATTTATGAGCCTGTGAAACAAGCAGCAGCATCATAATCATCATCAAATTTACATATTTCAGGGTGACTATGTATACAGAATTTGTTAAATGACTCCAAATTTAATTCTTCATGCTTCTTTTTTTCTTTCTTTTTTTTTAGCCATCTTTCTCCATCTGCAGGTCATTATGAAAGTAGGAGCTGCTGATAGAATAATGTGACATCTACCTCCAAAGATTTGTGTTCTGGGATGTATAATAGGCATTGCTTGTCTTTTGGTGAAGATTTGATGGCAGTATTTCTGATTGTGTCTTTGCTTTTCCTCACAGAACGCAATATTCATTATAACATGTCTTCTTTTAATGAATCCGTTGGTCTTGGCTACTTGAAGACACATGCCATTGAATTTGTGAAGTATCCTTACAGATTAAGCAAGAGCCTCTAAAATAGATGAGTGCCTATTATGCAACTGTGGTTGTAGAGCTAATAAAATAATACCTTCGAAAGATCCAAGAGCAGTGGAAATCTAACAAATGCATAGTTTTTTTATAACCTATACATAAGCTATGGTTTTCTCTTAAGCATCATTTATAAATGTAACGTTTGCTCTCCTTTGTCCTAATAATATGTCACTGTTGATCTAGACCTGTTGTATATTGATCACTGCTGGAATACTCTTTTTTTCTCGTTTTCCTTAATACATTCCCCAGTTATAACAAACGGCAAATGAGTCGCATTTACCCCAAGGGAGGCCGAGTTGATTCCAGTAATTACATGCCTCAGATTTTCTGGAACGCTGGCTGCCAGATGGTGTCACTGAACTATCAGACCCCAGGTAGGAAGTGATGTCCACTGACCTCGAATTTCATGAGAAAATGTTGACAGGATGGTGCCAGCAGTTGCTGGAAGTTAGCTGTGGGCGTTTTTTTTTTTAAAAAGGAAGCAGACATATGGAAAAACTGTGTATTGTTGGATTTATATAACAATGAGGAATTCAGAGCCCAAAATAGAGCCATGAAACAATGGTTGTAGATAATATGCTTTGACTTAATTTGGGTATTTCTTTCAAAAATGCCATGACTACTCTGTATCCTTTTCAGAATCTTCCTAGATATTCTATTTGGATCAAACTTACCTTCATTTCCAGAGACAGAATTAGATAAGAATTGGGTATCCTTGTGCAGTGTTAACCAGGACTCTATGCCTTTGCGAAGTCCCCTCTTGGTGTTAACATTCAGTAGATATCCATAATAAGGTCATGCTGTCTCACCTTACAAGTGCTGAGTTTTATGAAGTAAAATCTCATGGTGTTAAGGAAATCATGTTTTCTTAGAGTTACTGTAATTGAGTCCTCAAAAATGTATTCGAAGTTAGATTTCCAACATTTAATACCCCCCCCCCAAAAAAAAGGGAAGGGAGAAGAGTAAATGTTCATAAATGCATTAATAAAAATTTCAAAGCCTTTGGGGTTTGCTTAAAAACTAATGGTCACAGTATCAAGATTAGAGACAGCAAGATAAAAGAAAGACTCTGATTGCTCACCTAAAGCAGATGAAAAATAGGGAATAAAAGTTATTTACTTTCGTCCAGAAAAACAGTACAGTGTTTAAGGTGCTTGAGTACATCTGATCCCAAAGCACCACCAAGAGTTATCCTCAGGGACTGAGCCATGAGTAAGCCCTAAGCACTACCAACTATGCCCAAAACAGCCCCCTCAAAAATATACTTACTTTGTATAGTTAATTCTACTTAACTATACAAAACTGGTCCTTATTAGTTGGTCATACAGAGAAGAGCAAAAATCCCTGTTCACATCTTTACTGTATAAATTGTTTCCCATTAGGGAGACATTTTTCTTTGCTATATCTTGTGACATACACTGATATTTTCTATCTCGAATCCTGTTATAGGACTGATCATACCATCCTATTGATGCATACGTGAGCTCTTTCCCTTCCCTTAACAGAAATGCCTTTAACCAGAAACTAGAATCAAGTTTCTCAGTATCCTCATCATTCCATGTTATAATGAACTATAGCAAGATACTCGTACAATCCCAAATGTTTCTGACACTGACGCCCCCACCCCTCAAAAAAGACACTACTTATTTTTCTCAAAAGACATCTATTTATATTGCTTTACGATGCTTTAAATTGCTTTAAATCGTAAAGCAATTTATGCACTAGATAAGCTTATGTTTTTAACTATAATTTCATTCAGCTACACATTTTTAAAGCAAAAAAGTTCATCAGTTTATCCTTTTTTGATGATGGTGATGAGAAAAAAGATGGTGTTCAGTGCAAGCAAAAGAGCAATCATGTTATTCTTTACCAATGTTGAATCACCCACTAAAAGAATTCTCCTTAAGTCTACAAGTAGGGACACAGTCACTAATTTTTATGTGATACTTACCCAGTTTATTCTTTATTTTTTAAATCAAGTTTTTTGTTTATCTAACTCCACCATTTCCAAGCATAGCCTTTCCTGGGCGGTTATAAGGTATATCATCTCGAACTAGATTAAGCTAGAAAGAAACATGTCCACCTTCATTGAAAATTGAATAATTTTGTGACTTCCATATTAAATCAATTTTAATGACAGTGCTATCATGATCTTTATTAAAAAAACACTTTTATATTTAAATTAAACCCAAAGTCACTTTAGCATAAAAAAGAGTTATTTGCCATAGACAGACCCAGAAGTACCTTGGGGGGAGTGTTAAAAATGACCTTTGAGCCCAGGGTCAGTATTTTATTCCCATTGTTTAAAATGACCCCATCAGGACTATCTTTGTCCTGGGAGACAAGATGCTAAATTATTTTTGTCTCTTGACAGATTTAGCGATGCAATTGAATCAGGGAAAGTTTGAGTATAATGGATCGTGCGGGTGAGTAATGTGATTTAAACTGTTGTCACCATGTTCCAGATCTCCGTACTACAGCTGTAATGAAATTGTGTCATTTTTAATTAGGGACTGCTGGATTCAAGCTTGATTTGAGGGATGGGTTAGAAACAAATGAATTTCCTGGATAAATTATATTTGCAAAGACACATTCTTTATCTGACACAATTTTACTGAACATATTCTCTTTTTAATTTTAACTCGTTAAGCAGTGTAATTCTCTCCAATTAAATTCAATAGCAGAGGTTTTAATAAATATGAGATAATGATTCCTGCTCACTTGGACATTTGCTGAAGGTTTAGACATTAAATTATGTATATTTGACCTAGAAGAAAGGCAGGAATAAAGTTGGTTTTATGTATAATGAAGTTTATAGGTGCCCGGTTGAATTTGCTGCAACTTGGAAGAAAGCTTTGCCCTCGCTTGATTCCTTTGCATGTCTTACAAAACAGAATGTTATGAATGTTATTCTAGTTTCTTTAAATTGTTCTTGAAATCTGTTGGGTAGACAAACATCAAGGCTGTTAAAAAAAAAATAAAAGTACATGTATAGTTAAATAAATCTCCGAACCAAAGTAACAAAATAGCAAATTTCAGTTTCACGGAAATACTGAAAGATTAAATGAAATCATGAAGTTGAAATTCAGGAGAAAGGGAGAAATAACTTGCCATCTTCCCATAAATCTGTCCCCAAGCAGCATTGCAGGTAAAGAATCCCAAACCACCATCCTAAAGCTTCTAGACTCAGTGCCATAAAATTGTATTTTACCATGCTATTCTCAAGAAGTTCTTGGACACTCTAGTTGAATACCTAACCTTTGTCAGTAAAAACATTCAGAATAAAATTTGGCAACACTGATAGGCTCTGAGTACACACTCCCACCTCCTCCTGCCTTTCAGATCGTTCTCAGTCAGTGTATCTACACACATGAATGATGGTTCTGGTACCTGAATCACACACTATACATTAGCTCAAGCATAAACTGTGTTTCTCTCTGTGGAGTGTCATAAAAGAAATACAATTATGTAGCTGGAGGAGTCAGATATGTTTTACAGAGGGTTTTATTTTAAAGCAGTTTTGTTTTAGTTTTAAACAAAGTGTTCATAACTAGGACTTGTTACATGTAAATTGATGGATGGACACATCGGGGCTAGTGTTAGGCATGCCAGATGTGTTGCTCTGGGCAGATGTGTTAGACTGTGTAGACCTTGATTTTCTGCTTGATAAAATGGAATCAGGACCCTGTGTCACATAGGGTTTGTTTTTTAACAGCTCAGTAAGAATGAACATGTGTGTTAACATAAGCATTTCTTGGACTGCATGTTCCTATACAAATGGGAGGTTTCAGAAAAGCTTAAAATGATAATGTAATAAGCCCAAACACAGAGACCTTGGAAGAATAAAGGTGCTTTCTACCTTGAAGGAGCCCATGGAAGCAAGAGTGAGGCCATAGTATAGAGCAGGCTTTTTCAGGCTCAGCTGTCCTCCTTCCTCAGAACCTTCCAAGGGACCCATTGATGCCAAAGTCCTTTCCATTCTGCCTCAGCCCTCCTGCCATTAGTCCTGACACCAGGAGGAAAATTGTTTCCAGATAGAAGTAATCCAAATAGAGTCACTATAGTTAAATAAATCTCTGAATGAAAGTAACAAAATAGAAGATTTTATTAGGGTTTTATGCTCAACAGAAATTACTTTCAAAGATTAGTGAAAGTCTAGATGCTTTGGATGGTGGTCTGGGATTATTTACTGCAGTGCTGCTTGGGGACAGATTTATGGGAAGATGGCAAGTCGTATGCACTTGCTGCAATTCCTTTTTCATCATTTTCTTTTAGTCATTGTTGACATGTTCAGTGTGTCACTTTCTTTATTTTAAGATGTACATTTGCCTTGCATGCAGTCAACATGGCCGACCCAAGTTCGATTCCTCCGCCCCTCTCGGAGAGCTCAGCAAGCTACCGAGAGAATCTCGCCCGCACGGCAAAGCCTGGCAAGCTACCCGTGATGTATTCGATATGCCAAACACAGTAACAAGTGTCACAATGGAGACACTTGAGCAAATCGATGAACAACGGGAGGACAGTGACAGTGACAGTGATAGGATCAGAGAAATACATCAGTGGAGAGGAGAACATTATTTGCATACAGAAAATCCATGTTTTATCTGGCATGAAGGATTGAACCCAGGGCCTCACATAAGCAAAGCATGCATTCTACCAAAGTCACATCCTCAGTGCCCTATTAAGCATTTAAAAAAATAGAACTGAGATAATTTTTCTGTTTCCAAAATAAATTATAATTGGTCCATATACTTAATGTAAACAAAATGAAACCACAGTGTTGGAAACCATATAAACCACTTTTATATGGTTTTCATAATTTTAGAGTTGGGAGAGTATTTCTATATTATTTCAAACTCAGAAGCGACAAAGAAAAGATAACAAGAATAAAATTTATTTACATAAGAAAGTTTTAATAAAGAAGATAAAAAACTAGTGTAATTATTTTTAATATACATGACACACAAAGAGGAGAAAACTATTCAGCCTTATGAATTCATAAAAATCAATAAAAAGTGATGAATAATCTGAAAGAAAAATGGCCATAGTTTATGGAAGTACAAATTGTCAGTTAATTTTAAGCATTCATTTAAAACTAAGGAAATAAAATAATTAAAAAAAATTAGATCAAACTTAAAAAAATTTATAATCTTCAAGCAAATCAGCTTCTGTCTTGGTTTCTTGCATTACTTTCCATATGCTACTTCTGAAGAAGCCCCTCCTAGAACTCAGGCTGAGAAATTACTGGGGTGCTTGGTTCCGTCTGGGTCCAACTTTGTGTCATCCCATCCCAAAGCTCATACACTGGAGTGAGGAAGTCTCAAGATGATTCCAGTCCCAGCTGTTCCAATAATTCCCCACCTTTTCCTTACTAGGCTTTCCCACCTAGAACCCAGACACTGTGCAACAATCCCAAGGTAGATACTGAGCACTTTGTGAAGTTCTTACAGATTCAGGTGATATAGGCAGGTAGACAGGGAAAGGCCCTTGGCAATAAAACTTAGATCAACAAAACTTCTGGGAAGGAAAATTTTAAGACTGATCCACTTTGTGTATGTGGAAAACCAAGACCTGATAAGACTAT
Organism: Sorex palustris; assembly: GCA_028565675.1. Taxonomy (NCBI): domain Eukaryota; kingdom Metazoa; phylum Chordata; class Mammalia; order Eulipotyphla; family Soricidae; genus Sorex; species Sorex palustris. The sequence continues at coordinate 460,952 of JAOXYA010000045.1, read as the reverse complement.
CAACCGACCCTGAGGAGATTGGACCCCTCCCCATGAAGTTCCTCAAACCCTTGGACCTCTTCCTTAATCCGATTAACTTTAGTTATTCAGCCCTGAGAAAACTCCAGTACTTCTGGATCAAGGCAACATGAGAAGAGCCTGTAAAAGCCACCTTGAACAAAGGAAGGATGCGTATATGCTGCCCAAGCCCATGTGCTGCTTGCACCCATGTGGCTGAGACATGCGTCCCCAGCATCTCCCCTCTTGAGATATGTACTTTCATGCTTTCGTGTCTAATGCTAGGATATGTATAGGGGCACTCTCTACTCTTGGAGAAGTCTGTGTTCTCTCTTGACCACGTTACTCTCACTCCCTCCCCCTCCACACCTTAAAACCCTCCAAATAAAATCTGTTTTACTTTGCTGCTTGTCCTACTCCTGAAATTCTTTTCTGCGAGCCAGACAAGAACCCAGTAACTGTGGGTCCTGGGTGGCAGAGGCAGATTGGGAGAAAGTGACCGTCTTATTCCTCCTCACTTCACATGAGCCATTCGTGGGGCTCACAGACATCACAGGAACATCAGTCAAGGTATTGTGCACTGTATTTGCTGTCAGTTTAAGAGCATAAGCCCACCACAAACAAGGCAACTAAAGTTACCTACTCTGGCCAGAGGTTGATATAAAGAAAGTTTTATTTAGAGGAATCTGGAGATCTAGTAAATCACAACTATATGTATATATATATTTATATTTTCATATATGAATACTCATATGTATGCATGTATTCATGACATGTAGTAGCAACTCAAACAAATGGATTGAATAACTTTATAATAAAAGTTGTGCCTTTTCCATAGTATGTATTGTTGCTATTCTGGGGGTGGGGGGTCACCATTCTGCAGTGACCTGAGGGTACCCATGATGTGTGCAGGGATGAATCACTGTCCCCTCACCTGGCTGACAATGAATGAACAGGGGCCACCAGGCTGACTGGAATCAGTTGCCCTTATTCAAGCCCCACAGCATTAGTTATGTTAGTTATACAGAAATTGTTACTCATATAGAAACTGTGAAGGGTTGGGGGTAGCAATTACACATAGGTGTGGTTGAACATTATCATAACAATGAATAGATGTAAAGCCCTTCCTTCAGCGGAAGTTCTTCTAGGGGATTTACTCAAGAACAACATTTCGTCTAAGGTCTCAGTACTCTAGATTACTAGGATATTTGCCCAAGGGTGGGATTCCATCTAAGGGGATTCCAGCTAAGGGTGTGTTGCTTGTTCCTTTCCTTAGCTAGTGATCCATTTAAACACTGTCACTGTCACTGTCCTCCTGTTCATCGATTTTCTCGAGTGGGCCCAGCAACGTCTCCATTGTGAGACTTTGTTGTTACTGTGTTTGGCATATTATCGAATACTTCACGGGAAGCTTGCCAGGCTTTGCTATGCAGGCGAGATACCCTTGGTAGCTTGCTGAGCTCTCCGAGAGGGGCTTAGGAATTGAACTCGGGTCAGCCATTTTGGCTGCATGCAAGGCAAACGCCCTACCCGCTGTGCTATCGCTCCAGCCCCCATTTAAACAATCATATTAAATTTATTTTTTACTAATATTTCTAGTCATTTTGTATGAACATAGTAAAACATATTAAGCTTAAAAGGTGGCTCTTTCTGGGGACATTTTGGTATATATCTCAGACCACAGTCCTCAGGCCAGGTTAGTCTTTCATAACCTCGGTAGGATCCTTATTTAGTGGCCTCTTTTGGGGTTATGACAGAGTTCTTTCATGACCATGCTCGTATTACACTTCTTATGGTGCTTGGCCTGTCCCTTTTCGATGCCAGCATAACCGATGGCTTGCCCTTGGACCATCCGATCCCTCACCAATATCCCGTTTTGGGTGTGCTAGGATCTAAGGGCAACTGAGGCTTAAGTCAAGTAAATATGATGGATGCCCACGAGTAAATATTATTTGCAGCCACTTAAATGCCAAGTTACAAAAGCATAGCATTAACTATCTTCCTCTGACTATATGAAAAAAGGGCTTTGCCCTGAAGTAAACTATACAAAGGACATAAAGGAAAGAGAAAAGCAGTATTTCAATTACATATACAAAATCCAGAGCCCTCAGAAGATTTGACCTACAGGTTACAGGGTCTGATTTGGGAATATTTGTGATTAACTAATAGGGGAAGAAGAACACAGAGAATTTAGGAATAAACATGGAGAATTAGGAGTGCTTGATAGAATTGGGTGTGCCTCAGAAGCACTGTAATGGGTGTAACTCAATAAAACTAAGTTCCCTCAGGGAATAGCAAGGACAAACCAATGTTACTTCTTAAAATGCTTAGAACTATAATCTAACCATGTATGACACTGACAGACAAAAAGTTTACAAGAGGGTAAAAAACCAAGCCAGTAAATGCTGTGGAAATGAATATTCTCCCTAACTGACAGAGAGGGATTTCCTAAAACTCACACTCACTCCATTCAGTTTGCCCATCTGCAGACACAGATTCCCATGACTGAGCCTATGCAGACTCCTCCCCACATGCTAGCGTAATCCAACTCCTCCAGGGCCTGCTGTTCCCTAGCCCAGAGACAGTAGAACATACTTCTAGCTCACTGTACCAAACTTCACAGATCTAACTTCTTATATACTATTGGGGATGGGCCCAGGCACTCCTTGCCTCTGTCCCTGTGAACAGGGACTGGGTGTGGAGAAACTCAGCGTGGGGGTGAGCCATGTCCTTACAGATGACACTGACAGGCGGCTGAAGGGCCAACATGCTCTGGCGGCCAGTCAGGAAAGGAGGTCATAGGGCTACCATGCTATGGCGACTAGCCTCAAGAGAAAAGCTGGCTTTTCTTGCTCTGGCGGCTGGCTTTGAGAGGAGGCTGAAGGGAAGGTCGGCCCATATCCACCTTGACCAGGCCCAAGGCCACATCTCCATTCCTGTCTGCCAGAGCTGAGATAGGGAACAAAAAATAAGTAAAGCTTACAAAAATAGGCTGTGATAGCACAGCGGTAGGGCGTTTGCCTTGCACACAGCCAACATGGCCGACCCGAGTTCGATTCCTCCGCCCCTCT
>JAOXYA010000045.1:412867-430894 GCA_028565675.1 Sorex palustris | reverse complement strand
GGGGGGGGTGGGGGGGGCGGGCTGTGGGGGTTGGAGAATGGGAAGATAAGTAAGATTAAAATCAGCCTTACCACAATATCAGGATTCTTCTTGGTGATTCAGGGCTGGGTGGGGATAAGAATGCGTTAGAAGAAGGCACAATAAAGGTAAGGCGCAGTTATGTTTCAGATAACTAAATTAAGAAACTACTCAGAAATTATTGTGTTGCCTAGCAACAAGTTTGACAAAAGAATGTAAATGTGCTAAAAATTACCCATCTCTACAATAGGGGTGTGTATCAGACCAAAGAATACAGTTCCCTTGTGTTTTTAGTTGTAGAACTAAAATACAAAATTTAAACAGTCACTTTGAACTTTTTATGCCTCGATGTGGATACTCCAAAACATAGCCAAGTTCTTACATCGAAACATTGGCTTCTTCAGAGCTGTGTTGGTTCAGATCATTTGGGAAGGATAGTGACTCTTTGTTCTAAAATTCATATAGTACCTTTGAATATGTCATAAATTATGTCTACCACCCACAACTGATACTACTTTGAGTCATAGACACTGAGCAAAGCACAGAATATGAGATCATTTGAGATTTGATTTAATCAAGGATTCCGTGAAAATTAATTTAAAATATCAGGTTGATGTTTTTTGGCAAATGAAGGTTTGGACTGGAAATTTACTGTTAGGTTAATGCTTGGTAAACTTTTTTACCTGTTCAGTAGTAAATTCAATCTTAAATCTCTGTAGAAATAGTACAGCAGGTAAGGCATTTGTCTTGCACATGGCTGACCCAGGTTTGATCCCCGGCATCCCATATGGTCCCTCAGCACTTCCAGGAGTAATTTCTGAGTGCAGATCCAGGAGTGGAGTAACCCCTGAGCATCACTGGGTGTGACCCAAAAAGCAAAAACAGCAACAACAACAAAAAAACAATAAACAATCTCTCTAGTAGTATTTTTTTTTTTAGTTTAACAGTCAGGGAGGTTTGAGTTTGTTCATTTTATTATTATAACATGACCCTGCCATAGGCACAGTACAAAAGATATTGAGTCTATGTTTTCCCTCCTAAAAAGCAAAATCTAAAATCATGTAGGAGATCTCCCATCATAACTCATTAAACATTTCCTTAGCTACAAACCATTTTCTATATCCAGACAATCCCAAACTTTTATGACCAAACATTATTAAACCCCCAATCTGTTTCTGTGTCTGTTTCTAAATCAAAGAGAAAGTAATTTTAGCCTTTTTCTGTAAGCTCTCCCATTAAATTCTCTTACTGGTATTCTATGAATAATCCTATGTGTTTTCCCAGTCCCTCCACAGAAAAGCCTGAAATATACCTTTATAACTAAATCAGTATTAAGAGCACTGAAGAAACATCTTAAATTCTAATATCTTTTGGCCATAACTGCGGGTCCAAACTCATATGTCCTATTGAAGCTTCCTGATGAACTTGCCTGCTTGGTCAACAAACTATTAAAATACAATTCCAAAGGCAAGGTACTCTTTTCCAATTTAAGAAGTTTTCCCCTAGGTGTTTCAGTGATACAGTATCTCATCTGTCTTAACATGTACCATTTCAAACATTCACAGCTCCATTATTGTTACACACAAGTTTTCAAAATTAATTTTTGCCATCAGTCGTATCATTTAGTAAAGAGAGGTGAGGGGTCTCATTGAAGAGAGTGTCCTCTACTCATTGCCACAGGAGAGAGTCACAGCACCGGCGAATAGGCATCAATTATATGTTTTGTTCTTTTCTTTCTGTTGAGATCAGCCTAGGAGAAATTTGTCACAGATGGGTGCTTACATGTTTTATTCTTAGCCTTTTGCTTTTCTGTATATGGTTTTACATTCATTTCTCAAATTCACTTCAGTATTCATTTATTTTTCTTTGTTTTGTATGTATGACTCAATTTTGACATGACTATTTTTGTACAAACAGCTGTTGAAATCCTGTCATGCAGTGTCCCAAACGCAAGGTAGGACTGAACCTCGGATAAGCAAGACATTGCTTTCCTTCTCAACGATGTCAGTGATTCTCGGTGCAGTCTCTATTCATGCTTTACTTCTGCTCATAACTAATTAATCTCTCTTTTGGATGTAAGAGCTTGATTATTTCATGCTTGATTTCTAATGCTATATGCTAACCAAAAGTGCCACACTTCTAGAGAACTCTATCTCATGGAGTTTGAGACAGTGTTTCCAGTTGCAGACCTGGATAACTCAAGTCATGGTAATGAAGACATTCCCCAGTTTGAAGAACAGTGATAAATGCTTGCCATTTGAATTTACCACATTTGAGACCTGGGTCACAGAGTCACATCTTTCACAAGTACTGATATAGCATCAGTTAATTTTTAAAAAACCCTATGATAACTTCACTGGTGGTTTCTTATGCTAATTATGGTGTGCAAGCAGAAACATTATACAATGTCATTATACAGTGGGTTCTGATGCAGTGACTTGTCATGCTGTTTGCTAGTTCAGGTCTGCCAAGGGCCCAAGCCACCCCTTGTAAGTAAGTTGACCATATAATTTATTGTCAAAACCGGGATATCACCAAGCCAAGATTTTGTCCAAACCAGGAGAATGAAAGGGAAAGCTATTGCATCAGTCGGGATTATGGCACAAATCAGAACTGTACCTGGCAAATGGGAATGAATGGTCACCTTGCTCATAAGAGAACTTAGCTGTTGGGATAGTCCTTCAGTGTTATCTGCTTTTTCCTTCTAAATTATGTGTAATATTGTCTTTATTTCTAGAGGAGGAAAGAATAGAAAAACTTTTTTTTTAAATTACTGAAGATAGAAGTATTTAATTCCCAGAGCCTGTAATGTTTCACTGTCATCTCTTATGAATAGTGTTTGTGTCATAGTTTCATGTTTGTATATTTTTCTCCATTTTGTCATTTCTCAATAGTATATAAATATACTTAAAGAGGGAAAAAAATCCAAGAGGAAGGAAACGTTTATCCCAAATTTAAGCAGAAAAGTATCATTGTTTGGTTGTGTTACATTCATTCTTACCAAAATGAAATCTAAAGCCACAATATGAAAAAGGAAGAAAATTATTGTATGATCAGTGGATCAAACTCCATTTCTAACAGGACTTAATCTGGCATATTTACATAGTTCTCCACATCCTCTAATTGATTTTCCATTTAACTGGAAGAATAGCATCACAGTGCTTCAGAGTTCTCCTCTTAGTCAAACTTTTAGATAATCATTTTTCCATGCATGTCACTAAAGAAGGAAAAGCGTGCTTTATTTTTCTGCCAAAAGATAAATGTTTGGGATCGAGCAGAAGCATCCAATTGGAAATGAAAGAATGAAAATAAAAGAACTGATTGGTTTTTCCCTGTATTATGAAACAGCTATTAGAATCTACCCCTTATCTGTCTCCTTTCTAACTCCCAAATCAGCTGATTGTTTATGTGACAGTCTTAATTAATAATATTGTATTCACTATGGCATACTTTTGGGTTAGCCTATGAATTCTCAGAGAAGTGTGAACTCCTATTGGTCTGCAGACCTCCAGGAATGCTACCTATTCCTATAATATTCTATTTGCAGGATATGTTAGCCAAACCAATATGGTATGCTTCTACCTGAACCCCTATATCAATTCAGTTATCAAGGAAATGCTTTGAATTAAACTGTAGAATTTGGGGGAATTCATTTGTAATTTAGCAACATGTAGTCAAAGCAAGTTTTTAATTTATAAAAATGAAACCCAGTTAGTTTAATATGCTATAAGATCATTATTCAGTTGACTGGACATTACCTCAGACTATTTTATGTTGGTTTGCACTGTGCAGACCAATCTGTCTCAAATTTTGATATTCATAAATATTTCCTGGGGATCATATTAAAATCCAGACTCTGATTCAGTTGGTCAGGGGTCTAAGACTCTTTATTTCTCACAAGGTCCCAAGAGATGCTGATGCTGATGTTTGCCCATGGACCACACTTTGAATAGTAGCAGGTAGACAGTGGTAGCATAAGGTTAACCAAAGAGTGATCAGGGATGCTACTTGCTGTCAAGAGAGGATTTCAATATGTAAGGCTGTTTCTGATGTTACAGGCGAAGGAGATGCAGCAGATGGTGAAATTGGAAGCCGAGATGGACCGCAGACCAGCAACAGTAGTGTAAAACTCCAAAATGCAAACTGAAGTAGCATTAACCCATACATCATCAAAAAATCACTTCCAAACTTCTGAACCAAGTTCCAATGAAGAAAGCCGTTGTTTTTTATGTTCCCTTGAAGTACAGACAAGAAGTTACCCGAATCCACCGAAACTTACATACTTCTATTTAATGTTTTGCATATTGAATTTCTTTGACCAACCCAAAGTAGCTTCAAATTCATAAAAATTACTATTCTAATAAGGCAGAGTTTTGACCATTAATAATACAACTTAAACATGTTTGTTATAAAATAACATCACAAGTAAATGAGCTTGTTGTTCACAACTTTGCTTTGTGATGCATTAGGACATGTTTGAACTACAACAAATATAGTGCATTAGCAATTTAATAGCAAGTGCATGCACTAGACAAAAAATAACTCTGTATACAAATTCATTAGCAGAAGTGGTGATCTGCTAGACAAATAATTTTGCAGAATTTTTCTACATTTCAGTACCTCATCAGTAAGTGCCATGTCTCTACCTGCCATAAGAATCTAATTTCCTGTAAAATTCATGGAAGTTATTAGAACAATAGAAAACATAACAGAACAGTGTACCTGTGCCAAAATTTATCAGTGCTCAAACGAGAACTCTATTAGGCACGATAAGACAGTTTACATCTGATACTGCTTAATAGGAATTGTTTTTGGCTAATTCCAGATATTACAGTTCACTGTTACACCATAAAGACTGTGAAGTGGTTGTTGGCAAACGTTTGTAAATGTGACCATGTATAAAGTATTTATACTCTTTAATTCACACTGTTATAGAGTAAAATCATCTAAGTATTGCCACATGATAAGATTAGTAAACAGGACTACTAGAATTATGTTTGCATGATACACAAGCACCAATTAAGACTACTCCACACGGGCACAGTTAACCAAATGCCAAATAAATACTGGTTAAATAATGTATGGCACAGAATACAATTTGACTATCAAGACTTTCAACATAAAGAAACAGTCTATATATATATATGTGTATATGAATTATGTGGGCATTCTTGATACTCAAGTTCTAGTTTCAAAAATACATAACTAATTTAATTTTACACAAAAATATTTATGCAGATTTTCAGAATTTCATATCAGGAAATAACCTTTTTATGTCTGTTAAATATCCAAACAATTTGCTACAGTGTTAATCTGCATGGTTTTAAGCCTGCCGTAGTTGTATTGCCGACAGTGCATGAAAAACTCTTCCGCTGGGGATTGAGCCATGCCACCAAAGCCAAGAGGAGCGCATGGAAAGCTGGTAGTCTAGAACTAATCAGATTACTGATTTTAAGACACAAAACACCAACTGACCTGTTGTATATGCTTGTACAAATTGATTCTGTGTGTTCCTCTGAACAAAGCAGAGAAAATTCTGTTATCATCAATATTGAAATTGAACTTCCGACTTCTCTAATAAAACAATAAAACACATTTAACACCTGTTACAGTGTTTGCTCTTGAAAGTGTGCTTTACAGCAGTTTATTCTGCTTGTTTTCTTTCCAGAAGTGATGGTTTTAGTATTCTAAAAAGGGTTTATTCACCACCCCAATATACTTTTCTCCCAAATGACACAGCACAGCATACATAGACAGGTTGACTCCCAAGTGTTAGGTGCTAGTTTCTCTTCTCATGAGAAACTTTTCTAGTTCCCGATTTCCTTATCTGTAAAAACACAGAAATTGACAAGTCTTTCAGCACTAATACCTATAAAACACTCTGGCTATTAAGCTAGTATCCCTTTTGGATTGCCAATTTCAAAGACTCCTCGTGGTTCCTCTCAGCGGAGCTCATCATGCAGTAGCTTTTCACAAAATCCATGACCTAACTCCTATTTTGTCTGCTTCTGAGAGGTCCTCCTAGTTTTCCATCATAGTAGAATTAAAATTTTCAACAAAAGGATGTATTTTTTATTTCTATTTAAAGTTCATAGTGTATTCAAACCCTTGCATTCTAACTTATGAAGAAAAATAAGTCTTGCTAATTAAACTAACTCGTTCTCTTCTACCTTAAAAAAAACTGTTTCAAAAGTTATTTCATTATTTTTAAATTAAACTCCCTGTAAAAAGAGAGAGAGCACAGCGAGTAGGTTGTTTTTCTTGCATGCGACTGACCCTTCCGCCCCTCTCGGAGAACCCAGAAAGCTACCGACAATGTCTCACCTGCATGGCAAAGCCTGGCAAGCTACCCGTGCCGTATTCAATATGCCAAACAGTAACAATAAGTTTCACATTGGAGACCTTACCGGACCCTCTCGAGCAAATTGATAAACAATGGGAGAACAGTGCAGTGCTACAGCAAAAGTTCCCTCCCCATTCAGGAACTCTTTCTGCTGCTTTCCCCAATCTCCTTGGAAAAGGGTATTTTTTACAGTGGCAAAGTGTATCTGGTCTCCCCACAGTTGAACTGTCCTCTCTGCCATTGACTACAGTGCTGTAAAATGAGCCCTTCAATTCAGAATATCTCAGTGATTTGCTATGCTTACTTTTTATCCCAGACTCAGTTAATTCTGGGGTTCTTCTAGAATTGGTAGGCACTTATCTATCAGTGTGGACTGTGAAGGAAACGTAGACACAAACTCAAGTCTGTCAATTTAAGGCAGTTATTTGTATGTTCCATTATCATAGATGTTTCCCCAAGGAACTTACAGTTTTTGTGAGCTTTTCAGCAACAAGCAAGAAGCATGCCTAAATCTACTGGGCCCCAGTCTGTGTGGGCTTTTGCTACATCTTCCTTTCCTTGCTTTCAAGACATGGTGTTTAAATTTGAGAGTCAGTGTACATGAGTTTCAATTCTTACTTTCCTTCCTCTAATAAACCAAGGAAGAATATACAACTAATACAACTACCAATTCAGGATAAATTACAATGTTCACCTAGAATAGTATTTTCTCTAAGTAGATTGTTATTCACCTTTGTAAGGAATTCTGGGGAAAGAAACCATATTGCTAAGAAATGGAAAGCTACTGGGAAGTACCATATTTCATGAAATCTAAGACACCGTTGATTAAACATGCACTGTTAATTTATACAGACATATCTTATAAAAGAGTATTTTCGTGAAAAATTCATTGTGAATTCAAAATATTGTAAGTGGAAAATACATTGAGAATGGATAAAGTTTTAATATAGATACACAATGAACTACTATACAACTGTAATAAAGATGAGATCATATGATTTGCTACAAACGATATGGATGGAACTAGAAGGTATTGTGTTAAGAGAAATAAATCAGAGGAAAAAGAACAAATACCTGATGATCTCACTCATCTGTGGAAAATATAGAAACAAAATCAGAAAATAGACAGTATCAAGCAATAACGAGCCCTTGACCAGGATTATCAAGCAGTGGAGGGAAGAGTGGAAGAATGATGATCAGATTACAGGGGGCTGGAGCAATAGCACAGTGTGTAGGGCATTTGCCTTGTATGCAGCCGACCCAAGTTTGATTCCCAGCATCCCATATGGTCCCCTGAGCACCACCAGGGGTAATTCCTGAGCACAGAGCCAGGAGTAACCCCTGTGCATTGCCCGGTGTGACCCAAAAAGCATAAAAAAAAAAAAAAGAGCTCAACAGACTGAGCTCAAACTTTGCACGCAGGAGTCCCAGCGCCAGTCTGGCACTGCACAGTCCCCCAAGCACTCCTTAGTGTTGCCCAAAACGAAGGATGCCATTTGGAGGACTGTAGACAGTACAGATGTTAAAGTTCTGCCCTGCATGTGACCAATGCTGGTTGAAACCCCAGCACCACAGTTCCCCAAGCACTACTAGACATGGCCCCAACTCCCTCACCTCTGTCCTCAAAGAAAGAAAATGTGCCATTTGGGTTTGATTGTAGGTGTGGTGTTGGAACATTGTAGGCCTGAATAGTATTATAAATCACGGTGCCAATTTTTTTTTTTAAGTACCATTTGGGACCAGAGAGAACTCCAAGGGCTTCAGTGGCTACGTGCATACAGAACAGGTGTGAATTCTGAGCACTGCATTGTCCCCCAGAGTCCAGAGTGATTCCTGCCAGCCCCGAACAGAACAAAACCGAAGCAGGACACAAGCATAACCACCTCATGAGAACGACCAGTTATGTGGCTGCTTTGTGCCAGGCTCTTTTCGTGCTTTAACTCTGCTAACTTACACATACACACATCATAGATGATGGCTGCTTTTTGTGGGGTTTTTTGTTTTGTCTGTTTTCTAGATTGCATCTGGCGTGGTGCTCTGGGCTCTCCTAGCTCTGCTCAAGGATCACTCCTGACTGGACCCAGAGGGCCATATATTGTGCCAGGGATCCAGCTCAGGTTGGCAGTGTGCAAATCAACATCCCTACTATCACTCTGGCCTTTTGTTTGGGATCACATGGGGGACCAAGTTGGGGGATTCAACCTGGGTCCCTCCCATGCAAACATGCCCAACCCATCCTTTTGAGTTCTCTCTTTGCCACCAACTCTTTTTTTTTCCTCCTTTCTGCTGCTACCAAGGAAGCAGGCTCAGTTTTGCTTGTGAGAGTGGTAGAGGTGGAATGTTGGCACAAACAATTTGACTTAACTTTCAGCTGTCATTGCTTCACTAGAATCAGCCCAGTAAAGTGGGAGAACACCAGGAATGATTGGTCCTTGCAGCAATTTTGCAGTTGAGTCCTTGTGTTTAAGCTCGGTTGCGCTTGCTCTTAGCCGTGGACAAAAGTGAGTTGACCTTGTGCCCATCCCCCTTCCCCAAACCGTTCAGTTGCAAAAGTTTGGGGAAGAATATTAATTGAGAGTCAGGGATACACTTAATATTCCTAAAAGAGAAACACATTTTATTTTGTTTTGGAGCTACAGCCGGTACTCAAGTGCCTTTGTGCTCAGGGGCAATTCCCAGTGGGGTTCAGGGACCCATATGGTGTCAGGGATTGAACGAAATGGGTCTGTCATGTGCAAGGCAACCCTACCTGATGTACTGAGCACCCTGCCGGCTGTAGTATCTTTCTGTACAACGAGAAGCACACTGAGAGGGGAGGATGTCTTCTGGGGAAATAAGGATCTGAATTAGCTATCTGCCACCATCTCGTGCCTGACCCTGACAGTTCCTTAGCTCACCTTTCCTCACTATTGCAGAGGAGGTGCCAAAAAGAACCGGGGTGGGGTGGGAGTGGTGGACATAAGCATGTTCAGACAGTGCCAACAGCAGCCCTTCCCCAAACCAGGGACAGCAGAAACTAGGGGCCCAGCTACCACGCATGGTCAAGAAAGAGCAGAAAGGTGGTGCCTCCTGCTTGAGACAAGCAGGGCAGTAGGCTGAGTGGGCACAGCTGCTGGAAGGGGTGGCTGGTCTGGGGAGGGGGCCAAGTGACGGAAACAAGAAAGCAGTGTTGGGTTGGAGCAATAGTACAGTGGGTAGGGCGTTTGCCTTGCATGCGGCCGACCCGGGTTCGATTCCCAGCATCCCACATGGTCCCCGAGCACTGCCAGGAGTAATTCCTGAGTGCAAATCCAGGAGTAACTCCTGTGCATCACTGGGTGTGACCCAAAAAAGCAAAAACAAAACAAAACAAAAAAAACAAAAACACCTCAAAAACCAAAAAATTAAAACAAAAAAAAAAAACAGTGTTTCAGAATGGAGAGCTAGGTAGGGGACTGGTGCTCACTCACCCGGACCCACTCCTGCTCCACCATTCCTAGAATCCAGTCACGTTCCTGCTCAAAGACTCAAGAATGACTTGTGTCAGCGAGCAAACCCCAGTGCTCCAGGATGCACGCCTCTCCCTGCAGGCCCTATCAGCAGTGGCCAGTCCCTCCCTGTTGAGGAATAGTTTTTCCGCAATGTGCCCAGACACGTTGCAAAGTGGGTCCAGGCAGACATTGGGCAAAGAATGACGGGCATGCGGAGAAACCACTCCAGGAGACAGCCAATGGTCGTTCACTTTATTGCCAAATACACACGTTTTATAGAGGGTCTCAGCTTAAGAGGATGGTTCAATCACATAAAGTTTAGCATTACTGACCTATCACCTTTCCAACTCTGCCCCAGCCCAATCCCAATTAGAGCTAGATACTGCAGTTAGGAATGACTCACTAAGCGTAGGTTGACAATTCTTAGGGGGTTGGGTGAGGCTCAAGGCCGGATACCTGGTGCTTGTAAAATGCTCTCAGACACTTCCTACTGGGTCGCCATGCAGGGACAGATCTTATCTGCTCTGGCGCCTGTTGCCATGTTCCACACTTCCCTGGCTGGGGTGCTTGGGCCAGGGTAGAGTGCATCCAGGTCTAGGCCTTCTCTCTTACTGAGACATGCTTTGAAGCCAGCAGTTGAGAACCCACCCCTGATCTGTCTCCGTGGTGTGGAGGCCTTACCTCCATGCCCTGAGCTGCCAGCAGGCGGTGCTCAGTGCCTCCGTCACATGTGCCAGCCAGCCACAGCCCTCTCACCTACTGAGCTGTCTGTGCTGTGCCCCAGATCCCTGAACTTCCCCATCAGGCACACCAGGTTCTCTTGTAAGGGCCTTCCCCTGCACGCACACGTGGGAGTCCCAGTGGCAGCCTGGAAGCAAGTGCCACAGACCCATAAGGAGGCAATCACTCCTCAGAGGAACTTGTCTGAGAAGAGGAAAACAGATTTCAGGAAGCCCGTCCCAGCTGATAAAAATAATTATCCCTCGAGGATTTCCCAGTCTGATGGAGGAGACTCAACAACTAATAGTGGGGACCAAGAGATAGTTTACAGGGTAATGCACTTGCCTTGCATGCGACCGACCCAGGTCCAATTCTTGGCATCCCTGACCCCCAAGCACCATCAGGAGTAACCCCTAAGCAAAGAATCAGAAGTAAGCCCCGAGCACCAAAACAAAACCCAAAAGAGACCTAGTTGGTGTATCAAATTGGGGGTGCCGCATTACTTAAGGAGAGATTACATAATCCTCTGGGCAAAGAGAGTGCCTTGAAAACCCCTAATTTGATAGAAGAATCAGCAGCCTTGAAGTACCCCAATGTGATGGGAACAGCCCAGTATTCCCTGAGGATTCCTAGTCAGATAAGAGGAAAGTATTCTTGGGATTCTGTATCTGTTTCTGCTCTCCAGTATCCACTCTTCTTAGTATTTTAATGATTTACCGGTAGGTCAAATTTCAACCCTGTTTAATTCTTCAGTGGGGGCTAGGAATATGGCTCAGTGGGAAGGCACATGTCTTGCATGTCTGAGGCCCTGAGCTTGATCTCTGGTTCTACATGGCCCTTGAGCATGTCAGGAGTGGTCCTGCCTTAACTCCAGTACAACTAAGTGTGGGCTTGCACAAGTACTAACAACAACAAAAAGAAGAGGGCAGGAGAGAAGTGACAGACTGGAGCACAAGCTCTGCATGCAGGAGACCCAGGTTTGATTTTCAATTCCACATGGTCCCCTGAATACCACCAAGTGTCTCAGGAGTGAGCACTGAGCTGAGAGTAGTCCCTGAAATACTACCAGGTGTGTTCAACCTCCCTCACCTAATTATTCATCTATTTATTTCTTTTTGGCCACACCCAGCTGTGCTCAGGGGTTACTCCTGGCTCCACACTCAGAGGTCAGTCCTGGTGGGGCTCAGTGATCACTCCTAGCAGGGATTGGGGTATCATTTATGATTCTAGGGATTGAACCCAGGTTGCTTGCATACAAGACAAATGACTGCTGTACTATCCATTCCTCCACCAAATTTTTAAAAATTAAGTTAGAAACCTTCAATGATTCCTCACAGATTTCAGGATAAAGTTTATGGTCATAGTCACGGCTTCAAGGTCTTTGCTCTCACTCTTGTCTTCTCTGTTTTGTTAACTTTATAGAGACCGTGTGAGATAAATCAGGGCCTTGCACAAGCTAGGCATGTGCTATACCCCTTGAGCTGTCTCTCTGGGCTCCTGTCATCTCAGCAGCCACTCTCTCTTTCCATATCTTTCTCCACCTCACTTTCTGAGCTCCCACCATTCTTTTTTTTTTCCCCTTTTTTGGGTCACACCCAGCGATGCTCAGGAGTTATTCCTGGCTCTGCACTCAAGAATTATTCCTGGTGGTGCTCGGGGAACCATATGGAATTGAACCCCAGTTAGTTACGTGAAGGGCAAATGCCCAACCCCCTGTACGCTCCTCCCCCTGTACTCCCACCTATCTGGAGGTCCTGCAGCTTCCCACACATCTGCTCCATCCACCTGCAGTTCTCTCTTGCCCTGTGGCTAACTCCTCCTCCTCTTCCAGGACCCATCTAGGGCTCCTTCTTCTCAGGGCTCCTTTCTTTGTCAATGCTCTTAGCTGCAACCAGCTCACTGAATTCAAATGAGCCATGTGGATCTCTCATCTCCACTGATCTCTACCCTGTCTGAACTGGCCACCATCTCAGCCTCTTATTCATCCAAAGTGGTTAAAAAAGGGAATCAACCATTTTGTACTCTGGATAGGGGAGAAGTCTGTCTCCCTCAAAACACAAAGACTCCTTCAGGACATCCTCCTGGATCACATCAAGTGGAGACAGAGTTCACTTGGAGCAGGGCTGGAAACAATTGTGTGTGTGTGTGTGTGTGTGTGTGTGTGTGGTGGTGGTGGTGGCGGTGGTGTGTGTGTATACTTCATTTAATGCAAAGAAGTGCTTTTCCATCCAGCAGCTAGGATGACTAGAGTGAGTAATGAACTCCTGTGGGTCTGACAAGGGGGGATATCCACCTGGCAGAATCGTACCAGGAAAGTCTTCAAGGCTACACACACACACACACACACACACACACACACACACACATACACACACACACCCCTCCTTATGAAGAGTGTAGCAAAGAAGAGGCCAAAATGATAACACAATGTGAAGGACACTTATTGGTACCTGTGGTCCACCCAGGTTTGATTCCCAGTACCCCATATAGTCTCCCAAGTCCGCCAAGGATCACCCTGAGACCAAGGAATAAATCTGAACAGAGCCAGCACTGCCAGGTGTGGCCCAGGGCACTGCATTGCACTGCACTGTCCTCCTGTCGTCCATCAATTTGCTCAAGCGGGGGCCCAGTAATGTCTCTATTGTGAGACTTTGTTGTTACTGTTACATATCGAATAGTCATGGGTAGCTTGCCAGGGGGTGAGATACTCTCAGTAGCTTGCCCAGCTCTCTGCAAAGGGGTAAAAAGTGAATAAATAAATAAAAGACTGTAGCAAGAGTGCCTGGGAGAGGATGAGCAGGTGCATTACCTCTCTAGGGACCCAGGCAGCTATTCCCAGCCAGGCCAAGCAGGTTTGTTTCAGTGCCACAACTGGTATGCTGTCCTGTTTGGCCTGAGCCCCGGGGTGAGCCCTGACACACAGCAACTCCTTTTTCTCAGCGCAGCGCTGCTCCTGTGGTGCATTTAGGAGCTGGCTGGAGTGTAGCTGCACCTGCAGATAGGGTCTAAGCTATGGAAGCCAGTATCCAACCATCTTTTTTTTTTTTTTTTACACCCGGCGTTGCTCAAGGGTTATTCCTGGCTCTGCACTCAGGAACCACTACTGGAGGTGCTCGGGGGACCATACGGGATGCTGGGAAACGAACCCGGGTCGGCCACGTGCAAGGCAAATGCCCTACCCGCTGTGTTATCTCTCCAGTCCCCAACCATCCTGGTTTATGATGACTTCTCAGGGCAGGCGCTTCCCCCCGGTGCTAGGCTACAGCAGGCAGGGTGAACTGGAGCACACACCTTAGGCAAGGAACTCACCAGGCGTGGAACCCAGGTCTGAGACTCAGGTCTGAGTGGGTTGTGGTTTGAAAGTGGGGGGACTTCAGGAAAAGCCTGGGGGTGGTGTTCAGGGATGAAAGTGAGTGAACTGAGCTTCTAGGGGCTGGGACCGGCAGAGGCATGGCCAGAGAAAGGCAAGACAGTGACACCCAGGAAGGGGCGGGGCCTGTTGGCGGCAGGAGGGGCGGGGTTCACACTTGCCCTCCACTTGGTGGGCGCTACACACTTTGTGGTAGCTGAGCACTGGGTCAGGGTAACTGAGACACAAACTGAAGTTCTGGCCACTCCACTTAGCAGCCACGCGTTGTTCTGCAGCCTAGGGAGGGGCAAAGGCCAGTCCCAGGCACTGACCTGAGTGCTCAGTCCCCGTGCCCCTGCCAAACCCGGCTCTCCCGCTCTCCCCAGCCCCCACGACTCTGCCCACCGGGTGAGCTACTCGCTTGCAGTAACGTTCTGGAGGGTGGAAGTCCAGGTGCCCCCAGTCTCAAACCCTTGCGACAGTGAGAGAACAGAAAGGAGGGGATGACAGATTCCAAGGTGGGCAGCGCCTGGGGAAGGAAATGGGGACAGCTGGGGAAGGTTGAATCATCATCTCATTGGCACTCCCCCAACCCCAACGGCTCTGCAATGCCCACCTTTCCACCTACTCCAGACTATCCTGCACCCGGTGCCCGTTAGCTGTGCCCTAGGGTATCACTGGGTGCTGAATTCCCATTTTTTTCCCTCCATGTGCATAGCTTATGGAACACGGGTGTACCCCCAGCGCACCTTCATGTGTCATTTCCATGACCTCTATGTCCACCTGCAGGGCAGTGCGATGATGCCAGAATCGCCCACGACCCTGGAGTAATTCTTTCATGGACCTAGGCTTTGTGCCCTCGCCTGCCTTAGGAGGAGAAAAGCGGTACAAGGAACGGGTTATTCACGGGACCTGCTCCAGGGTGCTTGCCTTTCTCCCCTCCCCGCCTCGCTGCTCGCGCCTCAAGTCTGGGGACACCCCCACCGCCCCCCACACGCTTCACCTCTTCTTGAATTGCTGACAGCAGCAGCCACAGCAGCAACCACAGGTCCGGAGTCTCCTGGGGCCCAGGGGCCAGATGCAGGTGGTGGCCGGTGACTGTGACACAGCGGGGGTGGGGGGTGAGGGGGTGTTCTCCCGCCACACACCAGCTCAGCCTGGCTAACTGGGGGAGGATCAGCTGGTAAAACTGCTGGATCAGCTGGTTGTCCTGGAAGACCTGGGACTGAACAGAGGATAGACAGCTGCAGGCAAAGGGACAAGAACTGGCTGGGCAGTTGGTGAAGCCTGTGGTCACTGGTGGACCAGCGGTTTAGGTTAAGGAGGCCCTTTTGAGGAAGGGATTTCCCCCTAAAACCATGAAGACTGTGGTCAGAACCTGCTAAAGACGTCTGGAATCCATGCAGATGGGAAGAAGTTTGCTTGAAGCTCTAAACCTCTGCCTGCATATCTGTCAGTCTCTGTCTCTTTTTCTCTCTCCATACATGTATATATGTATATGTGTGTGTGTGTACACACACACACACACACACACACATACAAATATATATATATATATATATATATATATTGCGTCGGGTGGGTGTGAAACTGGGAACTAGCTACTTCCTCCCTTAAGTGGGAGGCTCAGTGGGTCGGGGTGGGGAGAATCCCTTGTCCACCTTAAAGGCAACTACTGTGGTGCCCCCACCCTCAGACCCCACCTGGCCCTTCCTACTGGAGGCGCCCTCTAGGGAGGCTCCCTACAGCCCTCTCAAGTCCCTCCTACCCCATCACTCAGACCTTTAACCAAGTGTGCATCATCTTTACTCTGGTGTTGGGATCCAGTAATGACTCAGGAAGGCTTAGTTCATAATAAAGTTTTCAGTGTGGCAAGACACCCACTTAAGCTGGCAAATTGCAGGGGATTAATAGATTTACTGAAGGATTTATGGGTCCCTCCATCTGATTCTTTCACCTCTCTCTCTCTCTCTCTCTCTCTCTCTGTCTCTCTCTCTTGCTTTTTGGGCAATTGCACCCAGTAGTGTCAGGAATTACTCCTGGCGGTGCTTGGGGGAACCACATGGGATGGGATGCAGAGATGGAACATTGGTTGGCTGCATGCAAGGCAAGTGCCCTCCCCACTTGTACTACTGCTCCGGCCCCCTCTTTCATTTCTTATACACTGGCCTAACCTGTGTGATGTACTGATTAGAAGAATCAGATGGGCTCCTGGAGAGCACTTGCCAGCTTGCCTTGCACTCTTGTAAGGCCCTGGGTTTGATCCCCAGCATCCCGTGCATTTTGCACCCTCCCACCCTGCTCCAGAAAATAAAAAATAAAATAACAAGGGGACTGCTATGAGTCTATTAATATTTGTGGACATGAACCATAAAGTTACAACCACTTAATGCATTCACAGCACTGTCCCTTTTTCCTTTGTTTTGTTCTTGGATCACACCCAGCAGTGCTCAGGACTCTGGCTCTGTGCTCAGAGGTCATTGAGGTGCTCTGGGGACTTTATGGGGTGCTGGGGATCAAACCCAGGTTGGCCCCATGCAAGGCAAACACTTTACCTTCTGTGCTTTCTCTTTGGTCTCCACAACTCTGTCCTTTATATACAGTTCTTAAGGGATTTCCAAGGAAACCTAGAGTTCCTTAGGGTACAGTTTGAAATTATCCACTGTTCCCAACAGAGCAGCAAAGACTAATCCAAGTTCCCTGAGAAACAACAGATGAACCCAGATTTCACGGGCCCCAGGCCAGGGCTTCAGACATCGTTCCTTTGCTGAAGGGCCAGTGTCTTGTGTGAGGTCTGGGCTGGCCTCCTGGCCTGCCCCCCCTCCCCTCATCCCCTTCCCAGCCTTTACTGGGGTCTTGGGAAGAGGGCCAAGTCTGTTGTGGATGATGCTTTCCTTATCCTGCAGCAACTTCCTTTCTGGAAACTGGGTGTCTCCTTTTGGGCGAAGACAATGGAAAGGATCCAAGAGGTCAGAGGAACAGGGTTCCTCCTGGCCCCATCCGGAGGGGCATCACGTGGCTCCGTGCTGAGCCTTCAGGAAAATCCCAGCCTTTGCAGTGGTTTTCCCACACCCATTGACCCACCCACCCTGACACTCGGCCTCCCTTCTCACCTGGAACCTTCCCCATCAGTCCCTTCTTTTGCACTCAGCTTCTGCCGCATTTCCTACCAGACTTGCTTTGAATCCCAGAGCTGCAGCTGGGCTGTCATACATCATCATGTCCCTGGTGTCACTGAAATTTCAGGCAGTAGGTGAAGAGGAGGAAGAAGACAAGGAGGCTGAGAGCCTAGATTCCGTGAAGGCACTGACGGCCAAGTTGCAGCTGCAGACACGACGGCCGTCATATCTGGAGTGGACAGCCCGTGTCCAGAGTCAAGCCTGGCGCCAACCTCCACTCCAACCTGGGTTAGGTGGGCCTGGGACCATCTGTGGCTTCGCCTCAATGGATTCTGCCCTTGAGTGGCTCCGCCAGGAGCTGGTGAGTCTGGTGGGGTGGACAGCTGTGTGGAGGGCCTTGGGACCAAGACGAGAACCAGGGATGTGGAAAAGGAAAGAGAATAGACCCAGGAACTGCCCATTTATGTGGCTGTGTCCTGGTTGTGGAGTCCAGAATTAATTTGCCTTTATTTGGAGACTCTTTTTTTGTGGGGGAGGGTGGCACACACAAAAATACTTAATAACTCAGGTGTTACTCCTGTCTCTGCAGTCAGGAATTACTCCTGGCAGGCTTGGGGGAACAAAAGGGATGCCAGGGATCAAATCCAGGTCGGCATATAAGATAAGAGCCTTCCCAACTGAACTATCACTCCAACACTGACTTGAGGACTCTTGCTGAAGGATTCCATTCAATATACTGTTGCATGTCCTGCAGTTCAGGGGCTAGTCTTTATTCTTGGGGGATACCAGTTAAAGATGGGAAAGCATGACCTTCCTTACTCTGGGAATTTCTATGTCCACCAGATTAAGTTAAGAAGGAGGCAATGAGTGCACCAATCTGAGTGAAATCTTGGAGCTCATGGTGACTAGGTGGTCTTTTAATTTAAAGTTTTATTAAAGGTAAAGGTAAAGGCCCTCCCGTTGATCGTCGATTTGCTCGAGCGGGCCCAGTAACGTCTCCATTGGAGA
>JAOXYA010000045.1:295912-313241 GCA_028565675.1 Sorex palustris | reverse complement strand
CACAGTAACAAGAAGTCTCACAATGGAGACGTTACTGGGCCCGCTCGAGCAAATCGATGAACAACGGGAGGACAGTTCCTTCCAGTTCTATATAATGAAAAGATAGATTATACTATGATAAATAGAATAATTAGATTTATAAGACTGTAACTCAGAGAAGAAATTAGTAGTAGAAATGAAAATTTTGGAAGAACAATATAAGGCCTTTTTCTTAAGGCTATGTTGTGCAGATTGTCTACCTGAGATGAAAGGATAAGTACAAGTAACATAAATAACAGCATCATTTAGAGTAGCACTGTAGCACCTCCCATTCTTCATCGATTTTCTTGAGCGGGCCCAGTACCGTCTCCATTGTGAGACTTGTTGTTACTATGTTTGGCATATCAAATACAGGTAGCTTGCCAGACTTTGCTGTGCGAGCAAGATACTCTCGGTAGCTTGCCGAGCTCTCCGAGAGGAGTGGAGGAATCGAATTCAGGCCGGCCAAGTTGGTCACATGCAAGGCAAACACCCTACCACTGCGCTATCGCTCCATTTAGAGTAAAGAAGTGGAAAACCAACAAATATATCTAAAAGATATAGAAGAAAAATCAGGAAGAGTGTATCACAGAATTCAAGCTAGTGTTCTCAAAGAGTGGACATTATTATCATGCTACTGGGAAAAGATTCAGTGAAATGAGTACCAAAAATAAACATTGATTTAGATACTATAGAGTCTAATAATAATGTATACAAGATCACTATTTTTTTTTAATGTAGAAGTATTGCATTTTACTCAGCCATTGATTAGGCTGATTGAATTGGGCATGAACTCCACTATACAAGATCACTCTTGTTGGCTCAATAGAGGCAGAAACCAAATCAAACTGTTGGAGATAAATGGATCCATTCGGTTAAGATGATAAACAATATACATCAAATTAAGTCATATAGCTAGAAAAAATGGAGAAAATGAGGAAAGACGACAGCAACATTTTGTGAGCTAGCTTGAAAGTCTGTGAACAGTGGTAACTGGCTTAGCAGACTGAAGAAAGCAAAATTCCTCACCAGTCACAATGAGATCTGAGCACAAACAAATTTATACCACAAAGTCCTCAAAATACACAGGAATTCACAGCACCAGCAACATTTGGTAATTGTAGAACTAGAGGGGGTGGGAATTTGCTAAAATTAAAAGGCCTTGGTAAAAGTTGTTTGAAAACAGATTCTTATAATCCCTCTCCCATTTAACCATGCTGAGTAACTGTCCCTTTTCCACCCTTAAGGAAGTCTAGGTTTATTTTCTAAAGAAAATTGAAAAGAAGATTTCTGGATTCATTACAGAAGTAAACATGTAATAAGAATAAGGCCCCAAAAATATGCATATTAAACCTTGAGTGAAGATACACTCCATCCCTGCTCTTTGACTTCAAAATTATGGAGGAGTGGTGGGAGGTTGTCCAGAATCTATTGCACCAGGTATGAGTTGGGAAGATTCTCCCCTGGGAAATCTAAATGAACCAAGGAAAAAGAATTTAAAAGTACTTACATTAGGGTTCATCCAAAATCAACTCCTTCTAGGTGCCCTGACATGGAGTTCAAAGTTGCCAAACCTCATACATGTCAAGTAACGTTCAGATCAGTTTAATTGCTACTTTTTAACATAGAAGATAGCACAGAAGACAAAT
This sequence comes from Sorex palustris, assembly GCA_028565675.1. Lineage (NCBI taxonomy): Eukaryota > Metazoa > Chordata > Mammalia > Eulipotyphla > Soricidae > Sorex > Sorex palustris. Next base: position 311,574 of record JAOXYA010000045.1, on the reverse strand, counting down.
ATCAGATGTTTGGAAGATTGGCTCTAACATAGAAGACAGAGACCACAAAAATATAGAGAGAAAAGAATCAACATGGAGGAAGAAGATACTAGGCAGAATTAAACTTCGAAAACTTGCCATACGTTCCAAACCATAAGAGAAGATTTTCACTTGCATAAGCAAGACAAGATGTTCTATAAAATTAAAAACATGACAACACAAATGAAAAAAATTATAGAAAGGTTTGAAGATAAAATTTATGCAACCAGTCATAAGAGATAACAGGATCAAAGAGATAGTACAGGGTTTGTATGCCATTGACCCTGATCCCCAGCAAAACACAGTCTCCTGACACCACCAGAAGTGACCCCTGTATTAAGAGAGTATATTTATATCACTCCACTGATGATCACTGAGTATTGCCCCCCCCCACTCCCAAAGTGAAAATGAGTAAGGAAAATGAGAAAAGTTATTAAGAAAGTAGGTGACTAGCCCCATTGCCTCTTTTGCAAACCACAACACCAATAAGAGAGAGAGAACAAAAGCAAATGCCCTGCCACAGAGGCAGGGTGGGATGTGAGGAGGATGGGTGGTGGTAGGGATACTGGGATCCGTGGTGGTGGGAAATGGGCACTGGTGGAGGGACGGGTATTTGATCATTGTATAATTGAAACCCAAGCACAAAAATTTGTAAGTCTACAACTGTACCTCATGGTGTCGCACTAATAAAAATTAAAAAAAAAGAATGGTATATTCAGAGTGAGAATTTGCATCTCTTAAGAGGGTCTTGGGGGCATTCTCAGTGGCATTTAATCTGCCTGTGTGGGCTGCATGGCTCAACATTAGGACCCAGTGAGGTGGTGCTGGCATATACTCAAGTCCTTTGAACTATCTCCCTGGCACAGTAGAGTGGATTTTGATGCAATGGTCAGGAGCAAGAGGAAAGCAAAGAGGAGAGAGCTTTGGTTTCAGACAATGACAAAATACCAAAGAATAAAAAGATGATGCAAAAGCAGTCTGCACAGTTTTGCCTTGGAGTACTTAATGAATTTTCAAACTTGAAAAGATAGAAGATTGATAGAAATAATTTAAAGTCTACATTAGAAAATAGGATATGAGTACGAATGTAGGAATCAGAACAATTAGATCCCAGTGCACTAAAATGGATAAAATATCACTTTAAAGAAACTTTGAATTGTATAGACAAGGAGAAAAGTGTTTTCAGAAGGAATAAAAGCTCTAAAATATGCAAAGTGTATAGGTGGTGTAAGAGGGGCATGTGTAAGAGTCACAAATAACTAAACTTGACATAAATCCAGTGACTAAGGCTCTCATGGTTTTTTTTTTTTTGGTACCAATATCCTCTTATAATAGTAAGAACAAAAAATGTGGCTCAAAGCAAGTAGGGACCATGCTTTGCATATTTAAGGTCCTGGGTTAAGCCTCTGGCTCATATTTCTACCCAGAATCAGCTTGTTTGATTTTGATGCTTACTGAAAATAGCAAAGAATTGGCTCTTTGCTACAAATTCTGGAATGGTCACGTATCTTCCACTAAGCATTTCGATGGTTTTATGACTTTGTTCATTTTTATTTGTCTTTTTTGGGAATATTGTGCTTAGGAAATTCTCACTAGTGGTACTCAGTGGCCATTCCTGGCTCTGCATTCAGGAGTGACCCATAGCAAAGTTCAGGGGACCATATGTGATACTGAAGATCAAAGCAGTCAGCTGTTTTCTTTGTCCTCTCTCTCTCTTTTTTTTTTGGTGGGGGGAACATACCTGGTGGAGCTAAAGATTTGCTCCTGGCTATGCATTTAGGGAGCTCTTCTGGTGGTGCTTGGGGCCCATATGTGGTGCCAGTTATTGAACACAGGTTGGCCACATGCAAGGCAAATGCCCTACTCACTGTGACTATCTTTTCAGCACTTCTTTGATCTACTTAAAGGAAGCCTTCATCAAATTAGAAATTTTTGTTCTCTTTAAATAACTTTTCCATGGTGAACTTAAATCTGCACAGTTCTAATCAGTCATAATTTCATTCATAGATTCTACAAGGTCAACTAGACTCTTCCAAGCTATATTATTCTACATTTATGTTGTCCTCAAGAAACTTGGAAGATTTCTCCAAAGAGAATGTTTCCCCAAAGTGGCATCATCTAAACTGCATGGCATATGTTGGACCCTTGAACTTCTTACATGACTTAAGAGAATAATGAAGTCAACAAGATATTTTCAGACAACCCATTTTGTGTAAAATATGCTGACAGAGCTAATTGTACTCACGGATTTGGAGAGGAAAAAAAAGAAGTATGGAGAAAGCATGAGGTTAAAATTTCTTGGGGATCCTTTAATTATTTATTTATTTGCTTTTTGGATCACACCTGGCAATGCACATGGGTTACTCCTGGCTCTGCACTCAGGAATTATCCCTGGTGGTGCTCAGGGGACCATATGGGATGCTGGGAATTGAACCAGGGTCAGCCGCGTGCAAGGCAGACGTCCTACCTGCTGTGCTATTGCTCCAGCCCCAAGGGTGTCCTTTAATTAAAAAGCTTGATTAACAGCTTTTTTGGGAGGGAGATTTAGTCTAATTGTCTACTCTTTTGTCCTTCCTTGTCTGTTTTCTTTACTTCGTACAGGCAAAACTATGCCTGAGGTTGCACATGCAGAAATTCAGGGCTGGAGTCATACTTAAAATGTATTTTTAGTCACTTCCCCACTAGTATGTAAGGGTTCTCAACAATTTCATTTCCTGGACACTTCTTGCTTCAGAGCTAGAAAGCCATCGAGTCAGTGGGAGCTCCTCTCTAACTTTCAGTGGGGCTATAAATTCTGTCCATGGGGATTTTAAATGTCCACTGAGAGAGAGGACCAGAAGGCATCCTTACACCCAACACTCACAGCACTTAGTGGCTTATCACTTAAAAGGAGGTTTCCTCCTCTAATGACCATAAGAACCTGCAAGGGCCTGTATAACTGACAAGCAATGGCGAGATAAATGATACTCCCTCCTTACCCTGTAATAAACACACTCTTAATAAAGGCAAACCTGCCCTTGGCCTTTAGCTAGATGACAGCTAAAACTACATTAGCTATGACTCTGCTACTTTCTAGAGTTTCCTCATTAAAAAGTACACTCAAATAAGAAAATAAATCCTTGGCATTGGAAAAGAGTCACTATCCACCAGGAAGACTGGACAATACTCTTCATTGTAGCAGCACCATTTAATTAATTAATTTTTTACCATTCAATTTAAATTTTTTGTAAGAATATCACAAGCAGTGTTCAAGAGGCCTGGAAACGCCACTGATGAATCTTGACTTCACTAGTGGTTCAATGCAAGGACACAGGGAGGTGATGCTGCTTGGGCTCTGTGGTGTGGGGGGATACCAAGCCTACCATGGTGTTGCTTAGGACCCCCAAGGTCTGCACCCAGCAATGTGTGAAGGACCATGTGGATGCCAGTAATGAAACTCAGGTCAGGGGCATGCACACGGACTATTATACTATCCCCTGGCCCACAACCACCACATAACGAATAAATAAATTCCCATTCTGAGGTTGCATTTTGTGTCTGATTTTTAAGAGATTTCACACATCTGCCTTCTTTCCATGAGCTACAGTTTACTATAAGTGGTGACCAAGAATATTTATGGCTAATCTCTGAATATTTAATGACAAATACATGGTTGAGGTATCTTATAGATTGCCCACAGAAATGGTACGCTTCATGTATATATGATTCATGTGCATATACTTCATACTGCATGCATGGAGTCATGCTTCTTAAGCCCACTCACAGACAGAATCCTTGCCATACCTTCATGGGAGCCAGCTGGATGGGTGTGATGCATGAAGGGTCCACCATGGGCTTTGGCCTGTTGGCGGTGTCTGCTAATAGGCTATGCCATTGCTGGGGAAGGCCTGTAAACTTCTGTTCTTGAGGATCAAATCCAGTATGAACCCTGTGTTCAAAGTTGGATGGGCCCGATATTTCAATCTTTTTCTTTTTCTTCCCAAACATGGTGCCAAAACCTGAGAAACAAACAGAAAAGAAGTGTCTTTCCAGCAGAACAGGGGATGGTTACAATTCATGCTTATTTATCACTTTTGGTTATCCCTCTAAGTTCCAGCTGCAACCTGGCAACCTAGATCCACAGGTTGTGCAGATGAACAATTCCAATCCCTTTCTTGGTGCTATCATCTCCTTGCATCTGCCATATGCAGTTCCTGTATGACTTGCTTTGACCATGAACTGTAGAGGGAAGAGACAGTGTTCAGTATGGAGTTTTCAGAACATTGTGCATTTCCATTTTTTTTTCTTGTGATCCTGTCACCTGGCAAGGAGATCCCTCTAGAAGATCCTACAACAGAAGATGCATGAAGCAGACATATATCTGACTTCTAGTTTGGAGCCAAGATCAACCAAGCCACAGCTGAACTTTGATTGAAGTTGTGTGTAAGACAAAAAATTGTTGGCGGTGAAATCACTGAAATTTTGCACTTGTTTGTTACAGGGTATTAACAAAGCAGAAGTGGTTGAGAGCACAGGGAGAAGCATCATAAAGTAGGTGTGTAGGGTATTGGAAAATTATTTGATTGAAACTACCCCTGCCAAAAGAAAAAAGGAATGCTTTCTAATCATAGACTCAGTAATGACCAACATTTGTTAAATACTTTTTGGGAACTGTTAAATCATTTTTCATTAGCAATAAAAAATTTCATAAAAAATAAAAGTTTGGTATGTAAACAAAATTGAAAACATTTTTATGAAAAACATAATAAATGTATGTATACAGGTAGGTTTAATGATTACATTCACTACATAAAATTATTAGGATTCAACAAACAGTTGTAAAACGCTTATTAGGATGTAATCTCCCCCTATAAAAGAAATGCTCCATGCATGTTCATCACTATTTGCCAGTGCTGGCACACAGCAGTACTCAAGAAATACTTCTTGGGGGTTGGAGAGATAGTGCAGCACATAGAGTAATTGCCTTATGCATGGCCAACCCAGGTTTGATCCCAGGTTTGATCCCTGAGACCCTGAGCACCACCAAGAGTGATCCCTGAGTGCACGGCCATATCGAGTGCACGGCTTACTAGCTTTGAGCACTACTAGGTGTGCCCCAAAAAACAAATTGAAAGAAGTGAAAGGAGGAGAAATATCCACTGATGATCAAAAATCACCCAAACTTTAGGGACTAGCCCCTGGGGTCAGGGTCTCACAGACTCTCACAGAGTTCTCACATTCTTTCCTTGCTTTTCTCTTCTTTTTTTGTCCCTTCACTTTCCATTGAAATTTTGCTTCAGGTCAGAAAGATAGCTCAAGGGGGCTGAGCATACATATGCTTATATATATAAATGCTTATATTTATATAAATATTTATATATTATATATTTTATTTATATAAATATATATGTTATTTATAAATAATTATATATAAATGTTATAAATATATATTTTATGTTATGTATAAACATATTTATATATATAAAGCATATATATGCTCTGCCTGTGGGAGGCCTGGTATCACACGGTTCCCCTGAACACTGCTGGGAGCAAGACCAAGCACAGCGAAACCCCTAGGCACTCTCAGGCATGGCCCAAACCCAAAATCAATAAAAAAAAAACCAGAAAAATTCCATTTCTTCTCATTCTCCTGTGAATGACAAAGGAAGGGTTCCAGTGCTTTATCCCATGGAGGGGCAGAGGAACACAGTAGGAAAAATGAAGATCTGCTCCACACCTGTTTCTTTCCAATGCACCTGTCTATGACGGTGTTTAGTGTACAGTGTGTCTGGTATCATTTAAGACTCATAATTACTCCATGTTCTGAATCTCCAAGACCACCTTCAGATTTGGAGGCTCATAGGACACTCAGTCACACTCTGGTCTGAGGTTTGTTACAGTGAAAGTAAAATCAGCAAAGGGAAAAGTACCAGGGCAAAGGGGATTGCTGGTGCAAACTGCCAGGGTCCGGATTCATTCCTCTCACTCTGAAACTGACATCACTTGTGAAATTTTATGTACCTGATAAGCTCATTAGCTATTCAGTGTTTATGATTTTATTTGCTACCAGTCATGCAGGAACCCTATGCCTATTTCATGGGAAAAAAAAAAGATTCCATAGGGAAAGCAGGGCTCAGATTAAGCCATGCTGTTTGCATAAACTGTGGGTGCACAGTGATCCATTCTTATCAGCAAGTGGTGGGAACTCGTCTGGGATCCAAGTTCCCAGATATACCAGCCAAAGGCCACCCTTGGGAACAGTCTTTTCTAAGAAAAAGGGTTTACCGCTTGGTATGTACACTCTTTTCCTACACAAGAACTGTTAAAATCTTAGCTCCATTTTACAGAGAAGACACAAACACTTAAGAGCCCAGATTAGAAACTGCAAAGCTAGTCTTAGAATCTCAAAAAACTTTTTTTTAATGCCTGGACAATGCATTACTGACCAGAACTTACCTTTTACTGATGTGCTTTGCCCCTTCCTTCTTAAGGAATGTTTTTCCCTTGGAGATCTAACGTGGTGGGAATGGTGAGTTCAAATAAGCAGCTATGAGATTCTGAAGGTTTCTTGGATTCTCAATGTTTCACTCCCAGAAAATTTCTGAGACTCAGCAGGACCCTGAGCAGATAAGATTAAGACTTCCATAGCCAAGCATATTGAACTCCAGAAAGTCTACTTCTAGAACAATTTGGTAGATATCTTTCTATACAAAAATGTTGCAACAGGTTTTGAAATGAGGTATTCCAAGATTAATGCCTAATGTTTCCTGATGTTTTTCCTAATGTTTTCCTAGTGTTTCCTAAATAACAGCACATGTGAGTGTTCACTTAAGAGCTGGACTAAGCATGCATTCCTGGCAATAGCAGCTCTCAAAAGTTAAATACTTGTGAGGTGAGGAGGTGGGGATATTGTCTCAGATAAACTTGAGGAACAATGGTTTATAATAACTTCCTATGTGGGATTTCTCAAGGTCTTTATTATCTTATGTGTAGTTACTTTCTAGAGAAGGACACTAAATGGACTCCCAGAATCCCTGATCTTTGAGTTTCTTACAAAGTTTGGATTTTTTTTTCCTTTTGGATCACACCCAGTAATGCACAGGGGTTACTCCTGGCTCATGTACTCAGGAATTACTCCTAACGGTAGTTGGGGGACCATATGGGATGCTGGGAATCGAACTCCAATTGGCCACGTGGGTTTTCTTCAGTCTCTTCTAAGACAGCCCCTACCAGACATACACACACACACACACACACACACAACAAACAAACAAACAAACAAAAAACAGTAATCAAAATCATCCATTCAAGTTCTTATAAAATCCAAACTGAAGTAAATCCATACCTAATAATTTAAGTGATGTCTGGCTTTCGGTACAGTTAGAACTGCTAAACGATAATATATTAAAAGAAGCCCTTTGAAGACATAATCAGTGATAATAATATTAGCTTATGTTAAGAGAAAATTTCCTAGACTCAGGATTCTATATTCTGTGTGATAACCATGCTCTTGTATATTGACAACTCTAGATGCTTGTTAATTTGTAAGTGTCGGGAAGGGGTTTACAAGGTGAGTAGACTTGATTTCCTAATGTGGCCTGGTATACAAATGATAGAAGTGGATTCAACCTAAGTTACTCTAGATTTGGCCCGTTAGGGCTGTGATTGACCATCTGATCACAAAGCCCTACTCCACTGGCAATTATCAACTTTTTTCACTTAGTGTAAAATGTAGGCAAAGCCAATAATCATGTCCCTGCGCCCAACCTGTTAATCAGGATGAAGCTAAGTCCCAAACTGTGTGACATCAAAAAGCAGGAGGTTGAATATGAACAATCACATGTGAAAGCTTGTGAGAGGCAATATCTTTTTAAAGATTAGAATTTTCAAAAATAAAAATCTCCCTAACAAAATTAAATAAAATATAACATATTTTCTTTGTTTTTGTTTTGGAGCCACATCTGGAAGTGCCCAGGGCTTAGTCATGGTCCTTTGCTTAGGGATCACTCTTGCTAGGGGAACCATATGTGGTACTGGAGATTGAATTGGGGCTGGCCAAGGGCAAGATAAGCTCCTTACCATCGTACTAATATCTCTGGCCCTGAATAAGGAATTCTTGTAAATGCTTACGAAAAGAGGTCATTACAAGAATGGTGTAAAAAAACAGTCACAATGTAGTTCTTGGTTCACAATGGTAAAAGATATATATCATACTTCTTATAAGTAATGGCAAAAAAATCACAATATATAAGAATAATTTACTGGCATAACCTAAAATGGCCTTCCAAATTTGTATTGGGAATATAGGAGGGGTGAACAGATTATGTAGTAAAGCTCAATTTTCTCTAATACAACATACTACAGCAAAATACAGTGGAATAGGGTTGCCTAATATTTATTTAGCTGCACACATATATTTTTAGTTCTGTACAAAAACTAAAAAAAAACATTAAGAAGGCAAGTGCCATGCATTGTGGACTCAGTCGGCAATATCCTATCAGTTCTAAACTATGCTGGTGGGCACTCAGACTGAGTACTGCTGGTAGATGGAGCCATAAAAAAAACTACAGAGGGCTGAAGAGACAGTAAGTAGAGCATGTTCCTGACCCAGATTCTATCCCTGACATCTATAATCCAGTGATTAGTGCCAGGGGTGATCTCTGAGCAGAGAGGCAGGAGTAAGCCCTGAGAACCACTTGGTATGGCACACACACACACACACACACACACACACATACACACACACTGCAAGTGGCATTCTGTCCACAGTCCAATATTTGGGCACAGCATGTGTCTATTCCATCCTGTGCAGCCACATATTCTGTTGCTCGACCCTCTCCCATCCCTTGGCTCCCACCAGTGCTGTTTGCCCTCGTGTGCTGCTTAAGCCCTGAGTCCCTTTGCGGCCAGGAGGAACCAAGCTGGAGGAGTTCTAGCTAAAAGAATCCAGGGCGGGCTGGAGATATGGGACTGAGAAGGCAGAGGATGGTACCCGGGGAGATCACTCTGGACCCCCAAAGCAAAAGCTGCAGAAGAATGCACAGGCACGGTCCCTCACAGGAAGTGCAAGGGATCACCAACAGACAGCAGCAGGAAGCCCACAGGGATGAAGGAGTTTGAGCGTGAGGATCCAGGACACCAGGACAGCTGAAGTGAAGGCTTGGCACGCAGTCAGCAATGGGGGTGCAGAGGGACCGAAGCAGCAGAAGTAGCAAGTGGGAAATTTTGACTGCTGTTTTATGAATCTCCACCCTCTCAAAGCCTGAGCGGGAGGCTAGAACTGGGCCTGGTAGGGTCTCAAAAGGCAGTGCCTGGCCATCTACAGCCAGGACAAGGACAAAAGCCGCAGCATTCAGAGATGAAGAGGTGGGAAGACGGCTGCCCAGGGTAAGGACATAAGCTGCCCCCTCCACAACACCGCGTCTGGCCAAACGCAGGTTCCAGAATCCATACAGAGAGGAAATTTGCTCCAGAGATGAATGAAATCTGCTCTATGGTGCCTGGTGCCCAAATCCATGGACCGTGATGCTAACATCAAGGTGAGGCCCCCGGACTATGATCTCAGGGAACTGCACTGGTGGTATCTTGCCATGCTAAGCCTCAGCAGGAGTCAGAAGCAATGTAGATACAGTCCCAGGGGCTCTGTACGGGTTGCTGCTGGTGGTAGTTTGATTTTTGGCAACACCTAGTAGTTTCACAGGCTAGTCCTGCCTCAGTGATCAGAGGTCACTCCCGGCTGTGCTTGGGGAACCATGCTGTGTCAGAGATGGAACCAGGGCCTCCTGCAAGCAAAGCATTTGCTCCAGCCAACTCAGCTATCTCTCCAGCCCAGGCTTGATCCCACTAGGAATACAACTCTGAGTGGTCAATAATCCCTGAGTACTGCCAATGTGTTTCCCTGCTCAAAAAAAAAAAAGACAAAAAAATGTAATGACATGATAATGTCAAGGCAAATATAATTTCAAGAGGTCACTGGAAGGAACCTGACATAAAAGACAAATATATAAGCACAGGGGAAGAAACAAAAGGATACCAAAGAAGCAAAAGCAAACTTCTCAGTCATGGCAAGAATTCCTACTTTTTTAAAACAATCTCATAATTAATAGCTTCAACTCATCAATCAAAAGGCACAGGATGGCCCGATGGATCAGAAAACTAAACCCAATTTCTGATGCTCACAAGTGATACATCTGAACTGTCATGGCAAATGCAAGCTAAAATTTTGGAGCCTTGGAAACAATCTTACAGGAAAATAGCCTAAAAGAGGCTGGGATTCCACAGACTCCAAATAAACAGTGAGGGAAAACTCTAGTGCCTGGAAACTAAACAACACAATATTGAGCAACCATTGGGTCAAAGAGGAAATTAAGGAAGAAACACAAAGGTACAACAAAAAAACCATAAAAGATTTTTTAAATTCCTGGACACAAATGAGAACAAAGACCCATGACACCAGAATGAAGGGACTCAGCAAAAGCTATTCTCAATTGTTCATAGTACTGAACTATTAACTATGAGCTATATTTCCTAACAATGAGATAACAACGTCAGCTATTGTTCATAGCAATGAGAGTGTTCATAGGGAAACAAAGGGAGACCCAAATAAACTCACTACACAGCCTGAGAAACCAGAAAAAGAACAGCAAAGGAAGTACAGAGTAAATTCAAGGAGGGGAATAATTTTTTTTAATTAGAATGGAAATCAATGTTATAGAAGTAAACGAACACATATAAAAGATCAATAAAACTAAAAGCTCTTTTTTAAAAGAATAAGTAAAATCAGAGCCAGAGTGACAGTACTGTAGGTAGGGGCTTTGTCTTGCACAAGCCTGACCTGGGTTCAATCCCCAACACCCCAACTAGCCCCCCAAGCCCTCCAGGAGTTGGGGTAAGCCAAGAGTGAGGAGTAAGCCCTAAGCACTACTGGGTGTGGACCCCAAACTAAAAATGAATGAATAAATAAATAAGCAAAATCTACAAACTCTTAGCTAGTTTCAAGAAGAAAAGGAGAGAAGGGGGCAGGTAAGTGACACAGGAATTATAGGTGTGGGTCCCTGATCTGATCCCCAGGACCACATGGCCCCTGAGTATGATCATGGTGGCCTTGATGGTCCCCATAACCTCTAGGCCTGAGCCATGCTTCAACCACCGGCACTGACATTAACCACCTAGCCCAGCTGGCCGAGACTGGGGGTGATACTGGGGCACCGTGAGCATTACTTGGTAGTTCCCCCCAAAAAGAAAGGAAAGGAATAAGTTAGGACAGAATCCCAAAGGGGAGAAGTTACAACAGACATCACATGAATCCAAAGAATCCTATGAGAAAATAATGAACAATTTTATGCCATGAACTTAGTTAGCCTGAAAGTGGATAAAATCTGGACTATCCTATAGTCTTGGAAAACAGTCATGGGAATGTAGAACACCTGAAAGTCTCCCCCACAGAAAGCCCAGACCTAGAGTAGGTTACTCATGAGCACTCCCAAACCTTCAAATAGGGCATACTTCCATCCTCTGCCGCTCCTGAACATTGAAGAAATAGCAATTCTTCTGAACAGTTTCTCTGAGACCAGTATTATCTTCATACCAAAAACAGAGCCATCACTCAAAAAGGAAAATTACAGAGTCAGAGATTTCACTATACACAGACACACACACACACAGACACACACACACACACACACATATTCCCAGATACAGTCAATCCATATAGCCAAATGGCAGGCTTCAAAACCACCACAAATGAAATTCACTACATTCCTTCATGCAAATAGTGAGGTGGAAGAGGAAGAAGCCTTAAAAATATCATTTATAACTGTGCCCCCCATTTGAGTAACTGGGAATCAATCAATAAAGGAGGTAAACTGGAGTTTGGGGGAGAGGCACGAAGCTTTCCTGCAAATGTAACCCTCCTCGCTATCATCCCTCAACACTGAAAATAACTGCCAGTGCCAGGAAATCAGTCAGAATTGGCCAGACAATCCTGGTTCTCAAGAAACAATGAGAGATGAGAGACAGAGATCGAGAGACACCGCGAGATGAACAGAGAGAGAAAGAGTGAGAGATTTCGAAGGTGTTACAGGGCAGACAGCCAGCAATGAGCAGGAGTTGATGCTACAGTCTTGTGACCGAATTTCTCGCTTCTCCAGGAATCTTAGTGTTTGCTCATAAGAAAGTTCAACTCTTGTAAAGCTAATGTGACCATGCTACTAAACAGACTTTGCCCCTGAAAAACAATAACTTTTAGCTGATAGAATGGTACCCAGCCACACCATCAAAGGAATCTTCACTAATAGCTACAGTGGACATGGACACAGTGGAAAGTTAGGTTAGGTTGATCAAGGGACCGGCCGAGACAAACAGTACAGAAGTTGAGTGCCCATGGGAGCAGGGACCCACACATAGGACCTCGCTAGTATGAGAGCTGTAACAGCAAAGACCTGACCCTGAATGACTGCCTCGGGCATCCCCTGAAAGGTGGACTTCCTTTGCTGGGCACTGAATGAAGACACCAGCACACGGGCACCGCTTGAATGGACTTCCTATGTCCGCTGCGGCATGAGGTCCCCACAAAAGTGATTTTGGGGAGTGCAACAATGCAAGCGAGTTGGACCCTGGAGTCCCTGGGAACTTCGTGGCAGAGCGACTCCTGTGGCTGCCAGCCAGCCAGCTGCAGGCCCGCTTCACCCAGCATGGCACCATCAGAGTGAGCTGTGTAACACCAGTTACAACACCCGCCACCACAAACCAGCAGGCTCCTCCCCACCCTGCCCAGGGCTTCAGTGGTTTGTCTGAGGTAACCTCTAGCTGTTCTTCCATCTTGCCTCTCTGTCACCCACAAGAGTGAGGCATCCAGTATCATCCTTCTCCTTCTGATATTGGGCTGAGCATGACCCCCTCCAGTTCCACGTACAGAGCAGCAACATGTTGGAGTTCATCTCTTCTAGCTGAGTCGTATTCCAGCCTGTGTGTGTGTGTGTGTGTGTGTGTGTGTGTGTGTGTTTCACAACGCCTGTATCCACCCCTCTGTTGTTGGCCAGCTGGAGGTGTTTCCAGATCTTAGCTACTATAAATAGTGCAGCCATGAACATAGGAGTTACTGTATCTTTTTTAATTCAGTGTTTTTATAGTGTTCAGACAGATACTATAGGAGTGGAGTGAACGTCTGGGACCTACAGTAAGTCTTTTTCTAGCATTCTAACAAGCATTCGTGCAGAATTCCACAGAGGCTGGACCACTTTGCATTCCTATCAACAGTGTCTATGGTGGGTCTGGCCACTTTCACTCCACATCCTCACTCCTCTCTCGTTTCTGTGATACAGGCCATTCTCTCTTCATCCCTGCAGTAATAAATATCTCGTTCCAGTACTGATTTACATTTTCCTAATAATAAGCACAGCTGAATGTTTGAAGGAACTGGAAAAGCTTTTAAAGCAAAATACTTTCATGGACAAACTTCCACCCCTCCCCTGACTGCCCACAAGAAAAACATAGCTCTTAATCATCAGGCTCAAACTTCCAGTTCCTATAAGTATCAATCTGATTTCACCTTCTCTGGTAGCAGATGGATGAGCTGAAGCCATGTTTATACTATCGGAGCGGGCAGTATTGGGCATTTGCCAAAACCTGGAGGAAGGAGGTTGAAATCTGCAAAACTTTCAGGAGTTCCTGGAAAATGAAAGAAACCACTGGAAAAAAAAATCGTGAAATATTCAAGATCTTGAAGAGTCCAGTTGATCCCCAAAAGTGTCTGGTTCAAGGCAAAATACACTCTTACAGTGCTAGGTTGATAATGCACCAGAATCCTTTTTTTGTTTTGTTTTTGCTTTGTTTTTGCTGTTGTGTGTTCCATGGGCTGCCGATGCCAGCCGAGTATCATGCTACCCAAAGAATCTCTTGTGTCTGTCTCTAGAACACATGATGCATTTTTCTTGTACTTGTTGGTTCGATTGCAAAGTTAATTAAATATCATGTAAACAGATAAAGTATGACTACAAGTATCAAATGTTGCTGTTTACATAAACTCTAAGTGGAATGTTGGTAAAAACATAGCAAAGTGGAGTTATGTAAAAAGACTAAAAAGACTGGATGATGTAGCTGGGTGAGAGCATTTGCTTTGCATTTTTCTGTTCTGGGTTTAAACTCCCAGCACTGCCAAAAGATAAAAATAAGTAAAAGAAGAAAAAAATAAAGAAAAGAAAGAAAAAGAGCTGTTGGTCCCAAGGTAGAAGGGCCAACTGTAAAGTCTTAAGAGAAAAATCAGTTTGGTTTTTTTTTTAAACGAAAAACCTCCAACCTTGCATTTGCAGTAAGCGTTCTTGTACACTTGAATACATCCCAAACTGGAAATCATGAAAGTGGTGTCGCTGAGGAAATTGCTGTCTGGAGACTCACCTGGCATTAAGGCCCATGGGTGGGGAATTAGGCTGCAGTTTTTGAAAAAATCCTTCAGGGAGGAGAGCAAGCCAGATTACACTGAACATCACACTGACCATCATGGTTTTGCTGAGGCAGCAAAAGCACCAATCCCAGGAGAGATGGAGACTTTGAAGCAGAGGAGAAATTGCCAATACGGCAGGGGATGACCCTACAGGGGCCACACCGTGCACCACACCTGGAAGCCCAGAGACAGGGCTTGTGTGTCCTCTCTGAGTGCCTCTGAGAGGGACTGAAGCAGGGCAGGAACTGGAAAAAGTCCCTGAGATGGTACGGGACAGTGCAACAGCATGAAGACCATTCCCTTCCCTCACCCTTTCTTGCCTCCCCAGCCTGGGCCAAGGCACCACTGTAATGGCTAAAGCAAGAGTCTGCCCTTGACAAAGGGAGAGGGCGGGAGCTCTTCTGACGGCAGGACTGGGGATGGCCCACTGATCTTGGGGGACAGGGGAACAGCAGAGCCCCCCAGCTCTGAGGAAGTAGAACAGCCTTACTCAGACGAGCCTCATCCACGAAGGAAGGGGTTGAAAAGCTCAGGTATGCAGGTTTTGTGAGTGGAATCTCCAGACTCCACAGAGTCGGGGGTGGGCGACCTCCATCCAGCCCCCTGTATTTCCAGGAGCCTGGCAGTCACCCCTGTGAACAGCCTGTGGCGCCATATAAGCTCATTAACCAGCCGTGATCCAGACACTCACAAATAAACATCAGAAGAGATCAGCAAGCTGCAGAGATGCCTCCAGACGCCAGTTTTTAACATCCAGTTAAAAATTCAGCTCCAGCTCTATCACCCCATTTAAAATTCTAGAATTCCTGGAATGATACCTCATACTCTACGCCACTGGTTGGCTAAAGCAGGAGCAGCACACCACATTGGATGGGGTGTGAGGTAGAAGGCAACTGCCCTCAGTTAGGAAAATATTAGCACACAAGGCATGACCTGTCACAACATGTTAGCAATCTCTTCTACAGGGCTTAATAGCTCCAGGGTAAGATACAACAAGCTTCACACACTTTCTTCTAAGGAAATCTTTTTTGATTATTTTAAGCAAATAGTGGGTAGCGCGTTTGCGTTGCACGTGGCCAGCCTGGGTTTGATTCCTCCGCCCCTCTTGGAGAGCCTGGCAATCTACTCGAGAGTATTCACCCCACACGGCAAAGCCTGGCAAGCTACCTGTGATGTATTCAATATGCCAAAAACAGTAACAACAAGTCTCACAATGGAGACATTA
>JAOXYA010000045.1:231310-245435 GCA_028565675.1 Sorex palustris | reverse complement strand
GGGGGGGGGGAGGGGGGGGGGGGGGATACTGGGTTCCATGGTAGTGGGAAATGGTCACTGGTAGAGGGATGGGTATTCAAAATAAATTAATTAATTAATAAAAAATTTTAAAAAGTATTTTAATATTTAAATAGCAATAATAAATAATATATAAATAATATTTAAAATTAAAAAAATCAACAGCAGCATAAGCATATTTGAAACCAATAAAATTAAATTTTTAGAGAATAAATAGAAAATATAAATAAGAATCAATAGAAATGTTAGAGCTAAGACTATAGAATGACTGAATGAAAAGCTCAATGATGAGTTATACAGCAAAATTAAAGGAACAAATAATCATAAGACTGTAGGATAGAACAATATAAATTATTCAACCTAAAGAGTAGGGAAAAATACTTTGAAAAAAAATCAACAAATCCATAGGGACTTGCAGAATTAAAACAAAAGATAAAACATTTATATTTATAGAATCCCTGATGGAAAAAAAGAAAGATGGCAAGAATGAGAAATCAATTGAATAAATTATGTCTGAATCTTTCCCTAATCTGGCAAATGACCCAGCTTATAGACTGAAGTAACTGAAAAATTTAAACAAGATGAACCTTAAAAATACATACAATACAAACTCTTAAGATAAAGAAAATCTTGGAAGCAGTGAATGAAAATGACAACTTTGCTCAGGGAGAAATAATGAAGAGACTTCTCATCAATACTATGGAGGTCAGAAGGGAGTTTCCCAACAATTTTCAGAAGCTAAGAGAAAATAACTTGACCTCAAAATCCTAGGTCCAGTGAAGGTTTCCTTTGGGAATAAAAAGGAAGTCAAAACATTCTCAGATGAAGGCAAACAAAGAGAATTAATCATAAACAGAATACAAAGAAACAAAATGATGAAAGAGGGATACATGGAATGGTAGGCAAGAAATACATTAGTTTAAGTTATGGGTAGGACTAGAAATGTGACTGAAGCGAGAGGCTCATGCCCTGGATGTGATCCCCTTTATGGCATGATGCCCATGTATTGACTTATGTGCTCCCTCCCCCCTGCCCCATACATCTCCACCTCTGCCAGCTCTGCTGGGTATGGTCCATGTATGCACATTCACACACCACATGAACAAAACAAAAATGATGGGTAAACTTCTAGATTGTATTTAATGGTTGATGTCAAAATTATGATTCTGCCTGATGTGATTTTAAATGTGTGCAGAAGAAATACTTAAGAAAAACTGGAGCCAGAGTGGAAATAGAGGTAGTAAAGTTCTTGACTTGCATTTGCTCAACCTGGGGTTCAATCCCGGCACCATGTATAGCCCTCGAAGTCTGCCAGGATGATCCCCAAGCCAGGAGAAAGCTCTGATCATTGTCAGGTGTGCCCAAAAATAGAAAAAAAGAAAGTAAAGAAAGAAATGATGTCACAGAGAACGATAATGGACAAAAAGGAAAGTAATGCAAAACTTCATTCTAATAAAATAATAACAAGAGCATAAGTAATATGCTTTGTATCTAGACAAATGCTAAATAATCTATGAAATACATCAAAGACATATAATGAAAATGGCATCTAAAAATTATTTAAATAATCCATATTTAAATAACCAGGAAAAAGAAAACAAAAAGCAAAACACACAGAAAGCAAAATATAAGATTGTAGGTCCTAATATAATAATAAATAATTATATATATGTCTCAAACATACCAACAAAAATATTGACAGAGAAATGGTAAAAATATAGCATACCTATAGTTGTCTATAACAAAATTACTTGAAATATACAAGAAAACTGGAATTAACACTTTGACATAAGATAGATCATATAAACATTAGTGAAAGAAAAGCTAAAGTGGCTACTTTTATATTGTATAAAATAGAATTTATAGCACAGAAGAAAATCTGTATTGATGGAGAAACCCATTATGTGGTGATAAGAGCTATGTGAGGTTACCAGCCCCAGGTCACCTTAGGTAGGAAAAGGTGCCGACCCATTTCCTGTTCTCCCTGGAGGCTCGCTCGGGTCTGCCATCTTCCATAGGCCAATGGACAGCCAGGTAGTGACCTGCAGTGATGAGACATGCCTCACGGGATGGGGATGGAACTGGCCCTTTCCTCCCCTGCTTCAATCAGACCCTGAGTCACCGCCTACCAACAGGCCCTCTGGCTATTGAATAAGCTGCTTAAGCCATGATCCCAGGGACTCAGAAACAAATCTTGGAACCCAGCGGGTTTTCACAGAAATCCCTCCAGACTTAATTATTAAAATTTTAGAATTCCAAAATCTAGACATCATATGCTATTCATAATCAATAACAGAAAATAAATTGTCTAATCTTACCTTTATGGCAAATATGAGTGTTGGAGTAAAATCCCAAATAATAATGCTGGGTCTAGTGTCAAAATATTGAATGCAAACAAAGTAGAGAGAAAGTAATGTGGAAATCATCTGCCACACAGTAGGGAGAGGGTGTGGCATGGGGAGCATACTGGGGTTCTTGGTGGTGAAAAATGTGTACAGGTGAACTGGAATTTCATCATTATATGACTGAGACTTAAACCCAAAAGCTTTGTAACTGCTCTCACAGAGACTCAATAAATAAATTTATTTTTTAAAAAAGAGCTATGTGAAGAAAATATATAAAGCAAAAGATGATAAAACTAAAGGGAAAATCAACAAATCCGCAATTTAAAAAATTAGACTTTAACATCCCCCTCTTTTAGTGTTTTTTAAGAACAGTAAGAGAAAAACCAAAATTCAACAGTCCCATTAACCAACAGAATATAATTAACATTAATAGAAGTGTTCTTTCACCACCATATAATATATCTTCTTTTCAAATCCATACAAAAGAGATACCAAGAAAAATCATTCTCTGCCTCATAAAATAAACCTTAACCAATTTGTAAGAATTGTAAACATAAACTATTTTCTATCATGAATCAATATAGAAGTCAAGCTACTCCCCTTTTCCAAATTCATTTCTTCAATGAAACTGACAAAATAAGCTCATAGTTACCAACTAGAGTTAGGCACAATAGCACAGCGGTAGGGCGTTACCTTGCTTGCAGCCAGCCTGGCCGAGCCGGGCTCCATCCCTCTGCCCCCCGACAAGCTACCGAGAGTATCTTGCCCACACGGCAAAGCCTGGCAAGCTACTCGTGACGTATTCTATGAACAATATGCCAAACACAGTAACAACAAGACTCACGATGGAGATGTTACTGGGCCCGCTCGAGAAAATCGATGAACAATGGGAGGACTGTGATCGTGACAAACATAAGAAGCAGGTATATACATATTAGACTCAAAATTTTTCATTATGCTAATCAATGCTTCAAACTGCGTTTCTTCTGATATTTCAGGAGCACAGCTACATTATCAAGATCAAGTTCATGTTCGCTATCAGTCATGATGTGCCTACAATATAATCAAAGAATAATTCCCACAAGAGAAGAGCCTGTTTCCCATCCTGCTTCAGAGAATACTGGCAAATACTGTCAAATAGCCTTGCATCCTCAATGTGGAGAAGACAGACCACACTTAGGCTAAAATAACACTTTCAACATTTTCTATTTCACAACTGGTTTGCAGAGATTACACAAGGTTTGTCTTAAAGTCCTTCCTGTCAGAGGAGAACCATTTGGCCCACAGAATCTAAAGCCACAGAGATAAAAGGTAAAAAGCAATGTTTTGCTATTGTTTTGGGGAACGAAGGAAAGGATTACTTACTCTACTCTCACAGAGGTATTTGTTCTTCCCAGCAAGCTACTGAGAGTATCTCACCTACACTGCAAAGACTGGCAAACTCCCCGTGATGAATTCGATATGCCAAAAACAAGTAACAAGTCTCACAATTTGTTGTGAGATGTTATTGGTGCCCATGAGAGCAAATCAATGAACAATGGGAAGACAGTGCTACAGTGCTAAGATTCTTTACGCAGAGACTAACTTTCAGTTATTTCAAGACACTCTACTGTTTTTGTTTTGGGGCCACTCCAGGTAGTGCTCAGGACTTACTCCTAACTCTGCACTCAGGGATCACTTTTGATATGAGATGCCAGAGATCAAACCCAAATTGGCAGCATGCAAGGCAAGCATTTTACCTGCTGTACTATTGACAAACAATTTTCAGTTTAAAAATAAAATCAGGGGCTAGGGAGATGGTACAGCCAGTCTGGCGCTTACTTTGCACACAGAAGACTTGGGTTGGATCCTTGGCATCCCATGAGATCCCTTGAACACTGGCCAGGACTAGCTTCTTAGTGCAGAACCAGGAGCAACCCCTTAGCATCACCAGGTATGCTCCTCACTAACCGAAAATGTCAAACCTATCTCACTAACCCCTATTTCAAGACATTCTACATTTGTTTCTTAAATTAGTGAGTGTATCCCAGTTGTGCACAGGGATCTCAGATTTTCACTATCAAATGAAGGCTAAAGATTAAGAAAATCCACTATATCTTTATCAGTTCTAACACTTTTTGAAATCAGGAGAAATAAAGAATGAAGTAAGAGGGTGTAAAAGCATTATACTGGGTCCACTGAAGAGAGAAGCTGAGCTGATGGTCTATATTTGAATGCTGTGCACACTTTCATGATGGCGGTAATACTTTATTGACAAAATGCTTTTATTGAGTTGCTTTATTGAAGAGGCCATGCATGCTTTTCCACCAGCTTGCTACAATTAAAGGCAGCAGTAAACAGTCTTTCTATTTAGCTTGAAAAGCAACAATTACGCTTGCTTGGCTATAAATAGGAAGTAGCATCACATCTATGGCCCCAATTGTGCACATTAAAGACTCCAGCCCAGACTCCCCCAATTTATTTCTACCAGAGAAGCCTATCAATTGTCAAATTCTGACCTTCAAACTGACAATTTCTTAGAAAGTAGAAGTGGGTAAATTATGCATAATTCTAGATAATTACTAGAATGTCCGTGAGGCCAGGTAATCAGTACACATCTGGAAATCTAAATTTACAGCCCTTTAACTTTGGGATTTTTTTTAAAAAAGAAATTCATCATTATCAAGCCACCGTTTTGCCTTGGGTAGCTGTCAGTGCTGGCTCTTTTTGGGAGGCTGAGAAAGACTGTATATTTAAGAATTAAGGAAAAGGAAGGTGGAAAATAAGGGTCCCTACTCAAGTTTCTCATCAAGTAAGTGATTCTGTCAAATGACAAGATGTGGGCAGCCAATATTGAATATTTTTAATTAAAACGGGGGCGGGATGGCTGGAAGATAGCTGAAATGGTAGCATGTGCAAAGTTCTGAATGTGACTCAGCCCAGCAAGCCCTCCCCACAAGCCAGCACCACCCTGTGTGGCCCGAATGGCTGCCCAAGTACTTCCCACACCACACTGATGAACTTGAGCCACACGAGCGTGATTCCTACTAAACAAATAAAACAACAAACTTCAAGTGGCAAATAGTCCATCAACAAGCACAGGTACTGATTTTTCAGAATCATCACTTTATTTGAATCACCCTCTTCATTTTCTGCAGAGGGACACCAGTATCACCCAAGAAGACTTGGACATTGTCCAAGGTCACAAAACTTGACAATGGCATACATGAAACTCAGCAGGTTCCCTGATTGCCCCTCCAGTAGCTTATTGAATTGGGGG
Organism: Sorex palustris; assembly: GCA_028565675.1. NCBI lineage: Eukaryota > Metazoa > Chordata > Mammalia > Eulipotyphla > Soricidae > Sorex > Sorex palustris. Next base: position 239,813 of record JAOXYA010000045.1, on the reverse strand, counting down.
GAAATGCCCTTTCTTCTTTTTCTGTACAAAAGGGCTGCATATCTAAGATAAGTAACAATATCTCTTTGATTGCAAGAGATATTTCAAAAGAGATAGTGAGTACCTTCTGCCTCAGTATTTTCTCTCTAAGTCAAGAGTTACCAGTTTTTAAAATCCCCAGAATAATTTTAATTAATTAAATTAAAAGCCCTCCTGTTGATCGTCGATTTGCTCGAGCGGGCCCAGTAACGTCTCCATTGGAGACTATGTTGTTACTGTGTTTGGCATATCGAATGCATCACGGGGAGCTTGCCAGGCTCTGCCGTGCAGGCGAGATACTCTCGGTAGCTTGCCGGGCTCTCCGAGAGGGGCGGAGAATCGAACTCGGGTCAGCCAAGTTGGCCGCTTGTAAGGCAAACGCCTTACCGCAAAATTCTATCTTGATTGATTATACCTTTCTGAAGTTTAGGAATCTAGGTTTGGGGTTTGTACATGTCCTGTATTACCCAGTGATCTTTCAGTTATGTATTACTCACATTTGGTCATGTTTGCATCTCTGTTACTATCTCTGACCTTCTCTGTGCAGTTTTTGAGTCAAGAAAACAAACAAGTTATCACAACCATGCCCAGATTATTTGGCTACCACTGGACCTGACTAATATAGAGCAGGGCACCAATACCAGACTAGATAGTAACAGGTTAGAAAGCCAGGAGTTTTATTCCTGTACTTCCCACTTCCTGCAAAGTTACCCAGTTGAGTCTAAATTCCAGTTTTGCCAAAACCCAGTTAGACAATTGAGAATAATTGACTGGTATAGTAAACTACTGTTTGCAGTAGTTGGTTTTTCAATTAGCAATAATAGAATAATATTAAATATTAAACCTAAGAAATAATTCCAGATTAAAAAAAAAACATTCTAAAGATTGAGGTAAACATCTCCGAAGACCTAAAATGGAAGTGAACAATAGGCTTGACTTTGCACACTTACCTCAAAAAAAAAGAGAAAATGGAGAAATCTGAATCCCTATAATTAAAAAGTTTCCCATGTGAAGAGACTCCCTCTCCAAACTTACTGTTTGAAATCAGAACAAAGTTTAAGATTTCCTTATTCAAAAAAAGGGGGACTAAAACAGTTTTTCAATACTTCTGTATGAACTATTTTTTATATATAGATGTGTAACAGAGAAACTGTAAGATAGAGTCTTTCATCCTTGATTTAGGCTTAGCTGTCTGCTAACTTGGTAGTTAACTTTGTATGTAATGACTCTAACATCAGTAATTTGGGAGCTCAAGTTACCAATATAGATCTCATTTTAGACTAGATGGTGTTGGGAAGAAGCAGAAAAAGAGATCAAATATAAATCTGCAAGATGTGAGACAGGGCTGGGAGGAACATGTAAGTCATAATCCTAAAGAAATAAAGTAACAAAAACAGCTGGAAATGAACTGACAGCAGATAAAATGGAAGCTAAGAAATAACAAATACAATTATGCCAAAAATAACTATTAATGAATGTATTTCAGTCAGAAGAAGGAAATATCCTGAGAGACAGAGATGAATGGAATAAAGAAGCAATAATGCAGAATTTAGAAAAACTGGGAAATTTAATTTACTATTGACTCTAAAATATCATACTTTTTACACAAGTAAGCATAATTAAATGTAAAGATGAAGGTTGCTTAAACTTTGTTAAAATGTTTTATATTGATGCAAATAAGTTAAAATTTTACATTAAAAATGGAAAAATTCAAAAATGAAGAATGATACATCTAAAACAAAATAAAATCATGTAACTGCTTAAATAAACCAGTCAGGCCAAAAATAGAACACAGCAGATCACTTGCCAGAAATAAATGCAATAAAAAAAAGATCAGTAATCAAAATTAAAGTAATTTAAGTTGTCTATAAGATTGTTGGGCTGGAGTGATAGCACAGTGGGTAGGGCATTTGCCTTGCATGCTGCTGACCCGGTTTGATTCCTCAGCCCCTCTCAGAGAGACCCACAAGCTACTGAGAGTATCCCGCCTGCATGGCAAAGTCTGGCAAGCTACCCGTGACGTATTCGATATGCCAAAAACAGTAACAACAAATTTCACAATCGAGATGTTACTGGTGCCCGCTCAAGCAAATTGATGAACAACACGAGGACAGTGCTACAGTGCTAGAAGATTGTTAGATCAGAATTTTTAAAATTCAACCACGAGTGGTTTGAAATGGACTCTCCTAAAACAATTGCCAAAAAAAGTTGAAGAATAGTTTGGAAAAAAACCCAAGGCAGTAACTAAATAAAATACAGTTTACATAGCAGTATTCTTATATGATGAAATTCAAGCCAAATGGCATAAAAGTAAACATTATATATTGATAAAAGAAACAGTATTATATTTGACAATTAACACAATTGCTTGAAATTAGCAAAATTCAAAGACAAAATCGAAAATTTTACTGTTATTCAAGGTCTTAAAATAACTTCATTAAAAACATGGAGGTAGTAGAAAATAAGTTTAAAAAAAACAATAAATTCATTTTATAAATGTCAGAACTAAGACCCAGGAAAGTTTGTATGAGCGATAGTCAAGACTAAAATTTACATTTTCTTATGCTAAATCCTATACACTTCCCATTTTATAAGTATTAACATGTTTAGAAAATACTGCATGTTTATAAAAATGACTAGTCTTTTCAAATTTCTTAAAATAATTCAAAATGTGGTAACCATATTTGTTGGTATTTATCTTAGGTTCCTTTGGCTCTTTCTGACCTTTTCATCCTGATGTTACTTGCCTTCTATTTTAGTAATTACCCATATCTGTGATGTGCTGTGGAAAAACATGCTGAAGCTACTAGTATAGCAACCGAGAGACAAAAGTTCTTGAAATTATATGTCCTTAAGAAAGAACCTTAGTTAATGACTTACTAGAGTAAAAATAAAGTAGGTCAGCTTCTTTTCCCTGGAGTTAGGTCAAAATCACATATAATTTATATGCCCAATAGCTCTTGAAATCAGGCCAATACTGGAACTCTGCCTGGCTTAATTCCTCCTTTATTGTGCTTTTTGTGTCTTCCAACCCCACCTCTACCTACTCCCAGGAAAAAAATCCTCAAGAAATCAAGCTTCACGTGAATTCTCATTTGAAGTTCTCCTAGGAACATACATCTAAAGAAAGAATCATAAAATCTGTGCCATAAGCATAGAGAGGATTTGAGTCACCCCTTGATGAAGAGCACACGAATAGTTCAAGGGTCCTGATATTCTTGGTTTGGGGAATTTCCATTTTAATTTGGGAATCTGATGTTGTGAATGTAGTGCATGCCACACCAGAGGAAAATTATATATTTCAGCCTCGGTGTCAATAATTATCAATAGACCAACTATCCTTCCCCAAAACACCCTCTTCGGTCCAATTCTGAATTAATTATGGTTTCATGGAGGATTCTTGGCTTACATTAGTTTCCCCTACTTCTCCTTTACCGTCATCCTCTATCCCTCTTCTTTATCTTTAAGATGGACTCCGAAGATAAAAAAATTAACAACTCAAGGCTAGAGAATTAGAACTGAAGAGATGACACATGAATTAAGGCTTTTGCCTTGCCAGTGGTCATCTTTGTTTCAATATCTATGTGGTCCCCTGAACACAACCAGGATTAATCTCTGAGTACAGACCCTGGAGTAAGCCCTGAGCACTACCTTTGTGGCTCAACCTCAAAAATAGAAAAAAAAAAGCGTCTGAATTAAGATGCTGGATGGTGGATAGCCAACAAGTATTGTCATGAACTTTAGGGTTAGTGTGACAATTATTTCAGCCTTCACTTTGCGTCATTAGTTTTGCATTTCTTTTGTTTTTTGAATCTGGATCTACAGGTGGGCCCTAGGAATTCCATTAGGAATCCATGACAATTTCACAGCAAACAAGTCTTCCGCTATCCATTGTGTCTTATAATAATAGTCATCTAATAAAAAAATTACTCTTTCTTAGGCACTTGATATATGCCATTTTACTACTGAAAAATGGATTTGGAAAAGAGAATTAACAACTGGTCAGGATGGGAGATGTGTGCTGAAAGTAGATAATGGACCAAATATGATAACCTCTCAGTATCTGCATTGCATATCATAATGCCCAAAAGTAGAGAGAGAGTATGGGGAATATTGTCTGCCATGGAGGCAGGGGGAGGTTGGCAAGGGAGGGTATACTGGGGATATTGGTTGTGGGGAATGTGCACTGGTGGGGGGAATGGGTGTTTGATCATTGTGTAATTGTAACCCAAACATGAAAGCTTGTAACTATTTCATGGTGATTCAAAAAACTTTAAAAAATAAAATAAAAAGCAATCAAAATAAAAAAGAAACGAGAATTAACTAGATGCACATGACTAATAAGTAGAAATCAGGCCAAAGACATGATGAGTCAAACACAAAATCTGAACCTGCATTTACCCCAGAGGTCATAGCACTTCTTAATCTCAGCTTTGCAGAGCCAAACCCTAGGACTAGTTTTGTCTTTGTTTTTTTCTTGCTAAGCTTATCAAGTATACTTTCCTGGTTAAGATTTCAACATCGTGTCCTGCATATCAGGTAATTGGATCACTAGTGGTATGGGTGAGGTTTTGAAAGTGTGGAAAAGAACAGGAATTAGTGAAATAGATCCCTAGAGCTTAAACCAAATGTCCAGCAGAGAGATGTCCACATGCCAGCTGCCCATCCACAGTTTTATTTTAGTGCTGCGCTGAGTCAACTACATTGGCGCCAACACTGTATCAGTGATATAAATCTTTGTTTACCAAGACTTCCAGGTGGCAGCAAAAAAAAAAAAAAAGTCAACAAGGAAATAAAACTCCACCAGCTGGTAGTGTATTAGTTGGGATAAAAGCATCACACAGGTAACAGCTATGAGCCCACAGTCTCTAGGCATTGCTGACCCCAAAGGCTCTTCTGGAGTTTTCATATCCCTTTTGGAGCCTGGCTAGTTTATCCTCCAGCTCTTTTGTACCAGGTGAATCAGGAAAGTATGGAAGGAAGGAGCTTTGAGATTGTCGCACTATCTTTGACAACCCATGTTGATCTAATTGTTTGTTGCTATCTCCAGCAATTTCTTGACAAAATCTATGTCTTGGTACCCTATTGTTTCCTCATCCTAAAACTTATATCATCTGGTGCTAAATCCCACATGCTTCCTACAGTCTGAAATTCACACTTGAAATTATCACTCAGCCCTGAAAATGTTATAGTGCTTCTTATCTGTGACTAAAGATAATTCATACAAATTATCTTTGTATGATAATTCTTATTCATACAAAGAAATTAGGATGAGTTTAATGGAAATCATTCAGAGAGATCAAAAGAACTATGCTAAACATGATCACTCCGACTTCTTTCTTTCTTAATCAAACGCATGTGGCTTACCAGCATACCACAAAGTTCACCACAAGCTTGAGTTTTGGAGCCTAGGCTTAAAATCCTGGTTGTAATAAGTCAGATCTAGATGATTTGCGTCAAATTACTTAAAAACTTTACAAGGCAGGAATAAAAAGCCTTCCGGAATCAGATTTATTCTCTATAAAATAGAATACTAATATTATGCAATGCTGTGAAGATATATTTTGAAATAAATGTTAAATACTTGATATATTTTTCCTTTTCTTAAATTGATTCACCTTGAGGTACAGTAACAAAGCTTTCATGTTTGAATATCAGTCACACAGTCATCCAACACCCATCCCTTCACCAGTGCACATTATCCACCACCAAAATCCCCAGTAACCCCCCCCACACCTCCCATTTCACACCTCCCCCTGCCTGTGTGGCAGACCGTTTACACAGTACTCTCTTTCTCTACGTTAGTTACCTTCAATATTTCTAGACAAGACCCACCACCACTAATACCTGCCGAAAAGGCAATGCTGGACAATGTGTTTTGTATTGTTTGTTATGGATGCAATATAATGTCGTATGGCCCCAAGGACAGCTGCATGCTTTAGGAATTCTAAAATTTTAATAATTAGGGTCTGAAGAGGTCGCTGCAGCAAGTTGCTCAAAACCGAGGTTTGTTTGTGTGTCTCTGTATCCTGGTCATCTGAGAGCTTAAGTAGATGGTGGAAGGGTCCGTGGCATCATCTCAGAGTCCCGGGGCGGGGGCAATGGAGGGGTTCCCACTTATCCCCTGTCCCATGAGGCCTGAGCATTTGGTGCCACTGTCACTTGTCCCTGGAGCTTATTGCTAGTTTCTAGAAAATGGCACCCACCGGAGTTCCTAGAGGGTAGGTGGAGGGACAGCACCTACCCTCATATGGAGCAGCCCAGCGGAGATGGCCTATTGCAAAGTCCAGGGCCATTTCTATCTCTGCAGCAAATTTCTCGGGACTGAGGCTCATTTGTGTGTCCTTAAATACTTGATTTTAAGGTAACACCAAGATTTGATGAAGTTTACAGTTATACTCTTCCACAAATTTTAAGGACATTTTACATTTCTACATTTTTGTGTAAACATGATTCTGTGGACATACTAAGGATCCCTTCCAGGACCTTGGAAAAGTTTATGCATCTAGGCTTAAGTTTCCTTTGCTTTAGAGCAAGTCAGCCTTTGCTTAATACAATGACTGGCACTCAGCCTATATTCACCAAATGTTAACTATCACTGATTTTGTGTGGGAAGGATGGGACTCTGCTTCTTATATATGTATTCCTAATTAGATCGTATGCCTCTTGGTTGTGAGTCATCAGTGTGGTCTGGTGATCAAGGGAGCATTTCAGAGAATTAATGTTTTTTTGTGTGTGTGGAACTGTATCACTGAGGCAAATGTTAAATGCTATAACTAAAAATCTCTATAATCTCACTAACTCAACAAGATGAAAATTTACTTCTTACTCATACCAAATATACTATAATCTTCCTGATTTGGGTCTTGATTGAAACCCAGACAGCTTCATCTAATGATTCCCATCTTAATTCATTAGAATCTTCTCCATGCAGCAGGTAGATAGGCAGAACAGAAAATGGAAGAAAATGCATGAGAGATTTTCAAGGACCACATAGTTTTGGGTAGAGCTCAGTAAATTATCACAACTAATTGTAATGGAGAATGGAAAATGTAATCCAGTAAGTATCCAGAAAATAAAAGGAGCTGGACTTGGTGATCCAATTTGGTCACTACCAAATCCACTTTCCTCAAAGCTTGACTAACAGTAAGACTTAGACAAAATAAGTTTATTAGAGTCTAAAAACGATAAATAATGATAACAACACTTACTTACAAGAACATAGATGATAAAAAGGAATCAAGATAGCAGTTCTATGGTTTCAAAGGTCAGTGTTGTCTTTTGTTGAATTTGTATTGATGCTACTCAAAGACATACTCTATGAGAGGTCAATGAAAACCTCTGTATTTTTTTAAACATCTGAGAAGAACAAGGGTCACCGAAGCAGAGGAAGAATAATGTGGACCAGAGTATGTAGACCAAGTGAACATAGGAACAAGGAGTGGAGGGTAGTTCCCATGCCTGAGATATAGAAAGAAAATCATGACCAAAAAAAATTTCTCCTTTGAAGACTAGATAAGAGTATCAAGGAAGAAGAGAAAGGCCTCATATTCTTGGGAGAAATGTTAGCAGAACGCACACTGGGAAAGAGTTGACTCTATCCTTTAGACCAGTAATTCCCTACCTTTCCAACCATGAACTCCCCACCGCCCCACCTTGTTTTCAACCTTCCTGACAGTTCACCAAACCCTAGTTTGGTGCCTTGCCTCCCCATTTATGTGATTATTACCTGTTGCTTCCTTGAAATATCGTAGAGGTCTGAAGGGGGGGGTGATCATGTGGTCTCCAGTTGAGAAACATAGCTTTAAAGTTTGCATTCCATAGAAGAAGTCTGAAGGAATGTATACCTATAGAGAGCACTAAGAGGAGAACTTTGATTTCATAGTCCTTGTCATGTAAGGATACCTAGAAATTTCCTCCAACAGAATTGCCAAGCCTTGCAGCAAACTCAGGGGTCAAATGTGGAAAGATATTGGCAACAGGTACAGGTAGTGGTTAGTGGTATGAATTATATGATGTTGAGATTTCTGATTATTATGGAAAGCTGAGATGTTTTGAAACACTTGGATACTGGATTATTCTTGTTTGCTTCAGAAGTAGCAGTTGATCATTGGTAGTCATTGGATCAATAAGATTGGATTGCTTTGTTTTTCTTAGATTATTTTTTCAGGCAGCTTAAAGCAAGTAGGAAGCAATCATACTCAACCTGTATGCCATAGAAAGAAGTGACTTAAGTCAGTTTCAAAAATTAGTAAGACCCACTTAAACTTATCAGAGTTCTCATGCTTCAAAACTGCACCTCCCTTTTTGGTAGTTGTCAGTTTCCTAACAGTCTCAATTTTACCTAATTTAGCAGAATTAATCTTTACCTATGAAAGAATTTGACCATAAACTTTGTACGTGAAAACCACTGTCCTCCCATTGTTCATCGATTTGCTCGAGCGGGCCCAGTAATGTCTCCATTGGAGACTTTGTTGTTACTGTG
>JAOXYA010000045.1:194099-208705 GCA_028565675.1 Sorex palustris | reverse complement strand
AGATCTAGGATGTCTGAGACTTGGTACTAAGCTAAAGGGAATATATTCTAAGTAGTATAGTTAGGTTACTTGACAGACAATGTAAAATTTTAACATACGCTGTTCAGTTGAAAACTTAATTTTACCAGTCATCAAAAAATAATTCAAATTAATACTCATTTTCTTTATACATTAGAGTAAAAAACTGATACATTTCCAGGGCCAGAGAGATAGGACAGAGGTGAAAGCATTTGTATTTCATGGGGCTGTGACCACAACCTGGTTCAAATCCCAGCATTATGTATGTTCATCCAAGCACTCACCGGAGTGACCCCAGAGCACCACTGGTGTGGCCCCCTAAATTTAGATAAACAAAATAAAGCAAAGAAAGCAAAATAAAATGATTCATTTCCATTCTAAATGTATCTTTAAAATTCACTATAACATTTCATGAACCATTTCCACATAAAATTTGCACATTGTGGCCGGAGAGTGCAGTGGGTAGGACGCTTGCTTTGGATGTGACACACCAAGGTTTGATCCACAAGACCTGATAATATTTTATTAATAGCACAGCAGTTATCACTGAGTGAGGAGCCACGAGCAAGTCCTGAGCACAGTTAAGTGTGGCCCCCAAGATTAAATAAATAAATAAAATGTGTTCCTGCAAAACCAAGATCATACTTCACATTCAGCTCTCTGCTTCTATAATAATGCTGACACATTAAACTCCAAGTGGTTACTCAAAAGACAGAATTGAAGTAAAACCGTTTAGTTTTTCATCGTTTCTACCATTGAGCTATTACTATTTACTTTGCATCTAATGTCTGTTGTAGGAAAAAGCAGAATTACGGGGCTGGAGCAATAGCACAGCAGGTAAGGCGTTTACCTTGCATGCGGCCGACCCAGGCTTGATTCCTCCGCCCCTCTCGAAGAGCCTGGCAAGCTACCGAGAGGTAAAGGCCCTCTCGTTGTTCATCGATTTGCTTGAGCAGGCCCAGTAACGTCTCCATTGGAGATTTTGTTGTTACTGTGTTTGGCATATCGAATACATCACGGGTGGCTTGCTGTGCGGGCGAGATACTCTCGGTAGCCTGCTGGGCTCTCCAAGAGGGGCAGAGGAATCGAACTCGGGTCGGCCATGTTGGCTGCATGCAAGGCAAATTCCCTACCACTGTGCTATCACTCCAGCCCTCCAGTAGGAGTACTGCTATTTATTCAGCCACTGATTAGTTGATTGAATTGGGCATGGACTCCATCTTACTTGTTTTTCATAGTTTTATTTATTTTATTATATTTTCTTCTTATATTTATTTATTGAATCACTCTGGGAACAGTTACTAAGCTTTCAGGTTTAAGTCTCAGTCACAAAATGATTAAACACTTCTCCTTTCACCAGTACTCATTTTTTACGACCAAGAAACCCAATATATCACCCCTCCCACCCCTCCCAATGCCCGTGAGGCAGATGATTTCCACTTAACTACTCTCTACATTGATTACATTCATTATTACGAAAAAAGATGCACCATTATTATTTAGAATTTCCCCCCTAACAATCAGAATTGCTGAAAAGTCATTGTGAAATATTTTGTTTTCTATAGCTGGTTATGAGAATCACATAATCTAGTGTGGCCGCAATAGCGGCCTCGCGATTTTGGATTTCTGCAAAGAGCCAGATAATTACGAGACTGGTTTCTGTGTGTCTGGTGTTATGGCTGTGCCGGAGAGTCACTTGTGGGGGGCAACTCACGACCTAGGTAGCGTGTGAAGTACGACCAGTACCGTCCGCCTTCCCTTTCTCTCTTCCAAAACAATGGCATGTCTGCTTGGTTTACGGTAAAGAATGTTTACCAACACTGAATTCTTGTGCAGCTGCACATGTGCGCACATATGCATGCACATGTAAAGATGAGATTTACTTGTCACTGTTTTCAGTGTTATGACTAAAAACTTACTTAAAATGAAGTTTAAAAGCATTAAAGATTCACAGTAGAAAGTAAGAATCTTAATCATTTTTCAGTGCCTCAGGACTAGGATTACTTTCTGACCAGCAGAGACAAATATTTCTCCATCAACAGCAGTTTCAGCAGTTGCTAAATTCTCAGCAACTCACACCAGTAAGTTCTTTTTTTTAAAATAGTATTTTATTTTTAATCAGAATTAAGTCATCTAAAGCCTAAGTTTTCTCAGATTCTTTTTATTTATTGGGGCGGGGGCGGGGGACTGTTAACCTGGGTCAGCAGTGCTCTTGGCTGCTGTCGGCTGCTGTCGGCCACTGTCGTAAACCTCCTTCACTGTCTCCGGCCCCAGCTCCAGCGGTGTCTGAACCATTTGGTTGATGGCAACTCCATGCATGGTTGTGTAACTAAATGTGAGGACTACAGAAATGTTGGTAACAGCAAAAGACTTATGCAGTGTTCACAACTTAGTTCAGTGTTAACTGCGTAGTGAACCAGAGGTATTTTTTGGCAGTACTTGACTGTATTGTATTTCTCAGGCAAAAAGGGTGGGAAACTAAAGAAACTGGAATTGAGCATGGGCGTGGTTTACCACTGTGGAGGGGTACAGGATCCCCAAATGGTTTGTCTTCATTCAGGTTTGCCGGTGATCCTGGGAACTGAACATGCTTTGGATTGATTTTCAAATAGCAGCATGTGCTGGGTGGTGCTGTTGTAGCCTGGTGGTAGAACAGTCAGCTTGGGCATCTTTCACCTGGCAGGGCTTAGGGGCCACTCCTGGGATGCCAGGGATTGAACCCTGGTCGGCTGAATGCAAGGCAGGCGCCTTACTTGTTGTGCTCTCACTCAGGCCTTGACATCTTTTTTCAGAATGGCTCTTCATTTTTCCAGGGAGTGGGTACTATAGACAGACACTTAGGGTAGTGACAGCTACCTAGAAGGAAGGAAGATGCTTCCAGGGGCCTACAGGGGACCGGGCAGTGAGACCGGCTGCCTGTCAGGTGCCCCCACCTCTGTCCTCCACCCTGAACTTTGGACTGTCCTGGATTTAGTTGTGCCCCGTCTGTGCACATAGTCCATCTGGCCCCGCTGCTCTCCTGGCGCAGTGCTCCTTAACCTGTAGGATGTGTGCCTGTGTAGCTTGCGTGAGAACTACCTGGCAAGTCGCTTCTAGATAATGGTTTCTCCTGGCAGTGCTAAGACACTGACATGTATGTTGGTTGTTCTCTTTGCCCCATAGTGCTCAAACAAAAGAGAAGTATCTGTAACTAGTTTCTGACACATAGGAAGCCCTCAGAAAATAAACAAGTGCTGTACCAAGGCAGCATTCAAGACTCAGTTTCTGTTAGTATAAGTGAGAACTGTACACATCCCAGAATTTACAATTCCCAGATTTTGTGTTTGGCTCACAAAGGTATGTTCTAAAGTCTAGTTTTGGTTTTGGGGCCATACCTGCTAATGCTCAGTGGTTACTCCTGGCTCTGCACTCAGGAATTAACTCCTGGCAGTGCTCAGGGGACCATATGGGATGCCAGGACTTGAACCCAGTTCACCTCATGCAAGGAAAGTGCCTTACCTGCAGTACTATTATTCCAGCCTCCTCTAAGTTGTTCTTTAACATCATGGACAAGCTCATTTGCATAGGGATCTCCTATATTTGTCATAGCTTGAAAATAAACCACTCATTAATGATATCAGCATTTTATGGTAGATGGTTATATAGTCCATTGGATTTTTCCAGATGAGTTACTCATTTTCTGACGTAGGAGTATGAAGGGGGTACTTGCTAAATATCTAATTTTAAGAAAGAAAACAGATAATGGCAGGCTTTCCTGCTGGTGAGTTCTATAACTGGGAAATTACCTTCTACATATTTTTCCCTAAGGAGCAACATCAGGCCCTTCTGTATCAGTTAATGCAGCAGCATCACCACCAGCAGCACCACCAGCCTGAATTGCAGCAGCTCCAAATCCCTGGACCAACACAGATACCCATCAACAACCTGCTTGCAGGTACTCAGGCCCCACCACTGCACCCAGCCAGCACCAACCCCTTCCTCACCATCCACAGCGAGAACGCAAGTCAGAAAGTAACGGTAAGTAGCTTTGCTTTTTGTTTGTTTTGGGTCACACCCAGCGATGCTCAGGGGTTACTCCTGGCTCTGCACTCAGGAATTACTCCTGGTGGTGCTCAGAAGACCATATGGGATGCTGGGAATCGAACCCAGGTCGGCCGCAAGCAAGGCAAATGCTCTACCCACTGTGCTATCACTCCAGCCCCAGAACTTCTAAATCTCTAAAGTGCTTAGGTTTCTGGACCCTGTGGATGCTGACTCTGAGAGAAGGATATGAGTCCCCGTGTTTTGTTTGTCCAGAAACATCCTACAAAGCAATGAGAAGTGAGAATCAAAGAAATGAAATAATGAAGAAGAAACTCAGAAGAGGGGCCTGAGGAAGCAGATGACCATACATGAGCAGGGGCTCAGTCCTGCTGAGGCCAGCTCAAAGAGGGTGTACAACAGGTTTGAATTGCCCTACCCAATTGAATGGCAGTGAATTTAGCTACTGGGTTACTAATCTCTAGCCAGCCCTGTGAGATGTGACTCTTACTCCAAAGCAAGAGAAATCCCTAATGCAGTGAATTGTTGGCACTTGTCAGAGACCCTTATAATATATAGAAAGGTGACTGCCAAGGAGATAAAGATAGGGCATCAAAAATGGCAGCTACCATCTTGCACAGACCCAGCAAGTATCTCATAGCCATCTCCAGCTTTGGCATACCAATATATTATTAACTCAACACATTTTTTTCTGTTGCTATTGAGTACCATTTATTCCATGCCTGCATACAAAGAATATGCTGAACTGTTTCATGTATCAACTCACTTGATCATTTGATTCTCATGAAAAGTTGCAAAGTATTATTAATATACTTTCATTTTATTTTTCAGAATGCTGAGCTTAACAGGGCTAAATAAAGCACACAAAGTCACTCAGATCTGAGATTTGCACCCAAGTTTACCTCCAAGCCAAACGTTCCACCGTTGTTACGTCTACCCTCTTTCTTTCTTTCTTTCTTTCTTTCTTTCTTTCTTTCTTTCTTTCTTTCTGGCTTTTGGGGTCACAACTGGTGATGCTGAGGAGTTATTCCTGGCTCTGCACTTAGAAATTACTCCTGGAAGTGCTTGGGGGAACATGTGAGATGACAGGGATTGAACTTGCATCAGCTGCATGCAAGGCAAATGCCCTACCTGCTGTATTATCGCTTCACCCACCCACTCACCCCTACTTCTTGTAGGAGTCTTTCCTCCTGCTGTTTGAGAGAAGATTCAACTCTGTCCAACCCTTATGCCATCATTTCTCCAGAATCCTCCTCTCCTTTATTTATTGCTCCTATTCCATTATCTCTTGTTCTCAAGTTGGTACCCAGAAATTAAGTCCTGTCCCTTTGGACTTTTAAACCTCTCTTTAGGGTCATAGGCTGCCTCGCACATCCTCCGGGTCTTCTTACCCTGGGCTCCATGACCACTTTCTCCCAGCTCACTAAATTTTTAAATTTCTGGTCCTTAAACACCCTCCAACTCACGCCTACCCATGGTCTGTGCCTCTTAACGAGCATCTGTCAGGCACCTTGGCAGGTTCTGCTGCTTCTGGTTCTAACGGAGGGAATCAGAGAATCATATCTTTGCAGCATCTTGTGACTCCAGGGCTGATTCACCCATGCCCTCCCCTACCCCCAGCAAACAGCGCCAAACGGTTTATTTTTTAAGCATCAGACTCAAATGTAAGTCCCAATTTGCTGTTGTTAATATTTTAAAAATAAAATGGCATGGGGTGAGGACCAAGAGCAGGAATAATTAATTCCAGCCTGCCAGCAGGGGAGTGGGAGGGAGGCGGCAGCGCTCACAGTTTCAGAGAGAATCCCACAGCAGTAAACAGAACCTCAGCTTCCAGGTGGCAAAAATACATTGGCAAGCAACGGGGGTGCAAAGTGAGGGAGCATGGCACCCTTTTAGAGAATATATAGATATAAAAAATTTTTTTTCTTGGGACTCATGCTAACATTTTGGAAAACAGTACCAATAAAGCACCGATGTCTACTTTGCCTCTGGTGCTTTAAAGTTGATAGCAGGGAGCTGCTGATTTCTTTTACCCTTCACAGAATAAAAACAGATAATGAAGTTGGAATTGGAAGACCTGAAAGAAAATAACAGAGGTCTTTGATGGAAAAATGGCCTTATAAGGATGCACGAGTGTAAATTTTGCCATGGGTGTAAAAAGGTCATGTCAATGACAAAATCTGAAGTGTTTTCATGGAAAAGGAAACCTCAGAGACTTTTGGTCTTTCAGATCTCATTGTAACTCCACCTCAGTTCCCTTTTGTAGGTTCTTTAGAACCACTCAACCTGCCATTCTTTTTTTGGGTCACACCGGGAGATGCACAGGGTATCCTCCTGACTCTGCACTCATGAATTACCCCTGGAGGTGCTCAGGAGACCATATGGGATGCTGGGGATTAAACCCGAGTTGGCTGCATGCAAGGCAAATGCCCTACCCGCTGTGCTGTTGCTCCAGCCCCTCAGGCTGCCATTCTGTCTCTGTATGTGAGACAGAATGTGAGGTTGCATTGTAGACCATACTGTGTGTGCAGTCACATTAAAGAATCATGAAATATTGAGCTAGAAGAATGTTGGGAGGTCCTCTACTCAACAAGCTCACTCGTAAGTAAGGACAACTATTGCGGGGTTGTCAGATAGATGCTGGGTTTGCGCTGAAGCCGAAGGAAATATCACAAGGGGATTGAGCCTGAAATGACAGGTTTCCACTGCTATCCGAAAGTAGGACATTACTGTTTGAATGCTTAGGAAGTTAATTTCAGGAGTGATATTTATTTATAAGGAAAACTATTTTGAGGATTACCAGGAATACAAAATAACCTACCAAATCATATGAAATTGGGGCATTCTACCTTAATAAAGTGGGGGCCCCTAACCAAGAATATCTAAAGGGTTTACATGGGTGGTGAAGGCAGGGTATTAGCAGAGCAGGTGGTGTGATCTCATATACATGTCTTCTTTAGGGTATGGGGTTGAGTGCTTTGGGGATCTCAAGCTGAGTCCAAGTTAGATAATTTATACACAGCAGGGTTTGGGCAAGTTACGTAGGGTCCCTAATCCAGGAACACATTCGGGAGGATCCTGGGTGACAGGAAGGACCAAGGCTGCTTGGAAAGTTCTATCAGGAGCTCATATTTGTTCAGGACTCTGAATGGGGATCCAGGATAAGCACTTACAAAGGGGACTCATGTCAGCTCTGACACTGGTGCAGGGCTTGGCTGTCCGTAATGGCTGCTGAGGCAGGAAGTGTTTTAGCACAGAAAACTCTTAACAGATCCCAAAGCTCCACACTGTAAAAAGTTTCCAAGGGAATTTTTTTTTTGCCAAAATCAGATTAGAGCTCAGGTCTTAAGTTATTTCCTCAGATTTTCTTCTTCAGGTTCTCGTAGAATGGCCAGCTTTTAGTTATTCTGCTCATTTTCCTGCTGGTTTGGCTGATCTTAAGCTCCGTCAGCAAGCACTGAATAATTGCCCGCTAAGTACCAGGTGCTGTGCTCTGGCTGGAGACAGAGTGAGAACAAAATAGAAATCCTGACCCCACTGAAGTTTTATTTTAGTATAAGAAAAAATAAATAGAAATATTTCCAGCAGTGGTATGGGAGAAGAAAGGAAAAACCTGATAAGAGAAATAATAAAGCTTCATTCTCCAATATCAAAGCTACACATGCAGTTTAAATTTAATTAAGGAAATACGTATTTTTTTCAATCATCTCTTTGGTCACACAAGTCACCTTTCAGTGACTACATGTATCGTGACTGCTGAACTGGACAGAACAAGGTTGCAGAAAATTCTGCATTAACAGGCTGGATGGAGAGTGATGAAGTAGCAGTCTTCTCTGTACACTTTTGCATTGGAGACCAGAGCAAGTTCTCTTAGAGTCTAGGCGGTATCATTTCAGAGAGCTATGCCAGTAGACAACAACGACTCCAACAAGTTACTCTAAAGTTCAAATACCATCTAAGCTTTCAGTTGAAAAGAATTTTTGAGATACTTCTTTTGGATGCTCTGATTCAAAGCTGCCTTTGAAGGGCTAGATAAATAGAAGAGAGACTAAGGCCCTTACCTGGCATATGGTGACACCAATTCAATCCCTGGCACTCCATGGTGCTCTAAGCACAGATCACTGGGATTGATCCCCACGTACAAAACCAGAAGTAGCCCTGATGCTCTCTGAACATCACCAGGTTTGACCCAGAAAGCAAGCAAACAAACAATAAAAAGAAACAAAACAAACAAGCAAACAAAAAAAGGTTTGCCTTTTAAAAAGTGCAAATCAGAAAATGGTACTGTGGTTAAAAATTCACATTTAATCTGGACATTTTAGCAGAGTTCCTTGTGAAAACTTGGAATGGACAGATGCTATGTGACTGTTCAGCTACCTTGCAGAGATGAGAACTCTGTCTACCAGGCGGAGGCTGAATAAAGGTCATGTGATTGGAATGCCCCAGCAGAAGAAAAATTTGCCTCTTCACTTCTCTCTCCCCTTCTTTCTTTCTTGGCCTCTGCTTGTGGTTTTAGAAGACAGCTGGATTTTAGATAAAGGTACCTAAAATTCACAAAAATTTAGTGCTCTGAATAAAAAGAAAATAGGAGGTAAAGAGAGAGGAGGATGGAGGGACTCTCTTAAGTGCACATTAGAATTAATTTGGTGGCTGCAGTCAGTGGAACAAGCAATGAAGAATCATTTGAGTAAGTCAACACAAAAATTTTTTGAGGGACTTACTCAGAAATATTCCTGGTTTACTCCCAATACAGTGCTCTGGGGTCACTCCTGCCAGTGCTCAGGGGGTCATGCAATGCCACATATTAAATCAGGATCTTCTATAAAGGATATGCTCCAAACATTGAGCAATCCTTTTGGTCCCCTTACTGATTTCTTATGTGATCAGACACTACTCTGAGGATCCCCATGTGTCTGAACCATTTACAACTCACCTTGGCCAAATGGAGTGAGTTGGCAGAATAGTTCCATTTACATGCATTCCTAAGAGTTCAGAAAGCCTATGCTGTGTGTGACACTGCCAGTCAGTGGGGTAGGCATTGAGGAGACCTACATGACCTTGAACCAAGGGTCCCTCATACCATCCAGAACTCACAAACCGTCACTCAGAAGAGTAGCCAAGTGGGACAAGATAGGATTCTGCCTTTGATGTGGGAGAGGTAGCACCAGGAATGTTCATGACCTTCCTGGGACTCATGTGTATTCCCTGTGTAATGATATTCCTGCGAACCCAGTGGTTTATTGCAACATACTATCATTAGCTCTGTGTCTCCGGAAGTCAGTCTGGGTACAGTCAGCCCCCTGCTGCCTTCCCTGGGAGCATTTGGGGCCTGTGTTTTTCTCAAGAGCCTGAGACCTGCTCCTTGGCTCTCTCTCAGGTTACTGGAATTCAGTTTCTTGCCTTAAAGATACCCAAGCTACCCAAGCTGACTCTGAGGCGAGACCGTCTCTCAGTTACCGCCCAGGCAGCCACTCAGGGGTCTTCTGACGACATCATAGCTCATGTCTTGAACATCAGCAAGAGACTTTTTTTTTTTTTTCAGAAAAGGCCAGGTCCTGGGGGCAGGAGAGATAACACAGCAAGAAGGGCTTTTGTTTTGTACGCAGCTGACCTGGGTTCAATCCCAAGCATCCCATAAGGTCCCCCAGGTAGTGCCAGGAGTGATTCCTGAGCACAGAGCCTGGAGTGACCCCTGAGTATTGCTGGGTGTGGCCAAAAAAACTAAAAAAATTTAAAAAAAGAAAGAAAAGAAAAGAAAAGATCCCTCTTTAGACGACTGCCATCTGATTAGGTCAGGCCCACTCTTCAGATCATTTCCCTTTTGATTTTCTTTTGATTGAGGACCTTAATTGCAATACCAAATCCTTTTCCCTTTTTCATATAACAAAATCTAATCACAGAGTAATACCACCTGAGCTCAAAGGGAAGAGATTATATTGCCCATGACTGACCTGGCTTCAATTTTCTGCCTCTCCGATGATCCCCTGAGCACTACCAGGAGGGATTCCCTGAACACAAAGCCAGGAGTAAGCCCTATACACCACCAAGTGCGGCCCCAAAGCAAACAAAAAGGTGGCAGGGGAGGGGGGGGAGATTACTTACAAAGTTTATGTGCCAAGGGGTAGGAATCTGAAGAGCCACCTTCGAACTTTGTCTCTTCCCCTGAAGAAATCCAATTGTGCTGCCTTCAGCCATCACCTGCTCCTCCCCTTGAGTTCCGGGACCCACGTAACACAGCCAGAAGCCTTGTAAATGACCGTCTCTCAGGAGCCAGGCCTCCTTGGAACTGAGTAATTTTGATGTTTGCAGACCTGCCTGCCAGCCAGAGCTTCAAGCCCTTGTGCATTTTCCTGACGATGATTGCCTCCATCTGCAATCACCATCCGGAGGAGGTAGAGGCCTGGAGGAGCAGGCAAGGGGCTCAAGAGCACTTGCCTTCCAGTGTTTGCCGTTTGTGACATGGGATGTGAGGAGAGCAGCTTCTATCGCCTCATGTAGCCAGAACTCACTACTATTGGGGGGTCCCGGACATGAGCTTCAGAAATGGGCAGTTGGGAATGTCCCAGAGTCTTGGAGGCCTGGGCTACCTCCCCACTCCAGGGAGGCCAAAGGAGGTGGCTTTCAGCAGAGTAAGCCCTGCCAGAACTTTCAGCTCTAAAGAGCTCCGGAAGCCTTGGCCAGAAATACATGGTTGGATCAAACCTGAAGTACAGACTGATAGAAGATGTAGAACCCAGGGCGGGTGATGGGGAGAGAATTGATCTCCTTCTGTGATTTACAAGATTCTGGCTAATGCCTCCATGGTCTCAGAAGGAATGGGGTGGGTGGTACACTATGAATATCATCATACAGGCTTGAGGATCCCTCCCTCACCCCCACACACCCAGCAGTTTTCTCTCTTCCCTCTGTTATTCAACACTTTCTTTCTTTCTTTCTTTCTTTCTTTCTTTCTTTCTTTCTTTCTTTCTTTCTTCTTTCTTTCTTTCTTTCTTCCCCTCTTCTGTCTGTCTTTACCTGGTAGTTCTCAGGTCTTACTTCTGGGTGCACTCTGGGATCTCTCTTGAGATCGTTGGTCCCTTGAGATTTTTGCTCAAAAGTCATATAGGGTGCCAGGGATCAACTTTGTATTAGTGCATGGAATGCAAACATCTTACCCTCTGTATCATCTCTCCAGTCCCTATCTTCTTTCTTATAGCCAAATAATATTCCATCACGTCTGCTTATCATAGTTTCTTTATCTACTCATCTTTTATTAGACACTTGGGCTGATTCCAGATTTTTAATATTGTGAATAGTTCAGCAATGAACTAAGAAATGCAACTGCTTTTCTGAATAGATGTAGCTTCAATGTTTGGATGTCATTGGCCAAGCAAACAGAAGCAAAGATAAGAAAATAAGACCAAATCAAACTAAAAGCTTTTGCACCATGAAAGAACAACAACCAGAGGGGGTAGAGCAATAGCACAGCAGGTAGGGTGTTTGCCTTGCACGCAGCCAACCCAAGTTCAATTCCAAGCATCCCATATGGTCCCCTGAGCACCATCAGGGGTAATTCCTTAATACAAAGCCAGGAGTTACCGCTGTGCATTGCTAGCTGTGACCCAAAAAACAAAAAGAGACCAACCAGAATAAAAAGACATCCCACAGACAGGGAAAAATATTTGCCCATCTCTTATATGCTAAAGAGTTAAGATCCAAAAGATCCAAAATATATAAATTTTTGGTAGAGAAATTATTAAAATAAGAACAAACACCAAAAATGGGAAAGATATTAGGAGAAATTTCCTCAAAAAATTATGGCATTATTTTTATAGAAACAACATGCAACAACTTAAACTTATAAACAGCATGTAATAAGCTTTTTTTCAAGTATTTCCCAAAATTCTCATTGTATTTTCCTTTTCTTGATTAATTTTTCTTTGACTGGTGTATACTTTTTGAGATACTGGTGTAAACATGGATCATTGTAATTCAGACATGTTTCATTACATAAAGAATATTTTAAAGTATTAAAAGACTGACATAAATTGAGTAGACATTCTGTATCAGGCCTCATGCTAACACTTAATAAATATCACATTTGATTCACCTTGCTCTCTGTGAATAACAATGATAATGTTTTGCAACTTAGGAAACTAAGGTTTAGGCACTTGATCACTTTTTTAAGATAACATAAGATACAATTAATCCATTTTTCTGGGAAGTTCTTGTTTAAGCAAGGCAGAATGACATGCACAAAGATATTTTACTTATAGAGTTGTTATACATGTGTAAAAAGAACAAAATTTCTGGGTCATTGAACTTAACTCTATGAATCAATGTTGTATGACTATTCAGTAAAGTCTTTCCTCTAACTCCAAATCCTCCAGCATCCAGCACACTCTCATCTTTTGCCAGCTTTGAGTTCTTAAGGACTGGTCTCCTGGGAGTGCTCTCTTGGGCTTTCTTTATTTCTGCTTTCTCCTTAGATTTAGTTAATGGAAAGCATCAGAGGGAGGAGAAAGCTTGCAGATTTGCTTTCACCTCGTCCCACCTCATTTGTTGTCGGGACAAGGCTTGAGAACTCCTTAGCCTTGCAAAGTACATTAGGGGAGTTACTTGTTCCATCTAGTACCTCCCCTCAGCAAGTTCTTGCATGGGTACTTCCACCATAAGTGTGATGTTTCTCATATTATGAGAATATTTCCCATCTACTGTCTCTTAACATTGCCCACACTCCATACAAACTACTTTCTGTAACTCTTTTCAAATAGTTGAGTGTAATCACTCCTGTCTAAACCATGAACCTATAGATTTCAGATGGATTTCTTTGTCTTAATTTCACGACTAATAAAAATTGATATAATAGCTTGCAATTCACAAAAATGTTGCAAGGATAAAATATGTTAAGGGTACTTGATGAAGTTAAAATTACTCAACCAAATTATTTTTAATAATAATCTGTTTGGTTCTGATAGAGGTCATGCTTTCATTTACAAGATGCCTTCCAAAGATCTATTTTAACTAAAGCTGAAGGCTAAACATCTATTTCACTAAAGATTAAAGGAAATCTATTATGTGTAGATTTAATAATAGAAAACCAGGGTTAATCTAGTCTAATGGAAAGACTAGAATAAAGGCAAAGAGAGATCTTACTTGTGAAGACTAGTAGGACTTGTATTAGGTGAAGTTGGGGAGGGGATAAAAAGAATCAAGGAGAGGGAAAACACTTCAGAGTTTTGCTGTGGTAGGAAAGAGTTAGACACAGAGAGAAGAATAATGGAAAGGGAGAGAACTAATTTTATGGGAGATGAGACTAGGTATTCAGTGTTGGGCCAGATTTTCAAGGTCCTTTCAAAGAGTAATTATATCCTTTAGGAGCCCAGATGATTCAGAGGGAAATAAATTTCAATACATCTTAATATCTTTTTCCTACTATGGCATCTGTCCTATGAAAATCTCTGTATTGAAAAATAAGTGATCCAGTGGGATTTGGATGTCTTCACAACATGACTCGATTGATTGTCCTAATGGATTTTGCAGCAGATTGGATATTAAGGTAGCCAGGAAATGATTTGATTGAAAATAGCTAATTTAGACCAACTGGTACTCTAGTCAACAAATATTTATTAAACTTCTACTATTGATGTTATCTTGGGACCCAAGAAGGTGATACAAAACTGCACAGTTCATTTATTTGAGGACCATGTCAATGTCTTTGTTTCTGCCCCTCTCCCACTGTGTTTCTAAGGCCTGGTCCATGGTCTGACACTTAATCTGAAGGTACACAGTAGAAGTATATATTTTTTTGCTTTTTGTTCAGTAAAGAAAATTTGGCATTTAAAATATAGTCCAGAACAGAACTATCCAAGTCAGCTTTCTGGGATGACAAAAAAATGTTCTTTGTTTTGTAAATATTCAACACAGGACTCACTAGCTATGAGTGCCGAAGAGAACATAAAATGTGACTGAACTTAAAATGCAAGTGCATGTGAATCTCCCAACTCTGTGCCAGACTGTCTTCACCCCGGCACCTTCGAAGGGGGCAGGCTGAGTCTCCGTCCCTGCCCCAAGCAGAGCCCTGGCAGCCAAAAACCTCCAGAACCCAGCCACAGCCATGCTCAAGGCCACTCTTCACATGCTCTGACAAGCCTCACCCATGAAGGAACTGACAGAGAAACCCAGGTATGTGGAACCCATGACTGAGATCTCCAAGTCTGCTCAGATCGGGACTGGGCCTTCTTCACCCAGGTCCCCAGTTTTCCAGTAGCTTGGCAGCCACACCCACAAATTCTCCCTCCCCCCTGCCATGTAATCTCACCAAGGCCGATCCCAGAGATTATAAAATAAAGCTCCTGGAAGAGATCGACACAGTACTTCCTGGTGTGTGCAGCCGCGTTTGCGGCCGAGTGACCTCTTATACTCTAGCCCACTGGTGTACCTAAAGTAGCACATGTGTGTTTGGTTTTAACATAATCGCGTGTATTCTTGTATATACGTGCATAAATGGCCCCAGAATGAAATACAACAACCTTCACACACTTCCCTGTTATTGTGGTAGGAAGATG
>JAOXYA010000045.1:92222-104834 GCA_028565675.1 Sorex palustris | reverse complement strand
GCCCTTTCCTTGGGCCACCAGACAATGAGGGCTTCGGAAACGCAAAAGCTCTCGCACCAGGCGGCTTAAAATGTCATGCTAGTAACGTCTCACAACAAATTGTAAGACTTGTTGTTATTGTTTTTGGCAAATCAAATACATCACAGGTAACTTGCCATGCTTTTCAATGTGGGCGAGATACTCTCGGTAGGTTGCCTGGCTCTCTGAGAGGGGTGGAGGAATCAAACCCAGGTCAGCTGCATGCAAGGCAAACACCCTACCCGCTGTGCTTCAGCCCAAATTTTATATTAAAAATATATAATCTTTCTGATCCCTTGGAATGTCTCTTATGGTATCCAATCTATGAGGACTTAAAGGGCTTCTGAAAGTCAAAAGCAAAAACAAAAGATTTGGCTCTCTTTGTTCCCTTGACAGTAGAGAGAAGAAAACTACAGCAAAACTAGACGACAGTATCCCGTCTAAATCCCCAAACACAAAAGAAACACAAACCCTTCATGGTGTCAGCCTCTGTCAGGCTAGAGGAAAGAAGAGGATTAAAGGAAACTGGAGAAACTCAGAAAAGATGAAACTTGGGAAAGAATTTAAGATCAAATAAAATCATCTGAGAAAGGAAGAAGCTTAAGAGCAAACAACACAACACAAAGCAATAATAGTCAAAGCTGCCTGGAAGTGGAATAAAGATAAACTTATACAGCAATGGAAAAGAACTGAGAGAAGAGCCCTAAGTTAAACTTTTCAATTTATGGGCAGCAAATCTATGACAAAGAAGCAAAATAAATGAAAAGAAACAAAGAAGCCTCTTTGACTAATGGTGTTGGGAAAACGTGTAAAAAAAATTAAACTAAACTGTAACCATACCTCATGAGATTCACAAGAATGAATTCATAGTGTATTGAAGATCTTGAGACCCAGAGTTTATAAAACACACTGAACAAAGCACAGGAAGAGCTATCTGGGCATGGACTGCAGTGTTGTCTTCAGTGAACTAACCAAAGAGGCAAAGACAGCAAAAATTTAAACAAACATATGGGATTATATTAAATTTAAAAAGTAACCAAAATATTACAGCCTAAATATGAACATAGAGGCCAATGGAATACAATTGGGATTCCAGAAATAAAATCTGTCTACTTAGGACCAATTGATTTTCAGCAAGAGTGAAACAAGATCTTTGTTTGGAAATGAAGAGGATCTTGAACAAGTAGTGCTGGGATAACTGACCATGCATGTAGAAACTGGACCCCTACCTAATATCATATAAAAACAATGAACTCAAAATGTATCAAAGGGTGTCCAGGTTCAAAGGGCCAGAGTGCAATTCTTGACATCAAATGATTCCCAAATACATCACATGGTTCCCCAAGCATAACGGCCACCTATGCTGGGAGTAACCCCTGAGTCCTTCCAAGTATGGGCCCCCTAATAACAACAGCAGCCGCAACAACACAAAGAGAAAAGATTGGGGAGAGGGAGGAGAGAAAATGAATTACCCAAAAGTTACAGCAAATTTTAGTTGCTGCATTTAATAAATAAATCCTTAATATAAAAAAAATACAACGCAATGAAGTTATAATGTACACAAGATAACTGCTAATTTTTTTTTTTTGGCTTTTTTGGGTCACATTCAGCGATGCTCAGGGGTTACTCCTGGATCTGCACTCAGGAATTACTCCCCCAGGGAGCGGTGATCAGGGGACCATATGGGATGCTGGGAATTGAACCCGGGTTGGCCACATGCAAGGCAAACGCCCTACCCACTGTGCTATCACTCCAGCCCCAACTGCTAATTTCTTAAGCAGATGAGTATGTAGAATAAAAGGCATGATACTAATGAGATATTAGATTAGGTTAAAAGTCGTTTGAAAGAGCTGGAGAAAACACAGCAGGGGAGGTGCTGGTCTTGCACACACTTGACTCGGGTTCAATCCTAGACAATACATATGGTCCTCTGAGCACCCTGAGGAGTGACTCCTGAGCACAGAGCTAGGAGTAATCCCTGAGCTCCTTTGGCTGTGGCCTCACACCCCCTCAAAAACTTACTCGAAGATCGTAATTATTTTAAATTATGACAGTGGGAGTAAAATTATACTGTTTTGTGCAAACTGAGACTTTCTTATATGTGAACTTCTGTGACGTTCCAGAGTCTGAGGTGTTGTAATTCTTTGTTGAAGTCTGAGGGGACAGGGCCCTTGGACACCCCCTTCTCTGATGTAACTGTTCTCTGTAAACAGCCTGAGTTTTTCAAAGAAAAAGGACAACCCCAAGGCAGTTTATCTGCACGGTACACACACACACACACACACACACACACACACACACACACACATGCTGCGTGCGCATGCGCACACATGCAACACATGCCACACCTTTGTCCCCTCAATTCTCATTTTTCTACTGGGCCTGTGAGTCACAAAGTTTTCGCATTTACCAAGCAGAGAGGACAGGTTCCCATCTCTTTCTACTCTTGGTTTCAATGAACAATTAGTCCCCTGAAAAATGAGCAAATCTGCTTCATGGATGGGAAGAAGCATGAATCCAGCCAACTAGCATATGGGTTCTGTCACCTGCGAAATCTATGTAGTCTCATGACCCATTTTATATGTCATTCTTCTTCAAAGCCACCTTTGTGCATGGAAGATCCTAGGTGATAGTCAAGTGTCCCTCAGATGGGTGACTGGTGTGGTCCAGTCAAAAAATCCAATGACTCATCTGTGCAGGCAAGATTTTCCTTCAACATAAACTGAGGTGGTGGAGCGAGTTTGAGAGAATACAGCAGGGCCTTCAACATCACATCACAGTTCTCAAAAGCTGGGGTTCACTCACGTGCATATTTCTCCTATTGGGATTCTACATTTAGGATTCTACCAATAAGAGATGCAGAGGACTCCTGAATATAGATGGTGTCCTTTGCAGGAGTTGAGTATCTGCAGATTTTGGTCTCAATACTCCTGAAATTACTTCCTTAGAAATGCGAAGAGAGTGGCTGTAGTTGAAGTTGGGAAAGACAAAAGTTATAGTTGGATTTTCAACTATGTGTGGGTTGGTCTTCAAAGGCCAACTCTATCTCCAAAATATTACTATTGACCAGGGTGTGAGCCCACCTTTCAGGATCAAATTTTGAGAATTATTTCACCCCCTTATTGAAATAATGATCCTAAAGGGACAGGACTACCTGATACTGATAAATTGAGTTAGGTAAAAACCTAACCTTACACATCATTTTGGCGAATTTCACAAAGCAGTAAATAGTTATAGCTATTCTGTAGGAAGAACCAGTATGCAAAAATTCACTCAGATACACAATCTTCCTTTCTACTTGCCTTTTGCCATCAAAAGTTTGAAGCAGGGACCAGAACAATTGTACAGAGAGTAGGGCCTGTAGCCAAACTCCAGAGTATCACTGAGTGTGATCCAAAACTCAAAAAAGGGGGGGAAAAGCCTAACACATCTAAAACCTGTTATAAGTTAAGTTTTAGAAGGAATGTAAGCATCCTGAGACCTCCTTCTTTCTTTTTTTAACATTCTGCTTGTCCCCAAATTCATATCCTGTTTTTACTTGTTTTTTGCTTTTCAAGAAATAGACAAGATAGAAGCATCGGGCTCCTCCTGTTTCTATGCAGTTTCCATGACTGTGCAGGTGCAGACTTGCACATGACTCTGCCTTCATTGCACTCCAGAATGCAATAAAACCTTCTCCCTCTGAAAGAAGTCAGAGTGGCTGTGTGGCTTTTTGATGCACCAGGCAGTGTGCCCTCATGCACCTTTCAGCCCCATATCTCTGCCCAAGCTGATTCCCCAGGGACCTCTCTTGGGCTTCTGTTCCTGCCCCTGCCTGTCTTCTGAGTCTGATGATTTGCAGTTTCTTCCCATCCCCTTTAACTGCTCTCTTTGTTTTTGACAAGACATGGATGAAACCTACACTACTAGAAATCACACTGTACCACCTCTGGCTCTCCACATGGTTCTGTGTTCTCCTCTCCTTGGCACGGTGATGGAATTGTGAGAACTATTCCTCATCCAGCCCCTCTGGTTCCTTCTTCCTGGCTCTCTGCTCACAATTCACCAGATGTGAGCATGGAGGTGGACTGCTGCCACTGCCCTTCCTTGGCTGTGGGCTGTCCCGCATAGGCAACTGAAGGTGATGGTCAGGACACTGTGGACTTCCCCAGCAGACAGAGCAAACAGGTGAAAGCTTACCTTGGGAGGCTGAGGCAGGATTGCAAGGTTGCAAATGAGCTTTGGTGAGTTTGAGCATCTGAAGCTCTGGGTTGGGTAACTCGAACTTCTAGTATCTGTTTTCTGTCTCTAGAAGGCAGGCAGCAGTATAGCTGCGCAGGGCTGTGGTACTATGGGCTGTAACAGGGACAAGTGCATGGCACCAGGCTGAGCTGAGGTGGGCATTCCTCAGCCAGTACTATCATTCGGGACATTCATCGTATCCCCAAATTTTTTCAGGCTGCCAGCTGTTTATGCTGGTCACTTGTGAAATCAGCACAGATTTCAAATCAGAGTGATTCCAGAATGTTCTCCCAGCAACAACTGTTAAATGCAGGACACTTCGGAATATCTTTTAGAAGATGATATCCTATTAGTAGATCTGGGGGTGGGCATATTGAGAGAAAAGACTTAAATAATTCAGTAAGTTCCCTCCAACACCCGACAGCTCTATTCTACAATTCCTCAAGTTTTCCTAATTCAAATGTCTGCTGAATCTCACTCCCTGAGCCATGCCTGTCCATCAACCTTCCTGGACACCACAGCATTGCTCGCACATTCGTCACAGGGAACACTTTATGGTGGCCTCATTGCAGTTCACCGCCCCTCAACAATAGGCCCACAGCCACCACATTGAACAAGGCCAACTGGTAAAAGGCAATTACTGTGCCTCCTAGCAGACAAAAGATCTGCTCAAGTGTGCCGCCCTTGGGGGACAGTGGCCCTCCCTCCACGGGTGGCTGAGGTCTGCCCTGCTCTCAGCCAGCTGCTGAATCCTAGGAGAAGAATACAGCAGGCGTGTGGGCTGGACAAAAGCCCTGGGCCCTGGGCCCCCTGCCATGCCGCCACGCAGAGCATCCTCAGCATATGGGTCCCCTGGGCTTCCTCAGTTAACAATCATCACTGCCCTCTTGGACAGACAACAGTGTTTGGAGATCTTTAATGGGCCGTGAGACTAAGTTAAATTCCCCAAGCGGCAGAACCCACATGCTAATTGGCTGGACTCGTGCTTCTTCCCATCCATGAAACAGATTGGCTCATTTTTCAGGAGACTAATTGTTCATTGAAGCCATGAATAGAAATAGAAAAGATGAGAAGAAACTGTCCCCTCTGCTTGGTAAATGTAAAAGTTTTTTCATAGGCCCAGCAGAGAAATAAGGAATGAGGGGACAGGTGGGTGCCGTGTGTGTGTGTGTGTGTGTGTGTGTGTGTGTGTGTGCGCGCGCGCGCACGTTACAGATAAACTACCATGGGGTTGTCCTTTTCTATGAGAAAGTCAGGAGAAAGGCTATTTACTGAGAACATTTGCATCAACCAAGGGGAGTGGGTAGCCACAAGCCTTATCCCCTCAAATCTCAACAAATTCAGACTCTGGAAACATCACTGAAGTTCATATGTGTGAAAGTATCAATTTGTATGAAATAGTATAATTTTTACACCCACTGTCAGAATTTAAAAAATTTTAAAGCCCTTCAAGCAATTTTTATTTTGGGTTTGGGGCTTCATCCAAAGGTGGTCAGGGATTACTCCTGGGGGTGCTCAGAGAACAGTGTGCCATGTCTGGAAATGAACCTGAGTCAAGCCTGACGTACAAGATCAGCACTTTCAGCTGCCCCCTCCTCCCCCAGTCCTCTCTCCTCTCCCTTCAAACAACTTCTAACCTAGTCTAGCGTCTCATTGGTATAGCATACCTTTGATTCCATAAATTCATATATTTAAGTAATTAGTAGGTGTCTCATGTAAAACATAATTTCATGACACTGTATTTTTATATATTAAGGACTTTTTTGTTAAATGCTAACAAAAACTCAAATTTACTTTTGAGATATATATATAAATTTTTGATATATATATATAAAACTTTTGATAACTCATTCCCCTCCCCCATATTTTGTCTTTGTTTTGTTGTTGCTGCTGCTGTTTTTGTTGTTGTGTATTTCGGTACTTGGGGATGTGTGAAGTCAGAGACCCAATCTGGGTATCCAGTAGGTTGGCTTATCTCTCCTGGTTTTTATATGTTGAAACACCTTGCGTACCTATAAATGCCACTTGGTAATAGTATCTAATCCTCTTGAAATATATTGTTGAATAGATTTGCGAGATTTGGTAATTATTTTTCTATATGCTCATCTGGAATGAATTTCTTCCTTCCCCATCCAAATTTGTGCATTGAAGCCCTAACCCCACAGTGTGACTGTATTTCGAGAGAGGACTTGTAGGAGATGATTAAGGTTAACTGATCTCAGATGGCTGAGTTCGCAGTTTTATGTGGTTGGCCTTATAAAAAAAAGGGAAATTATGTCTCCCTCCCCAGACCCATGTCTGGTTCACTGTTACCTCTCAGTATAAACATTGTGTGAATACTGCAGGTAAACAACAGTCATCTATAAGATGGAGAAGTGCATTCTGCAGAAACCCAAACCCTTTCATACCTTAATTGTCACTTCTGTAATCTGAAAATGGGAATGCAAGGCCATGGCCCTGTCATAACTCAGTTCTTTGTCTTTGTCCAAGAAAGAAGTTAAGGATAAAACTGTGTAAATAATAGTAGGGGGATTTATTTGAGAGATTGGATTCACTCAAGATACAGCTGCATGTACTCTCAATGGAGTCATACACAAAATTTGGGAGAGAGGTAAGTGTTTTTAAAGGAATGAGCTAAAAGGAAAGTGTACATCAGGGGTTAGATATGAGTCGCAGGACAGGGGTGCTGTTCACTTTGTGAATGTGCATAAGGACTACATGCTTGTGCATATATCAGATGTATCATTAGCATCCAAGCATGTGCCACAAAAGAGAGCAAGTTTTTATGTATCTTAGGCTTAATGAGGAAAAAAGTGCAATGGGGCAGTGTAATATTAGCACAGCATGCTAAACAGGTGGCTGCCACTTGTTTTCCAAAGTTTTCCTTTTTCTTCAAATGTAGGAGTACTGCTATTTATTCAGTCATTGATTCAGCTTATTGAATTGGGCATGAACTCCACATTGCTTTTTTATTCAAAATGTTTATTATTACTATTTTTTAAATCACCATGAGATACAGTTACAAAGCTTTCCTGTTTGAGTTTCAGTCATACAATGATCGATCACCCAACCCTCCACCAATGCACATCTTCCACCACCAAGGTCCCCAGTATCCCTCCCCATTCCACCCCTCTCCCTTGCCTCTATGTCAGAAATATTCTGACACATTCCCAGACAATCTCTCCCATACTCTCTTTTGTATTGCTCGTTATGAATAGCATAAGATGTTGTGCAGCCACAAGAACAGTTGTGTGCTCCTGGAATTCTAAAATTTTAGATAATTAGGGTCTAGAGAAATCTCTGCAGTGAGATGCTTGATTCAGAGATTCTTTTGTGTGTCTCTGGATCCTGTCCATTAAGGAGCTTAAGTAGCAGTCAGAGGCAGTTTGTGGGGGTGACCTCCAGGGCCCCGTGGGGATCGGGGATGAGAAGGACCTGCCCATCCCCTATTCCTTGAGGCTGGAGTTTGTCATCACTGAACCCGCGTACCTGCACTTCTCATTGGGTTCTGGGAGTTGGCAGCCACCCAGGGTTCTTAGGGGGCAGGTGGAGAGAAAGACAGTTTGGGGATTCTTTTGTGTGTCTCTGGATCATGGCCCTTGTTTCCATCTTTTCCAGAGAAATAAACTATTGACATATTTCCTGCAGGGCGTGCCCATTCGCCCACAGCATGCCTCACTGCTGGCCCTGAGGTTTTTTTTTAAATCTCTTTCGAGGTTTATTTATGGATCTCTGAAATAAGGCAATAAATGAGCTTGTATAGCTGAGCCGGAGATCATTTGTGGATGTAGCTCCCACATACCTAACTTTTGCCCATTTAATTTCTTGGTAAAGTTGGCCCCAAGTTGTTGGGGCCTAGCCAAAGGCACAGTGGCAAATTTGGGGTGTCAGGAAGTCTGAAGGCACCATCAGGCTGTTGATGCACTTGCACTGCAAGTATAAACTGACCTGCTGGTGACACCATACCTCCACAAAGTTTTCTTCTTTTTTATTAGTGAATCACTGTGAGGTACAATTACAATGATTTACAAACTTTCATGCTTATGTTTCAGTCATACAATGATCAAGCACCCATGCCTCCATCAGTGCCCATTCTCCACCACCAATGATCCCAGTATCCCTCCCACCACCACACCCCATCCCCCCACCCCACAGCACCTCTGTGGCAGGGCATTCCCTTTTGTTCTCTCTCTCATTATGGGTGTTGTGGTTTGCAATAGAGGTATTGAGCGGCCATCATGTTTGATCTATAATCTACTTTCAGCACTCATCTTGCATCCCTAGGGGCTCCTCCAAGCATCCTTTACTTGGTGGTCCCTTATCTATCTGAGCTGCCTTTTCCCCCAGTATGTGAAGTCGGCTTCCAAGCCATGGAACAAACTTCCTGGTACTTATCTTTGCTATACTTAGGTATTAGTCTCCCATTCTGTTACTTCATATTCCACAGAGGAGAGCAATCTTTCTATGTCTGTCCCTCTCTTTCTGACTCTTTCACTTAGCATGATACTTTCCATGTTGATCCACTTATATGCAAATTTCAAGACTTCATCTTTTCTAACAGCTGCATAGTATTCCATTGTGTAGATGTACCAAAGTTTCTTTAACCAGTCATCTGTTCTTGGGCACTCAGACTTTTTCTAGATTTTGGCTATTGTAAACAGTGCATCAATGAACATACAAGGGGATGTCATTTCGACTATACTTTTTTGCATCTCCGGTATATATTCCCAGAAGTGGTATTGCTGGATCAGATGGGAGCTCTTTATCACAAGTTGGTGACCACAGACTACTTGAGTTGGAGTTTCAAGACCACTATACTTGTCTTTAAACACATAGGAGAGCTGTTTCTTTTAGTAATTTCCCCCCACAACCTCACCAGAATTGTGAACTCTATATTCCACAGCCACCACCAAACTTTGTTCTTTAAACCATCCAGTGTATTTTACAATAGCTTGAGTAGATTAATACATATAATCATGAGGGGTATTGTCTATAGTTGTCTTGTTAGATCATCACCTGGCTTTGGTAGTCAAGTAGAGTAGGACTCATAGAATGAGTTAGAAACAAAATTCTCTTCTCTTTATATTTAGGAAGAGTTTGGCAGTAGTGTATGTTAGCTCATCTTTAACTGTTTGGTAAAGTTCATAGACAAGCATCTGCTTTGGGCTTTTATTTGCCTGGAGGCTTTTGATTACTGACTCAACCTCTTCAGTTCTGCAAAGATTTTTCCATTTCTTCTTGATTTGGTTTTAGTAGTTTGCATGTTTTAAAAAGTTCAATTCAACAAAGTACCATAATCTGTTGACATATTAAATTGTACATTGAGTGAAGACATGCTTTGCACCCAGAAGCCCCAGGGCTGCTCCTCGGCCTGCACAGCCCCCTGAGCACCACTGGGAATAAGCCCCAAGATCTGACACGTGAGTAGACCCTGAGAACCTCCAAGTGTGGCACAAAAACTCATTCACAGTATTCTAAATTTTGTGTTTGTTTCTATAGGTCAAGAGAAATGCCCTTTATTTTGTTTCTTATTTTAATAAAGAATTCTTTCTTATTTTCTTCTTTTTAATTTGTTTTGTTTTTGTTTGGGGGCAACACCCAGCAATGGTCAGGATTTACTATGCCTCTGTGCTGAGGAGTCATACCTAACAGTGTTTAAGAGACCATATAGGATTCCAGGATCGAACCCAAGTCAACCACGTGCAAGGCAAATATATACTCACTGTACAATTGCCCCGGCTCTTTCTTGTGGTTTTTTTACAGTTCCTATAAAGGTTAATACTTTTCTGTCCAGTTTACACAGTGTCACCCATAAGCTAAGTAAAAGTACATGCAAGGAACTTTAGTTGTCAGCACTTAACCCCAATGCTACATAGAAGGCTTGAGGCTAAAGGGGAGATGATGCCTCTGGAAGCCAAACTGATATCAGAGCTTATCAAAGATGGATGACGGAGGTCAATCCTAGAGCTGTGGGGCATCATAAGAGGAGGCATCTAATCTGGAGGTTATCCAGGTCCATGTCCAGATTCACTGACATGTAGCAGCTTAGGCAATTCATAGTCTTAAACCCAGTCATACAACAAACATTAAAGAAGCTTCTTTAAAAGACTAGACATACTTCTCAACAGTAACCATTAAGTGTGCCATTCAGTCATGGTGTTTATTGCTGCCTTCAACTAGATTAAGAAAGGTCTGTCTACTTCTAGCTTGTTATGGCTTTTATAGTTTCTAAATTGGACTAGATAGCTCACAGCCTCTGCATGTAAATGGTCCAGCATTACAGTTCACAACTAATCTCAGAAAAGGTGCAAGCCACGCCTCTGAAACTCACGAGTACATTGGTCTTTGGGCTGAAAACTCTGGGGGCATCCTTTAGAGGCAGGTGGGCTGGAGTCCTTGCCCTGCTTGAGCTCCAGCAGCTGCACCTATATTCCACAGCCACCACCATTCAAATGGCCCAACTTCACAGCTTCGCTACTAATCTTTGAAGAGATGCCAAGCCAATAAAACTCCCAGGTACATAGATCCTGGAGTCCTGAAGCATACAGTCCCATACATGGCAGTGTGATAACATCAAATTCCGCAATACTGACAGCTACGTAAGAGCATATCAAATCAGAAAAAAAAGTAGCATAGATGCCAGCTGAGCTCAATAAGCAAACAGTAATACAGAAGGCTCAGCTAGCAACAAACAGCTCAATAAATCCTCAATGACTTTAATAACCCCATTGGGAGATGAAACAATTTCCACATACTTTCTTATTTTTTTTCTTTTTGGGTCACGCCCGGTGATGCCCAGGGGTTACTCCTGGCTCTTCACGCAGGAATTACTCCTGGTGGTGCTCAGGAAACTATATGGGATATTGGGAATCGAACCCAGGTCAGTTGCATGCAGGCCAACACCCTACCCGCTGTGCTATCACTCCAGCCCCCCCACATACTTTCTTTTAAACAGCTATTTTTTGGTAGTTATATTTATGATTTCTTTGTAACAAGCAACATAAAATAAATTATTTTTTGCCTGCCAGGGAAGCAAGCTTGAAGGTAGGTAGGAAACTGGTGACAATGGTGGAGGAAAGATCACGCTGGTGGTGGAATTTATGCTGGGACAATGAATACCCAAAATAACTGTAGTATAAACGATGTTGTAAACCACAGTGTTTAAAGTGGGGTACGGGGGAAGAATCCTTTCTCTGGACTGGGAATAGGGCTCGAGGTAGTAAAGTACACAACTAGCATGAACAAAGCCCTCTATTGGATTACCACCACTATGTGGCCCCCAGGGACACAAAGTGCAGTTCAGGTGGTCTCTAAGCACCACTGGGTGTGGCTCTGAGGCCTTGAGACCACAGCACTTGTTCCGAGCACTGTACCAACATGCTTTCACTGCTGAGTCACACGTGGCTGGGAGTCCCACTGAGTGTATGCAGAAAGTGCTCTGTTCGGCTTGTCCCAAGCCTCCCATGCATGAGAATAAACATACTGAAAACCCAGGTATGCGGGACCAGTGGCTGAAAACCCCAGGCTTCATGGAGTCAGGAATGGACCACAAATCTCGCCACCCTTCTGGTTTCCTGGCATTCATTTAAGCACAGTAACGGCCATGATCTAGAGACTCACAAATGAATCTTGGAAGAGAGCAACACGTCACAGAAAGGCCTCCAGCCCCAATTATTTAAAATTTTGAATTCCAACATCTCATACTATTCATAACAAGCAATACGAAATAAATTATTTGTCATCTGCCTATGGGGCAGGCTTGAGTGGTGGTGGGAAAATTCAAAATAATGGTAAGGGAAGGTGTAATGGTGGTGAGATTGGTGTTGAAATATTGAACGTAATCAATTAGTGTGAACAATTTTATAAAAATAAAATAGAAAAATTAAAAATAACTTCAAAGAATGATAAATAGAATCACCAGAAAATAAATCAATAGAAGGAAAAAAATAAAAGATTTGTTTTACTGCAAAAAGAAAATCCTACTGCTCCCTGAGAACCAAGGGACCCCATAAACTTGGATGATAGGGACAGGTTTCCCCTCCTCCATAGAGCACATAAATCTCAAATAGATTTACAGCTTGAAATCTGTTTATGAGCCAGGTGCCCAGTGTCTATGCTATGCAGGTGCTGCACCTATGTACAGGCCCAGTGACTGGGCCATGTAGACAGACCTGTCCAAATCCCTTTCCCACCACCTCTGGGAAGATTGGAGGCGGTTCGAGCAGGAGGACAGCAACACTCTCTGTATAGATAATCTCTCACCTCTTCCTGTATTTCCCACCAGCATCATTTTAAACCATTCTTAAAAATTACCTGGAAACTAAATAAAAAATTGTTTAACATGAGTAATACATTTTCAACTACTAAAAAAAA
>JAOXYA010000045.1:75029-87853 GCA_028565675.1 Sorex palustris | reverse complement strand
TGTATAACTGAAACCCAAGCACAAAAATTTGTAAGTCTATAACTGTACCTCATGGTGTTTCACTAAAAAAAAAAAAACCAACTTCTCAAAACCAGTGCCTGGGAGAAGTGCCTGGTATTCCTATCCCGTTTCTTCTGGGTGTATCTTCTTTTTTTTTGTGCCTCTGGTATATTTCCAAAATGATGTCCATTTCAAAAAAACTTGAAAGGGTATTTCTCAAAAGAAGGTCCTAATAAAACTATGAAAAGGTACTCTGCATGATTAATCATCAGGGAATACATATCAGAGACCCCCAGTGAAATTTCATTTTCCACAACACATTCCTACTGTGAATGTCTGTCACGGTGAAGTTAGAACAAGTGTTGGCAAGGATGGAGATAGAACAAGTGTTGGCAAGGATGTAGAGAAATTGGAATCTTAATGTACAGTGGTGGGAAAGTGATCAAACCAGTCTGGAGGCTAATCTGGCATTTAGTCCAAAAATTAAACATAGAATTACTGTGAAAACCCTTCAAGGTTTATATCTGGAAAAAACCTTCAAGGTTTATATCTGGAAAAAATGGAGACGTGTCTACACAAAATAATTGTATGTTCAAAGTTATGCTGTTCTTCGTAGCTCCAAAGTGGGAACAACTCAGTTGTCCAGTTGATGAATGGATGAAGAAAATGTGGCAGAGCCAGACAGTGGAATACTCGGTTAATAAAAAGGGATGAGGTACTTGTGTGCTGCAATGATGTTTCTCAAGGAAATTGAAGTGTTATTGTGCATTGAAGGAAGACAGATTAAAAAAGCCACATAGTCTGTATTCCCATTTTTAGCAAATGTCCAAAACTGACAGAATCTTAGAGGCAGCAAATAGAGTGCTTGCCAGGGGCTGAGAAAGAGGAAGTAGGAAGTGACTACTGATGAGTGTGGGGTTTGTTTTTGGAATTGAAGTGTGGTCTGATTCTGTGGTCCGACAACTTTGTCAGTATGCTAATCAGCCATTGCAGTTTCTTCTCCAAGGGGGAGCTTGTGAATCACATCTGTGAATTCACAAGAGTCTGTGAATCACATCTTTTGTGAGGCTCTTCACTGTCTTCACTCTAAAGCTCCTTTCATAGGGAGTGACCCTGTGCTGGCTCCCCAGGTGAAGACTAAGGGCTGGATCTTCTACTGTGTTAGCTTAGCTTGTCTTTAGTACTCTGGTGTCTGTGTGTAATAGCTGTCTCATGAGGATGCCATTGTTAAATGTGCTTCTTAACTTGGAACTGGTCTTGATGCACTGGGTGAGTTTTAGGCCTCCCCATCTCCAAACCCTGGATGTTTGTGGGGAAACTTTCCAACATTGCTTTTGGAGTTCAGGAAGTAATTCCAAATTGTCTTGCTTGGCGTTTGTTTGGGCAGCATTGCCACATTGTGTCAGGGTTGAACCAGGCTCCTGTATCCATCCCAAGAGAGGGTCTTCACCCTGGTAAAGCCTTCTCTCCTGTTTTTTCACTGTTAACTTTTCGGAACTTGGCAGCTTTTAATAGTACCTGAGAACCTTCATTTTCCTGTATAGATTTGTGACCAGATTTTGACAATTGGATTTTCAAATCTAAGAGATGTGGACTTGACCTTTTTACATATAAGCTCCCAGGATTGAAATCTCTCTCCACCTGTGTCTGGAAAGGAGGTATTATAGCAAATCCTGAAATGTCGCCTGTGCTGTTGTTCACAGCTGGGATTGGACTTGGAAGAATTGGAGGAAATCGAGGAGGACGCTGGCCTGGGGAACGGAGGCCTCGGGAGACTAGCAGGTAACCTGGCCCGGCCGAGGGGAGCCGCCCTGGCATTCAGGGTGCCTGGAGAAGCCGAGCTCAGTGGCGTTCCTACTCATTTAGAATCTCCGCAGCTGTGGGGACAGACCCCGTGTTCTCTTTTCCTACCGGGCCTTCCTCATGATGGCCCGTGTTGGACCTGGCAGGGAAGGCTGCACACACGATGGTCCCCCTTCAGCTCAAAACCCAAAACTGGGAGAAAGAAACCAGTGGGCACACATACACACCCACCTCACAGAGTGCTCGGTGATAATGCAGAAGCTGGATGCATGCTGCAGCGTGGGTGATACTAGTCCCATTGCGGGAGGGACACTGGTGGGGCCACTGGTGGGGTGCTGATGGGGTCAGGGAGCAGCTGTGTCATTAGAATTCTAGACAGTCTGGAGTGCTGACAACATACTAACAAAAGGCACGGGAGGGAGGCTGCAAAAGGGGTACAGGAAATTTGGCCCGGGACAGATACTCTCTAGGCGATGCAGAAATGTGTGCAGTTCAGTAACACCTCCAGAGGTGGTGGTTGTTCTTTGTTGTGAGGGTTTTCAGGGCTTGCTCCTGGCTCTGCTCCAAGGGCATGGGGGTGGGGGTACCGTAAGGGGTACTGGGGATGGAACCCAGAATGGTAGTGCTAGGGGTACATCCTACCCATTGTACTATCCCTAGAGCCCTGCCATAAAACATTTTTAACTGAAAGGAAGAGAAAGAAAAAGATGGCATCTACATAGCCAGAGTGCACCTATGCACGCCTCCTCCTCTTTCAACACAGCCGTAGAATAATGCACTGTTCCTGCAGCCACCCTCTTTAAGGACGCGGCCAGCTTTGTCTTAATTCTTCTTTTTTGACTGTCTTTTTTTGCTAGCCTTTTTGGGGTGAAGGGGCTGGATTAAGAGTGCAGAAGTAGTGACAGCTGGCATTGGGAGCTTTGGGAGTGCTTCTGCACAGGGAGTTTCTGCAGTAGAGAAGTGAAGCGTGCATGGTTTTCAGGGATGCGTTGCCTGTTGCTTGTTTGTCTGTGTGTGTCTGTCTGTCCCCGTTCCTCCCACTGTCCCTTTGGAGAGTTGTCATTTTTGTAAAGGAGCACTGCCCTAAATTTGTTTTAGGGTATATATGTATTGATGTTTCAAAATTTAATTTAATTTTTAAATGAAAAAATTCCTTTTTGACTTTTGGGCCACACCTGATGGTTTTCAGGAATTCTCCTGGCTCAGTGCTTGGGGATCATCGTGGTGGAGCTTGGGGGATCTTATGGGGTGCTGGGGATGGATGGAACCCAAGTCGGCCCTGTGCCAGGCTAGTGCCCTACCCACTGTACTATCTCTGACTCTTGTTTTAAAAGTTCTTAATTAGGGCTGGTGAGATTATACAGAAACCGAAAACAAAAGGGAATGCCCTGCCACAGGGGTGGGGTGGGATTGGGGTATGGGAGGGTGGGGGGATACTGGGAGCATCGGAGGTGGAGAATGGGCACTGGTGGAGGGATGGGTACTCAATCATTGCATAACTGAAACCAAAAAACAAAAATTTGTATGTCTACAACAACTGTACTTCATGGTGTTTCACTAATAAAATTTTCAAAAAAAAAGATTATACAGAAACCTAGATGCTGGCCTTGCATGCAGCCCACTCCGTTTCACTCTAGGGCACTTCCTAAGGTCCCTCAAGCCCTGCCAGAAGTGATCCCTAAGTGCAGACCTGGGAGTATAAGCCCTGAGTGCTGATCTGGGCCCAGCCAACTTCACCTCAAAATATATCAAGTAAAAATGTGAATTAAATGTTCAAAAATTTTAGGCATGACATGTTTTTCTGGAAACTGCAGAGGGGGTGGGTGGAAGGCGGGGTGGAGTGCAGCAGGCAGGGCACTTGGCTGGCATAGAGCTCGGCCCAAGTCCTGTCCCTGGCATCCCTATGGCCCTGTTCACTCTGCCAGCCGTGATCCATGAGCACTGCCAGGTGTGGCCCCCTAACCAAAAACTGAGCCCAAAGAGGTCACACCACGCTGTGACTGAGTCAGCCAACATGGCTGGCATATGCCCCCACCACATGTTAGTCAGCCCTGCCCCATGCAGGGCCACCCTGGCTGGTGACGCAGCTCAGTCCCCTGTGCCCTCACCCCAGGGTGGCCCTGAAACTTCAGAGCCTGAGAGTGGAGCTCATTTTCCTAGGAGGGAAGCGTCTGCGCCCTCCAGCCCAGGTCAGCTGCCTGCAAGGCAAGTGCCTCTCTGCTGTGTCTCTCTGGCCCCCCTGCTGGCATTGTGAGCTGTTTCTATCCACACACCTCCCCCTGCTTCTGACCCAGGGTCTGAGGCTATTTGGTCAGTAGGGGCCATATCTGTTTTCCATTCACTGGACATTTTGGGTCTGTGGTGCCAGGGTTGGCAGGATGCCCATGGTGAAGTGGGTGGCACAGCGGAGCTGGCTGTAGATCTGTGTCTTTTATCTGCTGCTGTCCAGTATGTTTCCTATCTGGGAAGATATATATTTTTTGCTCTGCACCTGTCCCTCCCCGGTTCAGCCCCCGACACCACATAGGACCCCTTGAGAGCTGTCAGAAGTGACTCGTGAGCACAGAGCCAGGAGTAAGCCTTGAGCATTGCTGGATGGGAAGCAAAAGAACTTTAAGCCTTGCTAAGATGGGCTTCTAGGCCCTCGTTCAAACGCCATTCCGAGCCGCTGGGCTCAGGGGCTTGGTGTGGTGACTAGCACTCCAGCCTCCTGCTGGGGCCCCGGGGACTTCGGGGCCTGGGTCTGTGACCTACCACCTGGCCTTCCTCACTCCTGTGTGTGATGGTGGTATCTGCCCCAGAGACTGGGATCTCAAACAGGAGCGTTTGTGTGGTAGAGCGGCCTTGGGCCTGAGAGGAAGTTGGCAGTGGGGGTCTTTCTCCTGAGGTGCTGAGGGTTGGCCCGGTCTCTGGGGTGCCAGGGTGTTGTGGGGTCACCTCTGAGTCTCCAGCACGCCAGAGGCTGGGTGCCCAGTATGTCCCCAATGTGGCTGCGTGGTCAGGCTCCAGGTTGGTCTGTCTCTGACCCCGCCCTCTGTCTGGAACTTTCAGCTTGCTTCCTCGACTCCATGGCCACCCTGGGCTTGGCAGCCTATGGCTACGGGATCCGCTATGAGTTTGGGATTTTCAACCAGAAGATCGTGAATGGCTGGCAGGTGGGTGGACCTGATTCCGGGATGCCCCTTTCACCCCCTTCTCCAACATCGCCAGAGAACACATGGGCCATTTCCCATGGGACCTGTCCCCTGGAGCAGCCCCTCTGGAATCCGGAGAGAGCACGCTGCAGATGGCTTCCGTGTGGACAGCACTGTCGGGGGCCCAGGACACGGTGGGGCTGGGAGGTGCAGGAGACCCAGAGCTGCATGGAATGTGCAGGCAGTCACCTCAGTTCCCCTCCAGGGAGTGACTGTGGGAACAGGGTCACAGTCATGGGACCGGCACCATAGGACAGAACTTACAGCACTTGCCCTGCATGTGGCTGATTCAGGTTTGATCCCTGGCATCATCTGTGGTCCTCTAAGCCCCCAGGAGTGATCCCTGAGCACAGAGCAAGGTGTAAACCCAGAGTACCCCAATCCCCCAAACAAATATATAGAATAATCAATTTTGTTGATTGACTTAACAGTTCTTTTGTGGTGTTGTTGTTTTTTGGGGGGTTTTGGCCCATACTGCCCCCGTCCCTGCCCTGTGCTCAGGCTGACTCCTGACTCTGCACTCAGGGATCATTCCTGGTAGGACTTGGGGGGACTCCAGGGGTGCCGGGGATTGAACCTAGGTTGTCTGCATGCAAGGCAGGCACTTTCCCAGTTGTGCCATGTGTCTGGTACTTATTACTTTCTTTAGGGGGAAGGGTCCTCTGTTTTTCTAGATTTTTATTCAAGTTTGTTTCTTTTTTTTGCTTTTTGGATCACACCCAGCCAATGCTCAGGGGTTACTCCTGGCTGTGCTCTCAGGAATCACTCCTAGTGGAGCTCAGGGGACCATATGGGATGCTGGGAATCGAACCTGGGTCGGCTGCTTGCAAGGCAAACGCCCTACCTGCTGTGCTATCACTCCAGCCCCCAAGTTTGTTTCTTGAGGAGCAAAAAAGTCTTGACTATTCTGTGTGGGGCGGGGAATCTCCCTCACGGCCTCTCGGCATGGGGGGTTCAGGATGCCCTGCAGCCCCAGTGCCCCCGCTGTCCCTTTATAGGTGGAGGAGGCGGATGACTGGCTGCGGTACGGGAACCCCTGGGAGAAGGCCCGGCCTGAATACACGATCCCAGTGCATTTCTACGGGCGAGTGCAGCACACGGCCGATGGTGTGCAGTGGCTGGACACGCAGGTACTGGTGCTGCATGAGTGAGTGGGCAAGTGGCCTTGCCCTGGGCCTTGGCCCCTCGTCTTGGCTGTGCTCCGTGCTGGGCATGGCGCCACCCAGCGGTCAGAGCCGGGAGGCAGCGGTTGTGGCTGACCTGTGGGCAGTGTCAGGGCAGGGTCCTGGGATGGGGCAGCGGTTTCCCGACATCTCCCTGGCCTGGGCCATCTGGCATGGGACAGGCAGAGCTATGGAGAGCCTCCTCAGGCCAGCAGCAAAGAACACACAGTCGGAGGGGTTGGGAGCAGCGGCAGCCAGCAGGAGCAGCTTTATGACGGGTGTGTTGTCCGGAGGAAGATACGAGGAGGGTGAGCACAGAGGAGGTGACCCCCGAGATGGGGCAGATGGCAGCAGCCAGAAGCCGCTGGCCTCTCCCCACACCCATGGCAGCCCTGGCTGTTCCCTGTTTTGTTGGAGGTGTGCGAGTCTCTGGCATGAGGTGGTATCTCGTTGTCCTTTTGATCTGCATCTCCCTGATGATTGGTCACGTAGAGCACTTCTTCACGTGCCTTTTGGCCATTTGTATTTCTTCTCTGTGGAAGTTTCTGTTCATCTCTTCTCCCCGTTTTTGGATGGGGGTGGACAGTTCGTGGTAGGAAGCTTGCCACCAAGTGGAGGTGGGTGCAGTTGGGACAGAGAAGACAGTGTGAGCTGTGGACAGTGATAGTTGGAAGTCACTCTGGACAAGAGCCGTGCCGAAAGGAGGAGGTGGAGGGATATGCACAGACCCTATAGTAACATGAGGAGGGAGGAAGGGCCTGCTATAGAGGCCTCAGGAGTGGGGCCTCGGTCAGGCTGGAAGGAAACTGGGGACATAGGTGGTGGGAAATGTTCTTGGGTGGAGGGATGGGTGTTGGAGCACTGTATGACTGAAGCCTGATCATTAACTTTGTAACTGTGTATCTCATGGTGATTCCATTGAAAAAAATTGCTATCTACATATAAAAAGCCGCTGGCCTGAGTGTCTAGATTCAGCAGTAAGTTGGGTCTGAGAGCTGAGGGCTGCTGTTGCTCTTGGTGCTTCCCTCCTAAAGCCCCAGCCCTGCAATGTCACCAGGGGTTCCCACTTCCTCCTCGCTGTCCAGTGCCCTCTGTGCAAGCCTCCTTCTGGGGACTGGCTCCCAGCTTCTGCTGCCTGTGGGCGTTTGTTTGGTCCTGCATGTGAGAGAGATGGGCCTGTGTTGTCCCTCTCCCCCGACTCGTTCACTCGGCATGGTTCTGCAGGTGCATCTGCATAGCTGCACGTGCCCATCTCCTCTTCTCACGGCCGAGTTGTATCCCACCGTGTAAATGTGCCCTAGTCTCTTTTATCATCTGTGCTCGGACACTTGGGTGGATTCCAGATTTTAGCAATTGCCACGCTGCTGCAGTGAACATAGGGGTACAGATGTCTAAAGCCGCATTGCTTCAGATAATGGGACCTGGGCATTCCAGAAGCGCCTGGTGCCAGTTGACCAGAGCAGCCAATGGGGCATGTCACTGAGGCTTGCCATCGGCGTGAATCAGGGCCATGCAGGGAGGTCTGGAGCAAGCAGAGAGGGCAGGGAGAAGCCTGGCAGTGCTGGGAGGCTGTTGGCTCTGCAACTTGGGCGTGATTTTCTGCTGGTTTTCGGGCCACA
Organism: Sorex palustris; assembly: GCA_028565675.1. Classification (NCBI taxonomy): domain Eukaryota; kingdom Metazoa; phylum Chordata; class Mammalia; order Eulipotyphla; family Soricidae; genus Sorex; species Sorex palustris. The sequence goes on along the minus strand of JAOXYA010000045.1, from coordinate 80,074 downwards.
GCCAGCAGTGCTGGGGGAGACCCAGCCCTGCCAGCCACCAGCTGCCTCCCTGCTGGAGCTGCGTTGCGTGGCTGTCTGACTGCATGGACATCAGCCTGTGTGAGCGTGAGAAGCCTCCTCAGAGCGTCAAGGGTCTGCAGGTGGCAGCAGGCCCATACTCGCATCAGGGCCAGAGTTGGGCTGTCTGGCTTTTCCTGGGTTTCACAGTCAGGGGTTGGGGAGGGAGGCCTGACCGCGAGCCTCAGGAGAGCAGGCGAGACGAGGAGGGCTTGCCGCTGCTTGGCCAGCTTGGTGAGGGCAGAGCCCAAGCAGGTGGACGAGCCATGGGCAGGCATAGTCAGTGCTGTGTGACACATGTGAGGCCATGGCCAAGGGCTCGGCCCTCCACTGAAGAGCCTGTGCCATCTCCCTCCTGCTGAGGTGGTCCTGGCCATGCCCTACGACACTCCGGTGCCAGGCTACAAGAACAACACCGTCAACACCATGCGGCTGTGGTCGGCGAAGGCGCCCAAGGACTTCAAGCTGCAAGACTGTGAGTGCTGCCCCCTTCCTGCCTCTGCCGGGGTCTCCCCACTACTACAAACAAAGGGGGAAGGCAGGAGGAGGCCACCTGGCCCCAGAAGGGGTGTGGCTCCTTGGGTGATCTGGGCCGGGAAGGGGTGTAGCTCACAGACGACCTGGGTCTGGAAGGGGTGTGGTTCATGGCTTGTCTTGTGAGACAGGCCTCGGCGGGCGGTGCCCTGACTCTCATCTCTGCTCTCAGTCAATGTGGGCGGCTATGTGGAGGCCGTCCTGGACAGGAACCTGGCCGAGAATATCTCCAGAGTCCTGTACCCCAACGACAACGTGAGTGAGCGCCGCGTGAAGGACACCGGAGTTCTGCTCTCCGCGTGGTCTTGCTGTGCTGGCGTCCCGCCCGGGCTGTGGCTGTAGTGCTCCGGGGCAGTGGCGGGGCAGGAGCAGCAGTGTGGTGGGTGGAATCCCGCTGTGGGCCTGGGAGGCATGGCCCAGCCTGAGCTCATGCCCCGCTCCCCCTGAACATGCGGTGTACCCGGCATGGGGCGTGGTCTTTGGAGGACAGTTCCTGCTGCTCCTGAGTGGTCTCTGCTTGCCCCCACCCACTGATGCTTTACTCAGAGCCTGCAGCATCTGCACATGGGGGCGTGGGGGGAGGGCGGCATTTCCACAGGGCCTTTCCCCGTGCCGGGGCAGGACTTGACTGCCGAAGGCCAAGCCACCCCCTCTGGAGGGCGCATGCGTGTTGGGCCGCTTTGGGCGTCTGGGGTTATGGGTCTGATTCCCCTCTGTGCGCCTGCCTCTACCCTCCATGAGCCATCCCCTGTTTGCAGTTTTTTGAGGGCAAGGAGCTGCGCCTGAAGCAGGAGTACTTTGTGGTGGCTGCTACGCTCCAGGACATCATCCGCCGCTTTAAGTCCTCCAAGTTTGGCTGTCGGGACCCAGTGCGAACCTGCTTCGAGACATTCCCGGACAAGGTAGGGGTCAGACAGGAGGACTGGACTGAGAGCGGGGAAATGGGGCATTGTGGCTGGGTTTCCTGTTCGTGGAACCTGGGCAGGGTGGCCCGGCCCTGCTCTGCCAGGGTGCCCCTACCTCATGGGGATCAAGTATGTTGGGGACACTGGAGACAGTCTCTGATTTTCAATGAGTAACACAGCCAGGTGAAGGGGTCATGGTAAGTCAGAGAGAACCGCCAACACCACAGAAACCCTTTCTAGGCAGACAGATTGCTGTCTTGCACTGCCTGTAACCGGGAAGTGCCTGTCCAGAGCACACCTGTTCAGACCTCCTTAGCGCACACCTGTTTGGAGCACACCTGCTCAGTGCACACCTACTCAGCACACTTGTTCACACCTGCTCAGTGCACACCTGCTCAGAGCATACCTGCTCATAGCACACCTGGGGTAGAGCACACCTGCTCGGGATACACCTCAGATCACACCTGCTCAGAGCACACTTGGTGCAGAGCATACCCGCTTGGAGCACACCTGCTTGGAGGACACCTCCTCAGAGCACACCTGTTGCAGAGCACACCTGCTTGGAGCACATTTCTACAGAGCCCTCCTGCTCCCAAGCACACCTGTTCAGCACACCTGTCACAGGGTGCAGCTGGCACAGAGCTTACCTGTTTAGAATGTTATGCCGGAGCATACCTGCTCCTACCACATCTGGCTGTCGCTGAGGAGAGGCCTGCGTGGTCTGCGGGTGGGGACCTGGTCTGGGCGTGCTGCCCTCCAGCAAGGAGACTGAGCGCCTGTGTGAACTGCAGGTTGCCATCCAGCTGAATGACACCCACCCAGCCCTCGCCATCCCTGAGCTCATGCGGATCCTGGTGGACGTGGAGAAAGTGGACTGGGACAAGGTGAGCATTTAAGACAGGGGCACAGGGTGACCCTAGCCCGGGTCATACAGGCCCGTGTGTCTTCCTTCTGCAGCCCGGGTCCGAGTGGGTGGCCCTGCAGGAGAGGCGGGCTGGCCCATAGAACCCCCAGGGTGTGGTGGGCCTTGTGGGCAGCGGGGGCCCACAGGCCGAGCCTCCAGGCACATCTCAGAGTCTTCTATAGACGTGTCCCTGCCCCCCGGTGGGCCAGAGCAGCCAAAACATTCTGCCAAGAGGAACCACGGCCTGTGAATAGACGTGCTGGCAGAGTTGGCTCCAATGGACCCTGGGCTCTAGAGCTTATGCGCTTTTCCCAACTCGGCCTGGTCCAATGACCGTGTAGCTGTGAGCTGCCCCCAGCGGGGCCAGGAAGCAGGATGGTTCTCTGGACAAACTGGTGGGAACTGGTGGGAAAACTGCTCAGTGCTCTGCACTAATGAAAAATGGTCTACGTGAGAAAAGAAAAAAGGGAGGCCTAGGAAACCCAATGAGCAACGGTTTATCAAGGCAGCTACTCTGAACATCATTAAGAGAAGGGGCTCTCGGTACAGGTGTCCCTTGCCTAGGTGGGCGCTGGGAGGTGGTGCCAGGACAGTGAGGATCTGCTACTGAGGCTGGCCCACCCCTCCCGTGGGATCGGAGTGCCTGCCTCTGGCCCCAGACATCCCCTCAGAGTCGGACCCTGGCACAAGAGCTGCTTGTTCCTAAACAACTTACACTGGAATGTTCTGGAATGTTCCAGGCCTGGGAGATCACAAAGAAGACATGTGCATATACCAACCACACCGTGCTGCCAGAAGCCTTGGAGCGCTGGCCCGTGTCCATGTTGGAAGACCTGCTGCCGCGGCACCTGGAGATCATCTATGCCCTCAACCAGAGGCACCTGGATGTGAGCCCACAGTGCTGGGGGGAGCGGGGGCCAGGGGCCCCTCCCAACCTCCCTGTATGTGGAGCTGGAGTCAGGAGCTTCCAGAATGTTCCCCAGAGACCTTAGAGATGGCCTCGGGCACCATGGCTGCATTGTGTGTGTGATGGGGTCATCTTTCCTTTGTTCCCCACAGAGGCCGGGTTGGGGGTAAGGACTGGGGCACTGGAGCCGGGGTGTAGCAGGCTTCACCTAAGGGTCCCCAAGCTCTCTATCCCTGGCACCGCTGAAAACAAACCCCAAGCATTGCTGGATTACCCCAGACCAAACCAAGTATCGGGAGGTGGGGGCCGCCGAGCTCAATGGTGATGGGGCCCGCCCACTGTGGCCCCCCCTTCAGAGTAGCTCGGGGGTCCAGGGGCTGTTGGGGCCTCCCAGATGGGTTGGGTGGGGGTTCTTGGGGGTGCTGGGTGTAGGGTTGAGGGGTCTCGGGGGTACATGCTTGCCGTGAGGGATGGTTCTCCGGCTGCAGCTGGACCTGGCCCAGGTCAGCCAGGTCCCTCTTGCCCACAGCATGTGGCCGCCCTTTTCCCTGGGGACGTGGCGCGCCTGCGGCGGATGTCTCTCATCGAGGAGGGCACCTGCAAGCGCGTCAACATGGCCCACCTGTGCGTGCTTGGCTCCCACGCCGTCAACGGCGTGGCACGGCTGCACTCGGACATCGTGAAGCAGTCGGTGTGAGTGGCCTGTTCCTCTCTGCGCGCAGGGGTGGGAGGACATGGTTCGAGTTGCCCTTCCTGGCCTGGGTCCATGTCTGCAACTGGCCTGGGTGGGTGGTCGCTGTCCCATTTCACAGACAGGAAACCGAGGCTGGTCCGCGTGGCTCTTTGCCTGCTGTGCTTCCCTGAGCCCTGGGCGCCGCTGGGCGCAGCCCGGGTGATACTCGGAAGAGCCAGCAGTGGACGGAGGTGTGTCCGGGCTGGGCTGGCCCAGCTCACAGCCTGTCCTGTGCTTGTAGCTTCAAGGATTTCTATGAGCTGGAGCCGGAGAAGTTCCAGAACAAGACGAACGGCATCACCCCGCGGCGCTGGCTGCTGCTGTGTAACCCGGGACTGGCCGAGACCATCATGGAGGTGGGGTCCCGGGCACCCCTCGGTCCTGGGTCACAGGCTCACGCAGGTGTGGCGGGGCGGGCAGGGGGCGTTAGCGACAGGACTCTCCCTCTCGCCCCCTCTCCTCCTCTCTCGCCCCCTCTCTCCCTTTTTCTTTCTCTCTCCCTCTCTTTCTCTCCTTCCTTCCCTCCATCCCTCCCTCTCCCTTCCTCTCACGCTCTTTCTCTCTCTCCCCCCTTCTCCCCTCTCCACTACCCCTTTGTTTTCTAGTTTGATTTTTGGGTCAGCCTGGTGGTGCTCAGAGATCACTCCTGGAGAGGCTCTGGGGACCGTTTGTGGGTGTCAGGAAGCGAGCCTCGGTGGGCTGTGTCCGCAGCAAATGCTTCTCCACTGTACATCACTCTGGTGCCTAGGACTTTTTCTCCTTTCACTTATTTATTTAGGCCCACACCTGGCAGTTCTCGGGGGCTGACTCCTGGCTCTGTGCTCAGGAATAACTCCTGGCAATGCTTGGGGAACTCTATGGGATGCCAGGTTGGCCACGTGCAAGGCAAACACCCTCCTGCTGGACCGTTGCTCTGGCCCCCGGACTTTTTTTAAAAAAATTTTTATTAGTGAGACACCATGAGGTACAGTTGTAGACTTACAAATTTTTGTGCTTGGGTTTCAA
>JAOXYA010000045.1:57170-72322 GCA_028565675.1 Sorex palustris | reverse complement strand
ACAATGATCGAGTACCCATCCCTCCACCAGTGCCCATTCTCCACCACCACTGATCCCAGTATCCCTCCTACCCCCCATCCCCTCATCCCACCCTGCCTCTGTGGCAGGGCATTCCCTTTTTTCTCTCTCTCCTTTTGGGTGCTGTGGTTTGCAAAAGAGGAACAGAGTGGCAATCATGTTCGGTCTATAGTCTACTTTCAGCGTGCATCTCCCATCCTGGGAGGATCCTTTATTTGGTGCCCCCTTCTCTATCTGATCTGCCTTTTCCCCTAGCATGTGTGGCTGGCCTCCAAGTCATGGAGTGAACCTCTGGCCCCAGGACTTTTTCTCTTGATCCCACATTAGCACTGGGGACTCGGGCGTTGGTGCTTTTTGGGTGGTGGTGGGGGGGGGGGGAGTGCGGAACTGTGCTGGCTGCTCCTGCAGTGCTCAGGGGCCCTGCGCTCCCGGCCTGGTGGGGGTGGGAGGCCAGGTGGGGCCTGTGATGGGGCTGGGAAGCAGAGTTGTGCAGGGCTGTGTCTGGATGCGGGGAGAGTGGGGGGCAGCTGAGGTGTCAGGGCGAGGCAGACAGACCCCTTCCCGCTTCCCCAGAGGATTGGGGACGGCTTCCTGACGGACCTGAGCCAGCTGAGGAGACTGCTGCCACTGGTCAGCGATGAGGCCTTCGTCAGGGCCGTGGCCAGAGTCAAGCAGGTGAGGCCCCCCCCCGCGGCCCCCGCCCACCGCAGCCCCAAGGGTGAGCCCAAGGGGACAAGGTCTCCCCAGTGTGCAGCCCCTGGGTCTCCCACACTCCACTCCTGACCAGCCCTCAGCCTCCCGTTTGCTCTTGCCACCTTTCTCCCGTGGACACCGTGTTCGCCTCTCCATTTGAGGGTCCTCCGTGCCCTCCTCACACAACCGCCTCTGCGGGCCCTCACGCCCCCCAGTCTCCCATGTTCCTCAGGCCTTGGGACCTTCCTCCTGGGAGCCTCTCGCCTGGCTGCTTGTCAGATGCCCCCCCACCCCCGTGGCCCTCCCCGAGGCCACCTGCCTCCTGGCTCTTTCTCGCTGCAGGAGAACAAGCTGAAGTTCTCCGCCTTCCTGGAGAAGGAGTACGGGGTGAAGGTCAACCCTGCCTCCATGTTCGACGTCCACGTGAAGAGGATCCACGAGTACAAGAGGCAGCTGCTGAACTGCCTGCACATCATCACACTGTACAACCGTGAGTGCCCAAGCCCCCACAGCCCCCATACCCCATCAGTGTACAACCGTGAGTCCCCGCGGCCCCTGTACCTCGTCACTGTACAGCCGTGAGTCCCCACAGCCCGTGTGCGGGCACAGCCTGCTCTGTGGATGTAGCGCTCCGGGCAGCGCCTTTGCTCCCCAGCTGGCCTGCACAGCCAGTGCAGGGAGTGGCAGCGGCTCTCTGGGCCAGGAGGCAGGAGGTGACGCCTGGACTGGCTGCAGCACCTGAGCAGATGGAGCCTGCGGCCCTCATGCTCAGCTGCTCCTTCCTGCCAGCCACTCCCAGACGGCCCTCTGTCTCATGAAAGGGTCTGCCCCTCAGACTGTTTCAGGCGCCCGTGGCGTCCCCCCCCCAGAGGAAGTAGCTGTCTGAAACCCTCAGGAGCGCGTCTAAAACAGGCTTTGTTCCTGTCTGATGTTGCTCAGGGACCCCAGTGGTTGTGGGTGGCACTGCCCTCTGCCATGGTGCTTCTCAGCGGCCCTGCCCGCCTGTTCCCTCCCTGCCCCCTCAGGAGCTTGGCCTCTTTTTTGGGCTCTCCCCGACCTGAGCTTCTTCCCGTTTGGGGCTGAGGGAACCTGGCAGCGGTGGGCGGCACGCCATGCCCACTCCACAAGGGGCATCTTTCATTTCTCCCGTGCTGGCGCCCCGGTTCCAGCCCAGACCTCTTGCCCGCCTCAGGCAGAGCTCCTCTGTCTGCTGTGGCACGTCTGGGGCTCCTGCGTGAGCTCGAGGGAGCAGCCACTGTCCCTGTCCTTTTGCTGAGGCCCCCAGCACCTCCTGACCTATGGCGGCCGGTTTCAGCTCAGGTCCGAGGTGCTCTTCGCTCGCATGGCTCCATGTTGAGATGCTGGTGGGATCTGCCCCCTCCCTTTCCCGCCCCTTCCCTGCCGCCTGGGTCTAAGTCCCCGAGCACCGGGTTCTCCTTCACAGCCCCTGCACGTTTGTTCTGGCCTAGTCCCCGCGGCTGTGTGGTGTCTGGAAGCAGCTGCCTTTGGCCCTTTCGCCAACTTTTGTCCTGGCCTGTGCCCTACACTGGCACCAGTTCTGGCTCCCGTGGGCCTCCCTCGCACACAGTGCAGCCTGGCGCCAGGAACCCAGTAGTCCTGTAGGACAGACGGGCTGTGGCTGAGGCAGGGGCACCCCTCACCCCCTCCCTGCCCTTAGTTCTGGAACGTGGTGTGTACCCGCAGCCCTCTGGGAGCCGGGCGCGGCGTGTCCAAGTGCACTTGCTCTTTTGCTTGTGCTGCAGGAATCAAGCAGGAACCGACCAAGGCCTTCGTGCCCCGGACTGTCATGATTGGGGGCAAGGTGAGCTGCCCACTTGGCATGTGGCATGGGCGGTGGCAGCGTCGCTGGGGCGGGGCTGGGCTGGCCACAGCGCTCGTGTACCCGGCCGGCGGCATGTTTGGGAATGGAGTAGCTCCTGTCTGAGACCCCTCATGGCCCTACCCAGGCGGCCCCCGGCTACCACATGGCCAAGATGATCATCAAGCTGGTCACCTCCATCAGTGATATCATTAACCATGACCCCGTTGTGGGCGACCGGCTCAAAGTGATCTTCCTAGAGAACTACCGAGTGTCGCTGGCCGAGAAAGGTGCTGCAGTGAGACAAAGGGCCCGGCTCACGGGTGCCAAGGGGTCGGGGCTCCCTCTCTCACTTTTCCCATCTCCTCTGGCCTCTCTGCCCTTCTGCTCCTGGGGGGTGCCCCCATGTCCTCGTCCCAGCCCATACAGACGGAACTCCCGGGCGCTACCTCTCCCTCAGCCAGCACCCTTCTTGCTTTCCTGCCTGCCTCTGGTACCCGGGCTGTGGTGGCCAGACTGGGAGCTTCTGGGCCTGGCCGGGGTGGGGGGTGCACAGCACCGGGAGGGCAGTGCCTTCGTTGACCCGCCTGTGTCCCTGTGCCCCACAGTGATCCCCGCGGCCGATCTGTCGCAGCAGATCTCCACCGCAGGCACTGAGGCCTCGGGCACCGGCAACATGAAGTTCATGCTCAACGGGGCCCTGACCATTGGCACCATGGACGGGGCCAACGTGGAGATGGCCGAGGAGGCTGGCCTGGACAACCTCTTCATCTTCGGCCTGCGGGTGGAGGAGGTTGGGGAGCTGGACCGGAGAGGGTGCGTGCTTGCCGCCACTGGGGGCTGTGCTCGGCACTTTTGCCGGTCCAGGAGACCTGGTCTCCGTGAGTTGGGGAGGGCTCTGGCCCACCCGCTGCCCTGCCCCTGGCCTGCTTCTGTAGGAAGCTGTGTTGGGCTTGCTCTGGGTTCATGCGTGAGCTTCACGGGTGGAGTGTGCTGGGGGCACCGTGTCCAGGTCTCTGTGTTGCTTCCGTTAGCAGCCGACGGTCACCCCTTTCTGCCCCAGGCCCTGCCCAGTGCTGCCCGTACTCAGCCCTGTCTCGCCTCCTCCTCTACTCTGACACTTTCTCACTGGATCCTCGTGGCACACCCAAGGGCCCAGCCCATTCTAAGTCCAGATTGAAAAGATGCTGGTGGCCAACTGCACCAGCTGGGGCGGAATGGGGAGGCCTCGCACCCAGCCGTCACTTCAAGACTGGAGCTGCACCCTGGGTCAAGTCCCAGCACCCCCCCACACACCCTTCCCTCCCCGTGCTGTCTCAGCCCGCCCCACCCCACCCCTGCAGACCATAGCCGTCCTGTTCTGGGGGGAGGCCTGGGGCAGAGCAGGGAGTAGGCAGAGACTGAGGCCAGTGGCCGCTGGGGACCCACACCCTGTCCTGCAGGTACAACGCCCGGGAGTACTATGAGCGCCTGCCAGAGCTCAGGCAGGCCGTGGACCAGATCGGTGGGGGCTGCTTTTCCCCCGCGGACCCCGGCTGCTTCAGGGGTGTGGTGGACATGCTGCTGCACCATGACAGGTGGGGCCCCGCCGACTGCCACCAGGGGGTGTGTGGGAGGCGGGCGAGGTTGGGTGCAGGCGGCCCTTTTCCCAGGGGTCAGTGGGAACTCGGGTGGGAGCTGGGCAAAGGGTCTGGGGGTGCAGCACTGGCAGGAGGGGCAGCGGACCTTTGCAGCAGGCATCCTTGGAGGTTTTTTGCCCTCTTGGAGGAAGGGCAGCCCGAGGGCCCAGCACATCTGCCCGGCACCAGTTGTTTTGGGCTACTTTGGACCACTGTACTTTCCTCTGGTCAGTTTTTCCAATTTGGGCGGGGTGGGGGTGCTGGGGAGGCCCCCCAAGCTGTGCTCAGACTCGGCCGTGGTGAGACTCGGCCTGGTGTGCTCAGGAACCAAGAGGCGGCTGAGGGCAAACTCAGGGGTCTCTGTCCGCAGCCCAGTGCCCCCACCCCGGCCCTGGCTGTGGCGTCTTGGCATCGCAGAAAGCTGCTTCCCACGAGCTCTCACACCTCCCCTCAACAATGCCACACACACAAGCATACACACGTGCAAACTCCTAACTCCACACACAGACACACGCACTCCTAACTCCACACATGCTTGTAGCTCCATGCCTGCGGGCACAAACGCCCGGAGCTGAGCTCTGTGACCCAGGAAGAGCTTTATCTCACTCGTTTGATCCGGAAAAGCACTTCTGTATTTGTTCGGCCTCCGTTGGGTCCAAAGTGGCAGACGTGCAGAGACCCCTGCCCTCCTCAAGCTCTGAGCCTTGGGAGGCCTGAGGCTGCGTGGCAGGTCGAACCTGGCCAGTGCCTGCCTGCCGGAGGGGAGATGGGCAGGAAGCAGCCTGGGCTCCACCCTGTGCATGTGGCGGGCTGAAGCCCTGGTTTCCTGCAAGAACCTTGGGGCAACATTTTCTTCTGGGGCTAGGGTCACTAGGACAGGCGCTGGCTCAGAGCCTGCGGCTCAGCCAGGGCAGATTTTTTTTTCCTTTTTGGGTCATACCCGACGATGCTCAGGGGTTACTCCTGGCTCTGCACTCAGGAATTAACTCCTGGCGATGCTGGGGGGACCATATGGGATGCTGGGGATTGAACCGGGTCAGCCACATGCAAGGCAAATGCCCTCCCCGCTGTGCTATCACTTCGGCCCCAGGGCAGGCTTCTGACCTCGGCTGCTGCCCTGTTCATGGCACCATCCTCCTGCCTCACATTGCAGGTTCAAGGTATTTGCGGATTATGAAGCGTACATGGCATGCCAGGCCCAGGTGGACCAGCTGTACCAGGTAAGGTCCTCAGGAAGGACGGTGGGCTATGTGTGACGTGTATGCATTTGTGTGTGTGTGTGTGTGTGTGTGTGTGTGTGTGTGTGTGTGTACCCTTCCCATCAGCAGGACCCATGGCTCCAAGTTTGTGAAGTTCCAGGGTCTGTTCAGGTTCAAGTCTCTCTCTCTCTCTCTCTTCCTCTAGAACCCCATGGAGTGGACAAGGAAGGTCATTAAAAACATCGCCTGCTCAGGCAAATTCTCTAGTGACCGCACCATCTCTGAATATGCCCGGGAGATCTGGGGTGTGGAACCGTCAGACATGCAGATCCCAGCCCCAGACCTCCCCAGGGACTAGCTGCCCAGTTCTCTAGTTGGCTCTGTACATGTCCGGCTGCCTTCCTGTGGGCTTGGGTTCGGGCTGTGCTGCGGGGAAGGGAGGGCGGGCCTTCTTGCCTTTGGGGTTGGGTGCTAAGGCAAAAACGAGGGCAGAGTGTTTCTGCTGCTCCTGGCTGTTGAGGCCTCTTGTCCTCCCTGGCCCACTCGGTCCTCTGGCTGTCTGTCATGCTCTGCCCAGGCTCTCCAGAGTGACCGAGGACCCAGAACAAGCGAGGCTGAGCCCCGGGGGTGGAGCAGACGAAGCTGTCAGAGGGTTTTGCTTTGTCAAATGTATTGACCTCTGGACATGAGCCAGAGGAAGCCTTTTCTTCAAAAATCATGGCAAAAAATGCGCTTTGGAAGGTTCGCATCAGGGGGAAGATTGTGATGCTTGGACTGTCTTCCCAGCCTTGGGGGTCGGGCCAGGGGCACTGCTTGGCCCAAGAGGCTGACGCCGAGGAAGGCCCTGAGATTCTCCACAGCCGGGCTGGGGACAGATCCGGGAGCCATGGGAAACCCCTGCCGTCAGCCCGACACACCTCTGCCCTGCTCCTCAGGCCACACACCATCACTGTGCACTTGCCGCCACTGCCTCCAAGAAGGGATTAAACTCCCCGCTGTGCTCAGCCCCCTGGCCTCTGCCTTTCTCTCCATGCGCCGAGGGAGCATGGTGGGCTCACTGTGCCCCTGCTGACACGACTGGGGGTGCTGGCATTTTCAGGGGCCGCCTTCGGACTGGTTTCCTCCCGGCCCCTCTTGGTCCTCAGGCCAGAATATGGTCCAGCCAGAGAGAAGGAGCTGGGCTCTGCTGGCCGCTGGTGGTGTTGAGGCTGGCCTGGGTGAGGGGCACCCGAGAGCCCCCGGGGGGTGCACACTGTCACTGGTGCCTCGTCGGGGGAGTGGAGGCCCTGCCCCCAAAGCACAGAGAATCACAGTTCGGAGCTGTGGGCTCGTCCCCGACGGCTGTGGTTTGGTTCTGTTACCACACCTATTGGCTCTTGGGGCTTACCCCGGGCCTGTTTGGGATCACTCCCAGTGCTAGGACTGAACTGAGGCTACAATGCAAAGAAAGCGCCTTGTCCCTGTGCTACTCTCAGGCCCATGTCATTACTGTTTTGTTTGCGTGGGGACCCTGGCTGACAGTGCTCCGGTCTGTGCTGAAGGATCACTCCTGATGGGGTTCCGGGGGCTCCGCGTGGTGCCCGGGATCGAACCCAGGTGAGCTGGGTACAAGGCTAGTGCCCTGTTTCTGCCTAGACCTGGCCACAAAGCAAAGGGCCAGGCATGGCCGGCTGCCTGACCAGGGCAATGAGTGGAAACACTGGCTGGTTGGAGTGGGCTGGACGCACAGGCGGCTTTGGTCAGCCAGACAGACGGCCACATTGTCCTGACTGCTCCCACTCAGCCTCTGTCCCACAGGCAAAAGTCTTCTAGAAAAACACAAAAGCCAACTCACTAGGTGGTGTGTGCTCAGGCCTGAGGCTGCAGAGGCCCCTGGCTCGGAGAGAGATGCAGGCTTCTCCCACACCCCAGGCTACTTCAGTCCTTACGCATGTTTTTTCTCCCCCAGTTTGAAACCCAAACCTCCAGCCTACCATCTGCCACAGAGCACCAGCCTTCTATGGGGTACCAAAATAAAAATTTCTGGGAAAGCAGAAACCTCAGACTATAGAATCAAAAGCCTTCCAGAGAATGTTCTGGGTGGAGGGAGGGAGCGCTGAATGAGCAGGAGGAAAGCTGAGGGGTGAGCTTCCCTGAGGTTGCAGAAGATGGGGCAGCTCCTGGTGCCTGCAGTGTCTGCCTTTCTTCAACCTCAGATGGAGCGAGAGGAAAACCATTAGCTACGAGGTGCTCTGGAGGTGCTCTGGCCAGCGGGCTGATCTGCACAGCTCCTGGGCCTCCAGCTTGCCACAGCCCTCTCCTGAGACAGCCCTTCCCCGCTTCCGAGGGCAGGAGACCAGAGCAGACCTGTGGGCGGTAGGTCTGACAGACGGGGCCAGTGGCGTCCACGGAGCTGCCCGGCCTGGGGCTGCAGCTGTTCCCCGGACGCCCTCCCCCTAAGACAGACCCTTCCTTGTGCCAGCCCCAGAGGGCGTGCTGGTGTGCGCATGACGGGACCACCAGGACCACCACCACGATTTTATTCTTAAATAAATGTTCAGTCTAAGGCAGGTTAATGGACGCGGGGGTGGGGAAGCACAGGCCGCAGCACCCTCGGGAGCGACGGAGTTTGCAAGGGAGGGGCCGAGGAAGGGAAGTGGGCGAGGGTGGAGGGAGGCTGGCCAGGCCACCAGAGTCCACTCTACGACCAGCTCTCAGTGCTGGGTGTGCCTGGAAGCTACACGTGCTTGCCGGGCGTCCGCCCTTCCCGACAGCCTCCACGCCGTCCAGGACCTGTACCCCGCTGCCCAGGCCCAGGGGGGCCGCGGGGCAGGGGCAGAGATCTTCATGCTCCTCACGTGCCTCAGTGCTGGCGCTCCGACTCTGACTTTCCCAGGAATTCTCTGGAACACAGGACAGGAACCTGTGAGTTGGACCCTGGAGCCTAGAGCGAACCCCCCCCCCCGCCCCCAGGCCTGCAGAAACCTCGAGTATGGCACTGCCTGCTCCATCCCATGCCCAGAGACAGGGCCAGCCAGCAGGGGCCACAGCCTCTGCAGAGCCATGCCCAGCCCCTGGGGTCAGCGCTCCCTGCCCAGCAGCTGGGCTGCCAGTAGGCGGTGGGCGTGCCCTGCCTGTAGGCACCCGAGGCACTCTGGCTGGATCTGGAGCATTCAAGTGTGAGCTAATCTGTCCTGCCTCACAGTCAGACCAGCCCCAGGCCCAGGCGGTGCCCAGCAAGGGGACATCAGCTGAGAAGGCAGGGGCCTGCAGCAGCCCACTGGGCAAGATGGTATTCCCAGGGAAGTGGCCTCACCTCAGTATCCGTGGGAGTTCGGGGCTCTTGTAGATGTACTTGTGCCTGTAGCCAAGGTCTGAGTGAAAAGGAATGAATTGAACCTTGAAGTCCCGGAAGCTTCTAGAGGGTGCAGCAATGTTGTAGAGCTGGGAAGAAAGGAGTGGCTCGTGAGCCCCCAGTACCAGCTGGGCTCCCGACACACACACACACACACACACACACACACACACACACACACACACACACACGTGCATACACACAGTGCCTGAGGGAGGGCCTGACCCCCAGCAGCGTGGAGGGCCCTCGGGCTCCCAGTGGCTCACTCCTGCAGGCCAGTCTGCCCTGCTGCTGACGCTGAGTCAGCATCACTCCAGGGCCTCTCCATGGGGCTGTCAGGCCCAGCCCCCGTTTGGGACCCTCCTGTGGCGAGCTGCTGTTGCTGCTGGGACACGCACCTTTCTGCCCAGCTGGAAGGGCACCACAGGGTCGTCCTCGGCGTGCAGGATGAGCAAGGAGCAGGAGATGTGCTTCACGCTGCAGAGGGAAAGTGCTCAGAGCAGGCCCGGCCCATGGCCTGGCCACACCCGGGAAGGCTCATTCCTCAGCCTTCTCAGTTACACACCCCTTCTAGGGGATGGGCACCCACCAAACAGAGCATCAATCCATTCACCCAGTCTTGTTCCAACATATTTTTCTGGACGTTAAAAAGTATCTTTTTTTTTTTTAAAGGACAGAAAAACAACAAAAAAAAGCTTTTCAAATAAACACTGCCCCCCTTCTGTTTTACTGCCCATGAGTCATGTTCTTTAACGACAGAAACAGCATTTTCCAATGGAATGATGATCTTGGTGATCAACACATTCTGCACAGCATGCCAGAGGCCCACGGGTGCCACAGCCTGGTTGGGGTCAGCGCTGAGCAAGGCCGCCAGCTCCAAGGGGGCACCAGCCTCTGGCATGGCACCCCTGGGAAACCTTCCACAGACGCTGGGACAGAGAGTGTCCTGCCGAGCCCCGGGCAGGGCTAATGGGGCAGAGCTGGGGCCCTCTGAGCGCAGTTAAGGGTAGCCTGGCTTGTCTGCGAGATGCTTGCCCTGTCACCCCGTTCTGCTCCCAGACACTCAGACTGCCCATCTCGGTCCCAGGCTCCTTGGCTGCTGCTGACCTCACCCCGAGCTGGCCCAGGAGGCCCAACCCTCCACTGCCAGCTTGCTTTCAGAAGAAAATTTGCTGACATAAATTCTAATATTTATAAACAAGCAGTTTAAAAAAAAAAACCTGCTTACAGGATATTAGGGGAGATTTCAAACATTCCAAACAAAAATAGGAGAATATCCTAACTAGTATTTAAAACTTGGCTTATCTACAAGAAATATTTTCACTGTGAACTTTATAACATCTTTCTGTCAGCAAAATAACCCCCACCACAACACGGTGCTGAGGCAAGACTCTTACTTTTTTTCTGGGGGGCAGGGTAGTTCTGGGGGCCACATCGGGTAATGCTGGGGTCCCTGTGGGAGAGCAACTGCACCTTGGGCACAGCAAGCCCGCGCCAGCTCACTGGGCGATTCCTGCCTCCCACACGCCTGCACAGGAGTCCTGCCTCCACCTGGGAGTTCTCAGCAAATCTAGCTCCAGGGGGAAAAGGGGTTTCCACCACGCAGGATGCCTTCCCCAGGGGCCGCACTCGGTTCCCCTTGTCGTGCCTGGAAAAGACCTGAGTATGCAGGTTCCATCCTGCTTGGCAAAAGACCGGGAGGTTTCCCCTGGGGCTTCTGGAGGCTGAAAGACACTCTCTTGGTTGTACTCACTTTTCATCGTTTGCAAATTTGATTCCACTGCTTGTAATTGGGTCAAGGAAAAACCAGTCAAACCCAGGGAAGTAGCGATAGATCTGCAAGAACACGGAAAGGAGCAGTGATGAGCCTGCCCGAGGGGCAGGAGAGAAGGGTGAGGGGGAGCACCCTCACCCCACCCGAGGAGGGAGCCTGGGACACACTCGGCCCTTCCCTGGGGCACTTTGAGATGGCGGTGGGGGGGAGGGGTCAATATTCCCCCAGTTCACGAGGGCTGGCTCATCCTGCAGCAGCCAACGGGGGTGTCACCTCAGCACACCGGGGAGTGTGTGGTCCCCAGAAGCCACCCCCTCCCAGGGAAGTAGGGAGATCAGGACTGAGTCCCAGGTCCAGGCCTCTGGGGGTCCTGAGTTCTTCCTGGGCAGCTCTGTCCCCCAGTCACTGTCCAGAACCAAACACGACTCCTTTTAATGAAGCCCGCTATTTACTGTCTCCAAACAAGTCTCAGCTCACTGCCTGACAATTGTGCTCTCTCCCCTTCTGAGGGGACCCTCACCTGCCCCCAGACCACCAGCAGTGCTGAGGGGAGAGAGCTCCTGAGGACACCCCCACAATGCTGCCCCGAG
This sequence comes from Sorex palustris, assembly GCA_028565675.1. Lineage (NCBI taxonomy): Eukaryota > Metazoa > Chordata > Mammalia > Eulipotyphla > Soricidae > Sorex > Sorex palustris. Next base: position 61,276 of record JAOXYA010000045.1, on the reverse strand, counting down.
GGGCTGGCGTGGGTCTGCCATCTGAGCCTGGTGGTGCTGGGCATGAATTCGGGGCCTTGGACACACCAGGCATGAGCTCTGCTCCCAACCCACTGTGAAGCTTTCGTATTGTCACAGACACTCCTGCGGTAGCGGGAATGAGCCGTAAGCTCTGCACTTGCCACTGAGAACGGATGGCTCTTGGCTTCTTCGCGGATATTGGTGAACGGTGACTCCAGTATGAGGGCGTCGGGAGGGGTCTCTGGGGAGACAGAGACAAGCAGGAAATTCAACGGGCAGGGAACGCCAAGGAAGCATGCACCCTGACCACGAGGAGGTCTGTGGGGGGGCCCCACAGGGGGGAGCTGCTTCCGAGCCTCCATGAGCTCAGCTGGCAGAAATGCCCCGGGGAGCCTGCCCAGGTCTCAGAGGACACCGGACGCTGTGACTGCTGCACGCTCGGATACTCCTCACTTGCCCCCAGACCACCTCCAGCAAGCACCAGGGCTCATGACCCTGTGGGCCCTACCTCGCTCACACAGGCGCCGCACCAGATTCGTTGCTACTCTGGGAAGACAGAGAGAAAAAGTAAGTTCAGTTGCATGACGACACCTTTGTTCTCCGTGAGGCTGTTCTAAGTGGGGAGTGACCGAAGAAGGCAAGCAGTCACCTATAGAGGGGACTGGGGTTTGAGGAGGGCAAACACGGGAGGGCCCAGTTGTCCCTGAAGGCAGGAAGCGTCTGCAGGGACCCATTGCTGCATGCCTGGGGCATTCCTGTCCCCTCACAGGGTGCAGGGGCCAGAGCTGAGGCGCCTGCAGCCAGCCTCCCAATAGCAGTGCCAGCAGGGGGCAGGGTCTGCTCCTGACCGCCAGGCCAGGAGGGTGCTCGACCCCTGCTGCAGACTTGGGTTGCCGAGGGCTCCACCCAATGGTGGCGAGTGGCCGGGTGAGGACCGAATCGTGGGAGGAGCACAAGCCCCATGCTGAGGAGCACGCACGGGAAAAGGAAGACCCCAGGAGACAGGGTCGGGCCCTGGTGGGTGCCCTCGGGAACACTCGGCCATGCTCAGCACATGTGACCCAACTTTCCCAGGGCGGGCTTGGTGCCTTCTGTCCGGTAGATATGGGGACCAGGCGAGCCCCGCAGGGCCAGGGGTAGGCAGGGGCTCAGCACACGCTGTGTCCCTGCCGGCTTACCCAGTGCCTAAGGAGTGGCCCCAGATGTACACCGGGTTGTCGCCGCTTCTGGCCTTGATCCAATCAAACACGTGCAGCGCGTCGTAGGTCATGGCCGGCTCTGACGGCGTCCCCACTGAGTCACCCCAGCCTGGCCGAGGCAGAGCAGGAGAAGGTCAGGCCCGGTCTGCGGACACCAGCTGGGCCTCTGACTGACCTCGCGCCTAGTTACAGCCAGATGCAGGTGACGGCACGGACGCCCACCTCCCCAGCACCCAGGGTACCCGTGCAGAGTGGCGAGGTCGTCCCCAGCCTGAGTGTGACGCTGACCCATTGCCCAGCTGTAGCCCACCAGCTAAGGACCAGGGAGTCAGAAGGTCTGGGAAACGGGGAGCAGGAGGGTGGCACGGTGCTGACCAGAAAAGCCCGGGGCTCTTAGGACCAGGAGCCTCTTCTCTGCACCCCGTCCCACAATTCCGTCCTTCCCAGGCTCCTCTCCAGCCTCCAAGAAAGGTCCCAACGATGATGGGCTCGGCAGTGGGTCACCATCACTGGCCTGCAAATGCCAGAGGCTGCAGGACGCTGAGGCTACAGCCTAAGCAGAAGCTGCAGACAGTGGCCGAGGGCCACTGCCTGGAATGGTCACAGCACCCCAAGCGGGAAGGACGGGGTGGGGAGGCCCAGGGGCCCGGTGAGACAGAGGCGAGGGTATGGGATGCTTGCGCCTGCGAGGCCCAGTGGCCCAGAGACTTGGCAAGAACTGGAAAGAGGAAGAGCAACGTGGGATCTCACTCCTGTTAGAAATACAGATGGTGAGCAAGAAGGTGGCCCCGCGGGCGTCCTGAGGGGGCACAGGAGCCCTGCTCCAGCAACCCCAGGGCTTAACAACGGAGTTATCTTCCAGCCCAGAGCGCTCATCCCACTGAAACAGGCCTCTGAGAACCATGGTAGAGGGTCACATCCTCCTCCTGGAAGTGGGAATGTGTGTGTGTGTGTGTGTGTGTGTGTGTGTGTGTGTGTGTGTGTGCGCGCGCCAGCGCGCGCTAATCAGCTGCTCTGGGGGGCGACCCCTCCTCCCCCGAGGATCCTCAGGCTTGGAAGGTTGGCGTCAGGAAGGTGCTGCCCCAGGCGGCCTTGAGCAGGAAGGGGAGAGATTCCCCAGCCAGACTCTGGGGGAGCAGCCCTGCAAACTCCAGGATTCTGGCCCATTGGCTGAGAAATGAAACAAAGAATCAATCTGTGCTATTGGTACTCTTTTTCTTACAACAAGCAAGTGGAAAGGATGGTGCCCCATACCCTGGGTCTGAGGGGAAGACACGGCAGCGCCACCTGGAGGCTGGCGTGTCAGCTGCACAGCCTAGTGCCCAGCTAGGAGCAGGCTGAGGGGACAGTTGGTCTCTGTTAGTACAAAGTGCCAGTCTTCTCATCAAGGTGGAGTGTCTCAGCAACACCAGCTGTGGGATGGATCTGGACTGGTTGGGGACAAGTCCTCTGCTTCATTCAAGAGAAACAAAGTCCTCAGGAGTATGGTGCTGCCAGCAAGTCAGCCTGTACTTGTGAGTGCATCAGCAGCCTGATGGTGCCTTCAGACTTCCTGATATCCCAAAATTGCCACTGTGTCTTTGGCCAGACTCCAACAACTTGGGACCAAGTTTATCAAGAAATTAAATGGCCAAAAGTTAGGTACGTGTGGAAACCACCTCCGGCTCAGCTATACAAGCTCATTTATTGACCTTATTTCAGAGACCCATAAATAAACCTCAGAAGAGATGAAAAAAAAAAAAACCTCAGTTAATCTTGGACCCGCGCATGGCCGTACAGATGGGTAAATCAGAGGGGAGTGGGTTGGCCAAGGGCCCACCCAAGCAGAGCCCCCAGCAGCTGCTTGCTTCCACAACCCAAAATTGCTGCCATATCCCCAGCCTGACTCCACCGTCTCAGGATGGACCTCACCAAGATATAATTTGCAGAAAATTCTGGTATGCAGGTTTTGTGACTGAAATCTCCAGGTTTTCTCAGAGTTGGGATGAGATACCGCCTCCCACTTCCCAATACTCTTGGAAACACTGGCAGTAACCCCCACAAACCAACTCCAGCACCATCATGTAATCTCTACTACTGGCCTTGCTTCCGAGACCCATAACAAAATCTCATAATAAATCAAAAGCCACAGTTGATCTTGGATGCGCTATGGCTGAACAAACCAAGGTAAATAGCAGGGGGTGGGTCGGTCTAGTGCCCACCCAAGCAGAGTTCCTGGCAGCTTCTTGCTTCCACAATCAAAAATCACTGCTATACCCCCACCCTGACTCCACTGTCTCAGGACAGATCCCACTGAGTCAAAATATGCTGAAAATTCTAGTATGCAGGTTTTGTGATTGAAATCTCCAGGTTTTCTAGGTGTCAGGGCCTACCTTCCTCCACTTCCCTGTACTTCCAGAAGCCTCGGCAATCATATCCACACCCCAAAGCAGCCACCCAATTAAAAAGCTACTCCATCCTTACTGTCCTGATAAAAATATCAAATGCCTTGAAAAAACACCATGACCTCTTAGCACCTATATTGCAAACCGTAATCACAAAAGGAAAAGAAGAAAGAGAACAAAAAGGAAAGTGCCTCCCATAGAAGGAGGTAGGGGCTTTGGGGGATTGGGTTTTTTGGGGATGGCGGTAGGGAAACAGGGAACATTGGTGGTGGGAAATGTACACTGGTTGAGGGATGAGTGCTGGACCATTGTATGACTGAAACCCATTTATGAACAGCTTTATAATAATCTATCTCACTAATATCCAATTAAGAACATTTTCAAATGTAATGTGGGGTTCATGCCCAATTCAATGAGATTAATCAATTGCTGAAAAAATAGCAGTACTACTATGTTAAAAAAAGAAACATATTTAGTGCCTGCTCAGCAATCATGAGGCAATGATGCTCAGCACTGCCAGACA